>OZ002728.1:16325121-17525121 GCA_963924305.1 Polygonum maritimum
GGTTTGGTTTAAGGTTTTTTGGATGATTTTATGGGTTTGGGTATGTTTTTGGATTTTTTGGATGACAAGCTTGTTTTTCGGATTTAAGTGATGACAAGTTTTTTTGTGGGTTTAGGGGTTTTGAGTTTGTGCGTTTTTTGGATGACAAGTTCATTTTAGGGTTTTTGGGACGATTTTATGAGTTTTGAGCAAGTGATTTTTTATGATTTTTAAACAATTTAAGTTTGTTCTACGAATCTGACTGATGACAAGTGTGTTTTAAGGTTCTAGGTGATGACAAGTTGTGTTTTATGGTTCTGGGTGATGACAAGTTCGTTTTTATGGGTTTTGGCGATGACAAGCCATTTTTAATTTATTTTGGTGATCACAAGTTGTTTTACGGATTTGGGGGGTGATGACAGGTTGGTTTTAAGGTTTTTTGGATGATTTTATGGGTTTGGGAATGTTTCTTGGGTGATGACAAGTTTGTTTTACTAGTTGGGGTGATGACATGTTTTATTTTGCATTGTTAAATTTGTATATATTACTTATAATTATGGCCTATTAGCTCAAATGGTAGAGCAATGTGTTTGATGCACAATAATGTGGGTTCAAATCCCACATAGGTCAATTTCTTAACTGATCATCACTGATGACAAGTTCTTTACGTGAATGATGGGTTTTACCTCAACTTGTAATCAGATGACAAGTTGAGTACGTGTACAATGAGTTTTATCTAAACTGGTCATCACCGATGACAAGTTTTTTGTACGTGGACTGATGACAAGTTACTTGCCATCACTAGTGACAAGGCAGTCAACACCGGTCAACGACTGGTCAACGTCGGTCAATGCTTTGAGGGTGATAAGGGGTGCTGACGTCATCAATGGCATATGATGACGTCATCTTGTAAATTTAAAAAAAAGCTAGGGGAAAAATTGGAAATAAAGCCTATTGGACCCCTTTTTTTTCCTTGTGGCCTATTTACTCCATTTTTGCTCGCCCATAGCCCACATACCCATTTTCGTCATTTGATAGTTTTGTTGAAAAAATTATACATAGGATGATTTTATGCAATTGAGTAGATATTAGGACAAAAATATATATTTTTAGCTTTTTATAATATGTTGAGGTTATAACACGAAATTTGCAAAACATACTAGGTTACCATATAGAATCCCGGAAAAAATTGTGTACCATGAGGTTTTGCGAGGTTAGCACGTGGAATGTCCCCTTTATTTTTTTGTAGTTTTATTTTCTAAAACTAATTCTTATATACCTTGATGTTTTATTCAATTTTTTATATCAAGACTTTTCCCTAACATGATACCATTATATAAATAAAAAAAATTAAGTGATTTTTATAATATTTCAATATTTTTCATATTTGAATTAAATATAGGTGATATTTATAGGAAAAGAAGTTTCCTTATCAATTAGTATATCTTTTTTTTCATTATAAAATATTAAAACATAATGAAAAGTTTTGATTTAAGATTGATCATGTCAAGTTTATATTCAATATATGGGATTAATAGTGGTTGCTACTTCCTACGTTAAAAAATACATGTCGTTTTAGGAATTGTTTCAAAAATTAAGAAGCCAAATGATTTGGCTTAAATACCCTTAATCTTATGAAAATCTTTTATTTTTTATTATAGATTTAGGTAAATCTTTTCAATTAATGAGGATAGTATTGGAAAAAGTGGATTAAAATATTTAAAATGACAAGTATTTCTTAACAACTCAATCAAGACAAGCTATTGCTAAAAAAAACTCAATCAAACTAAAACGATAAGTCTTACTTAACGGACGCGGAGTATTTGACGCGGTTGATTACGGTGATTTGCCACGTGCGAGTGGCTAGGAGCAATTAAACAAGGATATTTTCACGGTACGGCCTCCATGCGTCCTTTTCAACCTTAACAAAACTATTGCAATAAATAGCAGCGATTCAGGTCACAAGTTTTAATAACACGAATCCAACGGAGTGCATACAAATAGTAATACAGACTTTTTCGACCAAAAAAAATAGTAATACAGACTTTTGAAGTTGTTTGTTAAGTATTGTACGATTTATCATTTTGGCGAGAATGTCTCGTGTTTCTTTTTTCTTTTTGCACAAGTGAGCAAGACAGAAATCGATAGGATTATAAATTTGTTAGAATACTAAAAACAAATATGGAAAAAAATTGTTAAAAAATGTTATATAAAATTTTTAAATTTTTTTAGTTCATTTAAATTTAAAATTTGATAAATTAAGCAATATATAATATTAAAAATAATTTATTAAAATAGAGTGGAACCTAAATTTTTGGTATGAAAATATTATGAAACTATAAACGAATTGATTACATAGATGACATGTGTCCAAATATTAAGTGGCTCAATGTAATGAATTCAATCCTTATCAGTTATAGATATAATATAAGAGTTTGGTTCTGGTGCATTTTACCCTTATATTGTAAAATGAGAAACAATCCCTACCGTTAGATTTGAATGATCTAACTAACGGTAGAGATTAAAGAAGAAAATAAGGAAAATGGCAAACACGGTGACAAACTTGTAAATAAATTGATTTTGACCTAGAAAGACAAATAAGCACTTACTCACAAGATTCATTGTGTTCCACTTGTAGGTTCATGTGTTCCATTTGTAAGGTTCATTGTGCAATATAAAGTATTGAATTCATTGATTGTAGGTTCATGAAGTTTAATTGTTTGGTTCATTCTCTTCAACGTGATGATTCATGAATTTACATCACTCAGTTCATATATGACAAGATGCGTAAATTGTATAAAATAAAAATATTGCATTCATTGTTTATAAGTTCATGAAGTTTAATTATGAAGAATTAATACCCAGTGTCATTGTTTGATAATGAGTTTGCAAATATGACCTTTTTTTTCGGTTTGCAAAAATGCCTAAAAGTGTTATGATTATGCCTAAAAATATTACATTCATGCCCAAAATGACGAATTTTTATTAAATTTAATAAAAAACGAAAATTATTATTTTTATTAATATTTTTTTTGAAAGATAAAATATTTTAACAAACTTTATTTTTTATCCAAATTTGAAAATATATACAAATAAAAAGATTTCATAAATATTTTAATGTTAAAACAAGATTTCGTTTTTTGATCTATCATTTCCGAAAATTAAAAGGAAAATTGAAAATCTTACAAAAAAAGGCAAAAGATCTCTCCAGATATAGATTTACCATCTTAAAAATAAACAAAAAAATCAATCAAATTCGAAGAGCATCAAAACGAAAAATTTCTCGCTCGCTCGCCGCCATCCTCTCGCTCGGCAGCCGACCTTCGCCCCTCGCTCGCCGGCCGACCTTCGCTCCCATCGTCTCTCGCCGGCCGACCTTCTCCGCCCCCCTCAGACTCTCCTCTCTCGCCAACATGGAGCAAATTCGCTCGCCGTTGCAAATCCCGTTGCAAACAATGATAGTGTTTTACAGAGGGCGACAGGATGTTGTTTTGTGTATGACAGGATGGATACGGAGGGTGACAGGATGAACCTCACCCATAGCGCACAACTCGAACAATCTTCGAAAACCCTAGCTTCGAAATAATGGTAGTATTTTACAGAAGGATGACAGGATATTTTGCTGTATATGACAGGATGCTTATTGAGGGTGACATGATGCATCTCACCCGTAGCGCAGAACTCGAATAATCTTCGAAAACCATAGCTCGAAAACCATGCATATATATGGAAACGAGGATAATAATGATACATATGTTGTTGGGGAAAATTCGGATCGTTCTAGCAATTAGATGGATAGTAAGTGAACCAAGACAAAGAACACAAGCAATTGTTTACCAAGTTCGTCCCAAGGACTACATCTGGGGGCACTACCAAGTCAGGAATTCTCCACTAGAAACTTTGGGGGCTCAAGGATTACAAGGACAATGATCTTCAGATCTACCCTGATCAAGATCTTTCTAACCTAACCTCTCAATCTCTTCTCTGTAGGATTTTCTCTTCATGGTAAAGCACGCTAATTACAATCTCTCTCTGTAGGATTTCAATTCTGTATCTAAAATGAATTTCCAAAATTTATGGCTAAATATTTATAATGTAATTATAATGATTTTTTAATTTACTTCTATTTAAAAGAAAATACAAAATAATGTAAATTTTATTACAAGAACGCCCAAACTAGCATGCTTCGTTATTTCTTTCGTTATAAGGGACGTTTTTGCAAACGGTTTTTCTGGGTGGGGCAAATCTGCAAAAACGCCTTTAATTATTTGGTTTATTGGATTCGACGTAATAATTCATGAATTTGAATCACTCGGTTCATATATAATAACATTCGTAAATTGTCTAAAAGAAAAGAATGTGGTTCATTGTGTTCCACTTGCAGGTCATGTCATGTAATTACACAGTTCATTTAATGTTAAAGTACATACAAGATAATTTAATCCTCAAACACACATAACAAAACATTGTTTGAGGTTTATACTCAACCGCATTAGTAGTAATGAAATAAGAACAATCTTGTGATAAGTGAAGAATGTAGGCATTGTTATCGTTCTCATCATCATCCAATGAGGCTCCAGCAATGATACTAGTATTATTATGAAAATCCTTTAATGAAACTTCATCAATACTAGCATCACCATTTGAATGAGACATGTTAGAATGACTCGAGCTTGATAAGCAATCAACAAAAAAATGTAAATCGACATGAAACACATTATGAGTACTACAAATGTGCAAATACGATTCTTCTTTTGGTTCACAAAGAATGTCATTATGGTTCATAAATTTGTAAGGAAAGGTTCATTAAAAACCATAAAACAGTTCATGTAAATTAAGACACATGTGTTGAGGCATTTTATCGAACACATGGTGGGCAACCAGACAAGCATACGCTTTCAACCTCTCTATTCAATCGAACTTGTCAATTTGCAATGTAAAAGCCATAAACAATCTACAAAAGAAATGTAAAAGCTATGTGTGAAGCAACATGAAACACATAATGAGTACTACAAATGGGCAAATACGATTATTCTTTTGGTTCACAAAGAATATCATTATGGTTAATAAATGTTCAAGTAAAGGTTCATTGAAAGTCATATAACGGTTCATGTAAATTAAGGCACATTTGTTGAGGCATTTTGTCGAACACATGGTGGGCAACAAGACATGAATGAACTTTCACCATAGCTATTCAATCGAAACCATCAAAATTGAGTTGTTCATGTTGTCGTAACCTTTTGATAGTGCAAATTTAACGAGTTCACACAAAAAAGAGCGGATTAAAGCGAAAATATCCATAGATTAACGAGTTTCACAATTACAAGCACAATTGATAGAAGTTCACAAAAAACAAGTTTCAAAATTTGAAATCATCTACCTAAATCCATAAGAAGGGAATTGGAGGTCAAAGGAATCAGATTGGAGAAGGGAATCGTGGTAGAGAAGAACAATATATGGATGAACTTTGGGGAAGAACAATGGATGAAGGGCGATTTTCAAAGGAGAACGATTGAGAAAATTGGGAACGCACAAAGCAGCAGGTCGATCAGGAAGATTGGGAGTAGAAAAAGACAAAAATGTCATTTACATATAAAAGTGGCTTAAAAAGTGGAGGCAATCCGGACCATTGAATTCTGGATATCTAACGGATGAGATTTGATCTCATTTTATATTTTAAGGGCTAATCTCACCTGATCCCCTTTCTATAATATAATCCATATATATTTGCGATCAACAACTTATAAATCTTAAAACCCCAAGCTCCAAGCTCAAACTCGTTAGAGCTAGGTAGAACTGTCAAAACCTAACCTGATCCAAAAAACCGATCGAAAATTTTGTGGTTGAAACTCAACCCGCATAGTAGAGAGCAAAGGAAAAAATTGAACTTGTTAACCCAAAATTGATTGGGTTGAAACCCGAACCCGACCCGATCGATCCGATTTTTTTATATATGTAGAATAAGTATATTTTCTTTTAGCTATTATAATATATTTTATTATAAAACTAGTATTATTTTATTATTAAATGGTACTCCCTCCGTCCCCGAAAAGTTGTCCGCCTTTCCTTTTTGGTTGTCCCCAATAGTTTGTCCAACTTTATTTTCTTTCCATTTGTATCACTATGCTTTTACAATCTTACCCTCACACAATCTCAAATATTACACCCATTATCGAACTTTCCCCTCAACTTTATCACTTTTTCAAAAAAATTACAAAATTATCCTCATCCAATCTTATATATTACTCCTTTTTATTACCTTTTTCATCAACTTTATCACCTTTTCCCATCACCTATCAAACTTTTTCACTTTTCGTTAATCCGCGTGCATATGTGCTTGATGGACAAGTTTTCGGGGACGGAGGGAGTATCATTTAAGTATAATATTATTTTAGTTATCATTAAAAATTCAAATTCTTGACCTGTTAGGTCGATCCGAACCTGCACAACAACCTATCAAGACCCGATCTGACTTGACCTGTAATCCAATTGGCCCGAACCCATACACAACCCGAACCAAGAAATACCGAACTTGAACCCGTCTGAACCGACCCGTTTGATACCTCTAGAGTTAGGGGACGAGTGGTTGGACAACCACCCTCCCAAGTCCCAACTCCATACCATTTTTCAAAACAAGACTACATATACATGTATAATGCGTAAACATTTAGAATAGATTAATGTTAGACAAATTATGGAATAGATTTTTTTTTCTCACTTGTCTAATCATGATATTGTGTACGTTGGTGAATTACATAACAAAATTTTCTCGTTCAAGTGATACACTAACTCATGTAGATGCCTTGAAGAGGATTTGAGTGGCCAAGATATAAGCCGTGATGTTACCATGGAGTCCGTATATAACTCTATTGGTGAAAATTAGACTAATCTCCACCATTAATTATATTAAAAGTTTAGGATTAAGCAAGATTTCTATATCGGTTTTTCTATTATGATACATATATTTTGTAAATAGTACTAATAAAAAAATCAGGTACCCTTTTTGATAGTCATGAGTCATATGTCCTTTATTCTTCATCCAATATTCGTCCCTATCAAATGCGTATTCTTGTACTCTCTAAATGTTTTTTAGAAGCCCTCGACTTAGGGCTTACTATAGTTTCAGCTAAAAAGTACTTTTTTGACAAAAGTATCCCATTTTTGCCTTCAATTTGTGCATTTCTTCTACTTTTTTGACAAAAAAAGGACTACCTTTTCAAAGAAAGTACTTTCTTATATCAAGTGTAGTAAGGTCTTAGTGTTATATCTAGCTTTGAGGCAGTTTCTAATATGCCTCACACACATACTAATGCACTCTTCAATGCTCATGCCCTCATTCTTAAGCACAAGAGAATTCCTGATTTTCCAAATAAAATTTATAGCAACAAAATGGCAGTGGTTCCATATGTTAAAGGCAAGAGAGATTCTGCCTTTAAAAGATCTGGTTTGAAGAATCCACTCCTCAATGCTCCTACTGCGTCGTCCCATTTTCACCCATCTAAGGACACTAGCAAGCACTCTAGACGAAAAGTTGCACTCAAACCAATGGTGGCTAACAGTTTCTTGCAGATGGGAGTCACAAAGAACATAATCATCATCTTGGATAAGACCCCAGTTCTTGAGCTTGCACTTGGTGTTAATACCTCCATTAACAATCTTCCAGGCGATAAACGCGACCCTAAGAGTATTCAGTTTGGTCCAGATCATGTCGCTCCAGAGCACAGGGTCACTCTTGGTCCTTAAGCTGTCGTACAAGCCCCTCCAATCAAATCTGTCAAGCCTGGAATTGATCACGTTAGGGGATGCATTAGAAGACAGAGAAGTAGCAAGGTCGTCCCTGAGATGGATAACCGCCTTCCAAATAGCACTCGATGTGTTTTTACTCCTGATATCCCGAAAATTCTGACCCCTCACATGAGTCAATTTAACCCAATTATGCCAAATCGAATCAGAGGATTTAGTAGCATCAAAGATAAGCTCAGCAATGTTGGTTTTGTTCCACGCAACAATCTCTTTCAGCCCTAGACCACCTTCAGCTTTAGGTCTGCAAAACCTTATGCCAAGCAATATGAGCCTTTCTTCCAGAGCTACTACCACTCCACAAGAAGTTCTTAAGAACTCTGTTAACTTCCAATAAAATTGATTTGGGAAGTAGGAAGATTTTGCACCAGTATTGAATAATGCCATAAAAAACAGCTCTAACAATTTCCAATCTTCCTGCATAAGTCAAAGTTCTCGCCACCCAAGCATTCGCTTTGTTTCTGATTTTGCAGATGAGATCATTAAAGTCACGGGCTTGGGCGCGGGAGCTGCAGAGAGGGATCCCAAGATATTTGACGGGAAGTTCACCACTGCTCATGGCCATAATAACATGGATATCAGAATCCACATGCCTCTCAAGACCTGCGCTGAATAGAGAAGATTTAGCCAAATTTATGCCAAGCCCAGTGCAGCAACTGAAGTCATCCAGGACCCTCTTGATAGTGCTCACAGTTCCACGTTCCCATGAGAGAAAATAAAAAGGTCGTCAACAAAGCACACATTAATGATCCCTGCGCGCTTACAACCTGGATGGTATTTAAAATCACTCGAGCAAGTAGCCTTCTTGAGAGCTCTGGTAAGGTACTCTATAATGATAACGAAGAGACAGGAAGCCATGGGGTCCCCTTGCCTTAGCCCTCTCTTAGCTTTGAAATGACCACAAAACTCCTTGCCCACTTTGATAGTGAACTGACAGCTAGAAATACATTCTCGAATCCAGTTAACCATGATGGGAGGGAAATTGAGCTCTTCAAGTAATATAAACAGGAAAGACCAACTCACTGTGTCATAAGCCTTCCTCAGGTCAATTTTCATGGTGCATCTAGGGCTTTTGTACTTCCTCGCATAGCTTTTAACAATGTCCTGGCTGACCCCAACATTATGGCGAATACTTCTTCCCTTGATAAACGCCCCTTGATTATTATCAACAATCTTGGGGAGGATATTTTCCAGTCTAGCCACAGTCATCTTAGAGATAACTTTATAAATGACATTACAACAAGAAATGGGCCTGTAATCACTTATTGAAGAGGGGGAATCAATATATATATATTATAAAAGCCGACCGTTTTCGAGCCACCACGTTGATTCTGGCCCCACCATATATTTAACCAAAATAATTTTTAAAGTCTTGAAATTAACTACCATAATTTTACTACGTAAATTTTCAATCTTTTATTTAACTACATTATCAACAATATCTATCCATACAATATCTAGCCGAAAATATAGTACATATACAATATCTATCCATAGAATATAGTATGTAGATTTTCAATATCTTTTAATTTTGGTACAATCTATCTATACAATATCTAGCCGAAAATATAATACATAAGTAAATCATATACAATATCTATCCATAAAACATAGTACGTAAATTTTCAATAAAATAAACTAAACAAATAAACTAAAATCCACATGAAATATCAGCGTCATCCACGACTATATAGTTTATTACATAGAAAAACTATATATCAATTTATTTTTCAATATCTATATTTTAGTAATTATCCACGACTATATAAACATATGATAAACTATATAGTTTTCCTAAGGTCATAAATTTTCAATATCTATCACATGGCATCCACGACTTCTGATAGAATATTAAACTTACAAACTAAACAAATAAAATATGTAAATAACTCAACAATAAAATCTAAAATATTAAACAAATCGGATATCAACCAAAAAAATATAATGGAAATTATATAATGGAATATTTACCCGTCGTGCCATGCACTTATTATAAAATTTGCTTCTATAAAAGATACAGTTTAATTACTTTATTTTTTTAATTACTTTTTGCAATCTATTTATGTGAGAAATAGTTTTAGAAATTTGAATTTAAAAAATCAATCAATCAATCAATATCAATATATATATATATATATTATAAAAGCCGACCGTTTTCGAGCCACCACGTTGATTTTGGCCCCGCTTGATTTTAAATTTTTTTTTCAGCTCAAATAGATAATAACAATATCTTTTTATTTTTCTTAATTATCTAATTTTCAACTTTATCTTTAAAGTCATACTATCTATCTTTAATTTTATATTCCTTAAATAATTTTATCTTTAATCTATTACTATATACTAAAGCGGAAGCAAATTCCGGTACCATATTGCGCCACATCACCCCTTTTATTAAAATAATATATTTTATTTAAAATTCTTTTATTTTCTATATAATTGGAAAATTTATCTTTCTACTCCCTACTTGAAAATTGTATCTTTTGTTATCTATTAAATTGGAAAAGTTTATCTAAAATTTATCTATTAAATTGATAAGTACATGGTATGTATTAAATTGTTATATGTACGAATGCACTCTTGAAAGTGCTTGCTTCTTTCATCCTCTGATGTTGTTAGTTGATTGAGCAATTCTGGTGGTTCTTTAAGAATGGGCAACTCTATTTTCCCTTTCTTGCAACCAGCGGCGGATTTAGGGGGGGCGGAGGGGGGCGGCCGCCCCCCATGTCGCCGGAATATACCTTAGGAGTAGTGAGGAGTTGGGTTCATGCAGTAAACGACGTCGAAAAAGATAAATAAGAAAAATTGAGTTAATAAAAGATATTAGATGCCACTAAATTCGAAAAAGATAAATAAGAAAAATTAAACCCCCGTACGGCAAGATATTAGATGTTCATACGTAATTATTTAAATAAAAGATGAAATATCTAGCTTCGATAAAAGATATTAGATGGAGAATATTAGATGCCATTTATTTATAGTCAAAAAGATATTAAATGGACAATCTCCGTAGTTTCGATTGGATTCAATTACATTCTTTGATTATATTCTTTTATTGAGTTAATTAGATGGCATGTAATATATACTTATATATTACTATGTAAATCTCCAACTTGATATAACCAAATTAAATATGTAGTTGTTTTAATCATAATATTTAATGAATAACATTTTGCCTCTATATGCGTGGATAAACCAAAAAAATATCTTATTAAAATATAATATATTTTAAAAACCATGATATTATAAATCTAAAAAATAATTGGTATAGAAAATATTAGGAAATTAATAGAAATTGTTAAAACTAATTTCTTAAAAATATAAGGTTGGTGAGAATAAAAAATTTTTATAAATAATTTAAAATTTTATGAGTCCAAAATTAATTAAGTAAATGCTAGATATATGAAAGAAAATCTTATAACATTTATTGTACGACTATTATAAATGTTAGAAAATTAATGTTAGTTATTATGCTAGTATAGTAGTATCTAATTATATAATGATCCAAAATTAATTGTACGTAGACTTTAGATTCAGATCGATTAAAAGAGTAACGTAATAAATTCGTAGCTTTCACACATCGAAGAAATAACATATGGCCATAAAATATTAAAGAAATTACGTATGGCCATAAAATATAACATATTGATTGATATAACATAATTTCATCAACGTAGTGAAAGATAATTAATGAAAATTTAAAACTTAACATACGTACGTACGTTGTTGTAGATATAACATAGTAAATCTAAGATATGGCCGGCATTTATGGTATGTATGGATTGATTATTTAAGGAATATAAAATTAAAGATAGATAGTATGACTTTAAAAATAAAGTTAGAGGATTAGATAATTAATGAAAATAAAAGATATAGAGTTGTTATTATCTATTTGAATTGAAAAAAAAAATTAAAATCAAGCGGGACTAGAATCAACAAAAAAAAATCAAGTGGGGACTTTAGATTTTGGCCCCGCTTGATTTTAATTTTTTTTTTCAACTCAAATAGATAATAACAATATCTTTTTATTTTTCTTAATTATCTAATTTTCAACTTTATCTTTAAAGTCATACTATCTATCTTTAATTTTATATTCCTTAAATAATTTTATCTTTAATCTATTACTATATACTAAAGCGGAAGCAAATTCCGGTACGATATTGCGCCACATCACCCCTTTTATTAAAATAATATATTTTATTTAAATTCTTCTATTTTCTATATAATTGGAAAATTTATCTTTCTACTCCCTACTTGAAAATTGTATCTTTTGTTATCTATTAAATTGGAAAAGTTTATCTAAAATTTATCTATTAAATTGATAAGTACATGGTATGTATTAAATTGTTATATGTACGAATGTACTCTTGAAAGTGCTTGCTTCTTTCATCCTCTGATGTTGTTAGTTGATTGAGCAATTCTGGTGGTTCTTTAAGAATGGGCAACTCTATTTTCCCTTTCTTGCAACCAGCGGCGGATTTAGGGGGGGCGGAGGGGGGCGGCCGCCCCCCCATGTCGCCGGAATATACCTTAGGAGTAGTGAGGAGTTGGGTTCATGCAGGCCGGGATGGGCGGCGACTCCGAGCGGGACGGGGCGAAGCTCAGCGGCGTATGGAGATAGGAGGAGACTCAAAACCCAATTTAATTGAGGGAGGAAGGGACGCTTCAAACGACGTCGTTGGTGCTGTTTAGGTTAAAGAGGCAGCAGTAAAATCAAAACTACGGAGTAATAAAAATCAAACGGCCCGGACTGACCAAAAAAAAAATCAAATGGGCTGGGCAGTTGTCAAGCCTCCTTGCAATCTAACAACTTTCTTGGAACTCGGCATTGAAAATAACGCTCTCTAAAAAACGCTCTCTTTCTCAAGAAGCCTTTCTTCGCTAGCGTTTTGTGTTGATGGACGCCACCTCTGTGGTGGCTGGTGGTGGTCACCCATCACCCACGCCAGCTCCCTCGCTTCAAGTGCCGACTTCCGTTCCTCCGGTGCAGGCCTCTGGCGCCCCCACGGGCCAGGCCCGCACTTGGAAGGAGATTGTCACGAATGAATCGGGGTATCAACGGCCAAAACTGGCGCCGGAATTCCTGGATGGTAAAATGAGGGTTTCCTATCGTGGAGGCAAAGGAAGTGACCCGATTATAACAGTTCAAGACGATGTCTTGAAGGTTCTAGCTGATGTTTGGAAATCCTCATTGATTATCAAGGTTCTTGGGACTTTTGTGCCCTTTCATGTTATGGAGAAGAAGTTGAAGGAAGTATGGAATCCCTCAGGGAAGATTATGTTGGCTGATTTACCGAACAACTATTACGTTGTTAGGTTTGAAAAAGACCAGGATTACTTGATGGCAGCCACCGGCGGGCCTTGGATGCTGTTCGGCCACTACCTGATCACCAAAACCTGGTCGCCGGATTTTGACCCGGAGTCGGACGTTATCGCTTCGTCGCCTGCTTGGATACGGATTGCTAAACTCCCGCTGGTCTACTATGAAGAAGAATTCCTAACCAGAGTCGCTGCTACTATTGGAAATCCGATTAAAGTTGATACGAGGACTTTGTTCTCGAATAGGTGTCGTTTCGCGAAGGTGTGCGTGGAGATGGATCTTTCATGCCCACTTCCGGGAACTGTGGAAATCAATGGCAGGAGGTTCAACCTCGAATACGAAGGGCTACATTTGATCTGTTTCAACTGCGGGTGTTATGGTCATCTCATGGCGAAGTGCCCTAAAGGGCAAAAAGTTGTCGTGCCTGTAGAAAACTCTCAAGGTAAGGATGGGGCGCTGCCAGCGGATGCAAACAAAGGGAAAGCTGTTGTTAATGACTCGGCTATGGAGGAAGATGACCAAGCGTCGCGCCATGGACCATGGATGGAGGTTCAGCGGAGGAAGAGGAACCCTGAGAAGGGTAAGAACAAGGCCGTCGGTGGCAATGGCCACAACGCCGGCGACGGGAAGGGGATAGTGAAGTCCGATAGCCACCAAAAGCCAAAGCCTAAAGAAGTTAATGCAGTGAACGTTAGAAGCGGAGGTAGTCCCGAGGCCAATCATAATCGGAATAATCAACGTCAACAGATCCAAGTCGTGCCGTTGGAGCCGTGGTTCCTTCTGCCACGTCATGGGGGCCGAAATTTACGTCAAAAAAGAATGTGGAAGCAGGGCAAACATCAGGAGCCGGTAAGGTTAACAAGAAAAAAAAAATAAAGTTAATAATAATGCTAAAAAAGTTATGGTAGTTGTGGGCCCTAGTGCAGGTGACGATCGTGGATCCACCAAGAGGCCCAGAAACGCGGAGGGTCCAATCTCCTTCAACCCCAAGGTTCCGCAGAGATTGGCGAGTACGCCGATTGAGGTCGGGGCCGAGCCGGAAGGTGTGCAGGTGGCGGCCTCCACTGAGGGCGGAAACCCTAGCCGGCATCAGGCTTCGAATGACAGGCTTATGGAGGACAATGAAACTCTTGCGGGGTTGCGTAGCCAGATCATGGCGGCGGAGGAAAACAAAGGAGATGATGTTGTGGAAGTTAGCAAGGATGATATGCAGGAGGATCCTTCGGGGGAGTCGACTCCTATATCCTCTTAATTGTTAGTCCTTCCCTATTGATTTAGTTTCCTCATGGATTATATGATCTGGAACTACAGGGGTGCTGGCAGTAAAGGCTTTAGACGAGCGGTTCGTTACTTGCTTAGGCATCACAAGGTGAATGTGCTGGTTATCCTTGAGCCCAAGATATCAGGTGAAAGGGCGGACCAAGTGTGTAGGCGTCTTGATTTCACAAAGTCGGTGCGCATTGAAGCGATTGGTTTTGCGGGGGGCGTTTGGCTGTTTTGGAACGATGATGAGACGGACATTCACATGGTCCATCTTTATGATTGGTTCATGCATGTTCGAGTCCAGCTGGAAGGTAAAGTTTTCGATCTAATTTTAGTTTACGCTCCTCCTAACGAAACTGATCGGGAATGTTTTTGGCAGGAGTTGCAGGAGTGCTCGTCAGCTATTCATGGTCCGCTCTTTGTTGGTGGTGATTTCAACTATGTCCTTCACTCTTGGGAGAGTTCGGGCACTATGGAGGCGCTTTCGCCTGATACGGACGAGTTCAGCAATTGGGTCGACATGGAGGGGCTGCTTGACATGGGTTTCTCGGGGCCTACCTTCACTTGGTCCTCTGGGAAGACCCCAGCGACGTATAAAGCGCGGCGTTTGGACCGTGTCTTCATGAATGTGGGTGCCCGTCTGGATTGGCCAAATGCCGAAGTACGACATCTGCCTGTTGTTTGCTCGGATCATGCGCCGCTGTTGCTCTCTTTCAGCCCGAACGCTGAGCATAATCGCAGGAGACGCCCCTTTCGTTTTGAAGCAGCATGGGTTACGCATAGCTCTTTCCAGCCACTCGTGGAGGAAAAGTGGAATGACTCCATCTCTACGCCGCAGGCCCTTCAGTCGCTTAGGGAGGTGTTGCTCAAGTGGAATACGGAGACGTTTGGCAATATTCACATTCGAAAGAGGGAGCTGCTTAAAAGACTGGCTGGGATTCAGAAAGCTTGCGGGAATGGTGTGAAACAATATCTCATTGATCTTGAGAATAAGCTTCAACATGAGTTACGAAGTGTTCTCAAGCAGGAGGAGATTCTTTGGTGGCAAAAATCCCGCGAGAATTGGTTGGTTGCGGGAGATCGGAATACATCTTTTTTTCACATATCTACTATTGTGAGGAGAAGGCGGAACCGCATTGACGGGCTTGTGAATGATGCAGACTGTTTGATCACTGAGAAGGGTGATGTGGAGAGACTTGCCTTGGATTACTTCCATAACCTCTTCTCCTAGCCAGCGGGTGATCGGGATGCTGGTAGCGTTTGCTCGGGTTGTTTTCCACCTATTTCTCTTGATCAGTGGCAGACTCTCGTGAACCCGGTCTCGGACTCGGAAGTCGACGTGGCTGTTAAGCAAATGGGAGGTACGAAAGCGCCAGGGCTTGACGGATTTCAACCGCTCTTTTTCCAGAAGTGTTGGAGGCTTGTCGGGAATTCAGTTAGGGAGTTTGTGAAAGACTTCTTCAGGACCGGTAAGTTGGTTGATAAAGTCAATGAGATGTTGATCGTGCTCCTTGCTAAGGTTGCTAAGCCCGAGAGGATTGGCCAATTTAGGCCTATTAGCTTGTGTAACGTCATTTATAAGGTGATTTCCAAGGTCTTAGTCAACCGTATGCGACCGGTTCTTTGCTCTCTTATCGGTCCTACACAAGGGAGTTTCTTACCCGGAAGGATGATTTGTGACAACATTGTGCTCGTCCAGGAGGTTGTGCACTCGATGAGAAAGAAAAAGGGTCGTAAGGGTTGGATGGTCTTGAAGATCGATCTTGAAAAGGCTTACGACCGTTTGGATTGGAATTTTGTTGTGGATACGGTTAGAGATGCGGGGTTCCCGTCTTGTTGGGCCGACTGGATTCTTGAATGTATCTCGACTACTTCAACTAGGCTCCTTTGGAATGGCGAAGTTACTGAAAGCCTTAAGCCAAAGCGAGGTATACGACAAGGCGACCCCATCTCTCCGTACATATTTATCTTGTGTATGGAGCGTCTTTGTCACATGATTTTGGAGGCGGTTAACGACGGTGAGTGGAAGCCAGCCAAGCTCACCCGAAATGGGCCGGAGGTGTCTCACGTTTTGTTTGCGGATGATGTGGTGCTGGTGGCGGAGGCGTCGGTGTAACAACTGAGAACCGTTAATGGATTATTGGCCAATTTTTGTAAGGCCTCGGGGCTTAAGGTGAATTCGGCCAAGTCTAAGATGTTTGTGTCGCCTAATGTGGACGCCAGGACTCTCGAGAATCTGCGCAATGAGGCTGAGTTCGAGGTAACGGAGAATCTGGGGAGCTATCTTGGAATGCCCATCCTTCACTCCAGGGTTACGAAAGATACGTTCGGGTCGCTTTTGGACAAAGTTAAGGGCCGGTTGTCCTCTTGGAAAAGTCGTTACTTGAGCATGGCCGGAAGAGTTACTCTCGCACGTTCAGTGTTGAGTTCGATCCCTATTTTCACCATGGCCACGGTGATGATACCCCAGGAGCTTTGCGAAAAAATCGATGTTGTGGTGCGTAACTTCGTTTGGGGGCACGATGCAACCAATCGAAAAATGCACCTTGTGGCGTGGGATAGGATCAGCAAGCCTAAGCGGATTGGAGGACTGGGTATCCGACCCATGAAGGTCATGAACTTAGCGGTAATTGGCAAACTTTGTTGGGGATTTATACACGACGATTCGAGTCTCTGGTGTAGGGCGCTAAGATCAAAGTATGTTAGGGCTGACGGTATGATTTCGGGAGGCTCTTCTTATATCTGGCAAGGTATGAGAAAAGGGTTTGATCAGGTGTTAAGCTCGGGTACGAAGTGGATTGTGCGTGACGGCAACTCAGTGAATTTTTGGCTGGATGTTTGGATCGGTGAAGAGAGTTTACTGGAGCAAGCCATTGCGCCGGTGAATGTTCTGTTGAGGCAGAAGAAGGTCAGGGAGTATTGGGCCGATGGTGGTGGCTGGAAGTGGAGTGAGGTCGAAGGTCTGCTGCCGGTGAAGGTGATTATGCAGCTTGCGGCGGTCGGGTTGGTGGACGACTCAACGGACACGCTGTTTTGGACGCCGAGCGTGGACGGCAACTACTCGGTTGCGTCGGCGTATGGACATCTTTGGAAGAGCCAGTACACAGCTGGTGTGGACAGTGGCGTGTTTGATGCTATCTGGAGGATTAAAGCCCAAGAGAGGGCGAGACTCTTCATTTGGCTTGCGGTCAGCGGAGGAGTTCTCACCAATGCGGAGAGAAGACGGAGACATGTGGCGAACGACGATACTTGCGGCATGTGCAACAGGGAAGTCGAAAGCCTTGAGCATTTATTTCGGGATTGCCCTAAAGTTTTGCGGTTTTGGCGTAAAATTCCCATTCCGCCTGATGTGCCTAATTTTTTCTATGTCTCTTTTGCAGTTTGGGTGAGGGCGAATATCCTGTCTAGACACAAGCTGGCGGACGGCTCGGCATGGAGTGCGGTGTTTTGCAATGCTATTTGGTGGACATGGCGGTGGAGGAACGAGGTGGTGTTTGTTAGGGAGAAGGAGGTCCACGATCCGGTCGGCTTCATCCTGAATCTCACCAAGGATTACCGGGCTGCTTGGGATGCGAAGCATGGCGGTTCGGGGGGAGGCCGGAAGGAGGAGCTGGCGGTGTCGTGGTGCAAGCCAGACGAGAGACAAGTGAAGATCAATACTGACGGTGCTGTGCTGAGGGATGGAAGGGCTGCTGCGGCGGGAGTTTTACGCGACTCGGAAGGAGCGTGGATGGGCGGCTTTGTCCACAACTTGGGGATGTGCACGGTCCCGTTGGCTGAGCTTTGGGGCATTCGGGATGGCCTTGCGCTCGCTTGGGAGAAGGGCTTCAGAGATGTGTGGGTGGAATCCGATTCTACCTTGGCGGTCCATCTTGCCCTTCAGCTGCCTTGCTCGTCCCACCCTCTCTTCAGCCTGGCCAAGGAGTGCCAAGGCTTTCTGGCGCGTGAATGGTCCATCCGCGTTACTCATGTCTTCAGGGAAGCGAATGCTGTCGCCGACTCCCTTGCTAGCTTTGCGTTTAGTTTTCCGCTTGGTTTCCATTTGCTTATCGAGCCGCCTGAGGACTCCCTTTCGTTTTTGCGTGACAATTTTGAGGGTCGGACTTTCTCTCGCTTAGCGAGGGCCTAGTCTCTCCCTCCTTTAGGGCTTAGCCCTTCTCTTGATAAAAAAAAAAATGTCTCTCCTTCTTTGAAATAGTAAAATTGATTAATTATTTTCAGTTAAATATTTATAATTATTGTAGTTTCTGGTTTATTTTAAAATAATTTAAGGTAATATTGGAATCAATCATCAATATATATTATAAAAGTCGAACGTTTTCGAGCCACCACGGTGATTCTGGCCCCGCTTTATATGTTGAGTTTAATGTTTTTTTAATCATGTTATTTTTTTGGCAATCAATTCAAATGGATATTAACAACTTTATATTTTTTATTTTGTTTAATTATCTAATCTTTAATTTTATTTTATTTTCTTACTCATTTAATATATATCTTTGAAGCAATACTATCTATCTTTAAAACACATAAATCCGGTTGTTTCTTTATAAAAGATAGACAAGCAA
Source organism: Polygonum maritimum (assembly GCA_963924305.1). NCBI lineage: Eukaryota > Viridiplantae > Streptophyta > Magnoliopsida > Caryophyllales > Polygonaceae > Polygonum > Polygonum maritimum. The sequence continues at coordinate 16,344,046 of OZ002728.1, forward strand.
CATGCAACCTAAAACACATAAATCCGGTTGTTTCTCAATCACCGTTAAAATTTGTAGATAAGCATACATCCTTTTTAAATTTAACAAAACCTTGATCTTTTAACCAAAGTTACACTTGATTTGTAGATAAACTAGCCGGCGATCAATCACTCACGGCTGTTGTTCCTTCATGCAATGAAATTACATGATATCTAGGAATTTTGACAATTTCTTTTAACAAAGTGGTGGTTGGGGTTATATATATTAATCAAATATTTTGTTTACTTTTTTTTCCTATTTGCATAATAAACTTGATTTTTTTGTCAAATAATATAGATAAGCATGCATATCTTTTAATAATTTCTACTTATTTATATAAGAATCCCTCAATTATTATAAATTATATAAACACCTCTTATTTTCCTAATACATACATATATATATATGGTTGTTTTTGAACCTCCACAATAATTTCGACCTTACTTCAAATCCAAAAAACAAATTATTATTTTTTCGCGTTATTATAAATTTTTTCTTTTATATTTAAATTATTATTAATATATGATAAATTTTGTAAGTAAATATCAATGTATATTCTTATAATAAGGTTTTATTAAAATACATTAAAAAAAGTGTAAACAATATGTTAATACATATTATTCGGGCTATATGAATTTCAAAAACATGTTTATATACTAAAGTTTATAAAATACTTTTTCATAACAATATTCGATTAGAAGATATCTAATATTAAATTTAATATTTTTAAATATAATAGTCGTGCATGGCACGACAGGTTACGCTAGTATCCACTAATAACCGTCATTGAGCTTGATAGCATCATAGTTTAGTTAATCAAGATGATAATTGCTCAAAAATTAATATATGTTTTAGAACAGTGCTGATGTAGTGAGTTACATTCCTACACCCACCCACGACTAAGCCATGAAATGTAATCATTTAGAACCGTTCACTATTGTCATCTGTTCATGGGTGCTCTAGGCAAGTCCGAGTAGTATGGTATCTTAAATCTTACCAAATCAGGAAAAAAAGGATTTAGAGTTACATAATTTTTTTGGCGTCAAATTATTTTTAAATCTATTGTTGTATGCTATTTTTCTATTGTCCGAAAACAAAAAAATTCTATTGTTGCATGCTAATTTGATTTTGTTCGAAAAACATTTCTACTATAAAATCTCTATCGTCCGCCCCCCCGTCCAGTCAATCCTGGATCCGCCACCGCTTGCAACACATCCCAAATTCTTGATCACTACCCTTTTCACGTTTGACTGCTCTTTCATGAAACCACATTAATGCTCCACAATATTTGGATACCCATGTTGGATCACCAAGATCCCAATAATCTATGAAATCAAATACATGTATTAAAAGATACAATTCTTATATATTTATCACATCACCCCTTTCTTTAAAATTTTATCTTATTAAATCTTGATTTTATCATAAATACATACTTGATTAAGATATTAGTTCTATCTTATAATTTGAGTTGTTTAATTAATAATTGTATCCAAATATATAAATCTCTATCTTATCATATACCCATTTAATTAATACATAGATTTATCATAAAAAATTTATTTAAAAATATTTTATTAGTCATAAACCATAATGTATAAATTATAATCACAATATTTTACCCATTTACTTAAATAGCATATTAGTTATAAGTTATTTTTCGTAATTCTATTATGGTATTTTTTTTAATTCATCAATGATAGAAATTCTATCACTATATTTTAGACAAATATTCATTCTATTAAAATAATATACTAAATACATTTTTTTGCTATCGTATCATATTAAATATCCATAAAAAGATTAGATGATATATTTATCACTAAATTACATATTGATTATGCATTAGAAAGAAGATAGATTTTTTAATTAAGATAACGATTCGCTAACACTTTTATTAAATATTTATATATTTTCTATTTAATTATTGTTTCTTAAAAAGTAATAACATATATACGAGATAATTTGGGTTTCTATAATATCTTATAAAATATTATCTAAATCTTTAATATAATAACACATTTATTTGATTATTTATTTACAATTATTGATTTTATTATATAAGTTAGTTTACGCAGTTCAATTTAAATGCCAAAATATTTTTATCACTTTTTAATAAAATGTGATAATGCATCTTATCTTATGTCATTCTTCCTCAATTATTAAAATATATGTTTATGTATGTATAAAAAGTAAATATATAAATAAAACTTATTTATATATTTATATTCTTTGATGATATATGAAAATTATGTAATTTTATAATCCAAAAAATAAGCATCGTTTAAAACAATGTATGCATGTGATAACATTTGTAATTGTTATAGTAAACTTATATAAAAACTAATAAATATATAAATAACACCCCGTACAAGGGACGGGTCATCTGCTAGTTTTCTTCTATAAAAGATACCCAATATGCATTCTCATATACCCTTGATTGATTTCCTTCTACAATATCACGTACTCTTACTATCACGTACAATAAGGCTCAAAAAAAAAGTATCATGTACCATTCAATACGTAAACAATAATAATTATTTTCTGTGACTTGAGGGTCCTTCATTAGATAAGAATTAATTTTGGCAAAATATATTTTATGTTTTAATGCAAAAAATATATTTTTATCTTGAAAGCGGTTTTTAAGATTAGATAAAAAAAATTTATCTATTTATCTTGATCGTCCAACGTGGTTTTTAAGTTTTTTAATATAAAATATATTTTATATTGTCGTCAAACATTACATAAGAATTAAGTTTTCAAATTTTAATGTTAATATTTCTATAATTGCTCGAATATCTTGATGGTTGAAATATATTATATTTTAATAAGATATTTGTTTGGTTTATTCACACATATAGAGGCAAATATTTATTTATTAAATATTATGAATAAAACAACTACATGTTTAATTTGGTTATATCATGTTGGTGATTAGAATACTAAAATACAAGTAAATATCATTTGTAAAATAATGTATGTTATTGGCTAAATTTTATATGTTTTATTTTTCTTCATTATCTAATCTTTAACTTTACCTTTTTTCTTACCCATCTAATATCTATCTTTGGAGGCATACTATGTATCTTTATATTTTCTTTAATTATTTAATCTTTAATTTTATCCTTTTTCACAATCATCTAATATCTATCTTTGAAACAATATTATCTATCTTTAAAATTTTCTTCAATAAAAGATACATATTAATTAACTTATCTTTTTCAATTACCATTTTAACCTATTTATGTAAGAAGTAATATAAGAAATTCGAATTTAAAAAAAAATTGAATTTAAAAATGAAAGCCCCTTTTTCTAAAGAAACTGTTATTTTTACCTTTGATACTAAATCAATTTATATTTATTAACTTTTACTTAAATTATATCATCATTTTCCGAATAACTTAGTTTTTATCTCTCATAATTAAACAATTAGATTGTTTTCATGTTTTTTTCATTAATCTAATTACATTCTTTATATTAATATACGTAAAAGATATTTTTTCAATTTTGAGAAGATATTCTACCCTTTTTGATATAGTTATCTTTTTAATCTCTTTATATAAGAAGTAATTTAAAATTTTGAATTTAAAAAAAAATTAAAATTGAAGCCCTTTTTATAAATAAATTATTATTCTTATCTTTAATATTAAATCAATTAATATTTACTATATTTTACTTAACTTATGTATTATCATTTTCATAATAACCTAGCTTATATCTTTCATAATAAAACAATTTCCGATTAATATATTTCTTTTATTTCAATATATAAAGTCATTAGACTCATGTTGGACTCATTTTATATTTCTAAAATTTGATGTTATATTTAAATATTTTAATTAAATAACAATTCATAGTAACTATATCTCATACTAATAAATTATAGTATTAAAATAAAAAATAATATCAAAACAACATAATCAATTAAAATATCTCATTTTATATTATATTGACTTATAATGTCTCAAAATTATGATAATAGCGACAATGGTATATATTAACCATTAGAGACAAATTTTGAAGGATGAAAAAGTATGTAAATTTTGTTTACTAAATTGTTCTATAATATATGTTTTATATTTTTATAATCTCATACGTGTGGTATTGTAAATTTGAAAAATAATTTTTTTGTCCAAAAAAAAATAACATTTTCATGTGCTAAAATTTTTATTATATGTATTTCAGTTATTAATATCCTATTTATAATAAAAATAATTATAAGATATGAAACGTGGGTTATTGTCGTGCATGGCACGACGGGTACCGCTAGTCAATCTTAGGGACAAGGGCGATTACCGTATTTTCAAGCTCTTCTAGAATTTTTCCACTGACAAAGAATTCCAGCACTGCATCAGTAAAATCCTCTCCTACAATTAGGGTTGTTCATGAACCGACCAATACCGAAGATTTTAGCCGAACCGACCGAACCGAACCGAACCGAAACCGAAAAGATTCGGTTCGGTTTTCGGTCCACTGATTTCATAAATATCGGTTTTGGTTCGGTTCGGTTTATTATCGGTTCGGTTCGGTCTAAACCGAGTTAAATAAAAAGAATCATTTTTAAGGTTTTTTATGTATGTTAGTGGGCTGCTTTAGCCTAAACCAAAGTGGAAACTGGAAAACCTAACGTGCTCTCAAATGAAAACACAGCAGCCCGCAGCCATCCAACGCTCTCTCTCGCTGAATCTCCGCTAACGCCGTCGACCACTCGTCCTCTCGCTGGCGTCGTTCACGCCGGTTCGCCGGCCGTCGTCAAGAGCGAAGCCTCAAGGAGTCGACTCCGCCGTCAAGAGAGAAGCCTCGAGGAGTCGCCGGCGTCGTTCTCGTCGATTCCGCCGTCGTTGAATCTCGTCGACTCCGCTGTCTCAGTTGGTCAATCCCTCTCTGGTTTGTTCTTGCTCTTACTGTCTTCAGCCTCGCCGTCGGCGTCGAACTTGCCCGGACCACCTCGCCGTTGATCTACATCTTTGATTTGGGACTTGAGGGCAATCTTATGCGATAACCTGCTTGATTTAGATTTTGTTTTTGTAATACTGTATTGTTTTTGTACGGCAATAGTCAAATTGGTTTTAGTGTTTTACAGTAAAAGCAAAATGGATCGGTTTTTGATCGGTTGTGCTATAAACCGAACCGATCAAAACCGAAACCGAACCGAAAATGTTCGGTTCGATTTTCGGTTTACAAATTTCCGAAATCTCGGTTTCGGTTCGGTTCGGTTTCGAACCGATGTTCACCCCTACCTACAATGGCCCATGCACACTTGAAAAAATGAGCGTTGTACCCATCTGGCCCTGAGGCCTTGTTCTTGTTGATTCCCCATAATGCTTTTCTAACATCTTCTCTACTAAAAGGAGAGGCGAAGCTGCGTCTGTCCTCCTCATCAAGAATCACACCACTCTGGATAATAGAACTAACAAGACAACTGCCGCCACCAGTGGATCCAAGGAAGTTTTTAAAGTGTTGCACTATCTTTCGCTTAATTTCAAACTCAGCAGAAATAGTAGCACCAACCTCATCTTTTAGGCAATTGATGGAACTAAGGCCTTTTCTCTATTTGATAGAGTTATGAAAAAAGCTGCTACTACAGTCTTGATACTTAAGCCAATGGAGTTTAGCAAGTTGTTGCTGCTGAATTTTCTTATTCTTGATAGCACACTTCAGAAGATCAAGGGTCTCCTTTTCAGCCTTATAGAAAATAGGATCCGAGGGGCTTCTCTGCAATTCAGATTTAACCTGCTATGCTGATCTCTAATGTCGGTTTCCTCTCTATCCAGGCATTTGGAGCCCAGCGATTTCAGAGGAATTTTAAGGTTCATTAACCTGCAGATAAGTTTAAACATCTTGTATCCTCTAGAAGGCGCATTCCGCCACTCCTGATCGACCACATTGAGGAAATTCGGGTTTTGCCCCAGACGTTGTTGAATCTAAAGGGAGGTTTGGCCACAACTTTAATTCCCTCAATCTTCAAGATGGCCGGGAAATGGTCAGAGCATCCCGGGGTATCAAACCTGGCTGAAAAATTTCTGAAGCTATCCACCCACTTCTGATTGGCAATGATATGATCAATCTTGCACATAATAAGATCAGCTCCAGCTTGCTTGTTGGACCAAGTAAAATGAGTCCCAGAGGAAGGAAGATCAATGAGACCATTTCTGTTATAACAATCCAAGAAATCTTTGCTGAAGCTGATATTGGGCCCTTTCCCACAAAGTTTCTCACTTGGGTCCTTGATAGCATTAAAGTCTCCCAACAAAATCCAAGGCAGGTTGCCTAAAGATAGGGCAATCTGATCAATAAGGGACCAGAGTTCCAACCTCTCCTTTACCTCGTTGGAAGCATAGATGAAGGAAGTCTGAATCGAGCAGCTTAGAAGGGGAGAGCTAATAGAGAGATGAATGAGTTGCGCCTTTTCAATAAGAATGCTAATATCTAATTTGACGTGGGATTTCCAAAAAATCCAGATTTTACCATTCATGCCGATGCACTTGGTACTTCTATTCCACCCTTTGAGCAAGGTTCTAGAGACCTCCTCAACTTTATTCTCACCAACTCTAGTTTCTAACAGAGCCAAAACATCAAGATTATTCTTGTAATTTTATTGCTTTAGTTCGTATGCATTTGAGTCGGTTTTTCACCAAATTTATTTCGTTCTTAAACTCTCAAATTGTGAACATTCTGTTTGATAATCTCTCAAATTTGTTTTATTCTTAATCTAGATAGCAATTTCTCAATAAAGAAGTCTCGAAAGACAAAACAAAATGGTAAAAAATGATTGTTTTACTACGTCTAGTTGGAATATCTATGGAGATAAGATTTTAGGGGGTTGTTTACCATAAAACAAATTTATAAGTATATTTAATTGAATAAGGGTGAATTTCTAGAATCAAGTTATAATAAAAGGGTAATTTTGTGCAAATGAAGGACAAAAGCATTTGATATAGATATAACTAGTATTAGTTCTCGTGCCTTAAAGACACGATTTTGATTTAACGAAAAAACTTAATTTAATTTTATATAAAGTTATTCAAAAGAATAGTTTGATATAAAATCCTATATTATTTTATTTAACTAGTTTATTTCTTATGATATTTATTTTAATGATACATTATTTTATTTATAATATATTCTTTTAATCAACCAAAAACTAATATAAGTTACCTTATAGATATAAGAAAACTTTATAGATATAATTTCAATGATATATATTTTATCCTATTTTACATACATGTGGGGGCATAATCAAATTTTAACCAATTGAATTATTTTAATAAAAATAGATGATGCGGTCCAATCATGAGTTAAACGTGTCGTGATAATTATTATTTTTAACCACCCTTCAGTATATAGTCATGATGATCATAAACACTAAATGAAATCTTAATTATCAAGCTGGGCCTCAGTCCAACTAGGCCTATACAATATGCATGTCACATAACATTGCCCTTTCTGCCCGGGCCAAACGGATTGGCAATTTCGCATGCATTCGCCCTTATTTAGATGCTTTATTTATTTTCCTCCTTAATAAATTAATGTACACTTGTGAAATAATAAAAGAATGTTAGTGAAATTCGAAAACGATATTCAATCAACTTGCTTGAAACCCTCGCTAGCTTATTATGTGCAGACATATATACTCTGTCTAGTTCAGGTAATGTTGTTATTTTTTTTAATTTCTAAGGTGCTAATTAATCTCTACATAAATATACTTAATGAGTTAATGTCATAAGGTAAAGGTAGGAATATAGAATAGAATTATCCTAGTGGAAAACTTTCCTTAAGATCAAACTACTTTGAGGCTCTGTTTAACACTAATGGAATGGATAATATGTTTCGCTAGTGGGGACAGAATCCTCAAAAAAATAGAACCCATTATACTCTCAATAAGACCGGATTCCGTTAACATTTTTCTTCTTCCTCAGCTCTCCACCGCTTACCGAACATAGCCTTAAACAACATCTAAAAAACTGATCGATAAACAACGTGTAATTTCACTTCTAAAGTTCAACCCAAATCACATGTTCCACAGTAGTTGATCAGTACAGTATTTTTTAAGGGATTATTAAGTATTTCTTTTTTTCTTTGTAAGTAATAATGAAATTTATTTATGTATAATAATAATATAATATATATGGCTGATAACAATGCCAGACATTATGTGTAACATTAATTCTTCCCTCCACGCTGAGTTGTTTTTTGTTTTGTGTATGATATTGGAGTAAGTACAAAAAGAAAAGAAAAAGAAAAACCCCACAAACACAGTGCATATCCAAAAATGTGGAAAGTGACACTTTGGAAGGAAACTTGGCATGTCAATGTGTCATCCATCACATTTAATTATTAATTATTCCCTAATTTTTCGCATTAATCACCCTAATTAATCGACCCATCTCTCTTTCAACCAAAAAAAATCGACCCATCTCTCTCTGCCTTGGCGTTTTAGTGTACGAGGGGTACGTATTAGCCATGCTTCCCTAACCACGTTTTTAACTAAATACAGAAATTAACCACCCCATTTAAATTCCTTAAACCCAACCCTACGTACAACAAATATATTCATGCCAGAAAATATTAATTGGAATTACACCCAATATTCATCATCAGGTTGGTCGAGTATTGGTAAAACTACGTCATCGATCATTAATCATTATATATCATTCTCTTCATTTAATTTCCATCTACCCCTCCGTCCCTAAATATAAGACCCATTTGGGTTTGGGCACAAATTTTAAGAAAAAGTTGAAAAGTGGGTAATTTAAATGATTGAGTGAGGATAAAATAGTAAAAGGAGAGGAGAGATAAATGAAAAAGGTGTAATTTGAATGATTGGGTGAGGATAAAATGGTAAAAGAAGAGGAGAGAGGGATAAAAAAGGTGTAATTTGAATGATGTGGTGAGGGTAATATAGTAAAAGTAGAGGAGAGAGAGATAGAAAAGGTGTAATTTGAATGTTTGATGAGGGTAATGTGGTAAATTTATTTTTCCAAAAGTGAAAAGTTTGCAAATGGGACTTATATTTTGGGACGCCCAAAACAGAAAATGGGACTTATATTTAGGGACAGAGGGAGTATATATTAAGGTTTTCCTTTTTCTGGACGTACGTATAACAATTATATCCATGTACTCATATATTGGTTGAAAAAAAATATACTATATAGAAATTAATTAAACAACAATCTTCACACGGAATTACTTGGTTGACTTGAACCCTCCTCCCCCCTAATACGCTCCCCTAACCTCTTGAATTAATATTTTTTGTTAGCAATAATTACATGGCAATTAATATAATTTATAGTCTTTATTTATATATAGGTAGCCCTCTTATTCCCTCTCTTCACATGAGAAAGAGAGAGAGAGAGAGATCTCATAGTTTTCACACTTATTGGCTTTATCTTCTTTCTTTCTCTCTTCCTCATATCGATCGATCTCCATATATATATCTAGCTTATACATGTAAACATACCAAATAAACTAATCAAGAGATCGAAAGATGAGCAGTTTAAGCATGGTGGAAGCCAAGCTGCCACCAGGGTTCAGGTTTCACCCAAGAGACGATGAGCTGATCTGCGATTACTTGATGAAGAGGTTTGCTTCTTGCGACGTCTCTCTTCTCATCGAAGTCGACCTCAACAAGTGCGAGCCGTGGGATCTTCCTGGTCAGTCCTCGATCACTCCTAGCCAGCTCCATCTTAATATATATCATCTTTTCATCATTAATTAATTAATGTTCCATCATTCTTCTTGAGCGTATTTCCTTAGATTTGCAATTATAGTTTATGATTTTGAAGGCTTCTTCTTCTTCTTCTTATTAATTGCAATTGGAGTCCTTTACCCATCTTGATTTAGGCTCATATATAGCTTTGAATTAGGATAGATTGTGTGTTGAACTGGAAAGTTAAAAAAAAAATAGAGATAAAGAACAGGGAAAAGAGATTCAGATACTTGATCAATTATTTGGGGGAAAAAAGAAGAGATTGAATATAACAGTTGAGTCATTTGTGGCCAAATGCTTGTGTTTGATATTGCCCATGATATTTTTTTGAAGCAATAATCATATGGTATACATATGATTATTAGTGCTAACCTACAAACGTTATCCCTCAAATCCTGGCCTGATTTTATCTATTTTATCAAATACTACTATTAGAGAAGGGTTAGGAAATAAAAATCACGACAATTGGTCAAAAATCAAAATCTCATTTCCTTTTATATAAACATTTTTAGTGACACTCTGGCTCCATGTCAAAGCAAAAGATGGTGAAAATGACTACGAAAGAAACCTCTTTTGTTTCTTCTCGATCGATCATTTGTCGAATGTTACTTTCCTTTTTGTATAGTATACACGTCTTCTTACATTTAATTCGCTTAATAATTAACTTAAAACAGGACAAAAAAAAGCTAGCTAGCTAGCTTTATCATCCAATCAAGATTTTTAATTTTTCATCCATTTTGAAAAGGATTATTATTTCCCTTCATTCACCTAATAACTAATTATGATCGATGTTGTAATGGCAAAAAAAAATCAGCTAAAAAACGTACGTACACGAGTTAAATTATTATTTGGCATTGATGTCACGGAGAAACTAGGTAGGGCCTGTACTGTATGTAAATTAATATATACGTAGTAGGAAGATGGAGATTTAGGTGTGGAGTTGGTTTTTGATTATATCATATATATACACTATGAGCCTGAATGACAAACATATATACATATCTTATCATCACTAACCTAACTACTTCCAAATGATTTCGAATATTATGCCTCACCAATATGCATCATAATTTTGGATGTCTAAATATATAGCGATAAGCTTGGAAGTACGTCCAAGAATATTCATAATCAAATTATTATAACTTTTTTTTAAGTCATTAATTATACTCGTTATACGAATTAATTGAGTTGGGTTAGTTTTGGATGGGTTCAACTTAAGCCGTCACGTTTTTAGGTCCCATGTTTTTGGATTTTTCATTTGAAACTGAAATCGTTTGCATGTTAAATATGGACACGTCTTTGGGTAGAATCATGCATATATGACAAATCCATCTAATTTGTTTCTATATAGTATAAGAATGGGTATTTACCGAACAAACGGTTGTTGTCAAGAGCTTTGCCCGCCATTAATTTGTCAATGGTCATGAAAGGGCCATGTGTAACTTACACTAGATCGACTTCACATGCAATTGATCATACATCCTAATCAAAAAGTCATAGCTATTAGTTAGTTGGCTAAATAATTGGCTAATATTAATGAATGGTGGTGCAGAAGTAGCCTGTATTGGGGGCAAGGAGTGGTACTTCTACAGCCAACGGGACCGGAAGTACGCGACCGGGCTGAGAACGAACCGGGCAACAGTGTCGGGTTACTGGAAGGCCACCGGGAAAGACAGGTCGGTGTCGAGGAACGGGGCCTTGGTTGGGATGAGGAAGACGTTGGTGTTTTACCAAGGCAGAGCTCCCAAGGGAAAGAAGACTGAATGGGTCATGCATGAGTTCAGGCTTGAAGGTCCCCTTGGTCCTCCTAAGCTGCCCCCTTCCAAGGTATAATATAATACACATAAAAATGCATTTGCAAAGTGAATAGTTATAATCATTATTCTAAAAATCTCGTTCGGATCTTGCTTAGGCGTAATTAAATTGACTTGTAGTTGGATCAACCCATTTTACATAATTAAATTATATCCCAATCAAATCATAATTAAATCCATCATTTGAAAATTTCTTCACATATTTTAGTTTTCTACCTTACATAAATTAGTGTACAAAATGGACCCACATGCCACATCTATCAAAATTTGACAAAATTCCCACTGGGAAATGAATAATTGTACCAGTCATATTATTTTCAAGTCTTGACTTGGGCATTATAAATTTGCAACTTGCCTAGAGAAGTCAGCAGGATTTGTTACTTTAAATCTCTACAGCAAAAAAATTAATAATTCCGTTGCACCTCCAAATCTCTAATCAATCCCAGAACAGAAGCACATAATTGACCTGATATTAGGGGCATTGGCTGGAGACCATTTTTTTTTTACACATTCTTCTCTTAGGTCTTTTGCATATGCTCCCTAACATTTGGCTCAGTAATCATGATCAGACCTATTATTCAGTTTTTATTAGAAGAGCTGAAAGTGATGCAGTTTGTAAGCTGTTTCAGCTAACTAACATTTAATCCTTAATTGTCAAAACTCAACATATATATATATATATATATAACTCAACAGTGGTGCCACCATGTCAACTAGTAACATTTAATCCCTGATATTGAACATTAGCAGCTATAAAACCTGAGTTTGTGTTGGGGATTTGAACAGGAGGACTGGGTACTCTGTAGAGTATTCCACAAGAGTAGAGACCCGTCTCCGAAAGCAACCGCCATGGCGCATACCACAAGCGCAAGCAGCTACGAGATGGAGCCCTCCTCTTCTTCTCTACCAGCTTTAATGGATTCCTACATCAACTTTGACCATGCTCCCCAAATCACCTCCGTCAGAGACGACGACAACAGCAACAATATTAGCAACAACGACTCGTATGAGCAAGTGCCCTGCTTCTCCATTTTTAACCAGGCCCAAGCGAACCCTCCAACACTTTCCCAGTTATTCAACATGGAACCAAATGCCATAGCCACAAACAAGGACAACATCATCATCAACAATCCCATGGGATTATATCATAACACTACTACTACTAGTACTACTCAGTTTGGAAGCCACTTCCAAAACGGAGTATTCAACAGTGGTGCCACCATGTCAACTAGTGACAAGCAAGTGATCAAGGCCGTCCTGAGCCAGCTTACCAAAATGGAAGGCGCGTCCCCGGCGAGTAACATGAAGGGTTCGTCTTCTATAAGCTTAGGGGAAGCTGCTAGCTCAGAAAGCTATTTATCTGATGTGGGTTTGCCCACCATGTGGAGCAACAACCACTATTGAGTTTGAAGACCCTTTTATCCCCACCCTGCGTTATCAATATAATTGTGTGCATGTTTGGAGGTTTTGAACCTTAAACAAAGATTGGCTGTCTTGCACTTTGTCCTATTTTCATACTAGATTTGTAAAAAAGAATTCAGGTAAGTATATCATACATATCTCTCTCTATCTCTCTCTATCTCTCTCTATATATATAGCGTATGTTACTCAAGTTTAAGTTTGTTTCTGCTCTTTAGGTTCTTCAGTGTTAATGTAAGAGGAGCTTTTGATCTATAAATTAAGCATATGCAATGAATTAAGAGGAATATTTACATACTTCTGTGGATGATTTAAGTTAACTATCTAGTTAGAGTTCAGACTCTTACTGCGTTGATTTTGTTTTATTAATCATGATATTTTTTGTGTTGACAATTGTACTCATTATAAGATGATAATACACCTGACCTTCATATGAATTCTATCTCTTTTGTTAAAGTGCTGTATAAAGAGTTATGTAAGGAGCCTAAAATGATTGCCAAACGTCTCTTTCCTAAGTTTAGCTAGAAGTACAGAGGTATATTAATTATACTGCACTAAATCCTTCAATGATGTCACTCAAAGATTTGATGACAAAAAATCTTACATATTTGTTTGATTCTATTTGTAACGTTGTGAATGTGCATTAAAATAAAAAGAATTTGTTAGCTCTATGAGTTTGCCATTTCTCAACCAAAAAAAAAATGAGTTTGCCATTTGTGTTCTACAGAGAATTACTGTTTTCCTGTAACTAACATCCTATATAAATCTATCATTTCACGTGTGATGCATTTTAGGACCAAAAAAATTCTCTATGGTTTCATTAAAATTTAGGACCTGTTTGGTTAAAATCTACAAAAATGTTAAGGAATGGATACGAATTTAGACTATCTTTAGTGGCATGGTACATTAATGTAACAAAATCTTCCAACATCTCACTTCTTGTAAATGTGAGGTAGAAGAGAGTATTTGTTTTTTTTGTTAATATATCATGACACTAAAATCGACTAATAAATTCAGTTCCATTCTGTTCGCGATTCCACAATTTACAACCAAACGGGGCCTTAATCCATCGTCATATAAGAACAAGATTTTGGTCAGAGTGTAGACCAACAAACAAGTATTAAAAACAAGTAAACAAGAATACCTTGTGACAGATTTCATGTGTAATCATGCTATCAACAACACTAATCTGTTGATACAATACAAGCAGCCTTGGACTTCCCTGGAACGGCAACAGTGATCTTCGGCAACGTCTTTGATGCGTTAATCAGTGCAAAGCTTTTACACCTCATTGCAAGTGAAACCGAAGAAAGCAAAACATCAACAAACACAACAACAAGAAACACCTATAAGTGGACACCAAAGGAAAAAGGACCCAAAACACAAGCTTAAAGCAAAGGGACACAAAGGACGAAAAGAATGAAAACTGAAAACTGACTTTGTATTTGTAACCCCAACCCACAACACAGAGACACAACTTATAAACAAAGAAATGATCCAAACCATCAGAAAATACAACCCAAAAGCCCAACCCCCATTTACCCAAAAGGAACTTCCCAAACAAAATCCACCAAGTGTCAGCTATCCCAACATCCTGTTAATCCTAGAGTGTTCTCTCTGTACTTAGAAGGCTGACACGGTACCAACGACGGAGCAGAGCTTTCCGTTTTTCCCTTTTTATCAACTCTCTCACCAAAAGATTCGCAGCCGTCGGATCTCAGCCAAACCAACCGTAGGATGCTAACACGTTTCCCTAAGCCCCTATTTTACCTCCCTCAAACCCTGGACTTAAACCTCCCCCCCACCAGAATTCGTCGAAAGCGCTCCCTTTCTCTCGCGGGGATTTGCTCGTGTCCGCCATCAATCGCTCTCGTTGTGGCTCCCCTTTAGAGGTAATCCGCTCTCGTCTCCGTTGGATTCGTTCCTCCATTGGCTTTCCCCACCTAATTCTGGCCCAAACCTCTATTCTACTTTCCTCGAAATTTGAATTTATACTCCCTCTGTTCTCACAAGATTGTCCAAAAACAGATTTTGCACTGTTATTTATACAAGATTTGACTGCTTGAAAAGGGGAATGGAAGCTTCATTTTTAATTGTTAAAAAGCCAAAGTGAGCACTGCTCACTTTTTGATTGTTCTGTACACGTGCAAGGGGAAAGCAAATGGATCCACCACTTTCCATTTCAGCCAATCACAGCAGAGAATAAAATCTAAGGGGACCAATAGGATTACAGCATTACAATTACATGGATCACTCCCAAAAAACCCATTCAAGGCTTATTTAAAGCCTCCATTACAGAATTTTACAGGAAACCTTTTAAGCTTACATTCATTTCCATCACAACCACCAACAAAAAAAACAGAGCACTACAAAAGCATTCAATACAGAAATTAAAGAGGGGATCTTCACTTGCTAGCATCATTGCTTCATCACTATGGCTTCAGGAAACATTAATGAGGTCGAGAGTCAAAGCCCACAGCATCAATCAGGATTTGCATTTGATTTGAACCAACCACCAGGGGATTGGGAGGAAGAAGGGGCAGGGTTTGACACAACACTAGATGGGGAACAAGGAGCCAACAGTTCACATCATCAGCCACAGAAATGTAAGCTCAGCAGTGAGAAACGCTTTCAAATTCTAATGAAGCTTCATCAAATACCAACAAAAAATGGAGTGTTACGAAGGGGATCAATGAGACTAGTTGCAGAGGAGTTTGGTGTGTCAACCAGGACAACAGCCAGGATATGGACCACATACAAGCAACAGAGGGAAGCAATGCAACCCATTAATATAAGCACACGGTATCAACACAGTGGCAAGAAGAGGAAAGAGTACAGCAAATCAGTTCCATTAAAATGGGAGACAGAACCACAATAAGGGATCTTGCAGTCCAACTGGATTACTCAACAAGCTTAGCACACAGATTAATCAAGAGGGGAACAATCAGGCCACACACAAATGCACTAAAGTCAGGGCTCAAAGATGCAAACAAGTTAACAAGGTTAGCATGGATACTCAGTCTACTACAAGGGGATACACCAACAACAAAGAGGTTGTATTACCCTATGTTTGACTTTGTGCATATAGATAAGAAATGGTTCCAGATGACCAAAAAAACACAAAGAGTCTACCTAGCACATCATGAGAGGGGGCAATACAGGGCTGCACAATCATCAAAATTCATACCAAAAGTCATGTTTACTGCTGCAGTTGCAAGACCAAGGTTTAATGCAAGTGGGGAATGCACATTTGATGGGAAAATTGGCATTTTCCCATTTAGTTATAAAGAGGCAGCTAAGAGGAACTCTAAAAACAGGGCCAAGGGGACCATGGTGACCAAACTGATAGAATCAGTAAACAAGAAAGTGACAAGACAAATGCTTATTGAACAGATTGTTCCAGCAATCAAGCAGAAATGGCCACAGGAAGGGGATCAAGCACACAAGGTTATATTCATACAGCAGGATAATGCAAAGCCACATATCACTCAAGAGGATCCAGAATGGCAACAGGTATATAGGCAAGATGGATTCACATTCATCTTAATTCAACAACCTCCTAACAGCCCTGATCTCAACATACTAGACTTGGGGTTTTTTAGGAGCATACAATCCCTAATGCACAAAAAAATGCCTAAAGATGTGGATGGCATGCTCGATGCAGTACATGAAGCTTTTTTAGAGTTACAACCTAAGACCCTAGCTAATGTGTGGATGAGCATGCAATATGTAATGAATGAAGTTCTGAAAGCAAAGGGTGGCAATGACTATGATTTGCCTCATGTTAACAAGAAAAGAATGGAAGCACAGGGGACACTACCACTACAAGTTCAAGCCCCTATGTGGGCAGTGCATGAAGCATGGAATCTGGTGAATGCAACAGAGACACAACAACATGCAGAAACTGAAGCAAATACAGAACATGAAGATAATACAGAAACCCAGGATAATGTAGAAACAGAAGCTGAAGATAATGCAAAAACCCAAGCACAAGAAGACAGTCAGGAGGAGGATCCTTTTGAAGAAATCCAGTGAAATTAGACTTAGATTTTTGTGCATGTTAGGGTTCCTTTTGTATTTTGTGTAACTAAACAACTACTCAATGAATATTAAACTTTTGTTACTGCCTGGATTAGTTATTGCAACATGCAGATATGAAAAACAGAAAAACATGGCAAAATTAATCTCAGAGATCCCCAATCATCATTGATACAACCCCATTCACAGAGGCTTGAATAAAAGGCATGCCAGAGCCAACAAGGTTGACTGGCTTCCTTGAATGTCAAAGCCACATGTGAACTAAACAAACCTGGTGAGGATGTATCTCAGAGGCATTTTTATCATCATTGATAAAAAGGAAAAAAATAAAAAAACAGAATGAGTTTATGCACAGAAAGAGTTAAAAACAAACAGAGAGCAAAAAAAAAACAGAGAGCAGAAAGCAGAAAGGAAAGATAAGAAAAACATAAAGAGTTAATAAAAAACAGAATTGAAAACAGAGTGTGAGCTGAATGAATAGCAATCAGTTGAAAATAGAGAGCAGGAATATTAAAAACAAATAAAGTTAAAACAGAGAGCAAACGGAGAAACCAAACCAATAATGAAAACATGGTTCATCAAAAGGCAAAACATGGTTGATCATTCATTGTCATAAACACTGAGTTCAATCTGAAAGCAGAGAGCAAAACCAAAAAATACATTACTGAGCTTCATAAAAACAGTTTTCAAACATGGTTCATCAATGAATAACAGAGTGGCCTTATACACAATGAGTTTCAAGAAAGAAAAAGAAAAAGCCAAACAATAAGGACAACATTCATTTAAAACAAACAAAAAAAATAATCTCAGAAATATCCCCTTTTCCTCACTGACACAGATGTATTCACAATGGAGTGTATCAAGTGGCATGCCAAAGCCTTACTCAAGACTGGCTTCCTACTGAATGTCAAAACCATTGTGAACTGCTATCACATACTGCATCTCAGTAAAAGTTTTGTTTCATCATTGATAAAAAAAAAATGGAAAAATAATCTCAGGTGTCCTCTATTCCTCATTGACACAAACTCTTGACATAATATCTCAACATCAACTGGCGTGCCAGAGCCATATCATGGCTGGCTTCCTAGTGAGTCATGACATCATGTCAACCTGGTGAGAGTGTGTCTCAGTGAACATATATCATCATTGATTAAAATAAAAAAATTTAAAAACAAAAAACCCTTTTAGCACACACATTACTCCCTCTGTTATCTTAAGATTGACCAAAAGCAGATTTTGCACTGTTATTCAACATACACACATGAATAGCATGAGAACAGGGCAGTAGCAAAACATATGCAAAAACAGACAGCACGAATTGATCACAATTTTTATGCACAAACAGATAAGCAAAACAGACAGCATGAGAACAGGGCAGTAGCAATAGCATGAATTGATCACATATGCACAAACAGACAAGCAAAACATATGCACAAACAGACAGCATGAATGACATGAACATTTATACAAACAAATAAATTGAGCATGAATTGATCACAATTTTTATGGAAGCAACCAAGCACAACACCACCACATGAACAACACTACTAAGCAGGCAAGCACAAACCACATCAGATTATATGGAACAGCAAGCATGAATCAAACAAATACAAGCATGAGAACAGGGCAGTAGTAAGTAGGGGACATTTTCTCAATAGCCAGCAGCACACAGTGAACAAGCAAAGACAAAGGAACCAAGGCAACAATGCCAAACTCAAACATACAGGATAAGAGGACTTAGCTACTCCTTTTCGGAGTCAGAGACCACATGGCCATCCCACCACTCCACCTCCACCTCAGGGGACTTTGAACTCTCTCCAGCAGTAGAGGACTTAGTAGCAGGTGGAGGCTCGGACTTTGGTTCATCAACTGAGGCAGCCTCACGTTTAACCCCCTTAGCAAAACCAAAGTATGAAGAGATCTCTTCTTCATCACGTCTAGGACTGTAGGAGTGGAAGCCCTTGCATGCTCCCGGATGGTCACAAAAAATAGGGTCAGAACACTGGTACGAACCCGATGAGTCGTCTGAGCAATCGGACTCATCAGCAAATACCACATCAGGATCCAATTCATCCCTTGCAAGAAACACAACAATAATTACTTGAAGTGGTGTGTCAAGACGAATGGAATGAAAACCATAGGGAGAGATGTTTACCGTTTACAATTCAGGTTCGAAGAGGACATATCGGGGGAACCTTGCAAGGAAAAATCAGACCACACCATTGTGAAAAACCAAACACAAAGGAGGATGCAAGGGTTTCCATTCTTAAAGTACAAAACGTGATATTTTCGTACCTATAAGCAGATCGGCCCGGAATTGATGGATATGCAACAAGCTCAACCGACAAATCTCACCAAAACAAGACGATCTCAGAGATTAGGGGTGGGAGATCGAGAGAATTGTGAATTCGTGTGAGATCTGAGGGAGGGAGAGATGAGGGAGCGAGAGATGAGGAACACAGACCAAGAGCCCGCGCCACCAAGCTCCACCGGCGGCCACAGCAAGAGGACGAACGGGGGCCAGAGGAACAAAGAAAACGGCTAGGGTTTATCGGGGATCACAGAGAGAGCGAGAAAGCAAAGAGGACGAATGGGGGCCAGAGGAACGAGGGGAAATGAGGCTGCTAGGGTTATGTGAGGGGAAGCTCACATTATACGGGTGTGTGATGGATCACCCCCACCCCCATCTGCATGGGCCAAACGTTGACATAGGCGGAAAAGGCCCAAAATTTCCCTCCTCCAAATGGCCCAACCCCAAGCTTAAAATGAAGACAAAAAAAAATGGTTAACATTTAATGTTCCGATTAGTGCAAAAAAAAAAAATTACAACCTCAAATTTCATTTTAATGAAGAAAATTTGTTGATTTGGGGTTGTTAAAGTGTAAGAGAGGTAATGATGATTAATTGATTAGGAGTTGAGGAAGAAGAAGAAAGAGAGTGTAAAAGTAGGTAAAAAGTGTATTGTATAGGGGTAATATTGTAAATTGAATGTGATATAAATGGAAAGAATAGAAAGATGGACAATCTTAACGAAACGCCCGAATCGGAAAGGCGGACAATCTTTCGGAGACGGAGGGGAGTATAATTTCTTGGATTTTCGATTTGGGATATAATAAATGGCTTTCGATTCCGTTATAGGGCTAGGGTGGTGGGAGAATAAGATATGGATAAGGAGCTGGTGCTGTTGTACGAGGCGGCGAAGAAGGCCGCCGACGCCGCTTTGTCTGAGGACGACGCTTCGTCCGAGGAAAGTCTCTGCCTTGATGCGCTTAGGCAGCTTAAGGAATTCCCCGTCAATTACAAAATCCTTGTTGAAACTCAGGTAAAATTTCCCCTCCATCCTTTCTTGCATGTTTACGATTCCGATTCTGATTCAAGGAGCAGAAATTGCATTTTGGGACGAAGTTGTTCACACGTCTCTATTTGAATGTGATACTCTCTGGAAATCTGGAATCTTCAGCTGCCTTAATTTTCACGTATGTTTTTTGTTGCATGCAAATCCCTTTCCTCTCTCTGATTTCTCCTCTCTTTCTTGTTGGGTTGCTATGTCTTAATTCTAAAATTTCAATCTTGAATTACTACTCTTTGAACTCTGGCTATATATTTTGGGAAAATTTGAATGACAGACTTGGAGAGACAAATTCCTACTTCTTGGGAATTCGTCCAATAATTTTGGTCTGGGTCTTTTAATTTGCATGTTAAGGCTGGAAAGTTGCATTTTGTTTCATATCTACGCGCATTGTTTGCGAGAACTGGTGTGGTTCATGCCTCGTTTTATTCATCTAGTTTTATTGATTCCAATATTAGGTTGGCAAGCGGTTGAGGCATCTCACCAAGCATCCTCGAAAGAAGATACAAGCGTTTGCAGCTGAGTTGATTGAGATATGGAAGAAGATTATTATTGCGGAAACAGCCCGGAATCAGAAGAATGGACATTCAGATGAAGTGAAGAAGAGACCAACTTCGGTCAAGATTGAGGACGCTTCACAGCCACACATGGTTAAAGGAGAGAAAGTTGAGCAGGTCTTGTCTCCAAGGCCAGAGAAGAGGCTTAAGCCAGATTCTTCTGATAAGAAAGCAGATCATGGCCAGTCTGTCAACATTGAGAGCGACAACGGTACATTGAAGCAGGAGAATCAACCGAACCCAGTGTCTAATAGTAATGGGCCACCAAAGTTAGCGAATATGGTCAAATGTAATGATCAAGCACGGGACAATGTTCGAAAGATTCTTTGTGAGGCTTTGTCCAAGGTTTCTGGTGAAGTTGATGAGAGCAGGAGGGATGATGTAGAAGCCTGTGACCCGATCCGTGTGGCCGTGACAGTAGAGTCAGTGATGTTTGAGAAGTGGGGCGGATCCACGGGTCCACAAAAGGCGAAATACAGGAGCATCGTATTCAACCTTAAAGATGCCAAGAATCCGGACTTTCGTAGGAGGGTTCTCCTTGGAGACGTGAGGGCAGAGGATATTCCCACAATGACTCCTGAGGAAATGGCGAGTGACCAGAGGAAAATGGAGAATGAAGAAATCAAAAAGAAGGCGTTGTTTGAGTGTGAGCGTGGGACTCAACAACAGGCTTCAACTGACCAGTTCAAGTGTGGTCGTTGTAAGCAGAGGAAGTGCACGTACACACAAATGCAAACGAGAAGTGCTGATGAACCTATGACCACGTTTGTCACGTGCGTAAACTGTAACAACCGTTGGAAGTTCTGCTGATTGAGATTGTCAAGAGATTCAGAAGTTATCACAGTCAAAGCTTCATCTTTCCCATATTAGCTAGTTTGGTTGAATCAGAAACTTGTGTGCTCTAGCGGGCCTAGAACATTGTTTTATGTTGTTCTAAGTAGATCTTCTAGAAATTTGAGATGACCTACCTCTTCAACGGTCAGCTGTACAATTGTCTGTTGCTTTAGTTCTTTTTAGATTCTTAATAAAACTTGGTGGTGAGATGAATGTGTTTGGCACTTAGCTGGTGCTTATGTTGCTTCTAGTCGATCCAGGTAGTGATAAACTGACAATGATATCAGTCATGTTGATTGTAGTAATAAACTGTACGTGTAATCCAACACCAGATTCCAAAGGATCTATTATGGAGTTGAAGTTGGTTGAGTGCTTGGAAGATCTTGGAGGTCGTATGGCAATACCTGAGGTCATCTTCTGTTGTAGACAAAGATTGCTTCTTTCTAAGTATTGATTCCCACCCCTCCCCAGTTCTTTCTCAAACTCTTCTGCCGTTGTTTCCTAAATTTCGGCTGTCTTGGAAACAGCTCTTGGTTTCTTCAATGCAGGTGCTTGGGTTCTGGAGAGGGTAGAGATTCTTGCTGTTAAGTGAGGAACAACTGCTGACGGTGCGGCTGTCCGAGTTGGCCAAGAAGCGGATTGCGACTGTGTCCACTTCGATGTACATGACCGTTTCCGTTTCCGCTACCGTTTAGGTGGCGAAGTCTTGTCTGCAATGTGGTTGGGCCGGGAGTCTATTTGTCTTATTTGGGATCATATATGATCAAGAATGTTAACTTGATGCACATTAATATGTGGGCCCTCTAAGAACTAGCATTCAACTCTCGCTCGATCCGATCAACCATTCTGGATCAAGCATATCTTGGAAATCTGCTGATTGAAATCTGGAAGGCTGTTGTTTGAAATCTCATAAGACCTCTAATAAACCAAAAAGGAAAAATCTCACATTCTGGAAAAAACCCCCTCTGCAGTGGCACAAACTAAATTTCGATGCTTCTAGACTCAAAACAGGAACAACTCATGCCGGATTCATCGTTAGAGATCATTCTGGAAATGTCCTTTCTGCGGGACGCCAGCAACTTCCCTCTATGACTATAGTACAAGCTGAGGCTTCAGCCTTACTTCATGCTATCACAAAAATAGACCTTTCTAACATTCACAATCTTATAATAGAAGGCGACAATCTTATTGTTATTAATTCTTTGAAACGTCTATGGAAAGTTCCTTGGGAAATTCACTCTATTATTGAAGACATAAGAAATTTGATTTCGGCTATCCCCTCTGTTATTTTTTATCATTGTTTCAGGGAATCAAACGCTGCTGCAGATTTCCTTGCAAGAAGACACGTCAATCTTCAGAGCTTTAATGCAGCCTTGCCTATTCATGCTTCGTCCCTTCCGTCTTCTCATTTGTCTGTAACACAGTCGCGGTGTTTGTTGAGTCAACAACCCGCGCTGTTTGAATTATTAAAGATCATCCGTCACGATGATTTAGGTTATCCTTGTAATTTAAAGGTGGCCTAATTTTGGCTTGTTCGAGCTAGTAGCTCCACAATCAAAAAAAAAAAACCATTCTGGATCAAGCATATACAGTAGGAAGTATAAAGTATTCAACTCTTACACCCTCACCCTAAGATCTAGCTAACTTGCTAGTGATCAAAACTGAAAAGATTTTCTTTATATAGAAGGAACGGATGAAAAAGCAAGGACTAGCTGGGGTTAACTCTTTTTTTTTTTTATATCAGAAAACGGGGTAAAACCCCTGCGAAACTTAATTAAGTAAGAACTTAGTCATGCCCAAAGAGGGCTACAAGATCTGATAACAGAGCATTAGAAATATCAATAGGGGGTTCATGGAAACTAATAAAGGGAGAGTTGAAAACAAGAGACAAATTTGCCAACAGATCCGCCAGATGATTGTATTGCCGTCGGGTATGCACAACCTGAACACGTGCAGCCTGGTCATGAATGAGCGTCCTGCAACTTTGAATTAAGGAGAAATCCTTGTGAGGGGATTGAGTATGGGCATTCACCAGCTTCACCACCGTATGGGAGTCCGAGTAAATCATGATATGGGCATCCGAATGCTGTTTAGTGAGGAGAAGGGCGTGTTGCAAAGCAAGCAACTCAGCGCGAAGAGCATCACTGCGCCCGCAGGTAAAAGGTGAATGCTGGGGTTAACTTTGAGCTTTATAATTTTGTCTAATTTTCTATGTTATTCTTTGTTATATATATATATATATATATATATAGATTAAAGTTCAGTAGTGAACACATAAATATTAGTGAACAAGTGAACATTTGTGGGCCTTTGAATGATAATCAAATGGATGGCTTAGATTACATTTACAAAATTGGTGCAATTTCAAAATTAAACAAATCCCTAAATTTTAGGAAGTGATTGATTAAGTTTAGAATTTTAGAAAAATAAAAAAAAAAACTGATCGGTTGTGTTCTTTTTTCGGGTAAAAATTTTAGTAATAGATTTTATTTTTTATCCTATTCCCAAATTGTACCCTAATAGTCGAACTCCCCCAAATTCCTTCTCGTACAAATTCTCTAACCACAACAAACATCGTATATACATTCCTTAGCTTGTTATATACAATATCTCTGTACATATATACATCTTGATCTGTAGAAATAGGTCACATAAACAATCCGGCCACAAGAAATTTCGTATATGCATGCCCTAGGTTGTCATATACAATATTATTATACGTAAATACATCTTGATCTGTAGAAATAGGTCACATAAACAATTCAGCTACAATAAATTTCGTATATACATTCCTCAGGTTGTCATATACAATATTATTGTACATATATACAATAATTGGCAACGTGGTGGCTTTGGCGACAGGGTGGTTTCGAAGGGGCCTTCCAGCGAATTGGTGGTTCGGACGGCCGGCGCAATGGTGGTGGCCGGCGAAGTGGTTATTCCAAGCGCAATGGTGGTGAGATTAGTGTCCGGTGCAATGGTGGTGGCCAGCGACATACGGTGGGGGCCAACGAAGTGGTGGTTCGGTGAAGTGGGCACACCGGTGGCGAAGTGGTGGTTCGGAAAAATTCGTATACATCTTGATCTGTAGGAATAGGTCACAAAAACAATCAAGCCACAACAAAATTTGTATATACATTCCTTATGTTCCTATATACAAAATTAATTTACATATATACATCTTGATCTGTAGAAATATGTCACATAAATAATCAAGCCACATCAAATTTCGTATATACATTCCTCAGGTTGTCATATACACTATTAATGTACATATATACATCTTGATATGTAGGGATAGGTCACCTAAACAATCCAGCTACAACAAATTTCGTATATACATTCCTCAGGTTTGTTTATACAGCATTATTGTACATATATACATCTTGATTTGTAGAAATAGGTCAAACAATCCAGCCATAACAAATTGCTTATATACATTCCCCAGGTTGTCATATACATAATTGTTGTCCATATATACATCTTAATCTACATGAACAGGTCACATAAACAATCCAGCCTCAATAAAATTCGTATATACATTCCTCAGGTGGTCATATACATTACTTATGTAAATATATACATCTTGATATGGAGAAATAGGTCACATAAACAATCGCGACACAACAAATTGCGTATATACATTCCTCAGACCATCATATACTCAATTACCTTACATATATACATATTGCTTTGTAGGCATAGGTCAAATAAAAAATTTACACATAAATTCACGACATATACTAAATCAAAACAACCATATACATAATCGAAAAATTATATACAAACATTACCTGATGTCATATTGATCTGTAGGACCGCTCGAGTTACGGTGGCCGGCGTAATTTTGTATGTATTCCGGCGACTAAGAGGTGACGGCGCAATTCCTGTATTCACAAAACCCGTATTTATGATCAAATATGAAGGTCGCCGGTGAAAGTTATAACAATTGAAAAATCACAAAACCTATATTCACGATTTCGGATCTCCGCAATGGAGGTGGCCGGTTTTCTCGATTTTGGTTGCCGGAAGCAATGGAGGTTGCCGGAAGCAATGGAGGTGGCCGAATTTGGAAGTCGGAATCAATGGACGATATGGTGGCCGGCGATTAGACGAAAGCAATGGAGGTTGCCGGTTTTTGGTAGACGGAAGCAATGGAGGTGGCCGGAGTTGGAAGTCGGAAGCAATGGACGATATGGTGGCTGGCGATTTTGGAACGATGCTCTGACAATTTTCCCCGATTTTGGAACTGCCTGCATACTAGAATGGATTTGTTTTTATTTTCCAAAAATATATTTTTGGTAGTTACAATAATGGGAGAAGATCTCTCCTATTTTGAATTTTTTCTCTCTTTTCTTATTTTTGGATATTGTAGAAACTAATCCCACCCTCCATTACAAATCTCATACTACGGATGAGATTTGTTCACTTGTTCTCTATAGAAGATTGTTCTCTATAGAACCTACCTCTCTCTATATATATATATAGAATTGAGTTCAAGTGATACTGCCCTTTAGAGTGATACACAGTGAATAATTTTGGGCCATTCGATGTAAACAAAATCAATGGTCATGATTAAAACTAAAATGGGAGGTTATTAATCTAGATTTTGATCAATGCATCTTCACAAAATCTGCACCCAACCACTTTTCTCTCTCATCATTCTCAATCTTCCTCACAAACCCTTTTCTCTTTGTAGAAATACGCTTCTTCGTCGGAAACCGCCAGCAAGTCCGTCTTCTCCGGCGTCTACCCCGCCAGCAAGGCCGTCTTCAGTTCCTGTTCCCACTCCTGTCGCCGGAGATGGAGTCGATGGTGGAAACACACACGACGTTTTCCTTTGGTCGGAAGGTCTCCAGATGTAGATGCGGAAGTCGGAGCTTCTCCGGCGACTTCTTCGAGCGGATCTCTACCGGATTCGGAGACTGCACGCGGGATCTCCACCGGATTCGGAGACTGCACGCGGGATCTCCACCGGATTCGGCGACTTCTTCGAGCGGATCTCCGCCGGATTCGGCGACTTCAGGATCGATCGGACGGAGCGGTAGTCCCCGAAGGTCCTCCGGACCACGTGGAGGCTCATGTAGTAGACGACGACACGAAGCTCCGTGTCCGGCAGTGGCGGACGGCGGAGGAGAGTGTCAACGACTAGGCGCGGAGCATGGAGGTCGAGATCCGGACTCACCGGAAGAGCTAAAATCTATGGACGAGGCTATGTGGCGGCTTCGGCGAGCCGACACCTCGTCGCCGTCTTCGTCGGCGCAGAGCGATTGGACATCTCCGAAGGTTGTGCACCAGAAATCGAAGTTGGAAGGGGGAGTTTTGTGGGCTCGGCTTGGAGATCTGAGCAGCCATGGAAGCCACATTTTGAAATCTGAGCAGCCATGCGAGACAGCCAAGGCCTCCAAGGATCCCAACAAGCCCAAGATTTCTCCTATTGCCTTCTTCTTCTTCATGTATGCTATACTCTTTCCGTTTCAGATATGCTTTTATTTTCGTACAGATACCTGTTTTTGGTATGCATGAAACAGAGTAGGTGTATGCATGGAACAGAATCGTGTATGCATGGTTCATAGTCGTGTATTCATGAAATAGAAATCATATGCTTAATTTTGAGGATTTGTATGCACAGAAATCATATGCTTAATTTTGAGGATTTGTATGCACAGAATTTGAATCTATATGCACATGAACAGAGTTGTATATGCATGAGACATAGTAGGTGTATGCATGAAACGGAATCGTTTATGCATGAAACAGAGTTGTATATGCATGAAATAGAATCTTGTATGCATTAAACAGAGTTGTGTATGCATGAAAGTAAGGAATTTGTTTAAACTTGTTTTGTGGATAGAACATTTTTGTTTGAATTTTTGTTTGATTTATCATTTATCCTCATGCAGAATTGTCTAATAGGAAAAAAGCGGCAACTCCTGATGTTGAGAAAGATCAAAGGGAAGCCAAAAGGGTCAAATGGATTCCAGAATCGTCGGATATGAATGAAAATTGGGAAGATATCAAGAAAAGTGCTTGACGGTATGCATTGGAGAAGGCCGCAAACAAGAGGGCAAACAAGAAGGCAAAATTTCTTGTAAATGCTTGATCCTTGTAACCATCGACTGCATATGTATATGCAAGTGATGCATACGTATGTGCTTATATATGAATACAAGAGATAATACATGCATATGAATTTATAGATAATAATTTGAATACGGGGAACTCTATGATGCATATATGCATTACTACAGTATGCATACAAGGAATACATTCATTTTGTTGTTTTATATTACCTTTCTCCATGTGTGAGAGATCTCGAAAATGCTTGATCCTTGTAATTTCAACAGAATTTCTTGTAATACATGCCTAAATCATGAAGAAACTATGTATGAATATGGATTTTCGATCGGCATATGCATATATATAGAGAACGAGTTTTTTACTGGAAAATGCTTGAATCTCTGGCGACCTATATAAACACTACTCAAAGCTTCTCTGGTTGCGTTTTCGCCTGGAATTGTCTCGCCGGTGAATATGGAGGTCGGATTTTTGCAGATTTGTGTAGTCGAAGCCTTGAAGTCCCTCGCCGGTGAATTTTTTGCAGTCACTGATGAAAGTTTTGGAGTCGCCGATGAAAGCTTCTCCTAGATTTGCTCAGATCGTATTTTTGCTCAGATTTGCCGGTGGTTTTGCTCAGATTCGCCGGTGAAAGTGCAACTAATTGAAGGTGATTCGCCGGTGGATTTTTCGTCCACGATTTTTGCAGATTCGCCGGTGGATTTTTCTGCTATGATTTTCTGCCACGATTTTTGTGCCAGCTTCCAATTCGGTGGATTGTCCTCCCACAAGTTTCCAATTCTGTTATGTGGGATTTTTTAGGCTGCTATTTTTCAATAATAAAGGTGCTACACCCTATCAATCTCACAATTAATTTTTTTTGATCCAATGGCTCACATTTATCCACTGTGTAGCATTGTAAGACTTATCCACTGTATAGCATGGTAAGAGTTGTCTTATTTGAACCAAGTGCCTATATATTTTCTTGGGGTGTTAGTCTTAAAGTTGGGGAGATTTATTCTATGATTATTGTAGGTGGGTAAATTTACCGTCATAATTAAGGATAATATTTTCGCCAGCCAGGTAAGCATATCTAATAAATATCTTTATTAGCCGATTAAATCCTGGTAGTTATTCAGTAGTTGGAAGATTCTATCCTATTTAAGAAGATAGAATTATTGATTGGGCTCCAAGGAACTAATCCTAGCCCTCTCTCTCCATTATAAATACATGTTTTCGCCATGTAGTAAGGATATACAAAAACTAACCTAGAGGGGCTGATCATTGCTCGCCCTAACTCTAGAGGGGCTGATCATCTTTCGTGATTGCCCTACCCTCTATACTGTTTACCCTCGCGAATACTCTACTGACTTAGGCATCGGAAAGAAGTTGAAACTTGTACACTTGTGTACTAACATTTATCTTAATTTTAGTGACGAAGAGGTGGAAATAACTGAAATCGGGGCGGTTTTCATCTACCCCTTGTGTGACGAAGCTTCGGGGCTACCAGCCACACCTTCATGAAGCATGAAGCATAACTTGACTTCACTTTAACTCGGGGGGTTGGCCGTTGGCGAGGTGAGACCGAGTGGAACCAGTAAAAATGTAGCCGAATCTTGAAGAGTATTATTAAATGTCCCGACGACGACGTCGTTTCACCCTCATTACGAATTTTGACACGGACCCCAAATAATTGAAACACGAGATGTCTAAATCGGTTAGTCAATGGCGACTCTCACGTCCTAGTGCGTTCCTCATCCCTTCCTTTTTAGTACCATCGATTGATTAATCATTCATTCATTCTTCTCTTGTCTTCTAGGAATGATACTACCATTCTCTCAATCCATCTCTTTCTCTTCTCTTTCACCACAAACCTAAGCACCGGCTTTCTTCTTCGGGTAATTGTGGTCATTGAGATTCAGGTAGCAGCCGCTATTTTTCTCTACTGCCTTGCTCATCTTTATGTATTATTCCAAATTTCCAAATGATTCATACATAATGAGGTGCTCAATCAGATGTACCTGAGCTTGTTTTACATCCTCATTTCTGGTTTGTTTCACTCTGCCCTTCAATTTGGGGGTTTCTGGGATTTTGATCTTTCCGGAAAACATAGTGCTGAATCCTCAAAATTACGTAGTAGTCAGTCTATTTTCATTTCATCTTCTGGTGTGAATGGAGTCGTCCTCTTGCATCCCGATAAACCTTCATTATTTATTATTATTGCCAATGTTTGACCTAGCTCATTTCTCTTTCACCCTTAGCTGTCATCTTTGACTGCTTTTGGTTGCTTAATTATTGGTCCAAATATGGGCATTTGGATTTGTATAGCTGACTTCCATTTTGGCTGGGTGTTGGTAGCTCAAAGGATACATATATACTCGCGCATACTATAATATCCGGGTTTTGGTTTTGCTTTCTGCCTTTTGCTTGTGTGTTGTGGCTAGTAGAGGTTAGTTTGTATTGATTTGAGTTTCAATTTGGTGTCTGTGTTAGCTATTTCCCAATTATTGGCGTGCTATGTTGTTGCATATATGCTTTTGGTGGTTGAAATTCATCATGGGTTTTGATCATTGGCAACACATAACCTATCTCAATAAGTAACTTGCTATATTTTCCATATATGATCTTGGCAAATTGAATTTACTGTTTTATCGAACTGCAATTAAGTATTTGTTTCCAATGGCTGCATTTCACAGGTTCTGATCTTGGTTAATTCCCTGTCCATTGTAAGAACCATAGCTATGGGGTGTTTTTCTCTGTTATTCTGTTCGAGGGTGGGAGCTGCAGCGCATGAAGGTGACATGAGACCTCTTTCAAAGCTTATAGATTATGAACCTGGCAAATACTGAATATTCTTGAAACTGTATTTTGTAACCTTGTACTGAAGTGGAGGCGTCTTAACTTATTTGCATACGACTTGCAGAGGTTTCTGGCATCCAGAATGTTAAAATCTACAAATATAAAGAGCTACAAGCTGCTACAGATGA
Source organism: Polygonum maritimum (assembly GCA_963924305.1). Lineage (NCBI taxonomy): Eukaryota > Viridiplantae > Streptophyta > Magnoliopsida > Caryophyllales > Polygonaceae > Polygonum > Polygonum maritimum. Next base: position 16,374,828 of record OZ002728.1, read on the forward strand.
CTTCAGCCCAGAAAATAAAATCGGGGAAGGTGGTTTTGGGAGTGTATATAAGGTATTTAGCTAGTCACTCTGATTACTGAAAAGTTTGCTTGGATTACATAAGATAATGCATTCTATTGCATCATATCTTATTTATTGCAACATAATACATTGTCTCGTGTAAACCAAACTCCCAAATAGTCAGTTGTCTGTTTATTCAGAGTGGACTTTGCTCTGAGGCTTTGTTTTCTCACTTGTTTTTTTGTCAACAGGGTACCCTGAAAAATGGGAAGGTTGCTGCTATAAAGGTTCTATCTGCTGAATCAAAGCAAGGAGTTAATGAGTTCCTGGCTGAGATAAAGGCTATCGCATGTATAGAACATGAAAATCTAGTCAAATTATATGGCTGCTGTGTGGAAGGGAATCAGAGAATGCTAGTCTACAATTATCTCGAGTACAATAGTCTCGCACGGACTTTGCTAGGTATTTGGCTATTACTAGATCAATAACCTTGTTTCTGGTTTTCCAAGATCCATTCTCTGTCTCTAATCCTAAAGGCAATCTGTAACGTTTGTTACTTTATATTGTTTAACACTCCACTATGATGAACTTCTTAGGATCCGGCTATAATAATCATGGCATTGAGTTTACCTGGGAAAAAAGGGTAAACATTTGTATCGGTATAGCACGTGGCCTTGCCTTTCTTCATGAAGAAGTAACCCCACATATCATTCATAGAGACATTAAGGCAAGCAATATACTGCTGGACAGCGATCTTACTCCCAAAATTGCAGATTTTGGTCTTGCAAAGCTATATCCGGACAATGTCACTCATGTTAGCACCCGTGTAGCTGGGACCATGTAAGTTTGGTCTTGAACTTGTAAAAGTTCACCTTTTTATAAACTCATAGCATTTGTTGGGTAATGATCTTCTTTAAACTCACCACATATATGATTGTTTTTTTGCTAGAGGGTATCTGGCACCAGAATATGCAGTACGAGGTCGTCTAACAGAAAAGGCAGATTGTTACAGCTTTGGGGTTCTTGTTGTGGAAATTGTGAGTGGGAGGCACAACACGAATTCAAGATTACCGATTTCAGAGCGATTTCTTCTTCAGCGGGTTAGTGCTTCATCTTAGCTGTTTCGTGTTGGAAATGTTCAAGTGTAAGGTTTCACCAAATTTTAGGATTTTGAGTATGTCTAAAGCTTGGGCTACGGCCGGTCGTGACCAAACCGAAGCCAAACCAAGCCTATTTGTTTGGATTTTTGGCTTGCATTTTCTCAATTTCAGATTTTAGGCCGGGTCAGTTAGGCTTAAAAGCTAATTCATAAAGACAAAAGAAAAGAAGAGAACCCTCAACAACTAAATGTCTGAACTCTATAGAACCCGACTCTTTCCTTCTGTACTTCTTTGTAAATGTTTATCACCGCAGTCCAATCTGATTCTGGAAAAAATTAGTAACGCGAAACCGAGTAAATTTTCTGGTACAGTTTCACTTTGCCAAAATCCAAAAATCAGTTTGGCAATGTGGTTTTTGTTTTGAACCAGTGAACACCCTTTGTTTGGGCAGGTCTGATTTCTTGGTCAGAGCTTATTCCTTGCCATTTCTGGTGATAAACTGATCATAGGTCTCATTCTCTAATCTTTTGGCAGGCATGGGAATACTATGACCACAATGAGCTCCTGTTGCTAGTAGATGAGTCCTTAGACAGGGTCTATGACACTGAACAAGCCTGTAGACTACTAAAAATAGCCCTTCTCTGCACACAGGACGATCCAAAGCTTAGGCCGTCCATGCCCACAGTGGTGGAGATGCTGACCGGTGAAGTTGACATCGCTAAAATTGAGGTAAACAAGCCAGGACTACTCTCAGATCTCAACCAACTCAAAATACAAAATGCAACTCGGCAGAAGAAGCTTGTGAATTCCGATAGTGACTTCAATGTGTCCTCAAGCTCAGAATGCATGGAAGATTCAGGTTTGAGCTCGTCATTGCCTTCGGCCTACTCTGCTAATACTACTACGTTGCTGTCGACCTATGATAAAAATGATTAATAGAAGGTTGCTTATTGATATGGGCTTGTTATTTTACTGTAATTCTTTTGTAATGTATCATTTTTTAGGATAGGTGCATGGCGATCCCATGTTTTTCTAGGACAGGAGGTTGTACTTTTTTTTTCGGTCGAAAGGAGGTTGTACTTATTCGCACTGAGAAGTTACATAAAGATGTGTGTGTATAAGAACTAAACGAAGCTAATATACTTCTTTAGAAGTGGTTGTTGTTTGTGATGTTGTGAGTTCTGACATACCATTTGTCTCCTGAAAGCTCACCATACTTGAACAAGGGCTAATTGTATGAGCTAATGTGAACCAATCCATGTTCACAGGTCAAACCGTGGCGGTGTGTATCTTTGAGCATTAAACAATTACACGAATGTCAACAACAAGGCCTACCTATATTCAGAAAAGAAAAATGGTTTTCGTGTATGACATGTATACTTGCAAAACTCACCAATTGCAATTCAGGGGTCCGACCGTAGAAAACTCATTTGCTACGCACAAAATCTCGATATTTTTGTGATTACGAATTTAGATTTTTTTTCTTAAAATTTTCACTTTTATACTATTATTACAAATTAAATTACGCATGTGGGCACCAAATATTGAATTAATTTTTATGTCCATAAAATTAAAGGTCGTTTTTGAAAATGGATTCATTAATCACAACGAGTCGATGGCAAATTGACAGCTGAACTATTTTTCCATATTTTTTCAGAGCCATACACATTATTATTACACACGTTTCACGGACACCTTCCACCAAATTTATTATTATGGTAATTTATTATGGTCGTTTTTCGAAAAAGAATTGTACAAAAACTCAAAGGATAACCAGAAGATTGGGGCGGACGAAACAGGACAGGGGAGAATTTTATTTTGAGGAAGAGAAAGGATTGCGAAAATATGGAATAGCCTTATCCCAAAAACTCAATTCGACAGGCCAAGAAACTGCCACCCGAACTCGTGTGTTCCACCTCACACCTCACACTCATCTTTACGGGCTCAACCCTTGGCTCTCTTTCTCCACAACCCACGAATAACATTTCAAACTTCTAGCAGGTAAGGTCTATCCTTTCTATTCACTGCCCGCTTCTGTAACTCCTTATCTTCTCTGATACATACAAGTAGAATTCGGCATGCCCAGTTGAGCTTTAGCTTGGTGGTTGAACAACCTGTATGGTATAGTTGGTGCACATTAGCTGTTCGACGATTTGCTTGTGTGGATTGGTACATTTGTGTACAGTTCTTGCAAGTGTACAAGTCTTAGCACCTGTTTGATTGTACTCCTGGTCGGATGATACTTGGGTTTTCATCCTGAGCGTTTATATCATGGCGTCCTTTGCTTCCCTGGTCAGTTTGGGAAGTTCCGGGGCGACTTCCTCCTCTGGGAATTGTGAATTGTTTCTATCCCTTGTATCCAGGAGTTCTGTTCCTAGAGGGGTTTGTTGCTGTAGTTTTCGCCATTTAGGGAGACAGAGGAGATGGCGGTATGTATCTGTATGTAAATTGTCTGTTACTGCTGATTATGCTTCAGAGCAAGGGAATGTGATATCCCTTGAGAATGCATACAGAGGAAGTAATGATAAGGATGGTGCTGATCTTATCCTCAAGCCTGCTCCGAAACCTGTGTTGAAACCTGGGCCTGTAGCTCCAGTCCAATCAGAATCAAGCATTAATGGAAATTCTAGTGACCCAGATGATGTTGGAGAGAGCAAAAATGTTCTTGAATCACTTGACGAGGTGCTGGAGAAGGCTGAGAAGCTGGAGACCGCTGGTTCACAGAAATCGGATAGTAAAAAGGAGAACAGGCCTGTAAATAAACCGGTTTCTAATGTGGGCTCTGCCTCTGGTAATGGAAGACCTGGGAATTCAAGCGATAGTCGTAGTTCAAAGCCAGCCAAAAGTGTTTGGAGGAAAGGGAGTCCAGTTACCAGCGTGCAAAGCATAGTTAAAGATGCTCCTAAAACTGAAAAGGTTGGGAGGACGGGGCCGAGATTGCAGGATATTGGAAGGGTAGAGCAACCAAGCAGCCAACCCCAAATTCCTTCAAGATTTTCTCCTCCACCACCTCAAAAACCTGATGTTAAGCTACAAGCAAGGCCTTCCATAGCTCCACCAGCACCACCAAAGCCCAAGAGACCACCAACCTTGTTAGATGTGGGGGCAGCGCCAAAATCCCCGGCTGCTAATGGTAATAGCCCGGCTGTAAATAAGGAACGGAAGCCAATCTTAGTTGATAAGTTTGCCTCAAAGAAACCAGTAGTTGATCCTTTAGTTGCGCAATCAGTTATAGCTCCACCAAAGCCAACAAAAATTTCATCAGGGAAGTTCAAGGAGGATTACCGAAAGAAGAATAATGCTGCTGGAGCGCCAAGGCGACGTATGTTTAATAATGAAATCCCAGATGAGGAAGCATCAGAACTTGGTTTGAAAGTTTCTGGTACAGCTACAGCTAGGAGGGGGAGGAAGTGGAGCAAAGCAAGTCGTAAGGCAGCTAGACTCCAAGCAGCTAGAGATGCTGCTCCAGTGAAAGTTGAAATTTTAGAGGTCGGAGAAGAAGGAATGTCAACGGAGGAGTTGGCCTATAACTTGGCAATTGGTGAAGGCGAAATTTTCGGCTACTTGTACAACACCAAGGGGATCAGACCTGATGGAGTGTTTACCCTTGATAAAGCCATGGTGAAAATGATATGCAGTGAGTACAACGTTGAAGTTATAGATGCAGTTCCTTCAAAAGTGGAAGACAAGGCAAGAAAGAAGGAATTTCTGGATGAAGATGATTTGGACAAGCTAGAAGACAGGCCTCCAGTTATCACAATCATGGGTCATGTGGATCATGGAAAGGTTAGAAATGTTTAATTCCTTGCTTTCGGCTACTTGTCTTTTTTGCTTAAACTTTACAAGTTTCTAACACATTTTACTGGCTACAAACTTGGCAGACAACCCTTCTTGATTATGTAAGAAAGAGCAAGGTAATTCCTGAAGCTTATGTTTCGCAAGGAAACTGTAATTGGTCTTTCTTTTGCCTTAGTATTCACTTCTTTTTCCATTTGTTTTGATGCTAGTGTGTGTGTGTCAGCTGCAAATTTATAGATACATTGGCCTATAATGTATACGCATAGCCTTTAGCATTTTTGTTAGCTACTGAGTATGTGCTTTTCTGGAGCATGGCTGTTATTTTGCAGGTAGCAGCTGGTGAAGCAGGAGGAATTACTCAAGGTATTGGGGCCTACACGGTTCAAGTACCAGTTGATGGAAAGACACGTCCCTGTGTTTTTCTTGATACTCCTGGTCATGAGGTAATTCCGTAGTTGTAATACTTCTTTTGAGGTTTTTTTTTGCTACTCTGCAACATTTCTTCCCTTTCCACTTCCATCTTGTGCCTATTTTATAGAAATCTGCACAGAATAATTATCACACCATGGCATGAACTTGGCATTGTGGGGGAATTCTAGCTTGATCATATCTTGCTTGACGTTTGCTACATTTGTAATTATCTATGTATTTTTACTGCAGGCATTTGGAGCAATGAGGGCTCGTGGTGCTAAAGTGACAGATATTGCTATAGTTGTTGTAGCTGCAGATGATGGAATACGACCACAAACTAATGAAGCTATTGCTCATGCAAAAGCTGCTGATGTTCCTATTGTGATAGCAATAAACAAGGTATGTGACTTTACCCTCTAATGGCAGCACCTGTAGGAATCTGTGTAATGTACCTCAGTCTCTAGCTTCAACCAAGTCTTGTCCAGCTAGTAGCAGTAAAATAATAAGTTCTTGGATGACCAACTTTCCATACAGTTATAATTTAAAGATTTATACATCACTTAACATTACCATAGTCAAACTCAACCATTATTACTTGACCCTAATTTGGATTTTTTTTTACTTTGATTTGAATTTTTTGGTAACAAAAACAGACCCAACCCAAATCAATCACAAAGTGTCCCTCTTGCTGGCCCCTTTTGTGGTTCCTTCATCCTTGTGTTGGTTATTACATCATAAATCTAAGGATTGTTTTAATCTCTATGATTATATGATTCCAGATAGACAAAGATGGAGCAAATCCAGAACGTGTCATGCAGGAACTTTCACAAATTGGTCTCATGCCAGAAGACTGGGGTGGTGACATCCCAATGATTCAGGTCCTGTATAGTCTCATTAATATCTCTAATTGTATTTCTCATGCTTACGGACTAGTGGACTCTTACATCTGCATGCTCTTAAACAGATCAGTGCTCTCAAGGGTGAGAATGTGGATGATCTCTTGGAGACAGTTATGCTGGTGGCAGAGGTAAGCTAAAGGTTATTGTTGGCAATTTATCTCCATTGTGCTTCTATCAAGAGATTTTCTACCTTTAACACAACTTCAAAGTGAAACTTAGAATTTCGTTGCTGAAATTTGAGGATCAACTCTTTTATTCATCATGATTTACAGAGTAGTTACTTATTTTTTCATTATAAAAGAGGAGCAGGTGCACTTGTACAAGTTTAGACTTAATTATTCACTTAAAATAAAAGTACCTCAACTGCAAGATGGTCTAAGATTTTCTCTTTGTCATGCTCCTATCAAGTACCTATTGATTTTGGGAAGCCTAATAGTTGTGCTAGCTTCACTTTGAATCAGACCTGCGGAAATGTTGTTTTAGACTTTCAAAGCAGTTTTTTTTTTTTTTTTTTTTTTTTTTTTTTTTTGTATTTGTCTGATGTTTTCACGATTACATTATATTTTCATTAGACATCCTAATAATGCATGTTTTTTTTGTTTCGTAGATCAATGATTTGAAGGCTAATCCAAATAGGAACGCAAGAGGCACTGTCATTGAGGCTGGTCTTGATAAAGCGAAAGGACCAGTGGCAACATTCATTGTGCAGAATGGCACTCTAAAGAAGGGTGATGTAGTGGTTTGTGGGGAAGCATTTGGAAAGGTTAGTGGTGGGAATTGTCTTTTTTCTAAATGTGGCAGAAGAGAATCCTGCAGTCTAAATTAGTCTTTCTTGTAATCAGGTGCGGGCTCTATTTGATGATAGAGGAAATCGTGTCAATGAAGCCGGACCATCTATCCCCGCCCAGGTTTGTAGTTGTATAATATAAATATTTGTTTTAGGTATTATGATAAATGACACCTGCCTAGTACCAGCATTAAAGAGCAACACACATGATCAGTCATGACTTTTTGTCGGTGTATTACTTTTTATCTTGTAGAAGTGCTTTATTTCATCATTAGTAACTATGTGGTGGTTGATAAAAATCATCCTTAATGTTGTGCATGGTTATCACTCAATGATGTCTCCTTGGATGAAGGAGTTAATTTTCACGTACTCGGCTTCTAGAGCTTCGACTTATTTTGCTAGGGAAATTTAACATGAACAAGAAGGCCATTGATGGTTGAATCCTTCCTTTTTGTCTAGCTTTTGATTTAGCTTGATTGAATTTCTTTGGTCTTCGGAACCTATAAATAGAGGGATGGGGGGAGAGGATTGAATATCTTGCTATTCTTGAATATCCTTACTGCTCTTGTCTCATCAATATCTTAATGAATGTTTTTTGGATGTTTTACTTTCATGCTACAGGTAATTGGATTGAACAATGTTCCATTAGCTGGTGATGAATTTGAGGTTGTCAACTCCCTCGATGTTGCACGTGAAAGGGCAGAGACACGTAAAGAGTCTCTAAGAGATGAACATATTGCATCTAAGGCTGGTGATGGGAAGGTTACACTTTCATCTCTAGCTTCTGCAATTTCATCTGGGAAAGTGTCTGGTGTGGACTTGCATCAGCTCAATGTTATTTTGAAGGTTGATCTTCAGGTAGGCATGCTAAGTGTACTAAATTAGAAGATTCTGGTTATTTTTCTGGCGTGAAATGGAAAAGGGATTTGGTTAATACATCTACTTAGGCTCTCAATCTGTTCAAAAATTGGTCACATGTTTTTGATGTTTTCTGCTTGTTTTTTGCCTTTCTCTTTTATTTACAATTTTAACTCTTAAGGTAGCTTAGAAATTTGGAGAGAAATGAGCTGTGCTTCCAAAACTCCCTAGTTTGGAATAATGGAATTAATATGAGATACACAAGGAACAATGTATGCATTACTTGTATGAATGATGAAGTGCTGCCAACAGATTATGATTTACATATTTCACTGCTTATAGTATCAAGAGGTTTTATTTCCATCTGATGAACTTGAATTTCTCAAATACAAACAGGGTTCATTAGAAGCAGTTAAACAAGCATTGCAAGTTCTTCCACAAGATAATGTTACTTTGAAGTTCTTGCTGCAAGCCACTGGAGACATAAGCACAAGTGATATTGATCTTGCGGTAGCTACCAAAGCAATTATAGTAGGATTCAATGTTAAAGCACCTGGTTCAGTCAAAACCTATGCAGACAACAAAGGCATCGAGATTAGGTTATATAAAGTTATCTATGACCTTATTGATGATATGCGGAATGCAATGGAAGGTCTTCTAGATCTTGTTGAGGTAAATTATATTTCTTTTATTCTCCTCTTTCAGCTCACGTGTACATATGATGGAAGTTTTGACTTAAATTTGCTGAAATGAAAGTTTAACCTTCTGCATGCAATGAACACATTATGTGAGCTTATATAGATCCACATACATTGTTTTTGTTTCACTGCATCATTGAGTTGTAGAAGATAAAATGATAAATATTTTCAAAAGGAAGCTGTTACCATTCTTCCATCACTTTAAACTCCTTAGTATACGAAAATACAGCCAGGCTGAGAGTGTACGAATTTGATAAAACCTGTATTTATTTAGGGAATCTTTTTTTCTGGATGGAGATTTTTATCAATGTGCGGAATGAGAGGATTTTGAATAGATTTCGACATAAACATTTGGGGGGGGGGGTGTAAGTTACAAGAAAATGCAATGTCTTCGATTGTTATCTTTTTAAAGATCAATGTTTGGCATAGTCTTACTTTATACACTGCCTGCAAGTCTCCTTATATGTAAAGATTGGCCAAATCTAACAGTAAAACTTGTGTTTATACTTTTATATGAATTCAGGAACTGATTTACCTTTGTTTTTCGCTTTATATTTAGTAGAGGATATGCTGAGGTAGTTTAGGTGCATATAAGAACATCCAAATATTCCGTCTATTGATGTTCAAGAGCTGTAAACTATAAATCCTTTGAAATGTAGGACCAAGTTACAATTGGTGAGGCTGAAGTTCGGGCTGTGTTCAGTAGTGGGAGTGGCCGTGTTGCGGGGTGCATGGTGACAGATGGGAAATTTGTCAAAGGCTGCGGAATTCGTGTCATTAGGAAAAGAAAAACTGTGTTTGTTGGCGTCCTTGACTCCTTGCGCCGTGTCAAAGAAGCAGTGAAAGAGGTATCTTCTTACATCTGAAATAGCTTCATGTTCAGCTTCCATGTATTATTCATTGCAGTATTTTCATTTTCCCCCTAGACATTGTTTATAGGTAATTGCTCCCTCTTGGTAAATTAGTCGTGCTATCTGTTCAAATGAGCAGTTCAGGATTCATCATAACCAATATTTGGCTCACCTGGAAGCCGTATGATACGTACCTGGCTGTCTATTCAACAGATTTGCTAGATATTAAGATTAAATGATTATAGTTTACTTGTTATTTCAATTAATCAGATTATTTCCTAATATTCAGGTTAGTGGAGTTAGTTAGCTAGTTTCCTTTTTCCTAGAGCATTAGGCAGATTAGTGGGTGGTTAAAGAGATAGTGGCCTAGTGCTACAGCTGGTCAATAGTTTGCTCTATTTAAGTCTTTTTCCTGTTCATTTGTAATGAGCTTTGAATTAATGAATTGAAAAGTGTCATAGGAGTGTTTTCCTGCAAATTTCCTCTTGTGCATTTCTTGCTTAAGAGTGGTTTCCTCAAAAAGAGATACTCCTTTGAGTGGTATTTATCACCGTAAGTATAGTAACCTTGTTTAAAAAGCAAAGCACCTAGACCCAGTTTCTAGGGCGAGAAAGGAGAGGTCATACATAATGGATCCTGAAGGGTCTACGTCTTCAAATTTCGTTACTCTGAACATGCAGACAAGTAACAGATAATGATAAAGCAGTATATGTTTGGTAGTGATCGTTTGGATATTCTTGCTTTTGTGTTGTTTATGTTGGGTTTCTGATGCAAACCCAAATTGTTAACTTTATCAATTTTATTTGTCATCTGCATTTCTCTATTTTCTAGTTAGATTCTTTAATTTCCTGGATTAGCACTTAATAGGTTTTTGGCACTTCCCCACTTTCTACTATCTAGATTATTATTCTCTAGATTTAGGAGTTGATGACTACATGTTATTTATCTTTTATAAAGGAGAGCACATATTGTGATTGGTGAATTGAATGAATGAAATTAATCGTAGCTTATGACTTATGAGGATTTCTAAATATCTGTTGAATTGCAAGATGCTTGCTTTCAGATATCTATGGCTTAATTTTTCACTCTTAGGCTTATAACATTCCACCAGTCAATGTGATATGGCCTTATCTCTTACCACTGCTCAAAACTATGTTCTATCATCATTACAGGTAAGTGCAGGACTCGAATGTGGAATTGGTTCAGACAACTACGATGACTGGGAGGACGGCGATACCATTGAGGCTTTTGAAACAGTGCAAAAGAAGCGAACTCTTGAAGAAGCTTCTGCTACAGTGGCAGCTGCTTTGGAAGGAGCTGGGATCGCCAGATAGCTTTCCAGAAACTTCTAAGAGAGGTTGCTTAAGAGGGCAGTGTCAAAATGGGGATATAGCATACTAAAAATGGTACCATTCTCTTCTCAATAGCCTCCTTCTCAGTCTTGCAAGGGAAATGATTTTTCATAGTTCCACTCAGTGCAGCATTCATCTTGACTTAGTCGGTTCAGAGTCGCTTCAGTTCAGACGATCTGATACCATGGGCTCGCCCCTGCCTTGATAATTCTTTGTTCTATGTTAAAGATGTACATAAGCGATGCATAAATCATATCACTGCCTTTTGTAGAGAGTGATCGGCTGGTCTGATGCTTTCCTTGTCATTGACTACATTTTATAGAATGCATATTGTTGAATCAAGGAAATGAAAAGATGGGTGGAAATTTGCTCAGTTATTGTTGAATTGTCGCCGTGAATGCTTTCCTATGCTTGATGAAAAAACTTGCACCTTATACTTTTACTTTATACTGCACACCAACTTAAATGTTGAAGGGTTCTTCTAGTCTGTCTTTGGAAACTTATTGTACTTTTATTCATATAGGATTCTTGCATCTTTTATTAATGCTAACTCCTCGGTAATGATCCAAACACACCCACCAGCCTGGAAAACTTTGAATAGGCTGATATTTTTTGGAAATTTTCCGAGGAAAAAACACAAAACAAAACTATGCTACAAAGAGTAAATGATCGTAATAGACTGGCCTTACAAAGATCAGCCATGGTTTTTCCTACCGACATCCTCTACTATTCGGAGCTTGAATCGGGCTCTCGAGATGTCAGACATCTTTGGAAGTCAGGCTGCTGCTGCTTGTTGTTTCTCGTGGGAGCTGTGGAGGCGCTCTTGTCTATAGGACACACCTCTTTTTCCTGCTCAGCAATGGTTTCCAGTACTTTTGCCAGTCTCCTCTTGATGGGTGAGATGATCTGTGGTGGAGCCGCCTCTGTCGTGAACCTTGCTATATGTACACCTTTGCCATCTTCTCTGCTTCCTCTTTGACACTCAGAAAAATGGTTGATCTTGAATCAGGATATATAGTAGTGCATTCTTTACGTCTGAATCAGAGTGCCAGCTGTTAAGTATTTAACCTATGACAATGACATACTTGTAAGAAGACTGTACAACATGAGATTTCAAGTCAAAGGTGGGGAAAATATCTACAGAAGGACAGAGTTCCCTCTTCACCAAGGCAGTCTTCTTGATGTCTTCATACAAACGCTTAGCATTTGGCCCCTATTGTAAGTTGCCAAACTTCCTAGTGGGATACAAGAATGTAGATTAGTTGGCAAGTGGGTATTTGATCTCTAGTATTGGCATATTCCTTGGAGAGACTTGGTTTGCTACGTGTAACCGGATAATAACCAGGTTAGAAGCTATGGAAACTCGAAGAACTTGATTAGGGAAGAGCTTAGGGTTAACAATGAGTTGAAATACCGATCGAAGAAGCTAATCCGAGCTTAGTAAAGGATTTTCCAGTGAAAGATGAGAGTTTGGAGATAAGAAAGGAAGTTGATATTGATTTCATTCACGGTCTGGAAGAGTTACAAACGAGGGTTACATACCTAGCTTAGTGAACCGGAATTTATAAAATATATTAATTAAAATAGACCCAACCGAGTTTACAATTAAAACCAAATGTCATCTCAATTTGCACCGTAACAGTATGGTTTGCTACGTACTCCCGCCAAATACACATGAGGGTAATTTTGTAGAGAAAAAAGGTGAAAAAATGATAAAGTTAATGTGAAAGTTGAATAATGGGGGTAATTTGTGATATTAGATGGGAATAATTTTATAATTTTATAGAGAAAAGTGATAAAGTTGATGAGAAAGTTAGATAGTGAGGAAAATATTTGAGATTGAGTTGGGCAATTATTGTAAGAAAAATTGGATGTAAATAGAAAGATTGAGAGATGGACAATCTTATCGAAACGTCGAAAAAGGAAAGATAGACAAACTTTCAAAGACGGGGGAGTACATAGTAGGCTATTTGATCTCTAGTCCTCTGGTTGTTGGGTGGGTGATATATCAGGAGTTGTGTCGTCAGATGTCTCTCTACCCACATCCAGAAGGACCCATCACCCGTCTCGGGTACCCAGTTGTTATGACCCGACTAAGATCGAGTTTTTATCCATTTTTATGTTCGAGTAGGGTGATCGAAAGATACCTGCTGGATATCGGCCACTTGATTGATAGTTTGTGCAACTTATGCAAGTACTTAGCAGACGACTTTGATGGACGTTACATACTGTCAGTTTGTGGACAACTATGTCAACTAACATTAGTGGTTGCGGAAAGAAATGTGGCGTCAATATAAATGATACTCCGTAGTGATTAGTGACAGACCAACTAACCACGTACACACCTCGCGTGTGTGTGTTAGTGTGTATATAGCTGTTTGGTATCTCTCTAGTCTACTGGATTGATTTGTGGTGAGATTTATATGGGTGGTGTTGGTGGTGTTCATTCAATCCGTACAACCAAATTGAAGATCTTGAGTTACGTAATACATCAATCAATATCAATATATATAATTTTATACATTAAAGCTGGAAAATTTCGAACCCCCACGTTAATTCTGGCTCCACCACTTATTTGATAAAAAAAAAGTAGTTAAGTATTAATATATCAAATAATCTAACAAAATACTATCCTAAATTTATAAAATATCAAAATAATATCTATCTATACAATCTAGATTTATCCTAAAAAGTTGTCTTTATCTAATTACCATATATTAATATATATCAAAATAGTATCTATATCCATGATCTGTCAAAATCATATCATAAATTTAAACTATTCAAATAATATCTATCTATAAATCTATCAATATCGTACTAATTAATAAAATATTTAGATTTACCCAAAAAAGAATCTATTAAAATAATATCTATATTTATCTTTTATCCAAATAATATCTATCTATACAAATATACAATCTATGAATATCATACTAATTAAGAAAATATCAAAATATTTATATTTACCCTTATAGAAACTATTAATACTAGCACATGAATGGATTTATCTACATAAAATATATATATTTATATATTTATCTATAAAAAATATGGTTTTAGGTTATATGGAAAATTTATATATTTAGAAAATATGATCTGTTAGGACATTAGTATTATATTATTTGTGTAAAATTTGATAAGAAAATATAATTTACTAGGATACTGGTATTATATTTATTCTATTTTATGATTTAGGTTGGTTTATAATACAAATCAAGTATTAATATTAGGATAAGTTTATAAATAAGAAAATATATAACGATCAGAATTTCTATGACAAAAACAAGTTTTCGAATTATATATAATCAAACTATTATGATGTCTTTTATTAGTAAGTGGAATTATATATGTATACATTAAATAATCTAATGTATTCAAAATAATTTTAATACTTAAGACATAGTCGTACACAATGTTATCAGAATCCCGACTCGATCCTACGATTCTAACGATTCTACGACCCAAAAGTCATAAATCGATCCACGGTCCTAAGTAGGATCTTATTAAACTAGGATCTTAAATGATTGAACATAAAATTCTAATTGGATTTTGATTTTACACACGACTCTAACGATTCTACAACGATTCTAGCGATCCTACAAGCGATTCTTGCGATCCCAAACAATCACTATTATATTTATATTTTACTACTAGGCTCAAAGTTTATGTCTCTTTTCCATTAAATTATTAACCCGATTCATCTTAAAATATTTTTACTCATCAAATTAATTATGTTTATTAAATTTCAGAGTTTATATATAAGAAAATATACAATATATTAAGTTATCGTATATTTTTTAGTTATAATGTAGGATCTTACGATCCTAACGGTCCGATTCTACGATCCGATCCTATTACCCCCTTCCGATCCGATCCAAGGATCCCGATCCTGACAACTATGGTCGTACATGATACGACAGGTTAAGCTAGTATATTATAAAATGTGACCGTTTTTAAGTCACCACGTTGATTCTGGCCCACCTCATATTCGATTTTGTCACTTTTTTAGTCGATATAATCAATTTTAGTAAGATATATATATATATATTAATATATCACTTATTTTTGTAACGTTGATTCTAGTCCCACATCATATTTAAAAAAACAATTAATTTTGTCACTTTATAATTTGATTTACTTCAATTAATTTATCTTTTTATGCCTATGTTATTTTTTATATTTACAAGATCAACTATAACTTTTACCTAATACGATCTTATCAAATCTTACTATAAAGATATTAGCAAGATATTATCCGATTCTATTTGATTTACTAAGATATTATCTTATTAAAGTTCTTAGATATTATTTGCGATTAAATCAAATAATTATATTATTGAGATATTCGAATAATTTTATTAAGATATTATTGGGTATAAAGATATTATTATTGTAAAATATAAAGATATTATTTGGTTTACTTAAATAAACACATTAAGATAATATCTTAATATTTTAATAGTTGTAACACATAGGCTAATTATAAAAATAATTTATTTGATAACAATAAATGTGAATGATAAAGATGAAAATTTAAAATATGAGGTATATCAATTTAGATTCTTATTATAAGGTTTTAGAAAACAAAATGTAATCAAGTGTAAATATTATGTTTTTTATATATTTTTTGATTTATACGAACATCCAAAACAACGTCACTCTTTTTTAAAACATGTTCATACATTAAAACTTATATTATATTTTTCCATATCAATATTCGATATAAAATATCTAATTATAATTCAATATTTTAAAGTCAAATTGTCGTGCATGCATGGCGCGACAAGTAAAACTATTTTTTTTAAAGTTTAAAAGCTTAAAAGCTTCCATGTATTTTTGAAAGGATGTTATTATAACATATATTCAAACTCTTGTAAAATTTTCGATGTATTTTTGAAACGGTATTATATATCATATATGCAATAAATTTTAGGTAAGATAAAAAATTTAAACATTTTTATTTGTTGACAAGTTATTGCATAAAAAAGGTTTTTTTTAAGAATAAAATTCAAGCTACCAAGTGCAATAAACTTCAAAATATAAGCTATATGACACAGTTTTCAAAGAGCAGGCTATTAAGCACAACCAAGTTTAGAAGTTTGGCTATTTGTTGCAATTTTTCCTAGTATTTATATATGAAGTCTCTTATATTATGGGATAGAGGGAGTATAATTTTCTTCATTGACGCAACCCAACTCATCCCTAAATTTATTAAAATAGACTTGTAACTTTTTTTTATCCAATTTTTTTATCGTCTTTTTTTTTTAATCTTTTGTACTTTTCTTTTTTATCTACACTTTTTTTTAATTATTTTATCTCACTCAATATCATATTTTACCTAGTTTATCAATTACATTATAACTTTTTAATTCTATTAAATAAAAATACTACTATATTATTTTAGACAGCTAATACTAAATCCACCCGTAGCAGGCTGCTGAATCCACCATGATGTGATAATGGCACCTCCAGCCCAGCGGACCGAAGCTCTATTTTTATATATTTATTTGTGAGAAGATGGTAAAATATGTAAACTAGTTAAGAGTTGCAAAAAAAATCATGAACAAAACACGTAAAAGACTACAGATATAATTGATCTAGAAAAATAAAATACAATATAAATACATAAGAAAAGTTACATTGAATGTTTTAGAAGGACACATTAGAGGTTTTGTGTACATGTGATTTCTTTTTGTTTGTGTAATTGAGAAAGTAAACTGATGGAGTACTTAGATTGGTTCATACTACAAATATTGTCAGACTAATTAACTAACCCCACGTGACCACTGACCAATTAACAAATATTGTGGCATGTTGTTGATAGTAATATGCAGAATAACCAATAACCAAGCTAGCAGGGGTTAAAATTGTTTCGGTGCGGTTGCATCCCTAGAACCTAACAGTTGTAAGATACGTCCAGTCCACAGGACCGGAGGTCATCCTACCCTCTTAGTTATGATGAGTCAAACAGAAGATATAACATCACATCTGGTGTATCCAACAACCAGTATCTAGTGGAATCGTACGAGGCCTTTTTTATGTGTATATGGTAAGTGTCCTTTATTTTTTCAGATCTTACATGTATGAAAACATATGCAACACATCACCGTACCCACGAAGACAAATCTCAAATATAATTACTTCGGTCCATTGTTACGGATTTGGTAAGCCAAGGGATAAATTATAATGCATTATTGCATATTTTTCTAATTTTTTTAGGAAATTTTCGATTAATACCTCTCCCTCTTGATATCTCAAGAAAAAATTTGGATCTCAACCATATATATATATGATGGTTAAAATAAATCCGACATTTTATCTTATAAAATCGGTCTATTAGTTCTTACCCGGCATCATAAAAAAAAATTGAAGTATTAACAAAAGCAGACCAATTATCACTTGAGAAGGCATATTGAAGACTATCCTATATAGAGAATGTGGAGTGAAAAACCACTAGCCTTCATTGATACAGGGTTTTGACTTTTTCCACATTTGTAACCCTCGATTCCAATTGATGAAATTTAAGCTCATTATTTTCATCATTTTTGTTCCTTATTCTTAGATTAGTAGGATTTTAACTCTTAAACCATCCAAATATGTAATTAAATCATCCCAAATTGAATTTCAATATAATCTCAAATTCTAAGTCGTTATTGTGTTTAAAAATTCAAATCCAAATCCAAATCCAAATGATTCCGTTATGCACGTTACTGTTCTAGAAGAAAAAAAGACGGCAGGCATATAGGATATAATGGCCCAGTTGCTGGAAGCCCGGCCCAAAAACAGGCCCACTCCACATTCTACTATCTTACGATGGAAGTACACAGTCTCGGGTGATCTTCATCTTACCTTACCAGGGGTTCAAATTTCAAATCCACAACTCACACACATACCAAATTCACAATCTCAACGGCTACGCCAAAAATCCACTTTGCTAGCTATCAATCACCACCATAACCTTCCCTTTTCTCCATCATCACAACTCCTCAACAATAATAAAAGAGCAAAGCAATCTCCCTTTTTCTTTTGTTTCCGAATTCAAATTCCAGAGGCAACGGAATCTTAACGGTTCCCCTCGCCTTTTTCTTTAATCCATGGCGTATGACAATCAATGGCGAGATCCGCTTCTTCTAACTGACGTTTCCACTCAGCAGCAGAACCAACAACCGTGTAAAGCCTCTCTTACTCGTAAGTTTGCCGCCTTCCATTTCTCGTCCTGTCGTTTGATTCATCGATTCAAGCTTCGTTTTGAAAATGCATTCGGTTTTGCCATTTGCAGGCGTTTCTTCTGTAATGAAAGGCTCACAATCTCCGTCTATGGCGGATGCACTAGGTAATTCTGCTTTCTTTTTATCTGGACGCTTTGTTCTCATCACTTTGCGATAGTATTAATAATCGTCCGGATTTTAGGTGGATCTTGGAATAGGCCACGCGGAAAGAGCATAAGCGCAGTCAGATTTACCGATCCAGTCGAGATTGACATATGCAATGGTAATGATAATCGATCCCATACGAGTGACAATTGCTTGAATTTTTATGTGTTAGGGCTTTTACATTGACCTATCTATGGCAGGCCAATCGATGTTGGGGTTTTCCATGAGTTCGCCGGACCTGGTTGTTTATACCGACTCCCCGATGCTACCGAAGCCAAGCTATGAAGATTCGCCAGAGTGCCTGAGGAATGAAATTAGGGAGGAGATGACAACATCCATTGTGCTGTCACTAGAAGAAGGCATTGATGGGTATGAAACCAATGCTTCTAGAGAAACAACCAACACTTCAACAATCTCAAATAACTGGAATTCTTGTAAGGAAGATGTACGTTCTGAAGCTTCCTTTGAGCTCGTTCCACCACAATTTGACCATGTGGACCGCGAAGAATCGGTTCCTGTTGTATGCATAAATGCCGGGGGTGAGAAAATCGAGGTGGACGAAGCAAGCTACCTGGAGGATAGTTCCTTCCATGGTGGTGAGGTTATAAGGACTAATGTTAATGTTGTTAATGGAGGAAGTTTGCCACTCTACCAGACTGCCCGATTCGGCAACTTCTTGTACAAGTTTAGTTCGCTTAAGCCTGGGAAGTACACTGTTGATCTCGACTTTGCAGAAATCATCTTTACTGATGGTCCTCCGGGGATGCGAGTGTTTGATGTTTATATTCAAGAAGAGAAGGTAAGAAGCTACAAAACGATGCTAACTTGAGCTTGTAAGTTGTAATGTTGTTTTGAAAGTCAAGGAGAGGGATATTTTAGCTATAGAATTGATAGTAATGCTCTAGACTACTTTTTGCTTGTTAGTTGTTTCATAAGATATTGTTTGCTTTGATTCTATGTAGGCTATTTCTAGCTTGGATATCTATGCTCGTGTAGGAGCCAATAAACCTTTGGTTGTGTCTGGACTGGAAGCTTCGGTGGAGCAAAATGAACTATGCATTAGATTTAAGGGTCTCATCGGCAACCCCATAGTTTCTGGTATTTCTGTGAGAAAGGATCACTTAAGAAGTAAGTTAATTTTCAGATCAGTTTCCAGATCTCTTGTGAAGTACATTTCCTTCTGCAATATGACTGCTCATGTATACTGCTGCAATTCATGTACCAGGCTCTGAAGAAGTTGAATTGGCAACACTTATGGGAATGTTGAAGTTGACAGATGGCGACTTAACAGATGTAATGACTTCATAATCTGCTTCATTATCAATTCAATCTTGACAGAAAAACAGGATTTGTCCTTATACAATCACTTCATACAGGTTACTCATGAATGTGTAGAGGACAAAGATCAAGAGTGTGTGGAGGACAAAGATCTTAAAATGATGCAAGATCAGCATACAACCGAGCAAAAGGAGCTGGATGAAGCAAAGAAAGTCATAGAGGAGCTTAAGAGGGAGAATCAAGCTAAAAGCAAAGAGTGCCAAGAAGCCTTAAAATCCCTCCAGGAGCTCCAAAATGAGCTTATGCGCAAATCCATGCATGTTGGTTCCTTGGGTAATAAGACACCTCTAACTGTCAATTAAAGGTCTTTGAGGTGTTTATGCCCTAATGTGTCATATTGTGTGTTGCAGCATTTGCTATTGAGGGACAAGTGAAAGAAAAGAGCAAATGGTTTTCAACATTGAGAGACTTGCAAAGAAGATTGAAGGTATAAAATCTATGTTTCATGGTTCTGATGATTGTTTGCTCAATTAACATACTAACCAAATCTTATGGAACTTACAGATATTGAAAGTGGAATATGTAAACTTATCCGATGAGGCGAGAAAGTACAAGAAGTGCATTGCAGATATGGACGAAATGAAGTGTAGCATTGAGTCTACAAGTAAGCTGAAAAGGATTGTCAAACTTTCCTGCAAAATCCAGTTTCAAATTTTTTTTTTCTTCTAAATTTATTGCGTTGTATCTTCAGTAAGGGGGCAGGTCAATTTGAACAAGCAACTAGAGTTTAAGTTTCTTGAAGGAGAGAAGGAGAGGAAAGAATTGTACAATAAGGTGTTGGAGTTAAAAGGTATGAAACTTCAATTTAACTCTATGCAGGGGGAGATAACAGAAAAGGCCATTAAAGCTACTGATGACAGATTTTACATGCAGGAAATATACGAGTATTCTGCCGCTGTAGGCCTCTGAATGTGGATGAAAATGCGAGAGAAGCATCAATGGTTATAGACTTTGAATCTGCTAAAGATGGAGAGCTTACTGTTAGATCAAATGGGTTGTCGAAGAAGACTTTTAAGTTTGATTCTGTTTTTGGACCTCAAGCAGATCAAGGTAGTTATGAATTTATGTACAAAAATCAAGCTACATCTACTTGAAGTCTAGCACTGCCCTGATCTGATTTTTCACTATGTTCCCACAGCTGATGTGTTTGAGGATACTGCAGCATTTGCAAGCTCAGTTTTAGATGGATACAATGTGTGTATATTTGCTTATGGGCAAACTGGGACGGGAAAAACATTTACAATGGAAGGTACAAAGGAAGCTCGTGGAGTCAATTATAGGACACTTGAAAAGCTATTTAATATCATTGGGGAGAGGCAGAAACTATTCAGATATGAGATCTCTGTGAGTGTTCTAGAAGTGTATAATGAACAAATAAGAGATTTGCTGTCTCCTGGATCTCAATCTGCAATGCCTTCAAAGAGGTAGTTCAGTTGTCCCTAATCCCATGCCTTGATACATTGAGCTGGCAATTTCTGGGTTGCATGTAGAATTTTTATTAAGGGATATTATATAAAGTTTGTCAGGTGATTCTCACTGCAGCTGAATATTATGTGAAGTTCTGAGCAGCAATGTGGTTATTGTAGGCTTGAGGTGAGGCAACTAAGTGAAGGAGTACACCACGTTCCTGGACTGACTGAAGCTCACATAAAAAACATTAGCGAGGTATGGGAAGTTCTTAAAACTGGAAGTAATGCTAGGGTCGTTAGTTCAACCAATGCTAACGAGCATAGTAGTCGATCTCACTGGTACGTCTTCTCTAAGGCAGCATCACTCAATATCATTGTACTTGTATTTTATTTATGTATTAGCACTTGTATATGAATGGGGTCTGCTTCTGTGATTCAGCATTCATTGTGTTATGGTAAAAGGAGAGAATTTGCTCAGTGGGGAATGCACCAGAAGCAAGTTGTGGCTTGTTGATCTAGCAGGTAGTGAGAGAATAGCCAAGACAGAAGCGCAAGGAGACCAATTAAAGGAAGCCAAGAATATCAATAGGTCACTTTCTGCTCTAGGCGATGTCATTTCTGCTCTTGCAACCAAAAGTTCACATGTACCCTTCAGGTACATTTCCTGAACCAGCACTTAGTTTCTTTCTTGGATTGTCCATTTCTGTGTGTAAACAAATATCAAATGACTTCATCTCTGTGCAGGAATTCTAAACTTACCCACTTGCTGCAGGATTCCTTGGGTATTTACCTCCTTGGTCCTTGAGAATATACTTAAGTCAAATATTACTGAATGAATGTATGTTTCTTTTGTTATACCTTATTTGAATCATCTTTTGCATTCTTATATAGGAGGAGATTCAAAGACCTTGATGTTTGTACACATCAGTCCCAATGAAAATGACCTTAGTGAGACTCTTTGCTCGCTGAATTTTGCTAGCAGAGTAAAAGGGATTGAGTTGGGACCTGCCAGGAAGCAGTTTGACAGTACTGAATTCCTAAAATACAAGCAATTGGTATAGATGAGGACTCGGATGAACTCATTTTTTAACTCCCCATGTTATATATTACTAACCTAATAGTTTACCTGTGTAGGTTGAGAAGACAAAGCAAGATGCTAGGACCAAAGATGTCCAAATGAAGCGAATGGAGGAAACAATCCACAATCTGGAGGGGAAGGTGAAAGAAAGAGATCAAAAAAATAAGAGCTTACAAGACAAGGTATGCCTAGAGTTGGTAGTTGAATACAGAAAGCTGAACCAAACAAGCTCGTAATTCACTTTTTCAAGCTATGTTACTGTTTTGACAATGGAATTATTATTACTTGAAGGTGAAGGAGCTTGAATCCCAACTCCTGATAGAGAGGAAGCTGGCACGTCAACATGTGGACACTAAAATAGCCGAACAACGCAACTCAGTGTCAAGGCCACCTCTCCTGGAAAAACCTCTAGTAAGCGTGGAGAATATTGCCGACACTTCCAGTAACATTGTTTTCAATAACAGAGATTCCATGGAGAAAGAAAACAATCCTGAAATAGCAGAAAGGCTACTACTTCCAAAGAGGACAATAGGCAGGAGTTCTCTTTGCCCGTTGGCACGCCGAGTTTCCATGGCCTCCACTGCACCAAGAAGAAACTCTCTAATACCATTGCCAACTGGTATAGTACAGCACACTGCAGCTCCCTTTAACCCGTTACTACCAGTTTCTCAGGAATCCATAGAAGAATGCTCACCGGAGAGAGATGAAAATGAGTCCAAGTGCTTCATGGAGACCAATGTTATACATCCGAGTCCTAGAGTGAAAAGTGGAGGCAAGATATTTACAAGTGCGTTAAGGCGAAGCCTTCACAAGAGAATGATGAAGTCGCCATTGCAGCAGCAGCTTAGAAAAGGTGGTGTTAATGTTGGGATGGAGAAGGTGAGAGTGTCAATTGGCAGTCGTGGGAGGATCACACAGAAGGCTGTACGTGGAATGAGTAAGCGATCGGGCACGAAGGAAGTTCCTCAGAAGGTTAAGGAGAGGGGATGGAACATTTGACAACAAGACAGAATGACAGTGGAATCTAAACTTAATGTTTGTTATGTAATTTTATGATTTGGATGACTAAAATACCATTTTGGTATTTGAAACAAAAACTGTAGTCATTTGAGTATTTAAAAATGACGTGTGTGTTTGGTCATTTGAAACAAAACCCTTAAAAAGTAACAAACTAAAATCCAATCCATGGCATATGCTGAAAACTTTTAGATTTAATTATTTGGTTGATATTCAGTTTTGACAAAGCTAAATGATACATCAGTTTTCAGATAGTCTCAAAACTACTGTAAGTCTGTGAACTAGGTAGGTGTTGCATTTGTATAAAAGCCTTGATATTGTTGACCTCTTCTGTATTACTATGCAGCTTACTACTCTCCATCCCTATATCAGCAAACCTCAAATGATGCATTAACTTGTTTGTCACAACCTCATCACAGAACGCCATATACTGTGCAACGGGCAAGCTTCTTCTTGCGCTGGAGGTGCTGATACTTGGCCAGCAATTTGCTCAACTGCTGGCGCCACTTCGTGCAAGAATCTAACAGATTCTGAGAGGCGGTTCAGCAGGTTCATTAGGGCAATCACTTCATTTCTTTGCAACTGCAGCTGCATAAGGACAATTTTGCATTATAATCAATTGCCTGACATAACCCAAACGCACCTAAATTCTATGGAAAGAGCAGTGATTAACTGATTATGGTGGGTTTACTTACAGATTGATTCGCAGAGTTTCCACCATCAACAGAGAAGAGGATCTTCAGTGCAGTGCCAAGACCGAGAACTTGTAGCTTTCCCCAAAGCCGACACTTCTCACATCCCACACAATCCATAATTGCACTGCAATATATGCTCAATTGTTACAAGATTTCAGTGCTACAAAGGATTTTCATATTTTGTAAACAAAACGACGTAAGAACAAACCTAATGTTTCGGAATTGCTTTTGAATTTGCTGCTTCAACTCGGGTCCACTTTGGCCCTGCCATAGCTTTGCTTCATCAAATGGAAGTGGGCATGCAGTCTGAAGCTTCGGATTGTAAAGCAACTGTTTCAGTAAGGACTGAGTTTTCAAGTCCTCTTCAGGGTTTCCGCTGTCGTACTCAGCCTGCTCCAGATAGTCTGATGCCTATAACACATTCCAGTCGTTAAAAATGGGCCGTAATTGTCATTTGAAACAAAGTAAAAGAGATTTAAAGTTAGAACAGACCTTCATGACTGCTCTTAGAACAAAGAGATATGTGAAGTACAAGTTCCTTACGCGCTCTGGGTACCGTAAGACACGGTCATGCATCAACTCAAGATTTTGACCCCACTGAAATGACGCGAATGGCTTTAAATACTTTCATTACATTTATTACTGGTGTTTCAGAAAATAGATGAAGAGCATACCAGATTGGTGGTCTCGTCAAGAAGATAATCTGCAGCAATATGGATTGAAATAGAAGAGTGGAGACCAGATATTAATTTATACAACACCTTCTTCTCCTGGCAACTTTCTTCAGACGCATCTGCATCACAATGTTTAACTCTTCATGAGATTGAACAGCATACTTTTTTCACAAGCATGAATGTGAAAAAAGAAAAGGATGCATCAAGTAACTCAAGCATATACTTATCCTAAATGGTTCACTAAAATGCGTTGAAAAAAGGATGTATGAAGTATCTCAGATGAGATTAACATTAAAAAAGAAAACTCATGTGTAATTTCATATTCTATCTGAATTATTCAACTTACATCTTGGGCAATTTTCTGAATAGACAGCATCCCATATCCTCCTGGCTGATGGACCGGTATAGCCTGTATATCTCTCTGGATTCAGCTGTAGATTGACGTATGTCATCTCACCTGTAGAAAGATGAATTTAGGACATAATGATTTTCTCTACTCTGTCGAGGCTAGATTGAACACGAAACATACCATAAACTACATGAAGTAAACTTGTAATTCCAGAAAAAAAAAATAGTAAGAACAACAAAATCTTACTATTATCAGTCTCATCATCATGAGTCCACGGATTATCCACTTCCACCCAACCCCTAAAAGCCTTAGTGTCCAATGTTCGGTCAACGGTACCCTCTGGCTTTCCTTCTTGACACATCAAATCCTCTTTCTTGAGAACATCACGAGATGGCTTTTTGAAGGTTTCCGGATACTCACTTTCCGGACATTCACATACACTACAATCGCGCAGCCGGCACATACCATCATCGGGCCAGAAGGGGCAGTCACACCAAAGTTTAACCTGCCACAGAGATATCAAACATAAATCTTCAAAACATTAGCAGCACACAAAAGACAGTTATAATTCACTAGCAAGTCAAAAAAATGTATCTAAAGAGCTATTCCCAAGTTGCACTTCGGACGAATCCCTTCACTCAACCATAACTAGAGTTTATCATAAATTTTGATTGTAGAAATTCCACCTAATTGACAAATCAATTGTTTTTGCTTATGGAGCAAGCTTTATGAAAAGTACGAGGTTTTTAAGATTAATTCCATCCCTGCATTATGTATAAAACTAGACCTAATAAGTTCTCTCGCATGTCAGAATTGAGTTTGAATTATTTGAAAGAGTATTGCTCAAGTCTATGTCAACAAATTACATAATATAGTTTGAAATAAGGCCAAACAGAAAAAAGTATTGACACATTGTTGATCAGTTAAGTTAAACATAGGAATGCCTAGTGCAACATGAAACTCAAAAGAAACAATTCAGTAGCTCCTGGAAGAAGCAAGGAAATAAGAGCAAACCTTGAAGTACCGAAAGAAGGGAGTTGTAACAAGCTGTTGGAGCAGAGGATATAAACCCTCTTTGTTTAAACTATTTACTGTCTCATAGTCACAGCAACAATCCTCCACCATCCCTGTATATTTACATGAACCCTGCATAATATAAGGCATGATCATGTCAAATCCGAGATGTCAAATATACAAAAAAAATACGCAACCAACCGTTATCATAGGAAGCCCAAGAATCAGAAGAAGAGCAGTAAGCACATTATATATGCAACACTGAGGATTTTATGTCTACAAAAAATTGCCTCTCAGAATCTCCTCCACAGTTTCTATGGGAGCACCAAAATCTCAAAAGCAACCATGTTCTTGCACAAATTTCATCAACCATCAATCTAAAGTGAAATACATGCTTTTACAGGCTCTTATCAATGAAAGAACAAAGTTAGGATCCCTATTCACGCTCCGTTATTTCACTGCTCAGCGAAGTTACATTATGCTCCCAAACCTCCCATTCCCATTCCAATTCACAAGCTGTGTTCAATTATAGCTAATTTTAGCTCATGAATTCAATCAGGTCCAAAACCCTAGTCCTCCGAATATCTATGTATATCAAACTGAAACAATCCCTAAGCACTATCATTGTAATCCTGCACATTAGAAAAATCAACACGAAACTGAAACTGAAGAGAGAGAAAAACCTGATTGCACTGAGTTACACTAGTGATCTTAGGAGCACTAGTGTAACTGATAGCAATGGCCACCAACACCGCCATTAAAGCGGCTAGCACTGCCCATCTCCATTGGTGACCCTTCGCCTTCTTCTCAGTCTCCTCCTTCCCTACCATCTTAGCCCCAATCCCAATCGCTCTCAATTGGCCCTGAAACACCCAAAACCAAGGCCCCTAAACCCTAATCAAATTGACGGTGACACAGATCAAGAAGAAAAGGTGGATATTTTAGCACTGAATCAAAGCTCCAAAAATCGGTTATTTATGGTGGTGGTTGTGTCTAGTCCAAATAAGGAATTTAGGCGAAGAAGATACACAAACGGATAGTCAAAATTCACAACCAGGGGCGCAACCAGTTCTTGGAGATACCATATGCGAACACAGAATGCGAGATTGGGAGGTGAATCCACGCGCTGCCCGCCCTTTTCCAACGTGGCATAGCTCGGTCAGACGATGTGGGACCCAAACTCATCCACCCAAGTTTTAAATCAAGTGACGTGTCTCGTCCAATCAAATTACACCCAAGTTTTAGTCACCTCGTGAATTGTGATTGAGCTCATTGGCTTCGAAGTATTCGAACGCTAGCAGTAGCGGTCTTTCCGTTAATGAGAACCGGTTCGGAAACGATTAAGGTTTTAGGAAAATTTTACGGGTAATACGACGTGTCCCTGTGAGTTGTTTTAGACACCTCGATATTTTCATCCGTTAAATCAACCGAAAAGACATCGTATTGGTCACTTGACCGATGCCAATTTTTTTTTAAAAAAAGCCATCTTCATCAGTTCATCGGTTATTAGGACCGATGGGCAGATTGCCTACAAATTGATGCAACTTTTGACCATGCATTTGCGGTTGTTTCCCATACAAACCCCATTGATACACGTGTCATTACTAATGTATTATGGACATTACCTACCTCCTGCTATTTAATTTCCATTTGGAATTGGGTAACATTTGCTCACTCCTACTTTCCCATGAGTCATTCAACTTCAACTTTCCATTCCAATATGAATAGGTCGGGAGGATAGAAATAGGAATAAATTAATAATATGGCATTGGGAAAATGCTATATAGTAAGAAAATACCACAAGATGTTATATTTGCAGACATGGCATAACCTCTCTCTCCACTAGTTGACTGACCATTGACCGGCGTTGACCGACCGTTGACCGGCATTGACCAACCGTTGACCGGCGTTGACTGTCATCACTTGTCAACACAAGTGACAATATTCATACCTAATTGTTAACACAAGTGACAATATTCACACCTAATTGTCATCACAAGTGATAATATTCACACCTAATTGCATGTCATCACAAGTGACAATATTCACACCTAATTGTCATCACAAGTGACAATATTCACACCTAATTGTCATCATAAATGACAAAATTCAACAATTATTCACACCTAATTGTCATCACAAATGACAATATTCACAACTAATTGTCATCACAAGTGAAAATATTCACACCTAATTGTCATCATAAAGTGACAATATTCACACTTAATTGTCATCACAAGTGACATTATTCAACAATTATTCACACCTATGATTGTCATCACAAGTGATAATATTCGCACCTAATTGTCATCACAAGTGATACCTAATTGTATCACAAGTGACAATATTCAACAATTAACTAGAAGATTATAGTAATCACACCGAATAAGTATAGCTAAAACAAGACTTATGTACACAACTCCAAATTATCATCACAGGTGACAATATATATCATCACCAATGTTATCAAAGGATCTTCTTCATAACATCTAATCGTCATCACAAGTGACAATATTGACAACTAATTGTCATCACAAGTGACAATATTCAGGAAATAACTAAAAGATTTAGTGATACTCGTAGAATTTGATGAAACTAGTTTTCTTATCAATGACAATGATTATAAAATTTAGTGATTATATATGTCAAATGTATAAACAAGAAAAGTCATTCAATCAATGATAACAATGTGATCCAAAGTTAATTATTATGTCATCACAAGTGACAATTAATTATTTTGTCCACTCAAGTGACAATTAGTTAGTATGCATGTCCACTCAAAAACAATGTGATCCAAAACTACAATCGACGAAAAACGAAATCTGCATATCCAATCTCCTTTTCGGATCTATATAACACAAACAAAAGTAATGTTTCAACTAGAGCAGGAAAAATTTATGGAACTATTCCAACTAAGATCTCAAGTAAGACAAAAGAAATTACATTCTCCAAATTGATAATTGAACATCATAATGTTAATGTCATTAAAATATAGCTATATATTACCCAAAATCTATTCAAACTCCAAGTGCCTGTACGAGCACAAAAACACCACATCTATGTACTACAGTACCGCACTAGCAACATGAATCTGTACGAGCTCAAAATTCACATCAAATCCATAAAATCACAAGTTCAAACTCCAAATTCACGTCTTATTTTTTTGAACCAAAATTACTTGCTGCCATATACATATACAAGTTTAAGATTCAATCCTCGTTACATGAAAAACACAACATCAAATTTACAAGCAAGTGATCGGAGAACACAAATTTACATGCGAAACAGTTCAGTATCAAAGCAATTAAGAGGAAATGAAAATTAATAAATAGTCAAAAAAAACTTTGGTACCTGTCAATGACGACAACGGCGTCAGTGACATTAAGACCGCAATCGCGGAGAGGAGCGGCAGTCTCGAAGATGGAGGCGCCGCTAGTGACGAGGTCTTCCATAATGAGACAGGTCTGGCTGGGAAAGTAGACGCCTTCGATGACCTTGGCGGTGCCGTAACTCTTGGCCTCCTTCCGGCGCATGAGCATCGAAATGTTGCGATTGACAGAGGCGGCGGTGGAGATCGGGACGGTGGTGTAGGGAACGCCGCAGACGTCGTCGAATTCGGCGGTGACGGAGGAGATGAGAGCGTCGGAGACTTAGGAGAGTAGCACGGTTTGAGAAACTAAGCCCTAGATCAGATCGACTGGACATGACACGATCTTGAGCCATGAAATTTCGATTTAGATCTCACCGATCGACACCCTCCGATCGAAGAACTCGCGAGTAAGAAGGCGTCCACGGCGAGGAAAGAAGAAGTCGGAGTCGTCCGAGAATGAGGGATTGGAAGGCAGCGCCAAATCGACGTTGAGCGAGATTCGAAGAGGGCCTGGAGGCGTGGCTGATTTTTATTATTTTTTATTTTATGCCATCTTTGCAAATAGTACATATCATAGCCGTGCGGACAAATCACCCCACCAACAACGCCGTTTTGTCTAATTCCAAGTTGAGTGAGGATAGAAAAAAATTAAATAGAAAGTGGGTTTGAAGGGAAAACAAAAGTAAAAAAAAAGGTTTAATAAAAATGTCAAATCTTATTCATGCTATGTTTGGCGGTTCTAGAAGTCACTCTAGTACACCACAACTGGTCCCGATAGATCTAAATCAAACTACGTTGGATGAGGCCGCCAACACTAGACATGTGCAAGAGGAGGCTCCAATTCCACAAGCAACGCCCATCGTATCACATTATGGGTAACATACCCGAGAGATCGAGTTAATGTAAATAGCCGTATCATAAATTTTGATTCCCTTTTATTACATTGTAAAAAATAATTTTTATTATAATTTTGTATACATAATTAATCTTGCATGTAGTTATGGTATTTGCGTGTATTATGTTTTTATAGAAATTGAATTTTAATTACCCGAGTTTATATGCATGCATATTTGAATTTTATTTTTTACAATTTAACATTACTAAAGAGGATAATGCAAATGATTTAATTGCATTTTCATGTACTAAAATTTATCTATATAAATAGTAGTTAGATATATCCGATATACTTTGTATCTTTTTTTAGAATCAAGGATATATTTGTTTTTGTATCTTTACACATGAATATATAATAAGACGGAAATAGTAAAAAAAGTTATATTTTTTTAATACATTTTTTCGCATGAATATACAACTTTGTTTTGATTATTTTTTGAATTGAAATTTTTTTTGAATCAATGTTAGATCTTTTATCTCAAAATATGTTTAAATGAAATAATAAACATTTAAATTAATGTACAAAAAAATAAAATTTAATATCAATTTTCAAAATTAGCTATAAGTAACTACCAATAGAAGATAATTTATAATTTTAGTTATGAATTTTCGAATGTAAGAAATATACGAAAACGAATATATAAACTAAATTTTATCTTTTTTGAATAAAATTTGGATTTTTTTCGAAAAATACGAAAAAGAAGATTAAATATAAAGGAAATGAAACAAAAAATATATAATATATATTTCCTAAATTAAAAGTTTTAATTCAAGATGTATAATGACTTGATTATAATAAAACAAATATAATATAATTATTAGAAGATAACATATAATTTATTTGATCTAAGTAGATTTGGAGTAATTTATAGGTATATACTTTTTTCTTTTAATAAAAATACGAAAGAAGGATTAAATCTAAAGAAAATAAAACAAACAAATATAACATGTACTTCCTAAATTAAAGTGATAACCAAAGATGGATATAATGATTTAATTAATGTAAAATTAAAAATAATATAATTATTAGAATGGATACAAGTTTAAACCTTTTGCTTTCTCTACATTTGGAGAATTCGATAAGGAGGCCTTGGACTTGCTTTCACATATTAAGTCCCTCTCTATTAATCACTCTAACAATGTCAAGAGTGGAGCTTTTGTTTTTCATAGGCTGAGTTTTTGCATCCAGAAAGGCGTAGGAGCCCAACTTGTTTCTAGGCTCCCATCTAGCTTCATGTAATAAGTATATGTAATAAATTGGTATAAATATGTAATTAATAAGATTATTAGAAGATAATATATGATCTAAGTAGGTTTGGAGTGTTATATAATAATGATGCACATTATTGTGAATTCATTATTTATGTATTGATGCATGCATATATGCTCCCATTCATGTGTGAATAGTAAAAATCTTGTTACTTAAGCATGCATGTATGCGCGAATTGCTTTCAGAAAGGATGGATCATAGAAATCTCTATAGGTTTGCATTGGTAGACGCATGCAAGAACTTCATGAGGACACGGGAGTCCACGAGACGTCCTCCACCAATGATCATCGCAGATTGCACGATATCCACTCGTCGGGTTGGTAGGAGCCAGACGTGATCGAACAATTGATCGATGCACATGTTGGAAACCTTCATTGGAAGACGAGAGAATACAGTGCTAAGTGGTTCGGCCATGCGCAACATGGTTAATGGTATAGAGGTACGATCTCCCTCCATCTGCCCTCGAATGGTTCAAATTTGATTCTCAACCATATGATGCATCTCCCTCAACAAAGTACTGAATCCCCCTTGAGACGTTTGCAGGTATTGTTTAAGGTTGGCGTATTGTGACTCAACCCTATGGATATTTTTAAAAATCAAATTATAATAAATAAATACATAAAACTATGTAAGAAGGATTTCATTAATAAAATTTACCTGTTCGTGGTCCTAGTATATAGGTTTAGGCGGTGATTGGTAAATGCTCTCACAATTCGATCATGGTAGCAAAACCAATTGTTAGTAAGATATGCGAGCAACAAAGGGCTCATATTTTCCTTCAACCAGTTGAGCCTCACTTCATACTCTGTGATAGTCGTCGAGCAAAGCAACTCCCATGCTATGTTAGCAAACCAATCTACCGAGCCCGCAAACCCATTGTAATAGCATACGTTCTACAATTGCGTTGAATATGCACACAACAAAGCATATGCTTTGCGTTGGGAAACAGGGCGTCTATTGCGTTTACCTTGGCCATATCTCTATCGGTCAGTATAGCTTCGCATTGCTCCAACCATCTTGTAAAGTTTCCGCAACTGACCTAATACCCATCTATAGTGGTCTTCGATCTCCCTTGTCATAAAGGCAAATGCAATGCAGAAAGTGAGTCTGGTGCAAGTAGACCCAACAATTTTGCACAAAGGCATGTTGTACCTATAATCCTAAATTAATGCAAATTATGACGTGCTAATGCAATATATTCACTAAAAGATGGTTAATAAACAACAGTTACACATCAGTTTGATATGTTGAGTCTATGATCGCAACATATGGGAACAACTTCAGTAAGTGGATAGACTTTGGATGGGCAAAGAACAAGTCTATATCTTGTTTCTTCCAGTGTTAGTTTGATAGTCGACATAGTATTTCAATTGTTTTAAGTAATAAAGAGACAACTGAGTTACTGTCATCGACCCTATCTCATCTTTAAAGATTTTATGCCTATAGTCTAGACCTGATCAACTTCGGGCTAGCCCGTCCAGCCCGGCCCGCCCGGCCCGTAAAAAAACGGGTTTGGACATAGGTGTTGGCCCGTATGGCCCGGCCCGCTAAAAATAGGGCCGGGCTTGGACAATGTAAAAAGCCCGCGAGCTTGGCCCGGCCCGGCCCGAATATTTATACTATTTTAATGATATAATAAGTATTAACAACAATATCAACGTATTATTACATATTTTCTACATATTATATACCAAACCGTAATTGTATTTGTATCCCACATTTACTAGTATCGTTAATGTACTCATCCTACTTTTCTCTATCTAATTCTCCTTGGATTGATTTGTGATTAGTTGTCAAATGTCAACTTGACTTTTGGACGTTGTAAACTTGTTTAGATGCTCTTTATATTCATTTGTTGCCTTAATAATCTCATTTTTCTATATTAGGAATAAGTTAGTTACAAAATTAGTACATGTTTAATTTTTATTTCACCAGCTAAAATTAAATTTAATAATCGGATTTATGGGCCCGATTGGCCCGCGGATAGCCCGGCCCGCATTTATGGGCGGGTACGGACAAAAATATAGGCCCGAATGTTCGGGCCGGGCTTGGCCCGGCCCGTTGATGTGGACAAAATTTTGTTTTTGGCCCGGCCCGAGCCCGAAGTTGAACAGGTCTACTATAGTCGTATAATTGCTTCACTGATGTGGTCATACCCGGATACTTGTGATGTAGAACGACATGCTATCTCTAGGCTCTGAACCAGTCAACGCCAAAACCTTTACGTCTTCTTTCTGCTCTTCTTTCATCCTCCCTCCAAACGGATATCCATCTAGGCTCATGAGAAGCGAATGATTGTGGCTCTCGCATTCCACCTTTAGGCACCAATTGTTGGTCGTTCGGTGTCTCACTCCAATCAACTTGAAAGGACAACCAATCCTTCTTGTTTTACGACCTCCATCTGAATCATCTCTAACTTGTAAATTTCGCTCAATTTTGCGAGGTTCACCCTTCTTTCCATGCTTATAGGATCCACTCAAGGCACATCCCAAAAAGATTTTTGTTATCCATGAGTTTTGAGTGGTGATTACGAAGTTCAAACTCTTTCCTCTTTCAGCAACCCACTTTTTCATAACATCACGATCATCCCACTCGTAATCATATATAAACTCACTAGAAAAATTACGAAATTGAATTAACTTAATATAAATAATAATATAGATAAGAGTTTGTTTAATTTGCGATTTTTTTATTACTTAAGATAATCAAATAAACGTAGCAATAATATTGTGACACACCGGTACTTCTTCTTGATTAAAAACATTATCTATTTCATGTACATTACCGAGATGATCTTCTCCATTTGCATCTTCATCTACGAACTCTTCCTTCAAATCTAATGGAGTCGACGACCTTGCTCCTCCGATCATGAGAGACTATGTATAATTATAAATATTTCAAAAGATGTCATTCAATGTATTAGAACATCAATATTGAAATTAGATGTGAAAATTAGTAAATTTTAAAGCTTTATATAACATAAATTACTTATCTTAAAATTTGCGAACAACCATTTCTTCGACTTCATATCGCATTTTACAACTCGAAAATTTTGAGCTAGAGATTTTGTAAACTCACACAATCTCACTCCCGAAATGTATTAGCTCGCTCTAATTTTACTGTTTACCTTCGATCTCTTTTATAAATGTAGAACTGTAGAAGTTGGGAATTTTTTTACCGTTGTCATTAGTCATGTTGGTTGATGCAAATGTCTTGGAAATGTTGGACTGTAAGTAAGCCGTTGGATCGTAAATAAGTATCATCGGTCTGTTTGAACGATGCAAATTCCTTGGAAAAGCCGGATTGTAACTAAGTCTTGGTGAAACCGACCGATGGGGGTGCCTCGTAAATCTGTGTGGGGCGCCTCGACAACCCGAATTTTAATTGTGATTTTGGTTTCAGTTTTGGCTATTTGTTTACTGTAGGTTGATTAACTAGCAAATGACTCACACCTTGTACGAGGGTTTTTTTATTTTTTATTATTTTGTATATGAATTCACTATAATAATTACAATCATTATCATCTATCTATTTTTCTTAAAAGAAATGTATCTTTCAAGTATAATACTCCCTCCGTCCCAGAAAGTTTGTCTCGTATTCCTTTTTGGGCATCCCAAAATGTTTGTCCATCTTCATTTCTTTCCATTTATATCTAAATTTTTTACTATAATACCCTCATTCAGTCACATATATTACCCCTCATTATCCAACTTTTCAATCAACTTTATCACTTTTCTCTACAAAATTACAAAACTATCCCTACCTAATCTCATATATTACCCCCCATTATCCAACTTTTCTATCACCTTTCTCTACAAAATTACAAAACTATCTCTATCTAATCTCATATATTACCTATACTATCCAACTTTTCACCCACTATATTCCATTTTTCTTAATCCATGAGATTTCCGTCCTTTTGGACTAACTTTCTGGGACGAAGGGAGTATAACATAATTCTCATATATCATCAAATATTTATAGAAAAAGATTTTGTTTATATATTATACATAAACATATATATATATATATCGAGGAAAAATGCAATAAGATGAGATGCATTATTAAATTTTATAAAAAAATGATAAAAATCTTTCAAAATTTAAATTAAATTTCATAAACTAACTTATATAAATAAATCAATAATCTAAAATAAACATTAAGATTAATATAGCACCAAATTATCTTGTATATATGTCATTATCGTAATAAGAAATCTATCTTTTATCTAAAACATAATCGGTATGTAATGTTACGGGTATATTTAGGGTAAATATATCATCTAATATTTTTATTAATATAATTATTGGATTTCAATATGATACGATAGAAAGAAATTGTAATACATTATTTTCGTAAAAAAAGATGTGGCGTAAATATAGTGGTAGAATTTTCTACTAATGATGATGTTTAGAAAACTTTAGAGCAAAATTACGAAAATTGTACTTATTATTTATATACTATTTAAGTAATTGGGTAAAAATGGTATATTTTAAATAAAAATTTAGGATAAATCAATTTATTAAGTAAATAGGTAACCATATAATGTTATGATTGAGATTTATACATTAGGGTAGTATTACTTCAGCAACTCAAAATTTAAGATAGAACAAATATTTTAATTACATATATGTAAGATTAAGATTATGTATTATGATCAAACTATGATTGATAAGATAATTTTTCTAATAAGAGGGTGATGTGGCGCAATATGGTGGCAGAATTTACTTCTGCTTTGGTATATAGTAACTAGTATGAGTCCCGTGCCTTGAAGGCACGATTTTGATTTAACTAAATACTTACTTAAAAATTTAATATAAATTTATTTAAAATAATAATTTGATACAAAATATTGTATTCGACCAAAACAAAAAACAAAAAATATTGTATTATTTTATTCAATTTGCTTCTTATGGGTTTTTTTTAATGATATATTATTTCTATTATAATATATTGTTTTAATCAAACAATAATTAATAGGAATCTAATTTTTGTATACAAATTGAATACTTGTTTTTATAAATAATTTTTAATATATAATAATAATTACTTTGCAGTTATCTTTGAAAAAAAATTAAAGTCTTTTTTTTTGGTTGAATAAAAAAAATAAAAAATAAAAAATATGGGGTATATAATCAAATTAAAGTCTAAATCATATTTATAAACGCTTTATATATCTATATATAGAATCTATAAATGTTTATGTTGTTTAGTATATGTTTATATAATGCTATTAATTTAGTTATATATTTATTTGAAGTTGATATATATTATTTTAATCTCCAATTTAGTGCAGTAACAATTAGTTACATATTTAAGTAAATCTTGTAGATATGATTTCAATGATATACATTTTTTCATGTTTTACAAACATATGGGGTATATAATCAAATTTTAATTTTTTTTTAAATAATTAAAATGGAAATCAATAGATAAGAAGAAATCTAATGTGGGGTATACAATGAAATTTCAACCAATTAAACAAATTGAATTGTTTTATTAAGGATGGGGGATGCGGTCCAATAAGAATTTGACACGTGTCGGGGTAAATATTATTTATAACCCCCGCTTTAGTATATAGTTATGATGATAGATAAATTAGTGTGATAACCCTCTATTTTTCGTAAGGGTAAAAGAGTAATTTTACCTTTTCATTGTATAAAAAATTTTAATAATAAGTTTTTATTAATATTTATCAAAATAATAACCCTTGCTCATAATATAAATTAAATCTTATGAATAATGTCATGATAATACAAGTCTTTATGTTATTAAATCATATTAATAATTATTTAATTTATTATAAACTTTATTATATGGAAATATATAAAGTTATGTACAAATATATTAAAGATAATTATTATAAGATAAAGTATAATTTAAGTGTGCAATTTAATGTCATAAGGGCATATAATTGCCACTTCTTGAAAGTTTGGGGTCGTTTTTGAATCCTTCTTCTTCACAAACCCCCATTTTCGAACTCAATCTTCATTCGATCAATTCGAGATTGTTTCTCAACATAAATCGAATCCGAAAGAAGATATGGACTCCTTGCTCAATCAACTTCCAAAGCCCTCAATCAATTGAGAGTGAAAGTTCCATTTCCAAGTCGGAAAATTAACCCGAAGCTCGACCTAGGTCTTCGTTGTACTTGGACGGAATTGAGGTCAAATTCGCTTGACTTGGGATGAGATAAGACAGTTGAAGAATCAAGGATATTCTTAGAATCGTCTTAGTCACCAACTTGCGATTAATGACGAGTTAATTCGTCCTAATCGTCGAATTAAAGGCGGGCATTCAAGAACGTCGTAACCAATGTGGTGGATAAAGATGACCCGATTCCACCCAAATACTCAACTATAAAAGGGGGTTAGGGTGGGAATCGAATCATCACATTCTTCAAAACCTCTCAAAAATCGCAGGTTAAAGTGCTCGCAATCGCCGAAATTCGACGAAGAACGCCACTGCCCTGTTTTCGAGAGGCCCTCTTCGACGCCAACTTTCTAACTCGTCCGGCCACAAACCACCACGCCGCCGCCTCCATCTTGTTCGTGACGTTGTCCTCTGCCCAGATCTGGGATTGTCACCGCCCACCCTCGCCGGAAACCGTGTCTGGAAGCCGGTAAATTTGGTGTAGTCTCCTCTGTTTTGCGTCGTGTTGAAATGGGAGGCTGCTTGTGCAGCCCGAGGAGTGGTCGGGCCGACCAGGCCCGGCCGACCTGTTCATTGTCCATATTTTAATAAAATAATAATTTTGAATTAGATTAAAATGAATTAAATTAAAAAATAATAACAATTTAAAAATATAATTGTGCTCATCATGATATAAGCAATAGTGTTATAGGTGAGTTAGAAAAAATAGTAATGCTAAAATGTTTATTTTGTACTTTATGAGAAAATCAAATTTTTATATGCTCTTGTATAAGGTAAAAATAATTATATGTATTATTATTCATTTTTATCACTTGACTATGTAATATGAGAATAGATGCAAGATGATATATTATTCATGGGATAATAAATCATACTTAGGGAATTTTTGTAAAATTTATATAGTATGTGTTTTAAGGAAAATTGGATGAAAATAATCTCAAGTATCGACTTTTGAAAAAAAATAATCCCAAGTTTAGAAATCACCGCTAGCGAACCGAACTATTACAGTATTAACCAAAAACGATTTTCCGATAACTTCTCCGTTAAAATTGATAATGTGGCAAACGGAAATATGAGATGGCAAATTAACACATTAAACTTTTATTTATTTTGTGACATGTTACTCAAACAAAAAAAGATTCAAATGCCACATCGACTTCTGCTCAATTACTAAATCCTTCTCCTCCGTCATCTCCTTCTCCACAATCATCTCCGTCATCTCCTTCTCCACAATCATCGCCGCCCACCTCTGCACCACCTGTGACCGGCACATCCACTCGGCCAACCCCCTCGCTTGCCGCAACACACGCGTCCCCCTCGCCCCTTTCTTCGACCTCAACGACTCAGCCCCGGCGCCGCCGCTATCAACAAGCTCTCCGGCGAGGAGGACTACTACTCCGAGGATCTAGAGGCGGAGGAGGCCGAGGCCGCGTCGTGGCTCCTCTCCAACCCTAACGCCGAGCCGCCGAACGGCCAAATCCGAGCGAGGCGGCGGATCCGGCGCCGGAGCAAAATTCGATGGAGTACCTGTTTGCGGAGAGCGACATCGATACTTGGGTGACATCGATACTTGGCATGATTCCGACCTTCTGCCGCCTCTCCAAACGGCCTTCCGATCTCCCCTTCGATCCCTTCCTCTCCTACCTCCACCGCCTCCGCCACCGTCCCTCCTCCGACCTCAAATGGACCAAAACCGACATCTACCACGTCTTCGCTCCGGACTCCACCACCTCCGCACCTCGCCATGAAATCTACAACTCCGCCGCCTCCTCCTCGTCGCTAGAGAGATCCGATGCCGCTCCGCCGGATCTCCGCCTGCCGATTCCTCCGGCGAAGGCAAAGCAGCGGGGGAGCCGGATCCGGATCTGGAAGAGGAGGAACAAATCGTGGGGAGTCCGATTGAGCATCTCCTTCACCGAGAGCGGCCTCTTCAGCGACGAGCGGCTTCTCGACCGACTCCTCAACCGAATTCAACCCGCACCTCGAGACGATCTGCGAGGGATCCACGATTAGGTCGAAGAGGCCGAAAAAAGGAGTTACAGGCGGAAGGTCTAGATCGGGGGAGGCGGTGGCCGATTGAGGACGAGGAGTTCGTATTGGCGAGGCTCTCGGCGGTGTTCCGGCGAATGGTGCCGTGTACGGCGGCGGACGGAGTTCTGGAGGGGAAGGTGAGGGAGAGGAGTATAGCGGTGGTGAAGAGAAGGATTTAGTAATTGAGCAGAAGAAGTCGATGTGGCATTTCGATCTTTTTTGTTTGAGTGACATGTCACTAAACAAATAAAAGTTTAATGTGTTAATTTGCCATCTCATTATTCTGTTTGCCACATCATCAATTTTAACGAAGAAGTTACCGGAAAATCGTTTTCGGTTAATATTGTAATAGTTCGGATCGTTAGCGGTGATTTCTAAACTTGGGATTATTTTTGTTCAAAAGTAGATACTTGGGATTATTTTCGTCCAATTTTCCGTGTTTTAATGTATTGATCCAATGATATGTATGTATATGTATAAAAGTTTGATAATATGATATCCTTTAGAATATGATAATAACATTAAGATGGGTTATAATGTTAGTTATTATATAATGAGATTTCCTTATGCATTAATGTGTATTAAGTTGATTATATATTATCAGGAAATTATATAATGGCAAGTAAAGAAATTTCTTATTAAAGTTAATATATTAAAAATCAAGGTTGATATTAATATGATATAAATTATTTTAAGAATGAAAGTGTTATTATTGAGTTAGAGTTTATGAAGGATATAAATTCTAACATTCTTCTCCAAAATAAATTGTAATAATTTATTTTGAATTATCTTTTCTCTCTTGTCCGTTCGTTATCGAAGATCTAAGTTTTCGCCGTTACCCACTTTCGTCAAGTTCTTTTTTAATCAAGCTTCGATTTCAAATTGTAATAGTTTATGAAGAAACAGTGGTTTGGTTCTCTTCGTAATGATTTCGTACTTACATGGTTTACCTTAAATCATATTTTCATGAAATGGTGAGAACTAAATGTGTGAATAAAATCAACCTAGAGTATTTCTATTGTTATAGAGACGAAAATTCCGTTTTGAAACCGTTCCTAGTATTCCTTCTTGAGTTGTCCTGAGTATCAGAATTATGACCTTTTTTCTTATGTCCCTGCCAGGAAATGAGTTGCCCAAAGTGCCACCTTAGAGAGTTGGAGGATGAGTGGGTGAAAGCGGACATTGATGCAGCGATTGCCAAAAACAACCTAGAGAGAGTTGAAGAGAGGCTGGAGCACCGAGGAGAAGTTGTGGGAGGCTTATATGGCTATGGATGAGGGGGAGGTAGAAATCTCAATCACCCCAGATGGAGGTGATTGAGATCTCCAACGATGAGGAGCTGATTCCGATGGTACACCCTGAAGAGTCTGAGGAGGAGGTCCTCGAGGTGGACCTCGAGGAGGACCTCTACACACCTTTGTCTCCCATTGAAGAGCTTGAGGAGAATGTTCCTGACTACTCTCCTTTGACTCCCCTAATTGTTGTCGAGTCGAGCGCACCTCCCTACTACCCCTTGGGCCCATATGCTGAGTTTATGCCACCTCCCGAGGAGAGAGTCATCCCTGAGGTGCCCATGAATGGGATGATGCAAGAAGAGGAGGATCCCTACTGGAACTACTCATGGTCAGCCCGAGAAGCCATTGACGACTATAGGCCAAGGCGGATCGAGGTCAACACCGCCATGCTAGGGAACTTTATGTCAAACGGCAAGGGATATCGGTGGTGCACGCCAAGGAGATTCGAGACCTTGAGCACCGCTTAGAGAATGAGCGGGAGAATTTAAGGACAATCAAGGCTAAGATTGATCAAGGTGTCACGTTGATGTACGACAATGACACCATTCAAGACCCTAGGAAATATGATTCCTCCATCCTAATCCATCCAAACAGACAACACGTCTAGGAGGGAGTACTCATATTTCCTAGGGTCTTGAATGGTGTCATTGTCGTGCATCAACGCGACACCTTGATCAATCTTAGCTCTGATTGTCCTTAAGTTTTCCCGCTCATTCTCCAAGCGGTCCTCAAGGTCTCGAATCTCCTTGGCCTGCAACACCGATATCCTCTACCAGTTTGACATAAAGTTCCCTAGGATGGCGGTGTTGACCTCGATCCACCTTGGCCTAAATTCGCCAATGGCTTCTCGGGCTGATCATGAGTAGTTCCAGTAGGGATCCTCCTCTTCTTGCACCATCCCATTCATGGGCACCTCAGGATGACTCTCTCCTCGAG
Organism: Polygonum maritimum; assembly: GCA_963924305.1. Classification (NCBI taxonomy): domain Eukaryota; kingdom Viridiplantae; phylum Streptophyta; class Magnoliopsida; order Caryophyllales; family Polygonaceae; genus Polygonum; species Polygonum maritimum. The sequence continues at coordinate 16,416,481 of OZ002728.1, forward strand.
AGGTGGCATAAACTCAACATATGATCCCAAGGGGGGGTAATAGGGAGGTGCGCTCGACTTGGAAACAGTTGGGAGAGTCAAAGCAGAGTAGTTAGGCACAGTCTCCTCAAGGTCTTCAATGGGAGACAAAGGTGTGTAGAGATCCTCCTCTGGGTCCTCCACGGGATCCTCCTCCTCAGACTCTTCAAGGTGTACCATCGGAGTCGGCTCCTCATCGTCGAGATCTCAATCACCTCCACCTTGGGTGGCGGGATGATCTCTACCTCCCTCTTCAGCCTCTCTTCAGCTCCAGCCTCTCTTCAGCTCTCTCTAGCATGTTTTTGGCAATCGCGGCATCAATGTCCGCGTTCACCCTCTCATCCTCCAACTCTCTAAGGTGGCACTTTGGGCAACTCATTTCCTAGCAGGGACATAAGTGTAAGGTCAGAACTCTGATACTCAAGACAACTCAAGAAGGAATACTAGGATCAGTTTTAAAACGGAATTTTCGGCTCTATGACAATAAAACTATTCTAGGTTGATTTTATTCACACATTTAGTTCCCACCAATTCATGAAAATATGATTTAAAGTAAACCATGTAAGTACGAAATCATTACGAAGAGAACCAAACCACTTGCCTTGAAAACGAAGCTTGATTAAAAAAGGACTTGACGGAAGTGGGTAATGGCGAAGACTTAGATCTTCGATAACGAACGGACTGGAAAGAAAAGATAATTCAAAATTAATTATTACAATTTATTTTGGAGAAGAATGTTAGAGTTTATATCATTCATAAACTCTAACTCAATAATAACCCTTTAATTCTTAAAATAATTTATATTATATTATTATCTACCTTGATTTTAAATATATTAACTTTATTTAAAAAATTCTTTACTTGTCAGTTGTCACTATATATAACTTCCTTATAACTTTTATAATCATTTCCTTAACTATATTAATAATTGAATACTTAGTATTATATATCATCAACTTAATACATAGTAGCGCATAAAGAAATCTCATTATATAATACCTAACATTATAACTCATCTTAATGTTATTATCATAATATAAAGGATATCATATTATCAAACTTTTATACATATACATACATATCATTAGGTCAATACATTAAAACACATACTATATAAATTTTATAAAAGTTCCCTAAGTATGATTTACTATCCCATGAATAATATATCATCTTGTATCTATTCTCATTTTATATAGTCAAGTGATAAAAATTAATGATAATACATTTAATTATTTTTACCTTATACAAGAGCATATAAGAATTTGATTTTCACATAAAGTACAAAGTAAACATATTAGCATTACAAAATAAACATATTAGCATTATAAGAGCATATAAGAATTTGATTTTCACATAAAGTACAAATTAACGATAAAAATTAACACTATTGCTTATATCATTATTAACACAATTATATTTTTAAGTTGTTATTATTAGTATTAATTTATTTCAATTTAATCTAATTCAAAATTATTTTTTTTTTTAAATATGGACAATAAGCATGGTCGGCCAGGCCGGAATAAAGGTGTCGAAGAGGGCCTCTCGAAAACAGGGTAGTGGCGCTTTGTCGAATTCCAGCGATTGCGAGCACTTTAACCTGCGATTTTTCAGAGGTTTTGAAGCAATGTGATGTGCTCTTTCGATTGCCGCCCCAATACCCTTTTATAGTTGAGGAATTGGGTGGAATCGGGGCCATCTTTATCCACCACGTCGGTTACGACGTTCTAGAATGCCCGCCCTTTAATTCGACGATTAGGACGAATTAACTCATCTTTAATCGCGATTTGATGACTAAAACGATGCTAAGAGTGTCCCTTGATCCTTCAACGGTCTTATCTCATCCCAATTCAAGGGAATTTGACCTCAATTCCGTCCAAGTACATCGATGACCTACGTCGAGCTTCGGGTTAAGTTTCCGACTTGGAAATGAAACTTTCACTCTCAGTCTCAATTGATTGAGGACTTTGGAAGAGGATCAAACAAGGAGTCCATATCTTCTTTCGGATTCGATTTATGTTAAGAAACGAGCTCGAATTGATCGAATGAAGATTGAGTTCGAAAATGAGGGGATTGTGAAGAAGAAGGATTCAAAAACGACCCCAAACTTTCAAGAAGTGGAAAATATGCCCTTATGACATTAAATTGCGCACTTAACTATACTTTATGTTATAATAATTATCTTTAATATATTTCTACATAACTTTATATATTTTCATATAATAAAGTTTATAATAAATTAAATAATTATTAATATGATTTAGAAATATAAAGACGTGTGTTGTCATGACATTATTCATAAGATTTAATTTATATTATGAGCAACGGTTATTATTTTGATAAATATTTATATCAACTTATTATTAATATTTTTGATACAATGCAAAGGTAAAATTACCCTTTTACCCTTACGAAAAATAGATAGCTATCACAATAGTACCCACATAAAAATAGTTTCGTCCTCCAAACTAGATAAACAATTGAGGGTCGTCACAATTAGTAAAAAGAGCTGACTATTTTACACTTTCATTTGACATGAACGTTTTGGACTGACTTGACGACGAACGAAAGTTATTATTATTTCTTTATTTTATTAGTAAAGTATATATTTATATTTAAATAAATATATATCTAGTTTTAAAGTTAGAAATATGACATTAAGTTATAAGTTTTATAAAGCATATGTAAATTAAAAAATTACGTTTTTTATTTAGAAGAGTTCTCGAACAAGTATCGGATCATAGTTTACACCATCACATTCAAGTTTGTTATAAAGAAGTTCATAATTTCATATCACTGAAATTAACCAAGGAGGGGATACAAACGAGTGTTTGTACGTAAGGAGGGGATACAAACTTCTTCGCAGTGGGTATGGGTCTCCATCAAGGATCAGCGTTGAGTCCCTTTCTATTCACTCTTGTTTTGGATGTGCTGTCGAGAGACATTCAGGGAGAGGTTCCAAGGTGTATGCTGTTCGCAAATGACATTGTTTTGGTGGAGGAGTCTAGAGCTGAAGTTTGTGGCAGATTGGAAGCTTGGAGAGAGAGATTAAAATCCAAGGGGTTTAGGTTGAGTAGGACCAAGACAGAATACATGGAGTTCATTTTCGGTCAGGACGATGAGTCTAGGAGTGAGGTGCGACTAGGAGGTGAAGTCATTGCGAAGAAGAATAGCTTTAAGTATCTGAGATCCGTTCTGCAAAACCACGGGTGTATTGATGAGGATGTTAGGTCTCGAATTCAGAGGGGTTGGTAGAAGTGGAGAGCAGCTTCAAGGGTTCTGTGCGACAGGAAGATCCCGCTCAAGCTCAAGGAAAAGTTCTACAGATCTGTTATTAGGCCTGCGATCAGGGCCGTCCAATGGTTTTTTGGGGCCCTGTGCAAAAAGTAAAAAAAAAATAAAATTCTAAGTGTAAAAAGTTAATTAGATCTTTGAAGATGATTAGATTTAAATTAAATCACTAATTTTTGCCTAACAAAATTTTATCATAACTAAATTTATTGTATATGTCTGGATGATTTATAATTTTGTTGGATCATAAGTCATAACCCAATTACTAATTGTGATTGTTACATTAAATATACTTTTATGTCTATAAAATGTAATGGCACATAGAAAAAATTATTCAACTAATTAAAAGGATATTAGATCATAATTTTTTTTTTTACCCATACCAATAAAAACGACTAACAATAAAAGACCCTAAAAATATTATAGATTGCACTATAATACCCACATTTTTTTTCTTGATGAAAATATACGTACAGTATTAATTCAACTAACTAGTTGTACCCGTCGTGCCATGCACGACTTGAATTTTTAGATTTATGTTTGGATATATAATAAATAGAATATTAATGTTAAATGTATAATATAATTTTTTTAACATAATTTGGTTCAATCGGATATTAAAAGTTTTTAATTGTTAAATGATTGATTGAGAATATGTTATTATGCAAATCGCGAACTTATATTCTAAATCAAATAATAAAGTAACAAAATTAGTTTTTCTATTAAAAAATTATATAAAATTTTAGCTTAAATATTATTTATTTAATTAAGTAAATCAAATATAATTAGTTCACAGTGATTATATTTCGACAATTCAAGATATATATTAGAATCATGTTTTTCAACTAAGTGATATATTAAAAAAGATAGAATATCACCAAAATTCAAAATTTTGAATATATCTTTTACATAAATAAATAATATATAAGTTAATCAAATTAATAGAAATACCACAAATAAAAACTATTTTTTTATCAAAAATACGGTGGACCGAGAATCAACTTGATAAGATAATTGATATATTAAAGACATAGAATATCTTACCAAAATTTGAAAATTTGATCATATCTTTTACATAAATGAATAATAAGAAATATAATTAGATTAAATGAAATAACATAAATGAAAGTTATTTTTATCAAATATGCGGTGGGGCCAGAATCAACGTAGTGGCTCGAAAACGATCGGCTTTTATAATATATATTGATTGATTATTCAGACTTCACTCGGTCATAAAAAAATTTAGGATGAGGTTAGTTTAATCATAATTTTGATAATTCTAATCTAAGTTTGGATAGTTATAATAGATGTTATATTGAAAACAATTTAGATTTTAAGTTGCGCTTAAAATCAAGAAGTGGTAAAGGTAATCACAATTTTGGTCATCGGTATATTCAATCCAAACACAATATATTTTAGTTTATTAAAAACAAATCTCTATATAAAGTGCAATAAAAACAGTAAATCATTTAAGTAATAAAATAGGAGATCATTCCAACCAAATCTTTGTTGATCGAAGTCCAACCAAACTATATTTTCTAAGCAGTAACAAATCTTTTCAAAACAAAATTTTGCTATAAAATAGCTCCACGGATAAAAATATTTCCAAAATTTGAAAAGATAATTGATATATTAAAGACATAGAATATCTTACCAAAATTTGAAAATTTGATCATATCTTTTACATAAATGAATAATAAGAAATATAATTAGATTAAATGAAATAACATAAATGAAAGTTATTTTTATCAAATATGCGGTGGGGCCAGAATCAACGTAGTGGCTCGAAAACGATCGGCTTTTATAATATATATTGATTATTCAGACTTCACTCGGTCATAAAAAAATTTAGGATGAGGTTAGTTTAATCATAATTTCGATAATTCTAATCTAAGTTTGGATAGTTATAATAGATGTTATATTGAAAACAATTTAGATTTTAAGTTGCGCTTAAAATCAAGAAGTGGTAAAGGTAATCACAATTTTGGTCATCGGTATATTCAATCCAAACACAATATATTTTAGTTTATTAAAAACAAATCTCTATATAAAGTGCAATAAAAACAGTAAATCATTTAAGTAATGAAATAGGAGATCATTCCAACCAAATCTTTGTTGATCGAAGTCCAACCAAACTATATTTTCTAAGTAGTAACAAATCTTTTCAAAACAAAATTTTGCTATAAAATAGCTCCACGGATAAAAATATTTCCAAAACAAAATAGCAGGAAATCTTTTGTACTTTGAACCAAATCTTCATTTTCATAAATAATTTTGAATTTTCTAGAAAGTATATGATGTGGATCAATATTATGGCGACACGTGGCAAAATCCTTGGTGGCGTAATGTGGGTGCGACATGTGAAAAATGATGACGTGGCGCAACGTGGTGGCTTCAATCCTTACGGCTTTTATATATATATACATAGATTAGAGAATAATTTAACACTTGATTAATAGATGATAGATCAAAAAATATATATACGGCTGCTAAAAAAAACTAGTAACTATATACGTACAGTATTGATTGAAATTTTAAAACAATATGGGAAACATTTTCAGCTTAAAAACCGATCTATTCATAATAAATCAACTACAATAGTAGAGTGAAAAAAATAATACTATTAAAAAGGGAAATATGGGGGCCCACGTGTTAAGTTAGAAAATAAATAAAGAAGGAAGATGTGAAATGGTAGCACCGAGATTCGAACACTGCCCAAAATTTTGGGCCCCAAAAGGCAATAGTGAAACTCTCTCACCATTTGTGCTAGAGAGACATGGTGTACTTTTATTCATAGTTATTCAATATAATACTGTTTCAAAATTTTGGGGCCCCTCAAATTCGGGGGCCCTGTTCCGTCGAGCTGGTTGCACAGCCTCATGGACGCCACTGCCTGCGATCCTCTATGGGGCAGAGTGTTGGCCTACGACGAAGGCCTAGGAACAGAAGCTTGCAGTCGTAGAAATGAGAATGCTCAGATGGATGTGTGGCCTCACGAGGTTGGATAAGATTAGGAACGAGGAGATTAGAAGCAAACTGGGGGTGGCTAGCATAGAGGATAAACTTTGAGAAATGAGACTCCATTGGTTTGGTCATATTCAGAGGCATAGTTGGGATGCTACAGTTAGAAGGTGTGAGCATGTGGAGTTAGGGTGTACAAGAGAGCTACAGGTTGCCTAAAGAAGCGTTGGATGAACAACATAAAGCAGGACATCGACTTGTTAGGTATTTCTGTCGAGTTGGCGCAGCGCAGAGAGCGTTGGAGGGAGAAGATCTCGGTATTGGACAACTAGTTTGCTTATTGGTGGACCTTGGCGTGGCTGCTGCGTGGTTCTGTTAGTTATAGTCTTCTTTTTTTTTTTCTTTTTTCTTTCTTTTCGTTTCTTTTCTTCTTTCTTTTAAATTCCTTTTAGATTTAGTGTTAGATGCGCTGTTGTGTTTAGGCTATTCAGTTTAGTTTGTTGAGTGTTTGCTCTTGGGTTGTTCTAGGTTCATTCCATCTAGGTCTGGAATGTCCCCATCCCGACCCCCCCCCAGATCATGCGTTTTCGGGTTTTCCTTGAATAAATGGTGTTGTTGTTGTTGTAAAATTAACCAATTAACCGATTCTAAATATTGTAATTTTCACAATACTTATCGAATTCAAATAAATTATTTAATTTATTTATAATACTTATATCATATGTAAATTAATGTGTATCGAGAGATGAATACCGATGCAAATCGCCTCGCGTCTAGTGCATTTTCTTTTCCGTTAGGTTGCCATCTATTGAGTGCCCCTCCCGAGGGGATTTTTTTATTTCTACAAAATGATGTAAGGGGCCGGGCTATCCCCCGCTTGATGACTACTTAGCCCATGTTTTAATTAATTAATAAAATGCCTCCTTGAGGGGCTGGAGAGTGTCGTCTCTCCTTCGACCCAAAAAAGTTGCCCCTTTTTGAGTCTCTACGTTAATTCTGGTTCCACTTCGTATTAAACTACTTATATTTGATAATGAAATATTCTTATTTAGTCTATAATATAAAGTATAAGTATTTGTATCCATATTCATATATATGTAAATATCATATTTATTAACATACAAAGTAAAATTGTCTTTATCTTATCCACATAGATGTGTTCATATAAAGATAATATTTTTATGATCTCTATTTTATATAAATTTCAATTAATAGATATTGTAATAATAATAATATTAAATCACTTATATCTATTTTATATAATATTATATCTATAATATCAAATCAATTTCTATTTCGCCAAATCTTATCTATTGAATAAAATTTTATTATTTTATATTTGATTTTATTTAAGTAATATTATATAGAATATAATTTTTAATTTATTCTTAATATCAAATCACGATCTTGGATTAGAAAAATATTATCACTATCTATATCTTAATAATATTATTACATATTGGTTTATCAATTAAAATATACATAAAAAAAATTATCGATCTTGTTCTGTACATGATACTAGCAATTGACTACTACTCTCTTAAGATTGTCCAAAAAGTAAAATGACACTATTATTTATGCACATCATATCAGTTCAAAAAGGGGATAAAAGAAAAGCTTCATTCACTATTCACATAGTGCACACGGGTACCAAAGAGAAAGATCCCTAAATTTTCCTCTCAACCAATTAGATGAGAGTATAAAATATATGGGGACCAATAGGAACAAAGCATTCAAAGCACATGGATCATTCTCAATCACAGAGAGAAGGCTTATTTAAACCTTCTAAACAAGGGATATCTCTTTTTTACATCCATTACATCTCAAACAAACACAAAAACAAATAGAGCATTGAAGATAGTATTCAATACGGAATTTAAAGGGGATAAATCTAGACTTTTGCATCATTGTTTCACTTTTATGGCTTCAAGAATCAACATTAATGAGGTCCCACAAGAGAGTCAAAGCCCACATCATCACATAGAGTTTTCATTTGATTTGAACCAACCAGCAAGGGATATGGAGGAAGAAGGGACAGGGCTTGGCACAACAGATGTGGGGGAGCAAGGATGAAGTAGTTCACATCATCAGCCACAGAAGTGTAAGCTCAGTAGTGAAAAGCGTTTTCAAATTCTTACAAAGCTTCATCAGATACCAATAAAAGATGGAGTGTTAAGAAGGGGAGCAAAGAAAGCAGTTGCAGAGGAATTTGGTGTGTCAACTAGAACAACAACCAGGATATGGAACATCTACAAGCAACAAAGTCTAGCTATGCAATCCATTGATATAAGCACAAGGTATCAAAACAGTGGCAGAAAGAGGAAAGAGTATACAAAGGACCAAATCAGTGCAATCAAGATGGGAGACAGAACCACAATCAGAAATCTAGCAGTCCAACTGGATTGATCAACAAGCTTAGCACACTGATTACTCAAGAGAGGAACAATCATTCCACATACAAATGTACTCAAGCCAAGACGTAAGGATTCGAACAAATTAACAAGGTTAGCATGGATCATCAGCCTACTATAGGGGGACACAACAACAACCAAGAGGTTGTACTATCCTATGTTTGACTTTGTTCACACAGATGAGAAATGGTTCCAATTGAACAAGGAATCACAAAGAGTCTACCTAGCACAACATGAGAGGGGGCAGTATAGGGCTACTAGTTCATCTAAATTCATAGCAAGAGTAATGTTCACTGTTGCAGTGGCAAGACCAAGGTTTAATACAAGTGGAGAATCCACATTTGATGTAAAATAGGCATTTTCCCATTTAACTACAAAGAACCAGCTAAAAGGAATTCCAAGAATAGGGCAAAGGGGACAATGGTCACCAAACTAGTCAGTCAACAAAAAAGTGACAAGAAGCATGCTAATTGATCAGATTGTTCCAGCAAGCAAGGAGAAGTGGCCACAAACAAAGCAATCACACAAGGTCATATTTATACAACAGGATAATGAAAAGGCACACATCACACAAGAGGATATAGAATGGAAAAAGGTATATAGGCAAGATGGATTCACATTCATCTTAATTCAACAACCTCTTAACAACCCTGATTTGAACATACTAGACTTAGGGTTTCATAGGAGCATTCAGTCCCTAATGTACAAAAAAATGTCTAAGGATGTGGGTGGCATGCTAGATGCTGTGCATTGAAGCCTTTTATGAGATACAACCAAAGACCCTAGCTAATGTGTGGATGTCAATTCAGTATGTACGTAATAAATGAGGTCCTAAAAGTAAAGGGTGGCAATAACTATTCTTTGCTTCATGTCAACAAGAAAAGAATGGAAGCACAAGGGACTCTTTTGGGGTTGCAATTGTGCTTCCCACATGGAAAGTTGGGAGGAAAACAAGCTCCCTTATAAGTGTATGGGGTTACTCCTCCTATTGCCAATTGGTTTTGGGATGGAACCCCATGGGCTTATAAGTGGAGCTTGGCAATTGGGCCCGTCTCCCCTCTAACAGACTCTACCACTACAAGTTGAAGCCCCTACGTAGGCAGTACATGAAGCATGGGGTTTGGTCAATCCAACACAAACAGAGAAAGCAAGTGAAAGCAACAACGAAGCTAATCAGAAAACTGAAGCAAGTCATGCACAACAATAGAGTGAAGAGGAGGATCCATTTGAAGAACGTCAATGAAAGTAGCGCAACTTGTATGTATGAAACTTTTGTTTTTTTGTGTAAGTAAACATCTATTGATGCCTTAATGATGAAACTAAAGCACTTATGTTTATATTTATTTGAACACATCAAGAGGAGGAAAAAAAAAGGAAGAAAAAATCTCAAAGGTCCCGAATCATCATTGACACAAACCCATTCACATAGGCTTGACAACAATAGGCATGCCATAGCCATAACAATGGTTGGCTTCCTTGAATGTCCTTGAATGTCAATGGCTAGCTTCCTTGAATGTCAATGCTATATGAGGATGCATCTCAAAGAACATTCATCATCATTGATTAAAAGAATAGGAAAAAAAACCTCAAATATCCCCTATCATCATTGAAGCACTCACATTCACAAAGGCTTGACAACAATAGGCATGCCATAGTGACTCGGGCAAAGTCGTTGTCCCCAAATCAAAGATAAAAACTCAAACACACAAGCAAAGTATAGCAAGTAAGTAAGGGGTCGAACCCAAGAGAATCAATTTCTTATGTTGATTTTAGTTCAATCATGCAAACACAAGCAAGGGGGGTTTTGAAGGAGGTTTTCAGTCAATATTAGCAAGTAGAGTCCATCCAATCAATTCCACTTTATTAATTCACCGATCATCAATTCATCCACTTCTTTATATTCCTAGGTCAATTCCAATCCTTATCTTAATTATTCTCTAGTCCACGGTGCTAGCAAAACTATGATTATGAATAAGGACGCGTAATTCAAATCATGCAATGAACACAAGGATATTAGGAAATTGAATCATGCAATCAAGCTACGAGTCTCATGCACAAAACAACCATTGAATACTCTTCCCTTAATCTAGTCCACGGTCCTAGAATAGAGTTGTTTCGAGAATAGGAAAGATGCATAGACAAGAATCAATCCTAATTCAAACGATAGATCTAAGCCAATTAGACAAGTTGATCAGGCTCATGTAATCAAACAAAGATCATGGGATGAAGCACAAGAGTATCAATAGAGACTTAAGGATAAAGAAGTTATCAGAATTTCACGACTTCATAATAAAGCTTCCTTGATTGAATAAACTTCAAGGGAGATTAGTTCTCCATTACAAAAAAAGCTAAGAGTTTTATTTGATATGAATTGGGATAACAATGGATACCTAAAACCTAAGGCAGGCTCCTCCTTATATAGACCTAAGGAACAAGCTCCTCGAGATATACAAGGAAAGAGGCAAAAGATAGAAAAGGAAACAGGATAGAAAAATCTCGCTCGGATCCGGATCGGACTCCACCGCGGCGGATCGGTCTTCGGGTTCTCTAAGTCGACTTCTACCGCAGTTGCGGCCAAAGCGGCGCACCTGCGACCTTCTCGGGAATGGATCGCCCTCACCTCTACTTTACCGCGACCGCAGCTTGGACACCGCACCTGCGGATCTGGGACAGTGACGAACTTCTGTTGAAATTTATCCCGGAAAACTCTCGTATCTTCAAGTCTTGTGTCTTCGGTCTTCATATTACAATAAGACTCAAAATCTAACCTAAACACACTCACTAAAGCCCTAAAATAGAAGAGTTAACACATACTAAAGAGAGCATATCAAATTCCCCCATACTTAGATCTTGCTCGTCCTCGAGTAAGCTCAAACAAAACGTAACAAGAAAGATCTCAAAAAATACAAGGGAAGACAAAAACACTCAAATCTCAACCCAAACCCAAAATAGAGTAATCATGAGCATAAAGAAATGAAGCTCAAACACACACCTCACAACAAGATATAACACTCAAGCTCTAAAAAGTGTAGAGCGACCTAGGATCTACCCAAATCTACGATGTAAGCCCTAAAGTGTCCCCAAGCAAGAATGATCCTAAACACTCAAATTTTTCTTCTCAATTTTGCTTAGGCGCCCTTTTGCGTTTTCACCTAACCGCTCTTTTCATTTTTATCAAAGGTGTGCTCATAAATACTCACAACTCTCATGAACCTTATATTACCCCAGCCTAATGCTGGTCCAGGTTACTTGCTTATTACCTGAGCCGCCCTTTCGGGTTTTCGACTCATCGTAGGATTTATATGCCTTTTTCAATTTTTATGGCTTTATCTATCATTTTCTTTTTCTTTCTTTCTTTATTATGCAAAAATATATGTGCAAGTGCTCCATGAAAAGAAAAAAAACAAAAATCTGAAGCAAATCAACTAACTACACTAACTAGGATAAGCGAATGCGAGTACTCCCTCCCCAATACTTAAATCCTTCATTGTCCTCAATGAAGCTAAAAGAAACGATAGAAGCAAGGAAGAAGGAAATCAGAAGACTCACAAACGAAGAAGAAGGGTGAAATGGAAGAACTCTTCAAAGGGTGGAGAAATAATGGTAGAAAAGACTTTGGAATATCGTTCGGATGGCGAACCACGGGCGCGTTGGGAGTGGCGCAGGCACGGAAACAAGGCAGAGAGCAGAAGTCGACGTAGGGCGGACCACCGCGGGTGCGTCTGATGAAGCGCGGGCACGGAACTCATGCAGTGAGGAGCTCATGACTTCGTCTCGAACCATGTGATGTGCAGCAATCTTCGTATCTTGGGCTCATCTCTCGGGATATGGATGAATACTTGAACTGCGAGCCGTGGTGATGAGAATGCGGGGGAACAAAGCTCCCCCATACTTAGGCTTTTGCACATAACCAAAAGAATGGAATTCTAAAGATGGATGGAAGAAATAAATAGAAGGGGTGGAGAGATAGAAGATGGAAGAGAAGGATATAGATGGATGAAAGATATAGATAGAATGGGACCAAGTAGTCCTCTTTTTTTCACTAATAAAGCAACGAGCAAAACCGAGACGTAGTATGGTTGCCGCGAGCACGGGCTAGTACCTGTTCGTCGGGGCGTCACTGGTGGTCCACCGCGGGCGCGGTTTCGTACCAGGATGTCCTTTCGGACCTAGTACCTGCATGTTAGCTCGAAACGAATCAAGTCCTAAACTAAGAATGGGAAAAACAATCTATCTAATCCTTGGGTTGCCTCCCAAGCAGTGCCTTTGTTTAACGTCGACGGTCTTCAGCTCAAAACAGGTCCTCATCAATGTGGAATCGAACCTCGTTGCCACCATGAGAGATGGAAAGTAGACCGTTGGCAGCATCTATAACCGTCCTGGCAGTTTTCATGAATGGACAACCAAGTAAGAGAATCGGGTCGTAGCGCCCTTCACCTATCTCCATCACATAAAAATCTGCAGGTAAAATCAAACCGTCGACCTACACTAGAATATCCTCCACTAACCCTTTCGGGTGCACATTAGAGTGGTCAGCCAACTCAATAGTAATATCGGTGTCTTTTAATGGACCTAGGCCTAACTTCTCATATATGCACGTGGGAAGGACATTAATAGAAGCCCCTAAATCTAGCATAAGTTTCTCCGATAGGGACAAGAACGGTGAATCTACCTGGGTCTCCACATTTTTTAGGCAATTGTGTTTGGAGAAGTGATTTAACCGTTTCGGTGTTGCTATCTTGAGTTTTCTCAACTAGAGCTACCTTTTCAGTTTTAGATTTAGATCATTGTTTTCTTTTAATGGCACATAGCTCTTTCATGAATTTAGCAAACCGAGGAATTCCCTTTAATGAGATTGAGAAGAGGAACATTATCCTGGAAATTGGCGAAGGTCTCGAAGATTTCCTTGTCATGGGTAGGCTTCCTCATATCTTGAAGTGCATCTGGGAATGTAGGAGATGGCTTGATAGAGCTAAGAGGCGGGAGCTGAGGTGGAACATACCCGTCCTCCTCCTTTGGGGTGGTTCCACGGGCGCGCTTAGGGGAACACGGACGCGGATGGGCTCGGTAGTTCTTTAAGGCATGGTCGAGCAACGCCTCAAAATTTGCCCTTGGACGATTACCGCGGGTGCGGCGTGGGGACCGCGGGCGAGATTCTTCGTCCGAAGATAGCTTCGTAGGTTCTATCGAGTTTCCGCGGGCGCGGATGGGTGAGCGCGGGCGCGGATCTTCGGCAGAAACCTACTCCTCGTGGTCTGCATAATTTCCGCGGGCGTGGCTAGGAGAGCGCGGGCGCGAAATTGCGTCAAAGGGCGGCTCCCGACTTGCAATGGCTCTATCGCTCCTCAATTGCATGGAACTCATATTCTCTTTGTGATTAAGAAGTTGAGAAGGGAGTTTCCCGAAGTCCTTAGACTCGAGCTTGTTGATCATGGTCGCCAGCTGACTCAGCTTAGTCTCAAGATTCTTCACAGCAACTCTCGTCTCTTGATTCTCCTTGATGAGGGCATTGATGGCGTTGTCATGCTGAGACGGTGCAGGGGCTCTCGGGGCATAATTATTGGACCGAAATTGTTGTTGCTGGCCCTGAGGAGCGTACTGTTGTTGTTGTGGTGGATCTTGTTGCTGCTGATTGCTCCAACGAAAGTTAGGATGGTTCGCCCACCCCGGATTGTAGGTGTTGGAATATGGATCATTCCAGGGGCGGGGCGCACCATAGTTCCCGACGGCGTTCACCGATGCCTCGGGCTTCTGAATCGTGGGGCATTGGTCGGTGTGGTGGTTCGCATCATAACACAGCCCACAAGCATTCACCTGCTGCGTACCCTTCTTCACGAGCAGCTGCTTCATAAGATCCTTGAGCTCCCTTACTTCAGCATTCAGGGACTCGTTCACCACATTTACGGACCTCACATTAGTCCACACTCATTGATTGCGAGCCTGCTCAGCAAGAATCTCTATCTTCTCAAACGCCTGTGCGGGAGTCAAATTCTCGTAACTGCCTCCACAAGATGCATTCACGAGGCGTTTATCAGCGTCGCAGAGTCCCTCAAGAATATAGCCTATGAGGTCTTTGGCTTGATAGCCATGGTAGGGACAACTAGCGATGAGCCTCTTGTGGCGTTCATAATAGTCATAGAGATTTCCATCCTCCCCTTGCTCCAAATTGTTGAGCTGCTTCTTGATAGATGTTTGTTTGGAAGAATGGAAGTACTTCTCTAGAAAGGCCTTCTTCATCTCGGCCCAAGTAAGAATCGAGCCCGCCACCAAATAAAGGAACCATTCTTTTACGGAGTCCGCCAATGAGAAAGGGAAAGCTCGAAGCTTTATTTGATCCTCCGTGACATCGGTTGGCTTCATGCTCAAACACACGGCATGGAACTCCGTAAGATGCTTATTCGGGTCTTCACCACTCAACCCGTGGAAGGTGGGTAAGTGGTGGATGAGCCCGGACTTGAGCTCGAACTTCACGCCCTCCCCAAGGTCAGGGAACTGAACAGTCAGCTGCTGTTGTTGTAGATTGGACGCAATCAATTGACGAATAGTTTGATCCGCCATAGCTTCCTCCGGTTCAGATTCAGAGAGAGAAAGAGGGTTTAGAACATTGTAGGATGCTAAAGCTCTGAGAGCACTCCTTATCTTCCGAAGAGTCCTGTCAATTTCTGGGTCAAAGCGAACAGGAGAAGTATTAGTAGACCGGGTACGGACCATAAGATAGGTTCGCACCCAAAGGAGGGTTCTGGGCTCGAACCGCAGGCGCGTTGAGGGGCCGGGGGCGCAGTTCAGGCACAGAAACCGAGAACAAACACAAATCAAACAAGAAAGAAGATCCACCAACAACGGCACTAAAATTTGACTCGGGCAAAGTCGTTGTCCCCAAATCAAAGATAAAAACCCAAACACACAAGCAAAGTATAACAAGTAAGTAAGGGGTCGAACCCAAGAGAATCAGTTTCTTATGTTGATTTTAGTTCGATCATGCAAACACAAACAAGGGGGGTTTTGAAGGAGGTTTTCAATCAATATTAACAAACAGAGTTCATCCAATCAATTTCACTTTATTAATTCATCGATCATCAATTCAACCACTTCTTTATATTTCTAGGTCAATTCCAATCCTTATCTTAATTATTCGCTAGTCCACGGTCCTAGCAAAACTATGATTATGAACAAGGAAGCTTAATTGAAATCATGCAATGAACACAAGGATAATAGGAAATTGAATCATGCAATCAAGTTATGAGTCTCATGCACAAAACAACCATTGAATACTCTTCCCTTAATATAGTCCACGTTCCTAGAATAGAGTTGTTTCGAGAATAGGAAAGATGCATAGACAACAACCAATCCTAATTCAAACGATAGATCTAAGCCAATTAGACATGTTGATCAGGCTCATGTAATCAAACAAAGATCATGGGATGAAGCACAAGAAGCACAAGAGTATCAATAAAGGCTTAAGGATAAAGAAGTTACCAGAATTTCACGACTTTGTAATAAAGTTTCCTTGATTGAATAAACTCCAAGAGAGATTAGTTCTCCATTACAAAGAAAGCTAAGAGTTTTATTTGATATGAATTGGGATAACAATGGATACCTAAAACCTAAGGCAGACTCCTCCTTATATAGACCCAAGGAACAGGCTCCCCGAGATATACAAGGTAAGAGGCAAAAGATAGAAAAGGAAACAAGATAGAAAAATCTCGTTCGGCTCCGGATCGGACACCACCGCGCCCGCGGCCAGCTCACCGCGCCCGTGGCGGATCGGTCTTCGGTTTCTCTAAGTTGGATTCCACCGCAGCTGCGGCCAAGGCAGCACACCTGCGGCCATCTCGGGAATGGATCGTCGTCACCTCCACTTTACCGCGATAGCGGCTCGGAGACCGCACATGCGGATCTAGGACAGTGGCGAACTTCTCTTGAAACTTAGCCCGGAAAACTCTCGTATCTTCAAGTCTTGTGTCTTCGGTCTTCATATTACAATAAGGCTCAAACTCTAACCTAACCACACTCACTAAAGCCCTAAAATACAAGAGTTAACACATACTAAAGAGAGCATATCACATAGCCATAATAATGGCAGGCTTCCTTGAATGTCAAAGCCTTATGTGAAATGAACTAACAGGGGATGCATCTTAGAAAATATTTCATCATCATTGATTAAAAGAAAAAAAGGAAAAAAGAAATCTCAGATATCCCTAGTCATCATTGACATACCGCCATTCAAAAAGGCTTGACAACAATAGGCTTGCCATAGCCATAACAATGGTTAGCTTCCTTGAATGTCAATGCCTGATGTGAAAGGAACTAACATGGGATACATCTAAGAAAGTATTTATCATCATTGATTAAAAGGGAAAAACGAAGTATAAACAGATAGCAAACAACACAAGCATGATCAATCAAGATAGGATGTAGTAGCATAGGTATGAATGGCACAATTCACCGTAGAAAAAAATAACATACAACATGCAATTATAAGCATTCAGTACATAAAAACTAGATAGAATAGCATGAGTAGACATGGAAAAATGACATTTTCATACTAGCACAAACTACTCAAGCAAATAGAAGCATGATGAATCAGCACTAGATACAATAGCATAAGTATGCATGATACAATTGACAGTATGAAAAAAGAACATAAAGCATGCAATTATAAGCATGAGTATATAAAAACATGATAAAATAACATGAGTAAACATGGTAAAATGACATTTTCATACTAGCACAAATAGCTCAAGCAAATAGCAGAACATAGAATACTTTCATTATGCATGATAAATTGAAAACAACATGAGTACATGATATAATAGCACACCACACGTGAGCAAACAAAAGAACAGAGTATAGCATGAGTACACATGAGCAACCAACAAAAAAGGAGGATAGGATGAGTATTCATCTATACACATTTGAATAATCAAATAAAACAAGTCCAGCAAAGAGTACATGACATAGTAGCATGGGTAATGAATATTATAGCATCAGTACACATGAGCATGAGTACAATAGTATAGCATGGGCATGATTATAGTAGTATAGTGTGAAAAAGCATAGCTCAAGTGATGTGCTCGTGTCCTCGGATGAGCCACGAACACGGGGATTCCGATCTAGGCCGAGTAACTTGTCTCGATTTGGACTTTAATTGGAGGAAGCGTTGTTGTATTGAGGTTTCTTGAGAGCAACCTCAATGGATTTGACTTGGAACACTTGAGGACGACTTGAACTTAGCAAGAACATGTTGAAACAAGCAAGAGAACATTTGTATTGGATAGATAATCGGATGGCACAAGCACAAGGAATAAAAGAAACGAGATTCAACTCAACTTCATCGTTCTATTCCAAGGTGTGTGTAACTCTTGCAAATGAGCAAAGGGGCGCTTTTATAATGAAGTTACACGGCTGCGAAGAGTGTGAAGGCAATGGAAAAACATGCATGGGCCGACCCACTTAAGCATAAGTGAAGGTCCAACCCGAATAATAAAGCTAGAAATAGAAATGCAGCATATGGTATATTCCCGAAATAGAAATGACTTAAAAGTAATAATGATAAATAATAATAAGCTAATTAAAGATAGGCACCGATCAAGGCTCGACGAGGCCAAGGGACGGGTGTCGAACAAGCTATGTCTTTCAAAGGTGGTCGTCATGGTCTCGGTTGCCTTGGGTCGTCTTGGACCAGGTGTGACCTAGGGCAGGCGCACATCATCAAGCAATCATAAGCATGAGTAATGAAGACATGTGCTAAGCATCGGTAATATCATGAGGCAAGCTACTCGGGTTTGGCCAAACGCATAAAAAAAGAACAAAAATCCTCAAGCCATCATGAATTGAAGTTGTCAAAAACTCAATCAATGTAGACTCCCAACTTTGGAATACACACATCTTATTTCAAGCAACTCAAGTGTAGCCATAGAAGTCAACAAATTAAGCACGCAAATGTCAGGATGAACCCTCAACAAACACAGTACAGGAAATCAGTTTTTCAACATGCAAATGTAGTGCACCCACAGCAACAAACACAGAGACATAAATGAAGGTAAGCACAAAATCCTCAACATGCATGCATTAGTAGACAATAGATACTCAAGTATTTGAACACAACATCGCGACGGTCATAGGCAAGAAGAGGAAGGACTCAGAATAAACAAGCCATGCATGTAGAGGGGACTTATCTAAGATTCTTCTTCAGAATCTGGGGCAACGACTCCATCAAACCTTTGTGAGCCATCCGCGTCGGCCTTAAACAAATCCCCAATATGACCCTCAAACGAATTGACTTTAGGGGACCCATCGTCGACATATTTCCGGTGAGGAGGCCAGTAGAAGCTTTTAGCCGATGACTCATCGCATCGGGGGCTATAAGTGTTGTCTCCTAGCCACTCAAACTTGTCATCAGAGCACTTGTATGAGCCATCATCGGAGTCAAAGAGGGAAGCAGAGGTGTCGCGAAAAATGGAATCACAACTCATATTTAGGGGATAGTTTTGTATTTTCACCTTGCACACGGAAGAAAGGGGAATTAACACTAAGAGAGAAATGAAGGAATGAGATCTCAGAGAAGGAAGAACAAAAAGGTAAGGGTTTTTACCTCTCAGGCTCAAGATCGAGCTCCTGCATGCAATTATAGAGACGGACTGAGGAGACCATAAGGGAGACGAGCGAACCAACCATGGGATAACAATGGCGGAGATCGAGAGCTCGAGGCAAGAGAACACCCCCGAGATCGAGACCACCATGCTAGAGAACGAGAGATTGAGAACTCGACAGCAAACAGAGAGATCGGAGTCAGGACTCAAGGCCAAAATTCACTCACCCAAATCGCGAACACAAAGGCCAGATTCAGAGATCAAGCATGCGAGCGAG
Source organism: Polygonum maritimum (assembly GCA_963924305.1). Lineage (NCBI taxonomy): Eukaryota > Viridiplantae > Streptophyta > Magnoliopsida > Caryophyllales > Polygonaceae > Polygonum > Polygonum maritimum. The sequence continues at coordinate 16,436,028 of OZ002728.1, forward strand.
AGAGATAGAAAGAAGAGCCATAGAGAAACAAGAGGCGGCACATCTCAAGAACCCATACTAGAAAGAGGTATGCTAGGGTTTTTCGAGAGAGCTAGAGAGAGAAAGCAAGAGGAGGCGGTAGACATGAAAGTGTGCTAGGGTTTCCCACAACATGAAGCTTTTATGTGTGGATTACACACACACAACACTCCATCCGAGCTCAAGGCCACATCAACAAAACAGAGCAAAAAAGGCCCAACATAATGCCTAGTCCAATTTTGATGTTGAAGACATCAATCTGAAGGAAAAAAATTGGGATGAATGCATCTTATGTTACAACGGGGGGAAAATTGAGCTTGAATTTTGATTTATATGGTGGAATTTGTATGATTTGGGGTTGTTAAAGTGTAGAAATGTAATGATGATAAAGTGATTAGGAGAGGAGAAAGAAGAAGAAAGAGGCCGGGTGTAAAAGTAGGTAAAAAATGATGATGTAAAGAGGTAATATTGTATATTTGATATGATATAAATGGAAAGAACGTGAACATAGACAGAATGATGTACAAACATTCGGAGGACAGATGGAATATATAAAACAACCCATATCCTTAGCAACCCATATTAACACGATACACGTTCCCAATTATTTGATCGCTACCAAATAACAAAAATACAAAATTTGATGCTACCAAATTAATTATACATATAATGCATACTTATAAGAAATACTATATATAATTAAAGGCGCCTTAACCGATCCCATACTAATCCACGCTATTACCACATACAAGAAAATCATACTAAAGTTATATACTAGTGCTAATTATTAATTTTGGTTTTGAAAACAACTGGGCTGATTGTGAGGTCAACAAACATTGGGGCCAAAGCCCACAAAGCCACTAGCACCATCAATGGAAATCTGAATCCCCTCTTGCTGTATGTTCCCAATAATAGACAGCCCAGACGAAGAAGGCGCGAAGGCGAAGCAGAACGTGCCTCCCTCGTCCACCGGAATCAAGAAATTCCGGGCTGGGAGTGTCAGCACCGGCCCCTCCTTGAAGTAAAACGACACCGTCGGAACCCGCACGGACACAAACCCGGCGAGGTCGTAGCAGGTGTCGAATATGGAGACCGCGGGAGCCTTGGGGAGCCGAATCCGAGCGGCCTGATCCACGAACGCGTCCCTGAAGGCCTCGTACGCTTGCTTGGGGAGCCTCGTGACGGCCGTCCCGGTGTCCATCACCACCCCTCCGTCGCCCGATGACCCGTTTAGGTCGAATGCGGAGTCCGAAATGGGCACCCGCAGGCCGCCCACGCCCAGGCCCGACAGGCCCACGTAGTAGAAAGTGGGCGCCTGGGGGTTCCTTACGAGGTTGATCCAGGCGGCGCCCTGTGGGAGATACTCCCGCCCGAACTGCAAGGACCCGGTAGCGGAGCCCGAGCCCCGGCTGACTAGACAGTAGCTAAAGGCCCCGCCCGTCTGCCCGCCCAGCTGGCCCACTAGCGACAGCGCGCCGCCTCCAAGGCCCATGAGCCCGGCCGCCCCGATGAACATCCCGCGGTTCATGTGGCCGCACCCGATGGCCACGTTCCGGATCTCGGTGGACCCCACGGTGAGGGTCTCGAGGGCGAGGGTGCCCTTGGTGTAGGACCCGTCGCTGTACCGGACCTCGTAGCGACAGCGGCCTGACTGGCAGTCCGAGCTCTCGACGCGGTCGCAGAGCTCGGACCCGCACGGGACGCCCGAGAAGGAGGTGGACTCGGACGGGTTGAACACAGGGTCGGATTGTTGGTAGCAGAGGCTGCAGGGCTGGCATTGGACCCAGACGACGTCGCTCCCGGAGTCGATGACCATGTACTGGGAGCGGGCGGGGCTGCCTACCCCGATCCGCACAAAGTACTCGCCGCTCCCCTGCTCCATGCCCGACACCACGTCCGACCCGAATTGCGATACCGAATACACACGGTCGGCCGCGGTGGGGTTCAGGCGGCGTGTGAGGGCGGCCACCCGGATGGCGTCGCGGTGCATGCGACGGGCGAATCGGACCGTGTGGTTGAGCGACGATGATGTATGTGATAGGTGGTCCCTGTGGAGGACGTCGAGTTTGAACGGCTCATTGTGGGTGGGCTCATGGCCTTGTTTGGGTAATAAGGTGGCTCTGGATTTGATTGCTTCTTTCACCTTTAGGTGTTGGAAATCGGGGTAGGTCACCGCCCAAGTCATGGTGGTCACCCATAAAGCCAGCAACACCGTGGCCAGCCTGGCCGATAGAGTCCTAGTGGCCAGGGCTGAGCAGCCTGAGACTAGTGTCATTTTTGGAGTAAGTATTGAGTCTTGAGTATGGGGGAAGGGTTGTATTTATACTAGGGTCGTTGTGATTGGTGACAAACCCAATCAGCCGCCATTAGCATTCTTCCTAAAAGTGACGTAACGGAAACTCCAATATCTTAAAAGTTGTCAAATTCTTAATTAGATAACATATTCTATATTGTGACACTTTTAGGTGCTAATAATGTCTCAATTATTGAAAACTCGTGCAATGTCATTTTTGTCCCACTCTTGTAATCATCCGAACTACTCTAAATTTTTAATTCCCCCACTATTTCATGAGAAATTAACCGATTAATTGATTGATTCTGGATTATAATCTTATAGGAGTACACGTAGTAAACAATTTTATTGATAACATTAGGTTGGTCATACACTCATATGGTGTTTGAATGCACAATCATTTCATAATACTACCCCTTCTCATTCCTCAACCTTCAGTACGATCTGAATTTCTTTGTACAGTGTTCCAAAAACATCCTTAATTAAATACCATCTAGACTTGATGTTTTGTAAGTAAGAATCACTGCAGGGCAAATAGAATGTGGGCCGAAAGCGGATTGATGAAGGTTGCTGTGTCGTGGAAGAACCACTGCCTTAGAAACAAAATCGCCCTGACACGGTGCAGTTCAGAAGCGGCGTTTTGTCCCCCAAGGTTAGCACAGCTCTGCTCGGATCTGTGCACTCAGAAGAGAGCAGATGGGATCGATGGAACTCAGAACAGAAGAGAGAAGGAGTGGGTTTGCTTAAGGTTTGGAAAACATGGCGTTTTTGGTTGTGTGTTGATGAGCAGAGGCGAGATTGCTATATAGAGCCTGAAAACTGAAATCAGTTTTACGCTCCCTCAAATCTCTCCACTACTCCACCAGTCCGAGAAAAATTCAAGGCAAAACAAACTCGTTTGAATTTTGAAAACAAACTCAGGATTGAGCCCCAAGTTTCGGAAAAACAAACGCCATTAATTAATAAAATCGGTAAAAATCTGAACTAACGGAAAAGATATCGACAACCTAATCCGCAAGTCAGTTGGCCCTTTTATCCGCAAAAAATTTAGCAAACCCGTAAAATACGACCCCACCACACCGCGCACGTGCCACGAAGCCGAGCCGGCCGGACGGCGGCGGCGGCGCGCGCGTGGGGCCTCCTTCTCCTCTCAAGCCTTTAGGAGCTTTAGAACACATGCTCCTTATAAGCTGCTTGCCTACACCACATTTGGTCGATGTGGGAAGCTATCAGCAGCACCCACGTTTTGCATTTCATGGAATTCATTCCAACAATCCCCCACAAATGCAAAACGCTTTATCTGTTCTGAGTTTGGTTGACTTGGTGCTTAAGCAGTGGTATCTTTCGATTTGAACTACTACCTTAGTGCAATCTGAGAATATTCTCTTGTCAAGGAGTGAACAAAGTCTTGAACTCGTTGACATGTAGAGAACGTAACCCAGACGCACACACTTCGTCATAATTCCATACGATCCCGCATATGAGTATTACTCATTGACTTGGGATGCTCATAAGTGCCTTCAATGAACTTCTCAAGTTCTTAATTAGAGATCAAGTCTCTTTCGCACTTACGTAGGTGATTTCATCAAGTTTGTCTCATACAGACCACCCTATATGGGCTATGAAATCATTAAGAACAATTGTGTTCACCCTCTCAATCTTTCAAAATATCTCGCCATAGGATTAAGAAAGCTTAAGCTTTCATATGGGTCTTAGACCCATTCCCCTCGACGTTTCCAGGACCATTTTGCCTGTTCAAGCCTTTAGTCAAAGGATCTGCTAGATTCCTTTCTGACTTTATGTACTCCATGGTGATAACACCATTTAAAATTAAGTGTCTCACGACCTCATGCTTGATACGTATGTGTCTTTTCTTCCCATTATAGGCACTGCTTTTAGCAACACCCATTGCTGCTTATGAGTCACAATGTAGAGAAATGGGCGGTGTAGGCCTCCCCCACAATGGCACATCAGCCATCAAATTTCTTAACCATTCGGCCTCTTGCCCTGCCATGTCAAGAGCTATAAACTCTGACTCCATGGTAGATCGTGCAATAACAGTCTGCTTTGCAGACTTCCAAGAGATAGCTGCACCACACAAAGTAAACACATAACCACTAGCCGAGTTCACCTCATCATTATCAGATACCCAATTTGCAACACAATATCCCTCTAGCACATTTGGAAAGCTAACATAATGTAAGCCCCAATCCATTGTGCCTCTCAAATATCTTAATAATCTTTTAAGGGCATTCCAGTGATCATGGCAAGGGTTATGAGTATACCTGCTCAGTCTACTAACAGCATACGCAATATCAGGCCGAGTATAATTCATTAAGAACATTAAACTTCCAATTATCTTAGCATACTCAGTCTGAGAAACACTGTTTCCTTTGTTCTTTCTTAAATGTATGCTAGAATCATATGGAGTTTGTACAGGTGACACATCATAGGAATTAAATTTCCTTAAGATCTTCTCTACAGAATGTGATTGAGACATGGTGAAGCCATTTTCAGTTTTAGTCACTTTGACACCCAAAATCACATCAACTTCACCTAAATCTTTCATTTCAAATTTTGAGGATAGAAAGTCTTTAGTCTCTATAATAACATCCATGTGTGTTCCAATGATTAACATATCATCCACATAAAGGCATATAATCACACATTTTTCACGCGCGAAACCTTTTAGAGTACACACAGCATCGGAACCATTCACAACGAATCCAAAGCTGACAATAGTTTTATGAAATTTGTCATACCATTGTTTTGGAGCTTGTTTTAGACCATAGAGAGACTTTTTGAGCTTACACACCATATGCTCCTTTCCAGGGATCATGAATCCTGGAGGCTGTTGCATATATATTTCTTCATCCAAATCGCCATTTAGAAAAGCTGTCTTTACATCCATCTGATGCACAATCAGTTTGTGAGCTGAAGCTAAAGCAATCAAAGCACGAATAGTGGCGATTTTAGTCACGGGTGAGTAAGTGTCAAAATAGTCAATTCCATATTTTTGAGTAAAGCCTTTGATTACAAGTCTTGCTTTAAACCTGTCTATGGTTCCATCAGTCTTTAATTTTTTCTTAAAGATTCATTTGGAGCTAATGGTCTTACTTCCTCTAGGTATGTCTACAATTTCCCATGTATTGTTAGACATAATCGATTCTAGTTCACTGTTAACAGCTTCTTTCCAAAAACTAGCATCAATAGAACTCATAGCTTCTTCATATGTTTTTGGGTCATCTTCAATCATATGAATACACACAAGAGATTCATTTATCTTGTTTATATCTCTAAGTTCTATTATGAAACTTGTCACAAAATCAGGACCAAAGCTAGTTTCAACTCTACGCCTTTTACTCTTTCTAGGCTCATTTGTCTCAATTATCTCATGAGTCTTAGGCACAGAAGAAGCTACAGATTTTGATATATCATGCGATTTCAAGGGAAATATATGCTCAAAAAAATCAGCATCACGATATTCACAAATAGATCGATCACTCAAACGCATGAATCTATATGCAGCACTGTTATCAGCATATCCAATAAACACACAATCAAATGTTCTTGGTCCTACAGTTTCACGTTTAAAAGTAGGAAAAGCCACTTTGGAAAGACACCCCCACACTTTCAAATATTTCAAATTTGGTGCAAATCCTTTCCATAGCTCATAAGGGGTTTTATCTAGCTTTTTATGAGGAACTCTGTTTAACACATGGTTAGCAGACAAGATAGCTTCCCCCCATAAATTATCCGGTAATCCAGAACTTAATAACATAGCATTCATCATCTCTTTTAAGGTTCGATTTTTCCTTTCAGCTATGCCATTTTGCTGGGGAGTATAAGGGGCTGTAAATTCATGAATAATCCCGTTTTCTTCACAAAACCCTTTAAGAAAATCAGTCGACATATTCTCCTCCCCTATCAGATCTAATCCTCTTGATTTTTCGATCTAATTGGTTTTCTACTTCAGCCTTATATACCAAAAACATTTTTTCAGCTTCATCTTGTGTCCTAAGAAGGTACACTTTGGTATATCTGGAGAAGTCATCTACAAATGTGATATAATATCTTTTTCCTCCTTTGCTTTCGATATTTCTAAAATCAGCCAAGTCGGTATGAATTAATTCAAGCAATTCCGAATTTCTTTCCGTTACAGCTTTAAACGGTTTTTTGATAAACTTGGCCTCAGAGCATACATCACATTTATAAGGTCCATCTTTGATTAAACTAGGGATTAAGCCACATTTATGCAATCGTTCAATTGAATTGAAATTAACGTGCCCTAGTTTAGCATGCCAAACATTAATGGACTCAGCAAGGTAAGCAGAAGTACTAGCTTTATTATCAGATTCAACAGCAAACTCAAGCATAACAAGGCCATTAGAGTTCATGAAACCCTTCCCCACAAATTCACCATTCTTACTTATGACTGGCTTTCCTCCATCTAAGAGCAATCTAAAACCAGCTTTCACAAGAAGCCCCCCAGAAATCAGATTTTTGCGCAGAGATGGAACATACAGCACATTGATCAAACATAAGGTTTTGCCAGAATTTAACTTAAGTAAGATCTTCCCTTTACCGAGCACTTGTGAGACGCTTGAGTTTCCCATGAACACTTGTTCGCCGTCATCTGCTAGTTCGAAGTTGGACAGCAGCTCCTTGTTGGCGCAGAAGTGCCTTGTTGCTCCGGTGTCGACGACCCACTCGGTCAAATCGACCAAGTTCACCTCAGAGACGACAGCCACCAGGTCGTTCTCGGTCAGGTTGGTTTCTTTCTTCTCCTGGTCTTGTTTGGGTGCTCCGTTCTTCTTGAACCAGGGTCGGTCATTGTTCGAGCTGTCGGACTTGTGATAGCATTGAGCAGCCCGATGCCCAGGCTTGCCACAAACGAAACAACCTCCTTTCACTTTGTCGTTTTTTCCGCCCTTCTTGAAAGTTTGTGGCTTCTTGTTGTGAAGGGCCTTTTGAAACTTTGGAGGATGATTTCCTGGACCCTTTTTGAACCTGTCATTCCTGAAACTAGAGCTTTCAACTATATTAGCCTTGACTGAAGAAGAATCAGTTTGTTTAAGAGGCTTATCTTTGAGGCGATTAGCCTCCTCAATTTTCATGTGGCTCACGAGCTCTTCCAGCGTCAGGTTCTTCTTCTTATGCTTCAGGTGGTTCCTGTAGTTCGCCCAGGAATCAGGAAGCTTCTCGATGAGGAAGTTCGCCTGAAGGATCTCGCACATCTTCATCCCTTCTGCAAGTATGTCGGCCACCAGATTCTCATATTCATGGACTTGATCCATGATGGGCTTGTCGTCAACGATCTGGAACCGCATGAACTGTCCTGTAACATACTTCTTCTTCCCCGCATCATCAGAACCATATTTCTTCTCAAGAGTGTCCCATATAGACTTAGCAGATTTGTTAGTAAGGAACAAATCGAAGAGAGAATTTGACATATGGTTAAGAAGGATACCCCTCACAGTTTTATTATCCTAATCATACTTGGCAATTTCAGCAAGGTCCTCCTCGGATGGAGGGTCAGCCTTCTTCGCAGCATCATCAGGACTCGATTGCACTGCGTCGAGAGCCAGCGCAGGAGGGGCGGCAGGGGAAGCTGCGGCAGCAGGGGACTCCTTCAGGAGCACATAATCGACCTTCAATTGCTCAAACACAATGAGCAGCTTCTGGGACCATCGCTTGAAATTAGTGCCATCAAGAGGCTCGAGTTTGGAGAGGTCGAGCAGCTTTATGATGTGGTTCTCCATTGCAGCAGCAGCAGTGATATAATTTTGTTTCTAATTTGTAAGTAAGAATCACTGAAGGGCAAATAGAATGTGGGCCGAAAGCGGATTGATGAAGGTTGTTGTGTCGTGGAAGAACCACTGCCTTAGAAACAAAATCGCCCTGACACGGTGCAGTTCAGAAGCGGCGTTTTGTCCCCCAAGGTTAGCACAGCTCTGCTCGGATCTGTGCACTCAGAAGAGAGCAGATGGGATTGATGGAACTCAGAACAGAAGAGAGAAGGAGTGGGTTTGCTTAAGGTTTGGAAAACATGGCGTTTTTGGTTGTGTGTTGATGAGCAGAGGCGAGATTGCTATATAGAGCCTGAAAACTGAAATCAGTTTTACGCTCCCTCAAATCTCTCCACTACTCCACCAGTCCGAGAAAAATTCAAGGCAAGACAAACTCGTTTGAATTTTGAAAACAAACTCAGGATTGAGCCCCAAGTTTCGGAAAAACAAACGCCATTAATTAATAAAATCGGTAAAAATCTGAACTAACGGAAAAGATATCGACAACCTAATCCGCAAGTCAGTTGGCCCTTTTATCCACAAAAAATTTATCAAACCCGTAAAATACGACACCACCACACCGCGCACGTGCCACGAACACAAGCCGGCCGGCGGCGCGCACGCGTGGGGCCTCCTTCTCCTCTCAAGCCTTTAGGAGCTTTAGAACACATGCTCCTTATAAGCTGCTTGCCTACACCACATTTGGTCGATGTGGGAAGCTGTCAGCAGCACCCACGTTTTGCATTTCATGGAATTCATTCGAACATGTTTCTCAATCTTCACTTAGCACGCCATCTTCATTATCATACTTTTCATTGTGAGCTTTTGAGAAGAACTAGAGATTTGAGTCTTTCTAAGTTTTCCTACGCTTCTTAGTGGTTCAAACTCTTTTATTTGACTAGTTAATTGATGAACTTAATAATGTTGTGAGGTTTGATTATTCTCAATAATTTTGATTAGATAATTAATTTCTCTATGCTTAATTAAATAAACCTAATCTAGGATTTTATTAGCTTGATCGTCTAATTGAATATATTACCTATTAGTAAACTTGGAAAATTTGGCATTAATTGCCAATTCAATTCTTTCCTTCCTATGCTATAGTATATATGTATTTTTTTTTTGGTTGAATATAGTATATATGTATTCATGTATCTATATATAATTAAATTGTATTATATTCAATCTAATATGATATTATTATTATTATTATTAGTTTATTCTATAGTATTTATTATTGTTGTTGTTGTTGTTACTTCATGTTATATATTATCTCAATAAATTTAATACTTGATAATGTATATAATATAATTTATCTTATTAAATTCATTTTTGAATAAAATGGTATTATTAATTAATTAAATTATCATTAGTAAATGTATTATGTTACTCTTATTGATAAGTACGTAGATATATATTAAATATTTTTATTAAATGATGCGGCCTTCAAATTGAAAGATTTTATTTACGTATTTTATAATCATTCATTTTCTTATTATAAGTTTAGACTATATATGTTATTGAATTATATTATATTTGTATGTATTATAAAATTAATTTTATGACAATTAATTCCATCATAATGATTTAGTTCTCAATTTTTCTTATTAAAAGTTAAATGTTATATCATAAAATAAAATTAAAATTCTTTTGACAATTTATTTATTAAGTTAGTTTTTTAATTTTCAATGTATGTATTATAAGTTTATAACTAAACACTTATAGATTAGGGGTATAATTTTTTGATATTTAAAGATTTATCATCTTATTAATACAATAAATACGATAATAATGTCATTTCAATTGTTTAACCAAGACAAAATATTGTTTAAATATAAAAAATAATTGAAATCATAGATATAAACAACATATCATACAAAGTTAACAAAACAATACTAAATATTCGTCCCGAGCAACGCCGGGAGTAGATGTCTAGTATAGATGTATAATTGAATCTATAGATTGAATTACAATTAGATTTTTTAATTATATGTTTGGTTGAACACTTTTAGAAAAAGCTCATAGATAATCTAACGGAGATGCTCTCACACACCACCGTACTATATACACTATAATAAATGTGGCGTACGCTTTGTTTGAAAACAAGATGAAATGCAAACTTCACAATTTTTTTAGAAGTTTAGAAACTCTTACATATTATCCATCCCCGTAAGATTGTATACAATCAATGATTAGTATTGGATCATAATTAAGTCTCTTAAGCTTTCTAAATAAGGCCTTGTTCTTTTTCTTTTTTTCCAATGAGGATACTATGGTCCACTTTTATGGTCCGTTTTGATAGTCCCTTTGTTTCTATTGACGAACAATTCTTAAGTTTATGCATTTTTAGGGCCTAGCCGGCCTTTCTCGACCAAAAAACTAAATTGATCCACATAGTCTTTTTAAATTAAAACAAAAACTAAAAGCAAAAATCATACTTTCTTTTTTCCAAATTTTCTCACAAAAAAATAGTGGATCGGGGAAACGACCATGAAAGTGGACAAGAGGATCTGCATTGCTTTTTTAGGTGGTAAAGAACCGGTTCAGATCCTCTGTCCCCCATTTTGTGTCTCCTTATTGTGTCCCTTAATTTTTATTGGTCCACTTGGATAATTTTTCCAACTCATCAATCGTTTTCTCTATTATTTTGTAAATTGAGCTTAGATTTTAATAAACCATGGATCTCTTTTTTCATAAATCCACCTTCAAAATATACAAACTGAAATCATACAATCACAGATGGAGGAATTCCTTCAAAAAATGGAGGAATTTTATTCCAATTCATTCTTCTGTAATAAGAAAAGATCATAATCAAATCAAATCCTATACAAAGTCACAACACTGCAAAACTCAATTGATCATCCTAATTAATCGAGTGACATCCCAAACTAGAGGAATAAAAACTTATCAATTTGAATTTCAGATTTAGAAGAAAAAACCTAGGGTTTGTATCAATTAGAAGAAAACAAAACGGTCAAAACTCAATTTGCCAAAGCAGCCGACAATATCGAACTTGAAGAACCGGCGAGGAGGGGAGATTACACTGGAATTGATTGACGTCGGAGCTGGAAATTTGTTTTGCCGGTGACGATGCTTGGGCTGTAGAAAGTCAATTTGGGGGTTTTGCCCATTCTTTAGTTGAAGAGGGGAAATAGGTTTTTTTTATCAGTACTAGTACTACTTGACTTTAAAATATTAGAATAACAACAGATATTTTGTAAGTAAATATTGAATAGAAAAATATAATATAAGTTATGATATATGAACATATTTTTTTTTTCCTAAAAATACATAGAAGACATAATGTTTGCACTTGCTTACATATTTTTTCGAAAACCTGATTATAAGAATATAAATTGATATTTCACTTATAATTTTTATAATAAATTGATAACGATGATCATATATTAAATTAAAAAATTAAAAAATTAAATGTCAATAGTTTATTTTTAATAGGAAAAATTGATATAGTTTATCATATATCAATAGATAATGTAGGAAACCATAAATTTATTTTTATTTAAAGAAATAAGTTGGATCAAATATTCAAATATTATGCTTAATTTGAATGTGAAAGATTTTTATATGTAATATTTTAAGAACTAATACTTGGTAAAAGTTCTTTTACATAAATATATAAGAAGATTTAATAGGAAAAACCTATATAATGTGAATAATAAAAATTAATTTTTTAAATATGAGATACGGTCAAAATTAATACGGTGGTTAAAAATGACTACTTGTATGTATGTATTGTAAAAATAAAGGATGTTTATATAATTTGAGAAAGTTGTGGGATTATTTTGTAAACAGGTAGAAACTTATTAAAATAGGCATGTGTATGTACGTTTCTATACATTATCAAGATAGAAAAAAATTATAATAGCTAAAAAATATAGTTGACTATGTAAAAATATAGAAAATAATTTATGCTTAAAAAGGATATTATTTAATAAATCAAATAATAAAGTGACAAAATCATTCTTTTTAGATATGATGTGGGGTTAGAAAAGATAAGTGAAATATTAAAAAGATAGAATATGTTACTAAAATTCAAAAAATTGAATATATCTTTTAAATAAATAGATAATAAGGAATTTAATCAGATTAATCGAAATAGCATAAATAAAAACTATTTTTTTATCAAATATGTGGTGGACCAGAATCAACGTGGTGGCTAAAAAATGGTCGTAGTTTATAATATATATATTGATTGATTGATATTAGCTCTTACCTTATGCTATAGGTCATATAATATAATGTCTAAAAATCGAATTAGGCAATATGTTAGTTGCCCGTTGATCTACTTATTGATGATTATATCTAGCAACAAGCATATTGTTGGCGTGATCATAAACCTCCTATATTATTGGCCATAGTATCTTTTATAGAAGAAGATTGAAGATCAAATTATTTAAGGAATATAAATTAAAAATAGATTCTATGACTTTAAAGATAAAATTAGGGATTAGATAATTAAGGAAAATAAAAGATATAGAGTTTTTATTATCTATTTGAGTTATAATAAAAAATTAAAATGAAATTATTTAAGGAATATAAATTAAAAATAGATTGTATGACTTTAAAGATAAAATTAGGGATTAGATAATTAAGGAAAATTAAAGATATAGAGTTTTTATTATCTATTTGAGTTGAAATAAAAAATTAAAATGAAGTGGGGCCAGAATCAACGTGGTGGCTCGAAAACGGTCGGCTTTTATAATATATATATTGATTTTGTAGAAAATGAAAAAATATTAATGAAGTGGAAAACTTAACCATGTGGACCAATAAAAATTAAGGGACACATTGAGGAGACACAATTACGGGACAGAGGATCCGAACCGGTAAAGAACCTGTCAACCAAAAAATACTTTTAACATTCTTGAAATCCGTGTTGCTCTCTCTCTCTCTACTTCCCACTCAAAAAATTCTTTTCCCCAACAAGTGAAACAACCCCTTTACCGGCTCATTTCACAAAAACCAACCTAGCTATATCTCTAAATAATTTTACACAAAATTACCATCTATTTTAAAAATTGTATTTAACCATGCTTCCTTCATATTTTTAATTTTTTTATTAAGGTCTTGAGTAGACCTAGATAATTACTAATGGTCATTTGTAAATGAAGCGAAGGATTGGCATGAACAGTATTTCATCTACAAAGTTCACCTATTTGAACAAAAGATTATGTGTTTATTAAAGCAATATTATTTTTATATTTACAAGATCATAGTTTAGCTAGATTTAATAATCCAATACATTTTTAATTATGTATTGATAATTGTAAATAAGTTTTATGGAATCTAGTTACAAAACTTTAACGGATTATCTTTTTTTTTTTTTTGGTTGAAGCAACTGATTATCTTATTATATATGTGCCATTTAGTGCAGTTTAATTTGAAGACTTGATTTCTGTTTTATAACATAGTACGATAGATGGGTAGTAAAAAGTTTTTGAAGATTTAGGTTAGTTTCCGGGGGAATGAGCTGAATGAGAGGTGACATTTATGTCTCTTTTTTTTTGGTCGAAAGGTCACATTTACGTCTCTTAAACTAATGCTTTTTATTTAAAAATATGAAGAAAAGTATAAGGAAGTGTTTGGACTATATAGAAATTCAAGAAAAGTGGAATTTACAAAAATGATAGTGCATAGAAACACGACAAGGTCTACCTAATTTAATCCATGAAATTGTATAATAATCTTACAAGATTATAATCAAGAAATTACTTAATTAATCGATGAATTAGATGTGAAATTTAGTGGAATGGCACAATGAACGCACAAAAAAGTGGTGACATTTGAAAATTTGGAGTAGTTTGGAGGATTACAGGAATAGGACAAATAAGCGTATCACGATTATGAATAATTGAGACATTATTAGCACTTGTAAGTGCCTCAATATAAAATATGTTATGTAATCAATTTTCTTACTTGTGATTATACGTATGAAAATCTATCTGTTACTATATATTGATTTATACAATCATATTTATGCTACATTATATCATGTATCAAAATAATATATTAACTTATTTTGTCTCCTAAAAGATTGGAAAATTTATCTTCCCCGTACTCTATAAATTAGTAGTTGTTACTACTCCGTAATAATTAATTGCTGATATGAACTATATACATGACTGTGGTACGGTATTTACTAAGGATATATCATTATATCAAAAAAATAATTATGTTCTTAAGATTACAACTAGTTTAATCCCCGTACTACGTACAGGTAATGTGATTATAACCCCGTTTAATATAAATGTGGCTTTAAAGATTATTACATGATTTTATGTTCAATGGTTGTTTGAAAAGATAGAATTTTAAATTTAGTAGGTAGGAAATTATGAAATATAGATAGTCTAATTATTTTTTTTAAAATCCGATTATTATTTCAAAATTGAAAAAAAAGTCCGAAAAAATAATCTCATAATTGTGTTTTCCGATTTTATCTTAATCTTTATAATTTTGAAATAAAATTCGGATTTAAAAAAAATAATTAGACTATATCTATATTTCCTAATTTTCTACATACTAAATTTAAACATCCTATTGTGATTAGTGTTTTTTTAGCAATGATGGTAAATCAACTAATAATATAAATAAGTTGGATTTGTTCAAAAATTACTTTATGATAAATATCACATTTTATTAAATAATAATATATATTAGAAGATTACGAACACGATTATGAGATAAGAAATTGATTATTGTTCAAAAATCATATATATTTATCCGTACGTGAGATAACAATATCTTTGAAGCAATTTACCCGTACGTGAGATAAGTTGGATTTGTGGTAGGGAGATTTGTTAAAAAATCTTATATATTTATCTTTTTATTGTGATTAGCGTTTTTTATATACACAAGGGCCCGGTTGATTATTTTAATAAAGATATGACACGTGGCGCAATTTTTTGTGAAGACTTTGTCTCCGCTTTATACTATAGACAGTATAGATTACAAGATATCTTTTAAAGATATCTACATTAGTGTATTTAGACATTGTTTGTGCATGCCTCATTTTGACTAACGCAAATGAATTACATTGAGGTTCCGCTTGCTAACATTGTCGGAATTGGATTGGAATCAGGAATCGGAATGGAATCAGGAATTAGAATGAACCATTCTGGAGACATGTTGTTTGGTATGCTTGTCAGAATGAACCATTCATAATAATTATGGTTTAAAATTCTTAAGATTTAGGGTTCTTAATTATGATTTTAAGGGTTTGTGAATTTCAGAAATTATAATTTAAGGTTATGGAGTTTTAGGATTCAAGATGAACAATTATAATTCCCAGAACAACCAGGATTCGAACCGAACAGTAGTCATGATATTAGTTTAGTGGATCGTTGAGAACAAGAGCAAAGGGAAAGCTACGTACCTCTCATGGTCTTGGCCAACGCTTGTTTGAGAATTGAGATGCTTGTCAGTGATAATCTAGGAGCACCCATCTGTCAATGTATTGTATATGTTCACTTCACTATTACTTTTCTATTGATTCAGGAGCATCGTATTCATTCATATATGATATTTGTGTAGAACCGTTAGGATTGAAATCCTTGAATATCTGCAAACCTTTCATGATAAACTTTCTTAATCAAAATTAGATAATTGGTACCAAACAGCTTAGCAATTTCCGAATAGGCATTCAAGGTAGAAAATTCGATTCCAACTTGATTTGCATTCCGATGAGGCCTTATGATATCATCCTAGGAAGGGAATGATTATCACAACATGGATCCGAGATCAACTTTTATACCAAAACAATTTCCATCATTTTTGAAGGGAAACATGTGTGCAAGTTCAAGTGGGCAACAGACGAGGAAAATGGGAAGTTAGTCAATGTCATGAAGGCTAGTAAGCTGCTTCGACATGGTTGTAATAGTCATTTGTGTTGTCAAGAACCAACAGAGAAGATGGTGATCGAAATTCATGAAATTCCCATAACATGTGAATTTCTCGATGTGTTTCTGAATAACTTATCTAGACTACCACCTCAATGCGATGTGGAGTTCTCAATCAGCTTGGAACTGCTCTGATCTCTAAGGCACCCTTTCGAATGGCTCGACTGAAATGCAAGAGCTCAAGAGTCAACTCAAAGAGCTTTTTGAGAAGGATTTCATCCGGGCGAATGCGTCACCTAAGGGAGCTCTACCGTTGTTCGTGAAGAGGAAGGGTGATATCTTTCGCCCATGCATCGACTACGGAGAGTTGAATATGGTTATCATTAAGAACATATATCCTCTGCCAAGGATAGATGATTTGTTGCATCAATTTCATGGTACCAAGTTGTTCTGGAAGATCGATATGAATGAGGGTGTTTTGTACCCGTTACGGTCACTACGAGTTTGTAGTGATGCCCTTTAGTTTGACGGATGTGCCTATAGTATACATGGATCTAATGCATCATTATTTCCATGAGTACCTCGATCAGTTCATCATCGTCTTCATTATGCTTTAGTTAAGGAGTAAGGACAAACACAATGAGCATTTGAGGATTGTTTCGCAAATTCTAAGGTAGAATCAATGGTATGCAAAACTGTCAAAATGTGACATGTGGCTAAAGGAAGTCTCTTTTTCAGGTGACATCATCAATAAGGACGAAGTAATGTTCAAAATCCCAAGAAAATTCAGGCAATATCTGTATGAGATCAACCTCGAAATACCAAGGATGTTCATAGCTTCCTAGGACTACCAGGGGTTCATGGAGGGGTTCTCTAGGATTGCCCTGCCCATGACAAAGCTACTCTGAAAATACCATAAGAAATTATTTGAGACGGGTTAGAGTGAAGAAAGTTTCTAGGAGATGAAGGTGTGCTTGACCAATGCGTCGACTCGGAAAGTAGTGGCTCAAGGAAAAAATCGAACACGATTGGGTTGAAACCCAAACCCGACCCGAGTAAGGTTAACTCGAGAATAAATAAACTTATTTCTTAGGAAAAATGACTTATAATAATCTCAAGTGTCGACTTTCAATAAAAAAATATTTTCAAGTTTGAAAATGATCACCAACGATACGAAATATGATCACAAATTTAACCAAAAATGATCCGAATTGAAAGCTTTTTTCTACGAGCTTTTCCGGTGCAATCGATGATGCGGGAGTCAAAAATTTGACATAACAACTTAATATTTTACACTTGGTTGAAATATTTTCGATTGCCATATCATCAATTCCACCGGAAAACTTGTCGGAAAATGATTTCAAATCGATTTTGGTTAATATTGTGATAGTTCGTACCCTTCATGATGATTTTTAAACTTTAGATTATTTTTAGTTGAAAGTTGATACTTGAGATTATTTTGAGTCATTTTACCTATTTCTAATTATTATTATATTTGTTTTAGTATAAAGACCATAAAAATATTTTTATTATTGTGTATTGTTATTAAGGACAAAATGCCAAATTGGTATTAAAAAATACCACTTTTGGACACTTGAGTATTTAAAAAACATATTTGGACAAATAGGTATTTAAAAACAAAAATTTGGACGTTTGAGTGTTATAAAAGAAAAAATTTGTCATTTTAATACAATTCTATGCAAATAATCAAATTTACACGAAACAAATACTAGCATATTAATTAAAAAATGTTATAAGAGGTTAAAACTAGTTTTTTTATTTACAATTAATAAAACTATACCAAAGTTTATTTAAAAACAAAAAACAAAAATCAAAATTATAAATGCTTAAACATTTAATAAAATATTTAGAAATAAATTTTTCCATGCAAATAAGAGTTTTAATTCATAATCTTTTTATTCCATAATAAATCATAACATATACTCCGTATTAGTTTTTTACAATGGAAATAAAATCTTTGATGTTATTGATTTGAAAAGACATACAATCTATAAAGTTTATAAGAATAATGAGTTTATCGGATTGCACTATTATGCAAACAATTAAAAACATATTTCATTAAATATTTTTAATTGCAAGCAAATTTGAATAGATATTTATTTTAAAATTTTTTCAATTTCAATTAATAATATATGGCTAAATCCATTTGGAAAATTTTTAGTTAAAATTTTAATGAAAATTGAATATTAACTACTTGGAAAGAAAAAAAAAATCAACATAAATGAAAAGATTGAATAAATTTTACTTTTTTTAATCGAAAAATACTTAAATGACCAATTTTCGTTTTTTTAATACCCAAATGTCTAATTTTTGCTTTTAATGGATTAATTATATGGCATTGGGAAAATGCCATATAGTAAGAAAATACTATAAGATGTCATATTTGCACACATGGCATAACCTCTCTCTCCACTCGTTGACCGACCGTTGACCGGAGTTGACCGACCGCTGACCAAACGTTGATCGGCGTTGACTGGTCGTTGACCGTCGTTGACTGTCATCACTTGTCACCACAAAGTGACAATATTCACACCTAATTGTCACCACAAAGTGACAATATTTACACCTAATTGTCACCACAAAGTGACAATATTCACACCTAATTGTCACCACAAGTGACAATATTCACACCAAATTGTCACCACAAGTGACAATATTCACACCTAATTATCACCACAAGTGACAATATTCACACTAATTGTCACAAGTTACAATATTTACACCTAATTGTCATCACAAGTGACACCTAATTGTCATCACAAGTGACACTATTCAACAATTAACTAGAAGATTATAGTAATCACACCGAATAATTATAGCTAAAACAAGATTTATGCACACAAATTCAAATTATTCACACCTAATTGTCATCATAAGTGACAAAATTCAGCAATTCACACTTAATTGTCATCACACGTGACACCTAATGTCATCACAAGTGACAATATTCACACCTAATTGTCATCACAAGTGACACATAATTATCATCACAAGTGACAATATTCAACAATTAACTAGAAGATTATAGTAATCACACCG
The DNA here is from genome assembly GCA_963924305.1 of Polygonum maritimum. Lineage (NCBI taxonomy): Eukaryota > Viridiplantae > Streptophyta > Magnoliopsida > Caryophyllales > Polygonaceae > Polygonum > Polygonum maritimum. The sequence continues at coordinate 16,455,044 of OZ002728.1, forward strand.
AATAAGTATAGTTAAAACAAGACTTATGCACACAACTCCAAATATCATCACAAGTGACAATATATATCATCGTCAATGTTATCAAAGGATCTTCTTGATAACACCTAATTGTCATCAAAAGTGACAATATTCAGCAAATAACTAGAAGATTATAGTAATTACACCAAATAACATAACTAATTAACAAAATTCACCTAATTGTCAATTCAATCCACTTGGCTTTTCATATCTATACAGTAAGGATGTATAGGCTTTCTCAATAGAACATAACTCTTCCACTTGGCTTGTGATAATTGATGAATCAAACACTAAAATCAGAATGTTATAATTGATGAACCAAGCTACCAGGTCTATCAACTTTTATGGCATTAAACTAGATGCTTGTACATAAGGCGTATGAAGCAGAAAATCATCATTCATTACTAATTAACGAAATTCAATTTCAGCATCTTTGTAACTTATCAATTTCACATGTCTGCTCACCACCAAACAAACACAATGATGACTGAAATTGAATCACAGGAAATCAAAGTAAACAGATTGAATCCGATTCCAAAAAATCAACTCTTAATCGATCTCACCAAGTCAAGCAAACGGATTGAATCAATTTCATGAGTACGACCATAGATCGTTCCACAAAAAAACTGAAATATATGCAAGCAAAAGCTTCCAATAACCACACAAAAACACCGGATTCAGAGCGGAACATAGAAAGAGAGACAGAGATTTACAATTCTTGGCGAGCTTGTAGCAATTGGCAACTTTCTCGTACAAATCGGCAGCATCCTCCCTAGATCGTTCCACATTGTAAGCCTCACCGGAGATGAAGGAGCCAAAACCTCAAAATCCATGGCCGCCGCCGGAGATGAAGGAGCCGCCGCGGACAACGGAGTGGAAGAGGAGCCGACAATGACGGCGTCGTAGTACAGAGGATTGACGCCGGAGGCGGAAGGCGTGGCTAGTCTACGCTCTCGATGGCGGCGGCATTGTACACGGGACTGGCCATTGGATCTGATGAAGGAGCTTTGCGAAGGCAGACGAGCCTGAGACCGTCACCGTCACATCAGATCGATGGAGGAGAAAGGAGAGAGAGGTTGGGAAGGATTGGCGCGAGAGGAAGGCAGAGAACGGATCGAGGAAAGGAGAGTGACAATGGCGGTTAGGGATCTTCGGCGGCGTCTTTGAAGGTGGAGAGCCGCTGGAGGGGGGAGGAAGGAGCGGCTTTGTGGTGGATCGCCGGTGCCGCCATTGGAGGGTGAAAAGACGCGTTTGAGGAGAGAGAAGAAGACAAAGGGATTTGGGTTTTATATTTTTTTATTGAGAAAATTTGGTCTATAGGCTATTTAGGGAGATACGGGATGCGGATAGGCGGCACCAAAAATAAATGAGCTTTCTAGCCGGTTTTCCGACTTTGCCCCTGTAAAATAGGGTAAATTACGGGGTGCCACCGCTTTCTTGTTCTCCAAGCCAGCTTCTGTAGCGCAACCATTCTCTCCCACTCTCCCACGCAGTGATTCTCTCCCAGCGCGAAAACCCAGAGAGAAGTCGGTGAACAATTCTCCCACGCAGATCGAAGAAAAGGACGATCGATCGACGACAAGCTTACAAACGAAGATCGAATCAGTAGAATTAGGTATTTTTTAGATCTACACTGTTTCAATGCAAACCATGACAAAATCTGCTTTAACGACCTGTTGAATGCAAGTTTAATACATTGGATGACACATTGTGTGACTTTTGATTGATATCCAAACTCGAATCTTGTTTTTAAAATGTAATCCGCGTTTTTTCATATTTGCGAATTTACGATGACAACTATTTGATGCTCCAGTTTTGTACTGATGAAATCGTTCGTATAGATGACAATATGAGACGTTACGCTAGTGATATGACAAGTTTTTGTTACCATTCTGCCATAGAGAAAACATGATGACAGGTTGCTAGTACACATGACATGTTTTGTTCAAGTATTAGTAAAAAAAAAACCACACGATGACAGGTCCCTATGTTCTCTTAATCCATTACACGTTGAAAGAAAAACGATGACATGTTTCAGTAAAATAATATGGTTCAGTTTAGTGAAAAAACGATTACAACCTTTGTTTGTACTGATGACAGGTTAGGTGACATGAAGGTTTTGACAGTTTATTACGGAGGAGAGTGGAATTCAAAATGCAAATATGTTGGCAATATATCTTCCAAGGCGTTGGTACTTAAAGAGAATATCAGCTTAGAGGGATTGAGGTCAACTATCGAGCAAAGGTGCAACATCAACTCGACAGGGAAAGAACTCATTCTATCACACTTAAATCCTTGGCAAGAAATCACTCATCCTTACAATGTTGAAAATGATGAAGATTTGAGCTCATTCATGGAAATTAATGCATCACTAGATGTGAATTGGAAAGTGCCACTTTGTGTTACATTAAGAGACTTCCATCCAATGACTGATGACAGCTTTGGAGTAAGAGAGTTCGATCCAATGCTAGATTACAGCTTTGATTTGAGCGACTTCAATCCATAGGCAGATGACAGCTTGGCTTTGAGCAACTTCAATCCAAGGCCTGAAGACAGCTTGGCTTTGAGCAACTTCAATCCAAGGCCTGAAGAAAGCTTGGCTTTGAGCAACTTCCATCCAAGGACTGATGACAGCTTTGTTGTGGAGACAAACACTTGTCTTCAATTGACTTCTCATGAAGAGCATTCTGTTGCAAAGATTCAGCATGATCACCAAATAACAGAAACTAATAACTACCAGCCAATAGATGCAACAGCTGAGGATATGACAGACACAGATGAAGAAGAATCTGGTGAAAAGTTGTGCACTGCCCCAACTGATTTCTTGGAGGTTGGGAGGTTGTACCGTTCAAAGCAAGAGCTGAAAGTTGATGTGGAGAGGGTAGGTGTGAGAGAGAAGTTTGTATATCGCGTCACAAAGTCAAACAAAGATGTATACAAGGTGAAGTGTATAGATAAAGATTGTTCTAGCACATGATGGCTTCGAAATTGAGAGGGACCGAAAACTTTGAAATTAGAAAGTTGAACCACAAACATACTTGCGCGTTCGACATTCGATACAAAAAACACCACAAACCTTCATACCAAAGCATTGCTGAGAAGATTAGAACAAGGTAATTCAAACACTATACACAAATGCCAGGTTTTATATTATCATATGACAGCTTTGGATTATCATAAGATGCAGGTTTTTGTAATTGTGAAATGCAGGTTTGAAGGAGTAAAAAATGGCCCAGATGCATATTAAATACAAAATGATATACAGAAAGAGTACCATGAATCAATCAGCCTCTGGAAAGCTAGGAAAGCAAGAGAACGAGCTCAAAATTTGATTAGGGGATCACCCGAAGAGAATTATGCTCTACTCCCTGCATATTGCTACATGATAGAACAAGTAAATGAAGGGACATATACGAAGCTGGTGATAGATAAAGGAAACTTGTTCAAATTTGTGTTCCTGGCATTTGGGGTGTCAATAAGGGGTTTCAAACATCTCAGAAAGGTAAGAAATGCACTTGTTATCTCTTATATTTCTTAAACACACCTGTCATCCCTTCATTACTGAAACCTGTCATCACATATATTACACGAATTGTGTAGGTTGTATCAGTTGATGGAACGTTTTTGCATGGAAAATATAAGGGGACTTTGATGAGTGCTGTAGGACAAGATGCAAACCAGCAAGTATACCCCCTTGCATTTGCTGTGGTGGATTCAGAGAATGATGCTTCTTGGAACTGGTACTTTGAACAACTCCTCAATGTTGTACCATGCTCATAAGACCTAGTAGTGGTCTCTAACAGGCATGTAAGTATTAAAAATGCCTTCTTAAAAGCTTACCCCTCAGCCATACATGTGTGTTGCAAAAGGCATCTAGAACAAAATCTGGTAAACAGATTCCATGATGCTGGGGTAATCAGCCTGTTCAATAATGTTGCAGAGGCATACACTATTTTTGAGTTTCAGAGACATTTCGAAGATATATGGAAGGCAAATACAGAAATGGGAAGGTAACTAGTAGAATCTGGTGTTGAGAAGTGGAGCAGAGCTAATTGTCAGGGTGACAGGTATAATACGATGACATCCAACAACTCTGAGTGCGTCAATGCAGCTTTGAAAATTGCTAGGTCATACCAGTTGGTTTCCCTCTTTGAGTTCATCAGAGACATGGTGACAAGATGGTTTCACAAACGTAGGAAGAACGCAACGCAGAACCATAATCAACCGCCACTAAAAGTGCGTAAGATATTGGTGGAAAGGGAGCATAATTCAAAGAGGTATAACATCAAACCTCTGAATGATGCAGAATTTGAGGTATGTGGTGGGGACTTTACTGGGGTAGTTGATCTTGCAAGAAAAAAGTGCAGCTGTAAAGTGTTTGATTTAGATCACATTCCTTGTGTACATGTTATTTGTGCAATTGGATATATGGAGTACAACATGACAGATTTCTTAGAAGGATACTACACAACTGATGCTTGGCTGAAAGCTTATCAATAGACAATATACCCAGTGCCACCAAGATCTGAATGGATTCTGCCAGAAGAAATTAGCCTGCTAAAGTGTTCTCCGCCAAAAGTGCGCAACAGAATTGGAAGACTGACTCGGGCAAAGTCGTTGTTCCCTTATCAAAAATAAATCCCAAACATGCAAACAACAGTATAGTAGGCAAGCAAGGGGTTGAACCCAAAGGAATCAATTTCTATTCAGATTTTATGGTTTTCATGCAAGAATTCAAAGGGGGGTTTGAAAGTCGGTTTCAATCAAATGTTATCAAGTAGAGTTTATCCAATCAATTCCACTTTATTAATCCGTTGATCATGAATTCATCCACCTCTTTATATGCCTAGGTCAATTCCAATCCCAATCATTAGCAATCGCAAGTCCACGGTCCAAGCAATTCTATAACCCTAGGCAAGGACGCTTAACCTAGAATTAGCATAGAGCACAGGGATAATAGGAAATCAAATCATGCAATCAAGCTACGAGTCTCATGCACAATTTAACCATTGAATACTCTTCCCTAAACTAGTCCACGGTACTAGAATAGAGTTGTTTCGAGAAATAGGAAAGATGCATAGACAACAACCAATCCTAAATCAAACAATAGATCTAAGTCAATCAAACAAGTTGATCAGGCTCATAAAATCAAACATAGATCATGGGATGAAGCACAAGAGTATCAATAAAGACCTAGGGATAAAGAGATTACCAGAATTTCACAACTTCATAATAAAGCTTCCTTGATCGAATAAACTCAAGAGGAGAGTTAGTTATCCATTACAAAGAAAACTCCAATCTTTATTGAAAGAACAATTGATTAACAAGTATGTTGTATATCCTAAAAAACCTAGAAAGGTTCCCCTTAAATAGCCCCAAGGATCAACCTTTTCGGACTAGATAAGAAAGGAAACCGAAAGATAAGAAAGGAAACAAGATATAAAAGATAGAATTTCGTCCGCGTGAAAGTCGGTCGCACCGCGACCGCGGCACCACCACCGCGCCCGCGGCGGTCTCCTTTGGTCAAATGCTGAGTCGGCCTCTACCGCGACCGCGCCACAGACAGCGCGACCGCGGCCTTCATAGGTCTTCGTGGTTCGTCTCTTCACGCCACTGCGCCCGCGTCCTAGACAACACGACCGCGATATCCATGCAGTGGCGAATCTTCGTCTTTAAGCTCTTTAACTCTTGATTCTTCATAACTTGTGTCTTCGGTCTTCATATTACAATAACGCTCAAAACTAACCTAAACACTCCCTAAATCATCTCAAAATACAAGAGTTATCCTATACAAAATAGCCAGAATCAAATTCCCCCATACTTAGATCTTGCTCGTCCTCAAGTAAGCTCAAAACAAATACATCAAGTCAGCACATCTAAGATCTCAGGAAATACAAGGGAAGATAAAAACACTCAACTCACAACCCGAACCCAAAACATAGAGAAATCATGAGCATAAAACAATGAAGCTCAAACACACACCTCACAACAAGATATAGCACTCAAGCTCTAAAAACATGAAAGAGAGCAACCTAGGATCTACCCAAATATCTATGATGTAAGCCCCAAAGTCCCCAAGCAAGAATGATCCTAATCACTCAAATTTTACCGCTCAATTCTGCTTAGGCGCCCTTTCGGGTTTTCACCTAACCGCTCTTTTCATTTTTCTCATGGTGTGCTCACAAATACTCACAACTCTCATGAACCTCATATTACCCCAGCCTAATGCTGATCCGGGTTACCTGCTTATTACCTGAGCCGCCCTTTCGGGTTTTCGACTCATCCCAGGATTTCATATGCCTTTTTTCACTTTTTTATGGCTTTTTCTATCTTTTTCCCTTTCTTTCTTCCTTTATTAAGCAAAAATATGCTGCAAGTGCTCCATGAAAAGAAGAAAATCAAAAATCTGAAGCAAATATCTAGCTAAACTAACTAGGATAAGCGAATGCGAGTACTCCTTCCCCCATACTTAAATCCTTCATTGTCCTCAATGAAGCAAAGAGAAAGGATAGAAGCAAGGAAGAAGGTATATCAGAAGACTCACAAACGATGAAGAGGGGTGGAATGGAAGAACTCTTCATAAGGTGATAGAAAGAACAGCTTCGTATTTCCAATCGGCTGGCTCACCGCGGGCGCGGCACTAGGGGCGCGGGCGCGGCATCATGGCAGAGAGCGAAGTCTACCTCGGGTGTTCACCGCGGGCGCGGCTGATGAAGCGCGGGCGCGGTTCTTGTGCAGGGACGAGGTCTTGACTTCGTCTTGAGAAGCGTGATGTGCAAATGACCGTTGTATCTTGGCTCGTTTCTCGAGAGATAGATGAATACTTGAACTCGAGCCGTGGAGATGAGATCCCGGGGAAACAAAGCTCCCCCATACTTAGGCTTTTACACATAGCCAAAGAATGGAAAGTACAAAGGTGAATGAAGAGAAGAAATAGAAGATGGAAAGATAGAAGATGGATAGAATGGGTATCGATAGATGGACAATATAGAGGTAGAATGGGACCAAAAAGTCCTCTTTTTGTCTTTTTTCTTTTTTTTTTTCTATTTTTTTTCTTTTAAAAATATAACGAGCTAAAACCGAGACACAGTATTGTTGCCGCGAGCACGGGCTAGTACCTGTTCGTCGGGCGCGCTGACGATCCACCGCGGGCGCGGTATCACGCCAGGCGTGTCCTTTTGGACCTAGTACCTGCATGTTAGCTAAAAACACAAGCAAAACCTAAGCTAGGAATGGAAAAACAATCTAAACTAATCCTTAGGTTGCCTCCCAAGCAGCGCTTTTGTTTAACGTCGTTGGCTCGACGTGGATACGATCAATATGGGTCCTCATCAACATGAATTCAGACCTCGTTGCCACCATGAGATATGGAAAGAGATCCATTGGCAACGTCGATGACCGTGTTGGCGGTTTTCATGAAGGGGCGACCTAGTAAGAGAACCGGGTCGTACCGCCCTTCGCCTATCTCCATCACATAAAAATCTGCAGGAAAGATCAAACCCTGCACCTGCACTAGAACATCCTCAACTAACCCTTTTGGGCGCACATTAGAATGGTCAGCCAACTCAAAAACAATATCAGATACCTTTAAAGGACCAAGGCCTAACCTATCATACATGCAAGTTGGAAGAACATTAATGGAGGCACCTAAATCTAGCATAGCACGCTCAATTTTAGTTTCTCCAATAGTGACAGGGACGGTGAATCTTCTTGGGTCAGAGCATTTTTTTGGTAATTGCTTCTGGAGTAGGGAATTACAAGTCTCAATTTTGCTATCCTGCGTTTTCTCAACTAGAGCCACCTTTTCAATCTTAAGACTAGTCCTATTTTTTCTTTTTATGGTGCATAGCTCTTTCATGAATTTAGCAAAATGAGGGACACTTTGGATGAGATTGATGAGAGGAACATTTACCTGGCAATTGGCGAAGGTCTCGAAGTGTTCCTTGTCATGTGCCGGCTTCCTTGTGTCCTTGAGTGCTTCTGGGAATGGGGGAGAGGGCTTGAAAGAATTCAATGGTGGAAGAGGTTCCGCCACATAGCCATCGTCTTCCTCTACTACTGGGGCTCGGGTGCGTCTAGGAGAGTTCGGACGCGGGGGCGAATAGTTCTTGAAAGCATAATCGAGTAAAGCCCCAAAGTTTCGCTCTGCCTCCTTACCGCGGGCGCGGTCCGGGCTCCGCGGTCGCGGCGCCTCACGCCTCTCGTGATCCATGTCCTCTGTTGGAATTTCGCGGGTGCTAAGGGAAGGGCGCGGTCGCGGATTTCCACCAGAGACATGGTCTTCGTCTTCTGCTGCCCCGGCGCGGTCGCGGCCAGGGGAACGCGGTCACGGATCATCACCAGGGGGTGATTCCCGACTCGCCAGTGCTCTTCCGCTCCTTAGGTTCATGGCTCTCACATTCTCCTTGTGATTGAGCGGTTGAGAGGGAATCCTTGGACTCGAGCCTATTGATCATGGTGGCAAGTTGGCTCAGTTGAGTCTCGAGATTCTTTACAACAACTCTCGTCTCTTGGTTCTCCTTCAAGAGGGCGGTAATAGCATCATTCTGAGACGGAGCAGGCGCTCTCGGGGCATAGTTGTTTGACCGAAATTGTTGTTGCTGGCCTTGAGGAGCGTACTCCTGCTGCTGTTGTGGTGGATCTTGTTGCTGCTGGTTGTTCCACCTTAGGTTAGGATGGTTCGCCCACCCCGGATTGTAGGTGTTAGAGTAAGGATCATTCCGGGGCCGGGGCGCACCATAGTTGCCAATAGCATTGACCGACTCTTCGGTCTCCTGAATAGTAGGGCACTGATCTGTGTGGTGGCTCGCATCATAGGAAAGACCGCAAGCATTAACTTGCTGAGCCGTCCTTTTCGTGAGAAGCTGCTTCATAAGATCTTTGAGCTCCCTTACTTCAGCATTCAGGGACTCATTCACCACACTCACGGACCTCACATTGGTCCTGGATCTCTGATTGCGGGCTTGTTCCGCCAAGATTTCTACTTTCTGAAAAGCTGCAGCTGGGGTCAAGTTCTCGTAACTACCCCCACAAGATGCATTCACGAGCCTCTTGTCATTGTCGCAGAGTCCTTCAATGATATAGCAAATGAGATCCTTGGCCTGGTAGCCATGGTATGGACAACTCGCGATGAGCCTCTTGTAGCGCTCATAATAGTCATAGAGGTTCTCGTCTTCCCCTTGCTCCAAACTGCTGAGCTGCTTCTTAATAGATGTTTGTTTGGAAGCGGGGAAGTACTTTTCAAGAAACGCTTTCTTCATGGCCGCCCAAGTAGTGATAGAACCCGGCACCAAATAAAGGAGCCAGTCCTTGGCTGAGTCCTCAAGAGAGAAGGGGAAAGCCCGGAGCTTGATTTGATCCTCCGTCACATCAGTAGGCTTCATACTCACGCACACCGCGTGAAATTCAATGAGATGCTTGTTCGGGTCCTCACCACTCAACCCGTGGAATTTGGGCAAATGGTGGATGAGACCAGACTTCAGTTCGAACTTCACACACTCCCCGAGTTCGGGGAATTGAACAGCGAGCTGCTGTTGCTGGAGAACAGGCGCTGTGAGTTGGCGAATAGTTTGTTCCGCCATGGCGCCTTCTGGTTCAGAATCAGAGAGAGAAAGAGATTCAAGAAGATTGTAGGATGTTGACATTCTGGGGGCACTCCTTATCTTCCGAAGAGCTGTCAATTTCTGGATCAAAACGAACAGGAGAAGTATTAGTAGACCGGGTACGGACCATTTGTTAGCTCCGAACCCGAAGGATGGTTCTACGCACGAACCGCGGGCGCGCCGAGGGGGCCGCGGTCGCGGTTTGAGCGCAGAGCACGAAAACGCACACAATCAAAACAAGAAAAAGGATTCCCCGGCAACGGCGCCAAAATTTGACTCGGGCAAAGTTGTTGTTCCCTTATCAAAAATAAATCCCAAACATGCAAACAACAGTATAGTAGGCAAGCAAGGGGTCGAAACCAAAGGAATCAGTTTCTATTCAGATTTTATGGTTTTCATGCAAGAATTCAAAGGGGGGTTTGAAAGTCGGTTTCAATCAAATGTTATCATGTAGAGTTTATCCAATCAATTCCACTTTATTAATCCGTTGATCATGAATTCATCCACCTCTTTATATGCCTAGGTCAATTTCAATCCCAATCATTAGCAATCGCAAGTCCACGGTCCAAGCAATTCTATAACCCTAGGCAAGGACGCTTAACCTAGAATTAGCATAGAGCATAGGGATAATAGAAATTCAAATCATGCAATCAAGCTACGAGACTCATGCACAATTTAACCATTGAATACTCTTCCCTAAACGAGTTCACGGTACTAGAATAGAGTTGTTTCGAGAAATAGGAAAGATGCATAGACAACAACCAATCCTAAATCAAACAATAGATCTAAGTCAATCAAACAAGTTGATCAGGCTCATAAAATCAAACATAGATCATGGGATGAAGCACAAGAGTATCAATAAAGACCTAGGGATAAAGAGATTACCAGAATTTCACAACTTCATAATAAAGCTTCCTTGATCGAATAAACTCAAGAGGAGAGTTAGTTTTCCATTACAAAGAAAACTCCAATCTTTATTGAAAGAACAATTGATTAACAAGTATGTTGTATATCCTAAAAAACCTAGAAAGGTTCCCCTTAAATAGCCCCAAGGATCAACCTTTTCGGACTAAATAAGAAAGGAAACCGAAAGATAGGAAAGGAAACAAGATATAAAAGATAGAATTTCGTCCGCGTGAAAGTCGGTCGCACCGCGACCGCGGCACCACCACCGCGCCCGCGGCGGTCTCCTTTGGTCAAATGCTGAGTCGGCTTCTACCACGACCGCGCCACAGACAGCGCGACCGCGGCCTTCATAGGTCTTCGTGGTTCGTCTCTTCACGCCACCGCGCCCGCGTCCTAGACAACGCGACCGCGATATCCATGCAGTGGCGAATCTTCGTCTTTAAGCTCTTTAACTCTTGATTCTTCATAACTTGTGTCTTCGGTCTTCATATTACAATAACGCTCAAAACTAACCTAAACACTCCCTAAATCATCTCAAAATACAAGAGTTATCCTATACAAAATAGCCTGAATCAAAGACCCAGGGTGAACAGGTTGTCATCACTACTAGTTCATTCTGCAAACCTGTCATCTTACAATTATACTAACCTGTCATAACTAAAATCATACTAATTGTGTTGTAGGTTGTCGTCTCTCGGAGAGCGTGTAAAGCCAGTCAAGATGAAAAGGAAAGCAAACCCCTACAAATGCAGCATGTGTGGGACTGCTGGTCACAACAAAAAAAGATGCCCAAGAAGAGACCAAGACACAGGGAGTTGCTCCTACATAAAGAGTTGAAGTTGTCATCTAGTGCATGATGTGTCATCTACAGACTTACATAAACACTTGTTTTTGAGCAGATTTACATACACTTATTGGAACCCAGGGAAATAAGTTGATGTATGCTTGCATCAATACTCTAGTGCATGATGTGTTATCTTGCAAAACACTTGTTGAAACTCAGAAACCAAATTTGCCTTCATTTTGATCTATTATGGAAAATGTTATCGTGCAAAACACTTGTTGAGTTTTCACTTTTTGACAATATAATGTTGTGTCATCCTATATGTTGTCATCAGTATAAACGTGTCATCGACATTGATTTCATTTTTGATCATACAAACTTCCGATAATGCAAATACTACTACTATGTAAAAACAATACTTCACCATATATAAACCATAAAATGCATCACATTAGTATCCAGAGTACCACATCAACACAGTTCTAATTCCTTAATACTAACTTACTACTTAGTTACTTGTCATCAGACTGACTACCAAAAGACAGTCAAAGTACTAACTTGTCATCTATCCAAAGTATCAAATTCATCATCTATCCACCTGATCAAAATACTACTCAAAAGACACAGTCATTATCACCTAAACAACATTAACTAGCCAAAATACATACGAGTCAGCCAAACTACTATCCACAGTTTGCAGTCACTTCCATTTAATCATCAAACACCCATGTACCCTGGTGCAGCTCTATCGCTATTTTTTCCCTGTATGGTTGAATGTTGTCCTCGTTCACTTTGCACTGAAATCCAAAAGCCAAAGCTTCGATGTACTTGATGGTAAACACACCACAATTACCTCTGCAAAACGACAACAAAAAGAGTGTTAAAATGGAAGACTTTCATAAATCAAATAAAAAGCCTTCAAACAAATCAAAAAAACCTTTACCCTTGTTTGTCTTCAGTAAAATTTGGATTTCTGGACCAGTTGAAAGGAGTACCCAACTCCTGGATAAGGTGAGCCATTCTATCACAAGATCGGATGTAGTAAGGCAGCATAACACACAAAGGCGTCACTAGGTATTGCAACTGCTCATCAGTGTATAAATCTGGGCGACAATCATATAAATTCACTATCTTCTCCATAATGTCAATTTCTACCACAATCCAGTGCTTGTCCTCGATGTTCAAGGGTGCATATACCCTTTTAACATCAAACCATGGCTTACCAAATATAAGAGGCAGCAATCCATCAAGGTAATTGGTCCAGCTGGTGCTAAAGTAGAATGAACCTTCCAAGAGCTTCTACAGCATAGGATGATTGAATCTAGATGACCAAAAGATGTCCACGATTGCAACATCTTTCCAAGCATCTCCCTCATCATGAATCCTCTTTCTCATATGGAACAAAGCTTCATTTATATGCTACAGATACAATTGTAACTTGTATGACCTGAGAGTTGTAATTGAGAATTGATATTCAAACTTGTCATCCATAAGAGATTCACTTACCTCATCACCCAGCCAGCAGCTCTTCATGACAATACTCTTGAAGAACCTTTTATCAAGTGTAGTTTCATACCCACGAACACCAACATTGTTTGCCCTATATGAAAACAAAGCAAAATTTCTCTTAATAAAATATAACAAAGACACATACATTGAAAAAGGATGAGAGATAGCAATACCTTTTATCAAGAAACCAAGCATAGAAAACTGATCTGTCTTCATTTTCATAGAATGAATTCCTTGGTTTTCTTGGAATCTTCTTCTTCTTTTGAGCAGTGTAAGGAGAAACCAAATAATCACTAGGCTTAGCATTCCTAGAAGACCTTCTCAAACCAGCATTGATGTCCTCATCTTCAGTGTCATCCTCTTGCTTCACAACTAGTTTGACATCCTCTTGCTTGATCACTGGTTTCACATCCTCTTGCTTGATAACTGGCTTCACATCCTCTTGCTTCACCTCTTGCTTCACAGCTTGTTTCACATCCTCTGGTTTGATAGGGTTGACAGGTGGTTTGACATCATCTTGCTTGGCATCCTCTGACTTGTCATCCTCCCTCTCAACAGCTGCAATTGGTGACTCATTTCCTTGAGCAACGTCTGCTTGAGGAACCTCATCTTCTTATAAAGGAGCAGCACCAATGATAACATCCTGCTCACCAGAATTGCCACCACCAATATCATCTGCAACATTTGGAACAACATCAACAGCCATCTGTTCCATAGCACCTTCACCAACAATCTCATTTGCATCATCTGGAAACTTGTCATCAGCATTGTCTTCCTTAGCATCTTCAACACATAATATAATCTTTTCAACTAAGTTGTCATCCTTGGAATCTCCACCATCCACAGAGATCTCTTCTTGAGTAGGAACCTTAGAGGGTTCTTCCACAACAACTTATGGTTGAGTAGCATCTTGTCCAACATCAACAGACATCTCTTCTTGAGTAGCAACCTCTGAGGTTCTTCCACAACAACACCAGCTGGTTGACTACCATCTTCTCCACCATCAACAGACTTCTCTTCTTGAGTAGGAACCTCTGAGGGTTCTTTCACAACAGCACCAGCTAGTTGAGTACCATCTTCTCCACCATCCACAGAAACTTGAGTAGGAATTTCAAGATCAGGACCATCTTCTCCATCATCTGACTCTGGTTCTGAAGAATCTTGCACATTCTGAGAGTCAACACCAGCTGCACATTGTTGCAAATTTTTGAATAAATGCCAATGATCATCTTGTTGTGAATAATCAGCTATTATTTCATGCAATACATCATTAAAAGATTTACCTTGATCTCTTGACTTATCAGAGGTGCTTGCACCAGGATATCCTCTAGCTCTCAGAAATTCAGCCATGTCATACAACTTACTATTCATATCCACTTGCCTCTCACTCAACAGCATAAGATGATTTGTCAAATCTTGAACTCTCCATTGCACACTTTTTAATGAATGTGCAACTAGCCTGATATCATCTCTCAAATTTTTTGCCCATGTAGGCTCTTCATCATTAACAGACTGTCCACCAATAGGCACCTTCTAACTGCCTACACCATCCAACTTATCAGCCTGTTTTCCAGCATCCTTTGTCTTCTTACCCTTCATATCAGCCTTCTTTGGCTTCTTTTGAACTTTCTCCTTTACAACAACTCCCAACTGCCTTGAACTACCACTTCTCAAGCGAGAAGACACACCCAAATCAGACTTGTCATCCCCTTTAACACCATCCTTTCCAGCAGACTTGTCATCCTTCTGTTCCTTAGACTTGTCATCTCCAGACTTGTCATCTTCAGACTTGTCATCCACCTTGACACCATCCTTCTCAACAGACTTGTCATCCCCATGTGCTTCACCACCCAACTTGTCATCTGACTTCTGGGCCTCCTCATTACCAACACAATCTTCTTCTGTACTCTTTATTACAAATTTGACAGACCTTGGCAACTTAAACTTCTCACCAAAGACATGCTTCTTCATGTCTGCTAATGTCTCGCTAACATCTACTTCTCTCACAGCTTCAGATTTCCTTCTCTTGACCTTTGACTCGGCTAAAGTCGTCGTGCCAAGATCAAAGATAAATAACCCAAACAAACAAACTAAGTATAGCAAGTAAGTAAGGGGTCGAACCCAAGAGAACTAAGGTATCTAGTATTAATATATTTATCAACTACAGAAAAGGGGGGATTTAGGAAAGATATCTAACTAAACTAATCTAAGAAACAAAGAACAAACAAATAAACAAACATACAAATATGGGGAAACAATTGATAAGGAGACAAGTTCATTCAAAAGATCTACTCATGATGTAATCCCTCGATCATAGATTTATCCATTGATTTCATTCACACCTATGGTTAATTCCTATCCTGATCATTAACAATCGCAAGTCCACGGTCCAAGCAATTCTATAACCCTAGGCAAGGACGCTTAAACCTAGAATTAGCATAGAGAACAAGGATATGCAGGATATAATATCAAACAATCAAGCTACGAGTCAATTGCAAGATAAAACAATCAATTCTCTTCTTAATCCTAGTTGCATAGACAACAGGTCTAGGTTAAGTTGTTTTCACAGATTAGTTTTGTCCACGGTCCAAACCTAATCAAACAGTAGAAAGCTAATCAATTCAATAGGGTCGCGAATCCTAGAGAAACAATCAACATTCATAAGATGAAGCACAAGAGAATCAATATCAACCAAAGGATAGAAATCAATTACCAAAACCTCACGAGTTCATACATCAGAGCTTCTCCCTTGAACAAACCCAAGGAGACTAGCTCTCCATAACTAAACTAAAAACCTAAAAGAGAAGAATTGAATTATGAATTGGAAGTAAGAGGTAGAATAAACCTAAGGCTGGCTCCTCCTTATATAGCCCAAGGAACAAGCTCCACGAGATAGATAAGGTAAGAGGCAAAAGATAGGAAAGGAAACAAGATAGAAAGGAAAAGATTTTATCCGTCTCGAAGTCGGCCCGCACCGCGACCGCGTCAACAACTCCGCGCCCGCGGTTTCGCAACAGAGAAGAACAAATCGACTCTAGCTATCCACCGCGACCGCGGATCCTCCGCCGCGCCAGCGGCGGTCTCCGTTTGGCATATTGCTGAGTCGGCTTCTACCGCGACCGCGCCATCGACAACGCGACCGCGGCCTTCATGGGTCTTCATCATTGCCGCCTTGCTCCACCGCGCCCGCATCATAGACAACGCGGCCGCCGTATCCATGCAGTGGCGAACTTCGTCTTTAAGCTCTTTAACTCTTGATTCTTCATAACTTGTGTCTTCGGTCTTCGTATTACAATAATGCTCAAATCTAACCTAAACACTCACAATAATACTCCTAAAATACAAGAGTTAACCCATACAAAATAGCCCGAATCAAATTCCCCCATACTTAGATCCTGCTCATCCTCGAGTAAGCTCAAACAAATATAACAAGGTAGCACAACTAAGATCTCAGGAAATACAAGGGAAGACAAAAACGCTCAACTCACAACCCGAACCCAAAAATATAGAGAAATCATGAGCATAAAACAATGAAGCTCAAACACACACCTCACAACATGATATAACACTCAAGCTCTAAACATGAAAGAGAGCAACCTAGGATCTACCCAAATCTAATATGTAAGCCGCAAAGTCCCCAAGCAAGAATGATCCTAAACACTCGAATTTTACCGCTCAATTTTGCTTAGGCGCCCTTTCGGGTTTTCACCTAACCGCTCTTTTCATTTTTCAATAGGTGTGCTCACAAATACTCACAACCACTCATAAACCTCTTATTACCCCAGCCTAATGCTGGTCCGGGTTACCTGCTTATTAACTGAGCCGCCCTTTCGGGTTTTCGACTCATCCCAGGATTTATATGCCTTTTTCCAATTTTTTTTTGGCTTTTTCTATCTTTTTCTTTTCCTTTCTTTCTTTATTATGCAAAAATATGGTGCAAGTGCTCCATGAAAAGAAGAAAATCCAAAATCTGAAGCAAATCACTAACTACACTAACTAGGATAAGCGAATGCGAGTACTCCTTCCCTCATACTTAAATCCTTCATTGTCCTCAATGAAGCAAAGAGAAAGGATAGAAGCAAGGAGAAAGGTATATCAGAAGACTCACAAACGATGAAGAGGGGTGGAATGGGAGAACTCTTCAAAGGTGGTAGAAGAATGGAACTCCGTATTTCAATCGGCTGGCAAACCGCGGGCGCGTTGTGGAAGGCGCGGCCGCGAAATCATGACAGAGAGCAGAAGTCTTGGGCTAGCGTACCACAGCGGGCACGGCTGATTGGGCGCGGTCGCGGTACTCGTGCAAGGACGAGTTCTTGACTTCATCTAGAACAATGTGATGTGCAAACAACCTTCGCATCTTGGCTCGTCTCTTGGAAGATGGACTAATACTTGAACTCGAGCCGTGGAGAAGAAATCCCGGGGAAACAAAGCTCCCCCATACTTAGGCTTTGACACGTAGCCATAAGAATGGAATTACAAAGGTGGATGGAAAGAATATAGAAGAGATGGAGAGATAGAAGATGGAGTAGAATGGATATAGATAGACGGAAGATATAGAGATAGAGTGAGACCAAGAAGTCCTCTTTTTTTTTCTTTTTCTTTTTTTTTCTCTTTTTTTTCTTTTTTTTTTAATCGAACCAGGGGCCGACGCAGGCGCGGCACGAGTGACGCGACCGCGGCGGTCTAGTACCTGTACGCCGGGATGGGTTCTGGTGCTCCACCGCGGGCGCGGTGTGGTTGCCGCGACCGCGGTTTTGCACCAGAATGTCCTTTCGGACCTAGTACCTGCACATTCGTCCGAATAAAGCAAAAATAACCTAGGCTAAGAATGGAAAAACAATCTATCTAAGCCTTGGGTTGCCTCCCAAGCAGCGCTGTTGTTTAACGTCGTTAGCTCGACGTCTTCATGATCGGACATCGTCAATGCCCTAAGCATCAAATCAAAGTCCTGCACAGCTATCTTACAACAGGACAAGTAACATGTTGACAAATTAACAAGAAATAAGAAATAGTTCAAACTCCTTTTAACCTATCAAACATGCTTGAGCAATTAGGGTGAGATTTTCTAGAGTGAAACCAATTAGGTGATTTATGTGATTTTTCAAAATATTCAGCAAAGCATGCAAATCTCCTATTTGAATTATCACTCTCATCAAATAAAAAGAACGAGAAGTCATCAACTACCCTATCATGCTTGAAGATGGAATCCTTGACAAAAGATTGACATGAAAGAACAAAACAAGGATCAAGAGAAAGGGAAGAGGTGGAATAAAGGATATAAGGATCATCAAGGCTGACCTCAGGAATCTCCATGGAAGGGGATACGAGGGTTTCTGACGGTGAAGAAGAAATCTCCATAACATCATCTCGAACCTCCTCTTGCTCCAAACCATCCCAAAATTCACCAAATATCGCCCAATCAACTTCTCCTGTTGTCCCGTCATCCTGAGTGGACTCTTTCTGCCTTACTGGAACAAGCCTGGGGATCTCCTTGGGTACCGAATAAGGATAATCGAGCTTTATAACCGGGTCCGGAACATCGTCGGTGAAGACAGGATCATGGTTGAGCACCGGTGGACTAACCTCCTCGGACGCCGCGGGCACGGTTTGTGGGCCGCGGTCGCGCTTTTCCAGGGGAGAATCCTCTGTTTCTGCATCGGAACCGTGGGCGCGGTTGTCATCCCGCGGTCGCGGTTCTTGCTCAGAAAGTTTTTTGGCGTTCGCTTCGTCCCGTTCCTGCATCCAAATCTCCATGTCGCAGAAAATATCCCACTGTTCCTGAGGCCATATGCAGTCAAATCTTTTATCAGTCCAGCGGTTAAACTCGATCATAGTCTCCATCGTCATTCCACGATAGATTTCATGGAAAAGTTCCAGCATACAAACGTACACTCCTCGAGCAATCAGGCCATGTGTCTCATCTCGAACTCTTTTGAAATATTCATAGAATGGCTCACCCTGAAATTGCTTAAACTCATAGAAAGGCATTAGAATATATAAGTATGGACCGTAAGATAGGTCCACACAAAGTCAATAAAAATATTAATACTAGAAAGAAACCAAAGTTCCCCGGCAACGGCGCCAAAATTTGACTCGGCTAAAGTCGTCGTGCCAAGATCAAAGATAAATAACCCAAACAAACAAACTAAGTATAGCAAGTAAGTAAGGGGTCGAACTCAAGAGAACTAAAGTATCTAGTATTAATATATTTATCAACTACAGAAAAGGGGGGATTTAGGAAAGATATCTAACTAAACTAATCTAAGAAACAAAGAACAAACAAATAAACAAACATACAAATATGGGGAAACAAGAGGGTGATTCACATGAGAATATCCCTTAAGATACAAACTGTAAATATATAACAACCGTTAGATTTGAGAATCTAACGGTTGAGATTGAAGTGGAAGGTAGATTTGAAAATTAAGGCTTAAATTGAGACGGTGGTATTTTTGTAATTATAGCAAACGTTGTGGCATAATCGACCTTTGCCCCGCCCATACTCAGAGTCTCAGATTGCAGATTCCTGCTTCCTCTGGCACGCGAACTTGCTCTCCTCCCAAACGACGATGGTAAGCACATTCTCAAGGTCACCTCCTTCTCTTCCTTCGATCGATCGGGCTTTTTGATCTTGCGACGTCTGATAGCTACTCAATTCGCCTCCTCTCTCTCTTCTCCGAATCACGATTCCTCTGCCGTGTGCCCTAGAAATCGATCGGAGATCGTCATCGAGGATCAATCGGACGTCGAAAGTAGCTCGGAGTACAATCACACTGTCAAGTACTCTCGTCCATCCACTATCAAGCTAGGTCAGCAACTTTCGCACTTGTGCAACTCCATCAGCTTAATCAGTATCGTCGAGCTCGCTTCGAAGGTGTGCAATAGGCAGATCGGCGTTGATTTCGGAGTTTATACGTTGCTTAGCGTCAAGACCTCCCCTAATTCCAACAACGCAGGTAATTTCGTGATCCAATGATTTCGTTTTGGCCAACCTAGGGTTTCCAATTTGTGCGCTTGTTGGTGTTTTATTAGTTTTTGTATTGTTGAGCAATTTGGTGAGCAGGATGCTTGTTGAGATGGCGAACGTAGCTTTGGATCATATAAAGCTTAGAGATTGTATTTATGTTGTAGGAAGACTAGGCTAAATGCCATCAAATAGACAGGTTTATTCTGAAATCCCGTTCTTGGCCTTTGAATTTATGCTTTGTCCAAATGATTGTTGAAGATGCCAAATGCATCTTCTTAGGGTTTGCCAGCTTTACATCTTGGGAATGATATGATGTGGCGCAAACTATTTGCATGCTCTAGTATTCAGTTCAATGAAGAGGCAGGCGAGAGTGGACCTTTCAGTTCATGATGCCCTTAATCTGATGTTGAAATAGTCACTAGAATTCACTACTATGGCTTAACTGCTCTCTAGATTTGGAATTTCCTGGAGTTGCCATGCTATAGATATATACCTAGCTCATCAGTATATGCTTATGTCAGTGAGTGTTGTACAAAGCTCAATCTCACAAATGGATTTGATATAGCAGTGGATCTCTGAAGCTTCCTCTCTTTGCCACTAGGCAACCATATTGTACATATATGATGTTGAATTATTCTATGCTCACTGAAATCTGCATGATGATCATAATTTGGTAATGGAGTTAGGAATCTGATGTTGTTATATATGAGTCAGGGTATTTTACAATCACAAGGGAAGCTTATGAGGAAGATGAGATTTATGCCCTCATCCTTGACATCAAATTCCCATTGCTTGTTGACTACTCTTGTTGCCTCACGCCGTAAGAAGGTCTATAAAGTCAAAAATTGTGTCACTGATGTGGACCCTGAGAGGGAGAAGGAGTAGAAAGCTAAGGTGACCTAATTTTATTTAAAAATATAGCTTCTGGTTTAATGTCTGTCAAACTCAAATTCATTCTTTTTGCATATGTAGGTTGAGAGCCAACATGTTTGTAATAACCCTCAAATTTAAATAAGGATGAAAGAATAAAATAATTATCATTAATTATAAATAATAATATTTATAACTTTTCTACATAAAAATAATTTACAAAATAATATAATAAATAAACAATTTTAACTTTATTGGAAACTATCTATATATATATATTTAAGAGAAAGTCGAGTTAGTAACATAAAGAAAGTATTAAATAAATAAGAAAATAAAAATAAAACAACCCATTGTCATTATGGAGAGTTGAACTCCCAACCTCTTCTTACACTCTTATAAGACACACTCCACCAACCGGGCCATCCCGTTTTTCTGTCACTTAAGCCCATTAAATTAAACAAGTATCCAATTAGGGGGTCGTCTTCAACCTCGTGCCGGGGAGGAGTTAGCTCAGCCGACTGTAACTAGTTCGATCCTCCATAGAAATGGCAATTTGAAGCTCCATTGGATTCCGTATTTAAGACCCCTCTTAACCCCTCACTTAATTGGGTGTTTATTGCCCAATTAATTTCGCCCATTTAATTATAAGATAAGAATAAGACTTTAATTAGGGTTTTGAACCTTCCCTTGTTATTGTCCGAATTCATCAATTATAGGGGGCGGAAATCTCTCGTTGGATTACCGTTCAGACGTGGATGGATAGAGATTAGCAGTTGCCGGAGTTAATTAGGGGGTAATTAAGGTGTAACGCCCAAAAATTCAATTTCTCATAACGGGGGCTTTAATTTGGGGAGTAAATTTGACCTAATCCTAAACCCATTGCTCTCAATATAAATAGCCGTGATCGAGTAAGTTCCTACCATCCTCGAAATACCAATACTCCCACAAAACTCTTCCCATTCTGTTAGTAGCCGCAGTGCCACCGGAGTCCCTCATTGCCGTCGTTCTCTGTTGCTGCTCTGTTCTGGTGAGCAAACAGGTTCAATTCTTTTCTTCCGTTGAAGTACCTTTTTCCTATACACTTTAGATTATTAAATTGAGGAATTAGGTTGGCTAATAAAATACAGTAAGATGGTTAGCAAATAAAAAGGTACTGCAATATCACGTGTAATATACAGGAGAGTGAGTTGACTAGTGAAAGGGCATAACTATGAAATAGGTGGGCACAATAATCGGTTTTCTTCCTCCATATCTTTTGTTTTTATTGATATTATAATATACTAAGTGGGCTAAATCCTGGAATAGTATAACTATCAAGTGAAATGTAGAGCAAGATGGAAATCATGGTAGGACAATAATAATATAAAAATTAGGGTGTCGTTTAAGAACTAATTTATGGATTAGCAAATAATTTTAATAAGTTTTTCTTTGAAGGATTCCATAGTGGGTAAGTAAGTATACTACTGAATTTGATAAACTAAAAGTATTAAACTTGAAACTAGAATTACACTCAATCGATCAAATAGTGAGGGTTGTTCCTAGAACTCAAAGTTATGAAGGATATAAATTTGAATTCTAATTTCTTAGTAGAAGCACAAAATAAATTGTTAAGTAATTTATTTTGTTGTCGTATTTCCGAATTTCCTTGGATCTCGAAGGGACGTGCTTTCGTTGTTGATTCTTTCCTTTCCGTAGCAACCCGAGTCCAATTCGTCGTTATCAAGGCAAGTGGTTTCGGTTCTCTTTTCCATGTTTTCGTACTCGCATGATTTTATCAAATCATGATTTTAATATGTTGGGGACTATTGTTTGAATAAAAGGAACATAGGTTCTATTATTTCATAGATTTAACAACTGTTATTTCTAGATGATATTAGGCTGCGCTAGATGGACATAGGTCTCGATGCTTGTGGACTTATGTATGTGTGTTATCTTGCTTGGATTTAATTACTAGCGTAGTGATCTAGAGACTAAGGTCGTAAGACCAATTTAATAAATTAATTAAGTATCGCTAGGTCGTAAAGTCTAATTTCCCTAGCGTAAGGTCATGACCCATGCCTGCTCAACCGCCGAGGGGTGTTCGCACTAGTAACGTGCCAAGGGACGTAGGTGCCCGCATCTTGTAATCATTTGATAAAGCCTTCAAAATATCTTAATTATTCAAGTGGAATATTAATGTGTAAAAAGTATGATCTCAAGATAGATAAGCACTTGTGCACCTAGGTAACTTGATAGGATGGTTAGTACAAAATGGAATACCGTCCTCGCTCTCGGATTTCGTTGAGTCTGGTTCCAATCTGAATGCTTGCTTGACTTGTTAAAACGCCTATAAAATGGCAAGATGGGCTTGGTACTTAAGCGCCCTAGCGGCCACCTCCCCGTCGGCACTTACGAGTAAGATGAGGTTGGTTGAGGTTCACGTAGTCAACGAGGGTTGTAAAAACCAACATCACTTGTGTGAAAGAAGTTCCCAACATATTCGTATTAAACCTTTTAGAACCTTTCCCGGAGTTCTTCTCACAACTCTCTTAAAAGTCATGCTCGTTTTCTCGTGGAAGGTAGTAGAGGGTTAGGCTATCGTCCGGTTTTCATTCGGCGTCGAT
Source organism: Polygonum maritimum (assembly GCA_963924305.1). NCBI lineage: Eukaryota > Viridiplantae > Streptophyta > Magnoliopsida > Caryophyllales > Polygonaceae > Polygonum > Polygonum maritimum. The sequence goes on from OZ002728.1 coordinate 16,478,303, forward strand.
ATCCGTCTCTACTTCCTCTCACTAACCCAAACCGCCTTTCAAAACCCCATTTGCATAGTCTGTCATAAGACTAACCGACCACCCTTTTCCTTGCATGGTCGGCTGGTGTCAACCGTTTTTCCTCGTGGCGGCACATCAGGTGGAGGAGTTGTTATCAAAGACTAAGGACCACCAAGGAGCTCTCTTCACTATTTCTTTAATTCCGAATAATCCAGATTGAGATCCTCGACATGTGAGGACCTATCTAAGACTCTAAGTTTGAGAACGGATGTTTATACTTGTGGTTGGATGTACCCGACTTTTTAATTCCGCATTAAGTACCAGTTTATTCTATTTCGCATTTAAAGTTTTCTGTTTGTCTGTTAATACTATAAGCCTAGGGTAACTTTGGAGTAAAATTCCAAGGTTACTGACGGTAATATCCCTACAAAAAAAGGGGGTGTTACAATGCTGCTGAGTAAAAAGCGGGAAAGGGTCAATCGAAAGTATTCAAAACCCGCAGATAGGGGACGACACCTGGCTTCTTGGAAGATGCCAGCTGAAAATAAACTGGCTGGTTTAAGGCAATGTTTCAGCGATCACATGACTAGCTACTTGATGAGCATTGCCAAACAGGAGAAGTTGGATGGAGAACTATATATGTTAATTGAAATCTTATCATGCTGCTACCTGCACACAAATGGCAGCCCTTGTAAATTGAACTCTATATGTATATAGGATTATAATGTACGTACGTACATTAATTATATATTACAGGGCATTGCTACTATATATGTTATTTGAATTTCATTTGTAAACCAGCTAGGCCATGCGTAGCTAGCTAGCTATATAGCCCATGAAAATTGTCCTCAATTTGTTATGCCCTCAATTTGATTATTCTTGATTTTAGGGCTTGTTACACTTTAATACCTATGATTTGATTTTAGATATGCGTTCACGTATTTGAGTGTCATGTTCACGTATTTTAGATGTGCGTTCATAAATTTAAGTATAATGTTCACGTATTTGAGTATCATGTTCACGTATTTTAGATGAGCGTTCACATATTTGATTATAATGTTCACATATTTGAGTATAATGTTCACGTATTTGAGTATCATGTTCACGTACTTTAGATATAGATAGCAGGTAGAGATAGAGAAAAAGGTTGTTGGCTAAATTTCTAATACATTCAAGTTCATGCATTATATGACGCATGAATAAGTATATATAAGTTTCATTAAGTGAAACAATTTATTGTGTCTGTTTTCATGTTCACGTATTTTCTTTGGGTGTTCACAAAATTGATGAGTGTGTTCACATATATTATGTCGTGGTTCACATATTAGTAAAGATGACACATGAATGAAGAAACAGTTTATCAGTAAAGATAGTATATGAATGCAGAAAAAGGTTTTTATGTTCGTTATCTTGTTCACGTTTTTTCTTTGGATGTTCACATATTTCATGACGGCGTTCACATCGTAGTAAAAGATGGTATATGAATGTAAAAATAATTTTTTATGTTCATTATCTTGTTCACGTTTGTTCTCAGGATGTTCAAGTATTTGATGGAGTTGTTCATATATTTCATGTCGGCGTTCACATCTTAATAAAAGATGGTATATGAGTGCACAAACGATTTTTTATGTTCACATATGTGCTCACGTATTTTAGATGTGCATTCACATATTTTAGTATAATGTTCACGCATTTGAGTATCATGTTCACGTATTTTAGATGTGCGTTCACATATTTGTGTATAATGTTCACGTATTTGAGTACCATGTTCACGTATTTTAGTTGTGCGTTCATATATGAAGAAGTTGTGTTCACATATTTGATTAACACGTTCACGTATTTTAGACGTACGTTCACATATGAAGTACTTGTGTTCACGTATTTTAGATGTATGTTCAGATTAATGCTGTCAAATTCTCTCACACATATATGTAAAGCTTTCGAATTTACACAATTATAAAGCATGATCTCTCTCTATATAAAATTATAAAATGATAAGTTGGGCTATAGTGCAAACAAATGCAGCAAGCTGCATTTGTAAGATAATTCGATGAAGATAGCAAGTAGAGATAGAGGAAAAGGTTGATGGCTAAATTTCTAATACATTCAAGTTCATGCATCATATGACGCATAAATAAGTATAAATAAGTTTCAATGGGTGAAACAATTTCTTATGTCTGTTTTCATGTTCACGTATTTTCTTTGGGTGTTTACATATTCGATGAGTGTGTTCACATATATTATGTCGTGATTCACATATTAGTAAAGATGGTACATGAAAGAAAAAACAATTTATTATATCCGGTTTGATGTTCACATATTTTCTTTGGGTGTTCACATATTTGATGAGTTTGTTCACATATTTTATGCCGTGGTTCACGTCTTATTAAAGATTGTAGATTAATCTCGTTCACATATTTCATGTTTTTCATATATTTCATATATGAATATGTTCACATATTTTACACCTATGTTCACATATTTTACACCTATGTTCACATATTTTACGTCTATGTTCACATATAAAGTCAATAATGTCCTAGTATAAGAAATTTGTAATGGGTTTTTCTCCTTAACCAAAGTAGACCCTCAATCAAAAAACGTATTGAATTCAAACATTGGAACCCAATAACATACATTAATTAACAAATCACACTACTAAAGCAAAATCATTATCGTTATGAATAAATACTACAATAGCAATACAATGTCATTAATAGGAGAGGAGATCAGGAGATCAATATACATTATTGTCAGCTCAAGTAGGAAATGGGGAACCACTCATTTACAAAGAAAAACAACCCCAACAAACTCTTCACAGTCCAGAAATGAGAAATGTGATCTCCCCAGACACCCACTCACACCATTACAAACACTAAACAAACGAAAATACCAACACTGAAAATAAAATAAAATAAAATCCCAAATTTTTTCCAGATTACATTACATCCATGGAAATTTCATAACCACACAGAAGACCTCCTTTGCCTTGTGATTTGGTGGAAGAAGTCTAAACTCTTCAGTCAAACGAATGCACCCGGGGACGTTTTCCGGTGAGACAATGTCCACCGCAACCTTGATGCAAGACTTCAGGTTTCTGACTTGGTGGGGACAACCAGCAGGAATGAATAGAATGTCCATGGCTCAATCCTGAATTCCTCCTTGAGCTTCCTCTTATGAGATTCAGTCAAATAGAAGGCTTGATCATGGATGGGGTGAACAGCTCGCTTCACGAACAGAAAATTTAGTGAACCAAACACGATTAACTATAGAGCAATAACAATAAGCATAGTTTTGCCATTGGAATTCTCTTATTTCAAAAGAGTTCCCCACCATAAATGAAATTGAGCAAAAATCAAACCAAAACTCAGATTCAGAGAAACCATTAACCAAGCAAAACCAAGCAAACAACACAATTTCATGATTTCCAGCTCCAAATTAACAAACAATCAACATCCCAGTTTCCTTAATTTGTACAATTAGTGACACACAGAGACAAAGACAAACCATTTTCTTCCAACCAGAAGGGGCAGAGAGCTCAATTGAGATCAATTCTTCTTGAGCAGCGTTATTCTCAGCCGAACTCGCCATTGCAGAGAACCTTTCTAGCACCAACCCCTTATCAAACAACCACCATCAAAACGAAGTGTAAAAAAATACTAGTCCGAAAGAGGAACGAAAACGACACCAAGGTAAGAAGTAGAATGGACGCAATTACGCAAAGCCAAAAGTTCTTACTGTCGGTTTATCCACTTTCAGCTGTCAGTTCTTCCTTAGTATGCGAACCCTAGGAAGAGAAATGAAGATATTACCATATGAGAAGCTCAATCATTGAGCTGCTGAAGCTTAGCTTTCAATTGCTCCATCTTCAAGCCCATGGATCTCTGCAACGAAGCCCTCTCTTCTACTCCACCTTGCTCAGCAAACCGTCGAACAAATCGAGGACTTCCTTAATGGAATCCCTAGCGCACTCGGCCTCTTCGTTGAAGTAGACCGTCTCCTTGGAATCCATGGTCGATTCGATCTCTTCCCTCGCCTCGGCGAATGAGCTCGAAGAAGGATCGAATTTGCGACCTTTGAAGATCGATTGATTCGGTCGAGACGAAGGTAGGTAGAGTTGGGAGAGAGAGAAAGAAGGGGCCTGAGAGAGTAATGAGGAGACGGATGTTTCCTGTCAAAAGAGGCAAAATTACCAAAGAGCCCCCGTGTCCTTAAAATTTAAAAGAGAAGCAACTTCTAATCAGGACCGTAGATCATCCTAATTGGACGGTCCATAATCATTCGCAGTTTTTAGGATAACTTTGTTTTCATTTGAACCGAAGCCGGGAAACAATTGATAAGGAGACAAGTTCATTCAAAAGATCTACTCATGATATAATCCCTCGATCATAGATTTATCCATTGATTTCATTCACACCTATGGTTAATTCCTATCCTGATCATTAACAATCGCAAGTCCACGGTCCAAGCAATTCTATAACCCTAGGCAAGGACGCTTAAACCTAGAATTAGCATAGAGAATAAGGATATGCAGGATATAATATCAAACAATCAAGCTACGAGTCAATTACAAGATAAAACAATCAATTCTCTTCTTAATCCTAGTTGCATAGACAACAGGTCTAGGTTAAGTTGTTTTCACAGATTAGTTTTGTCCACGGTCCAAACCTAATCAAACAGTAGAAAGCTAATCAATTCAATAGGGTCGCGAATCCTAGAGAAACAATCAACATTCATAAGATGAAGCACAAGAGAATCAATATCAACCAAAGAATAGAAATCAATTACCAAAACCTCACGAGTTCATACATCAGAGCTTCTCCCTTGAACAAACCCAAGGAGACTAGCTCTCCATAACTAAACTAAAAACCTAAAAGAGAAGAATTGAATTATGAATTGGAAGTAAGAGGTAGAATAAACCTAAGGCTGGCTCCTCCTTATATAGCCCAAGGAACAAGCTCCACGAGATAGATAAGGTAAGAGGCAAAAGATAGAAAAGGAAACAAGATAGAAAGGAAAAGATTTTATCCGTCTCGAAGTCGGCCCGCACCGCGACCGCGTCAACAACTCCGCGCCCGCGGTTTCGCAACAGAGAAGAACAAATCGTCTCTAGCTATCCACCGCGACCGCGGATCCTCCGCCGCGCCAGCGGCGGTCTCCGTTTGGCATATTGCTGAGTCGGCTTCTACCGCGACCGCGCCATCGACAAAGCGACCGCGGCCTTCATGGGTCTTCATCATCGCCGCCTTGCTCCACCGCGCCCGCATCATAGACAACGCGGCCGCCGTATCCATGCAGTGGCGAACTTCGTCTTTAAGCTCTTTAACTCTTGATTCTTCATAACTTGTGTCTTCGGTCTTCGTATTACAATAATGCTCAAATCTAACCTAAACACTCACAATAATACTCCTAAAATACAAGAGTTAACCCATACAAAATAGCCCGAATCAACCTTGTCATCTGAGGTTCCTTCTTCCACATTGTCCTCCATGTTGTCATCTGGTTTACCTTCATCTTGCTCATCCTCAGCTTTCCTTTTCTTAGACACTAACTTGACACCTTTTGAAGGCTTGGGAGTGCTCTTGGCAGATAGAGATGTGTGTGTGTGAACAACATATCTCAGCCTCAACCTAATAGCCTGGACACCTACCTCCTTGTCACCTTCTTCAGAATTTAGAGATTCATTGAGAGACTCTAGAGACATAACATGAGAGAGCCTCCACTCATCAAACGGATCAATGACAGGGTCAGCTTGCTCATCAGACCAGACAAAATCACCAAAATTCACTCCATCATATCTGAACACAGATACCTGAACTCAAAAAGAAAAACAAAACCAGCAACAATTACTTTTCCTTCATTCTTCTACATACTACAAACCTCTAATTACTAGCAAAAACATGTATGCTAAGTCACATACCAGAGCATCATTAGATAGAATTGTTTTCTCCAATTTCTGGAATGTCAGTTGATAGTCAGACTTGACTGTATACCAGATAGGCCCATACAACTTCTTTTCATTGATATTGTAATTGACATTACACACTGATTTCAACCCTGGAAAAGTCTCCAATATCCATATCTACAAAAATGAAATACAAGCTTGTCATCAGTTTGTAAAAACTAGCACAAAGATGAAAAGACAACAATAAAACAACATGATTGTAGAATGATACCTGAAATGCAAGAGGATATCCACCTAATGTGAAGCATTGCCTGTCATAAGGGTTTTGGCCTCACTCACTTGTTTCAATCTATCAATTGTGACCTCAAAAACTTTCCTACCCCAAGGAAAATTATTGAACCTTTCCATGTCAGATGCTAAAGCAACATGCTCAGCACTAATACTCCCAGGAGCCTTGTGAGGAAGTAGAACACCCTCTAAAACCAAGAGATGAGCTAGCATCATCTTTCTCTTTGGAGACCCCTCATGTTTAAAGATATCCTCCAACTCAGACAAATTGCATTTAGGAACTCCCAATACTTCTTCCATATCAACCTCTAGAACTTCAAAATCAGAGCAATAACTGTAGGAAGGAAGACCAGTGATAGCAGCAAACTCCAATAAAGAAAACTTGACAACATGACCTCCCAATCTGAACCACAACTCTTTGGTTTTCTTTGTCTGAACTTCATGCATAAGCATAGTGTGAACAAGTACCCCCAAGAAATCCAGTTTTTCAGCAATGAGAAAAATGTCACCAAAAACACCATCACATAACATACTCCATTGCTTTGTAGTGACATTTTCCCTGATAGTACGAAAAACAGACATGTCTGTGTATTGATTGTATCTCCCCCTAAAACGACGTTTAGGGGGATAATAGTATTTCAGAGACTTCAGACTAACAGAGTCATAAACAATGGGGGGGGGGGCAATAGAAGATCTGAGAACTATTTGTGACATGTTTAAACCTGTAATCGAATAAAATAGAACATGTTTAAACCTGTCATCGACGGGGGAAAACCCCTGACAACGAACACGAAACCCTAAAACACCAAAAACTTGACCACAATCAACCAGAAACATGAAAGCGTAACCAAAACACTAGAAAATCAACAACGAAACCTAAGACACCAGATAAAACCTGCAAAAACACACATATAACATAAAATCCTGAAACGAAAGTACTGAAACCCTAGATTAACTACACAGACAACCAAAAAGCATGAAAACGCAATCGAACCACAGAAAATCAACAACAAAACATAACAAACTCGATCAAAACTCCAAAATCAAATACAAAACCTAAAAACCACAATTTGAGCGATATAAACTCTAGAAAATCAAAAACCATATCTGACAGTGAGAGAAGACGAACAAAGGGAGAGAGAGCGAAGTCGAACACGAGAGATCTTCTGTCAGATTCCAAAAGAAGAGAAGAAAAGGATCCAAGAGAGCAGTTGCGAAGCGGTTTCGAGAACAGAGGAGAGCGCACGAAGAAGAGAGAGAAGAGAGCGGGAGAGAAGAGAGAGAAAATGAAGCGTGCAAATGATTTCTAGAAAGTGGGTTTTTGTATATAAACCGCCTAGGTAGTGATTTAATTTTCAGAGTGGGCTATTTAGTCCACAAGAGTGAAGTGGGCGGCTTCCCTCTTTTTTATTTATGCTATATCTGCAAAAAGCTGATGGGATAACTATCCGGACAAATCAAAACCCCAAACTTGCCGCTTCTCCCAAATTTCTCTTTTGCTTTTTTAATATTCAAATGCTCAAAATATTTTTTTTAATACAAGTGTCTAAAGATATTACTTTTTAATGCCAATATGGTATTTTGGCCTTATTATTAATCATAATGTTATTTAATAATAATAAAAAGGTCAAATTCTTCAACTAGTGGACCGACCCAAACCAAGCGATAACTTGTCTTGGTCAGATCCGATTCGACTCATAAGCTGACTGATCCGAACCCGCCCTCAAAGTGAAAAGACAAAACCGAACCCTGACGAAACCGACCAGAAGCGGCGAAAACTCGGTCGATTTGGTTTCTCCCTTGATACAGAAGAGAACCCCGCCAATGCAAAGCGAAATTCAAAGTTGAGGGGATTCAGATCATCGGCCATCCATCTCTTCTCTCTGGAGCAACAAAAACTTCCAAGGGAATGCAACACCAGAACGTAGCATCGGATGTTTCCCAACTCATCGACCAGTTGGAGCGCCACTGTCTACCTCCCTCGTCTCCAAATCCGCATCATCTACGATCTCCATTTGGTACTATTCCTCTTCCCTTAATTTCAGCATTCGCTCTCAAATTTCGCGATTTCATTCCTCCGCCTATGAATCTGGCAGGCCAGAGAGGAGATGTCAAGGGAGCGATTGCGCTGTTCGGAAGCCATGGTACTCTCTTTCTCTCTCTCCCCCCATTGTGAAAATGTCTGAGAATTAGGGCACCGAATTTAAACCCCTCTCTCTCTCAAGTGAAGCTCCCTTTTTTAGGCAAAATTGAAGATCTTATGCCGTAGTCATCCAGCTGAACCGAGTTTTGGAAAGGGATTGTTTCATAACTAGATGCTAAATATTAGAGGTGTGTTCTTTCAGTAGCCTTTTCCAAACGTGGATTGAACTGAACTTCCATTTGATGTTTGTTCTCATTCTGTTTTGTTTGGTTGAGTAGGCTTTTTACTGTGAAGCAATTGCAATGGTGGAAGAACACCAGCAGGTTTTATCCGCTCCGAACTCACAAGTCGGCTTAAAGAGTGCTCCTCAGGTCTGAAGTGTTTCCTTGAAGTGTTTTTTCATAATATATTTGTGATTGTTTCAACTGCCATTTGATGTTTTGGAATTGCTTGGAAGTCATCTGTAGACAGACAATGCTATAAAACCCAACTTAGGAATTACATAGGTAAAATTCATCTAGCTATACTCCATATTGTGGAAAGATATGCCATACAAATTCATAATCTCACTGCAGAGCAGTGTATATATATATGACTCCATGTGAATGTGATGCCTCATATGCATACCAATTGTTATGGAAGTTCTAATCCAGATCTACAATCTTAAATTGAGCACCTACTGTCCTGATCATACCTAGAATCCCGGTATATAGAGCCTTCTATAAGTAATAGACTAGTTTAACACCTGTCTGTTTTCATTTCACAACTTGAAATAGTCATTGTAAACATGTTAAAATCAATGTTATATGTATAGATATGTGTGTGTTTGTGTATGTATATTGTGATTCTTTGTTAGTTTGTTACATTTCTATGATCATATACTGATAATCCCTACCAGTTCCAAGCTCAGATTTCTATCCTAGTGACAATGCTCTTTAGTTGTCACCATTTCCCATGCTTTATGAGTTAGTACAGACAGTGGTCATTTCTGATATATTCTTGCTGAGATTTTTGTGGTTTGTGTTGAGTAATTATGTTTTATGGATGTCAGTTATATGAGATTTTGGAGCACTGACTTATTGTCGCAAAGACATCTCAGAAGTTAAGGCTTCCTCTTTTTTCCAAAGACGGGGAGATTCATGAAGAGGAAATTGAGAAATGGAGCATCATGTCGAGAAGCTCACTTGATAGCACAAGCACAAGTGCGACAGTCAACTCAAGCTCTAACTTGACAAACTGTACTACTGCTACATCTAGTTTGGCAAACAATGCTATCTCTTTCAGTGGCACGGATGCAGGTGAACCTGAAATTGGTGGCATGCCAGATCAATATCTGGGAAGTACTCCTGCTTATCTGTGGCAAACTCAGCTCCAACATATGCCCATGCGGCCATGCCTTTGGTATGTTGACATTCATTCATTTAGTTCGTAATCTTGATATCTTATTAGGTTTTATTATTCAAGATTTTGTAGTAGGAAGCTTATTGTTTGAAAATTGCAGTATATATTCTTATTCTAGCAGATCTTGCCTGTTCTTTTGTAACTGTGCACACAATGCTAAATGAAATTGCTTTTCTGTGAGCTCATAATTTTCTAATATTGCACTTCATCCTTATTCTGCAAAAGTACAATTTTTTCAATGAAATCAAATCACCTCATTGTGTTTTGACAACTGCAGGACATGACAGAATATCAGATCGCACTCTCCCCTGAAATTGACATTCGGTTGAGAGAAAAATGCGATGAAGTAGCAGACGCATTTCTATTGGATGAAATTGGTACGTCGTCCATATTTTTATTCTGGTTTGTATCCCTTTCTCTCTAAACCTGTTTTTTTACCTTTATAGAAATAAATGCACAAGAAAAACTGCTTGATCTCTCCACTTCGATGTTCTAAAGTTCTCTTCATAAATTTTCCTGCTCCTTGCACATTGTTAGGAGATGGTGGCTTTTGGTGCTTCTGATTTAGTAGTCAGTACCCAAAAATGAATAAAGAAATCAGCTTCTGATTGTTCTTTGTTTGACCAATTTTGTAACTCAATTTTCTTTTTGTATAGATACTTCCTCTGGGAATCAAAAGTTGAGATCACGACTTCCAGAATGGTACTATTCTTATCAAGTATTTGGGTTTGATTCTTCCTTTTACATGAAAAAAATGCTTTAACTATCTCTACAATCCCTTTATTTTAGTAAACTATTTAATTTGATACGTAGTTTATAATCTTACTGTCTTTGTCCTACTTGTTAGGACATGCTTGTGAAAGTTTTGTGCTCATAAAAAGGTGTTCATTGCTTTTAGGTCCTAGAGCAGATATTAGGTGTACTAATCATAGCTTGTTAAAGATCTGAAGTTGCAACCGTCAACATAAATATGTAAGTCTTGCTTTCTGAGAATGGTAAGGTCTATTATAAAATTATACAACAGCCAGCCAAAAGTCCATTTCCATATGTTTTAAATTGTTATGTCTTCCATTAGTCTTTCTTTTCTAGGATTTCCTAAATAATTCTAATGAAAGTTAGTCTTTTGACAGGATGAATTGCAGAAGAGCTGGCTGTGCAAAAGATGTGAAGCAATGGGTGCAAAGTTGAGGTGTGACACCTATGATACTACTTTTGTAAAGCTTTATTTTCTAAAATGGCATAGATACAGTTGATAGAGATGGGGGAAAAGATGGAAAGCTTGCTCCTGATATTACACATACACTCAGTTTTCTAAAATGGCAAAGATAATGCTGATTGAGGGAAAAAAAGGACACCTTCTCCCATGTTACTAAAATTCCACACTCCGGAATGGAGGGATTTTCATAAGCAATTGTTTTGAAGAATAGTTATGGGTTTTTCATAAGCATTTTTTTCCCATAAGCAATTGTTTTTATTTCGCTGCTTTGCTTCCTTGAGTCTGTTGGTGCTCCTTCTGTTTGAATAATTATATGTTGTTTATTCATAAATCTGCTTGCATATTTCTGTAGTCGTGACTCGTTAGAGTGCTTGAGCATCTGGAAATACTTTTTTCTTATGGAACTTGAAAGTTCGCCTGCAGTTCATCTAATGCATTTTTAAACAGTGACCACCACCACCAAAGCATTTTAAACTCTTTGTTGAATGTAGCTCCACTGCTCCAGTTGAGATTGTGAACGAGAGTCTTTATCAAGCTCCAAGTATAAGCTTTTCTAACATCAAATTTTATTTTGACTTTGTTTTCTTTCACTGATTGCAGGGTTTAAGAGCATATTCTCTTAGTAGCAACTTATGCTCAAGAATTCCCAAAATAAGGTGTTTTTTCCATTAATGCATGACCTATTTTGTTGCTAACTTTATATATTCATTTTGTGCTCAATGTATTTGCTAAACTGACTTAAAATCTGCATCATTAGGAAATACTTGGTGAGGGTACAGAAGAAACTTCAGTCGCATACCACAAAGCAGTATGTTCCATCATACTATTGTTGTGTACTAGTTTTGCATTATTTTGATTTGTTTGACTACATAATGTTCTGTTGTGCTTTGAAGTCTCGTAAGGTCTATAACTTACGATTTAACTTTTGTAATGATATTTAGGGCTCAAAATTTTCTATACGTCTAGTATGTTGATCTTTGTCATCAATTTTCCCTTTCTGATTGTGTTCATTCTATTCATGATACACAGGTCACTCGCCTTCTCGAGTATCAAGGAGTGGATCCTCATTCTGACACAATTGCAAGACTGGAAACCATGATATCACAAAGGTAATATCCTAACTCTTTTTCTTGAATGTCCTGTTAAGCTCAGAGGTTTCACTCGTTGTACACTGGCTATCACAGAAACTGGAAACTATGCAGTGGACTAAAACGGAGATGCAGCAGTAAAGTGTTTGATGTAGTTTTAGTGTGATTTAGATCATTGGGATCGTTGTATATATCTAGGCAAACATTGTTGTTATCATTCTGAAAAATGGAAGCACCCCAGTAGGAGAACTTATGAAGCTCCATTTTAGAGGAAGATAAAAAGGGACACACAATATGCAAGTATATAATATGAATGAAATCAATACAGGGGAGGAACATAAGGTGGAACATTGATCACAAGTGAAGCAGCTTACTTTATTTATGCACATTACACGTTCTATTTCTTCTTCTTCTTCTTCTGATAGTCGGCATCGTCTTCATCTTCCTGGCTACTATCACTGGCATTGGTATTAACCTCGTCATCATCATCATCATCAGACTCGGGGGAAGGATCAAGACGAGCAGCATCCACAGCCCACCTTATGATCTTATCAACTTCATCCTCATTATCCTCCTGGTTGAGATTACTGCTCTCTTCCAGAACCGGATCCACACTACACGAGGCTGAAGACGACGGCTTGGGTAAAGAAGCCTTGAGAGCGGTAAACCTGGCGAGCAGATCGTCCGGATCATCATCATCATCATTAATTGGAGCAGAAGACTGAGCTGTTGCCGATTCAGGAGCCCTAACAGTGGTCTGGGGGGAGGATTTGGTGGATTTGAGGGTCTGAAATCGATGGGCGAGATGAGGAGGCAGATCGGAAGAGGAGCGGTGGGCCAGGTGCCCATTCACGCTCATCTTCAACAGCGCTGCATCTTCTGCCTGTCGAAGCAAATCTTCGACCTCATCCGTCGCATCCTCATCTTGCGTATACTTGTGATTCCTTCCGTTCATGGTGGTGCCAAATATTGGAAACCCTTAGCCCGCTCCTCCTCCTCCTCCTCCTCCTCTATAATTACAGAACACGGATACCCTGCCAAGTCAAATCTTTAATCTTCAAACTCAAAACCACTTTTCTTTTTTCTTTTCCTTTTTTATTCTTTTCTGGTTTAGTGTAACTTGGGTTAAGACTCGTACCATGTACGGGTGGGCACGTACGGGAAACCGAAAATTCGGTTACTAAATTATGATAACCATTACCGAACTGCTATGTATCGGTTAACCATGAAAATTGATATGAAAATCCATACGGTTAATCGGTTAACCATTATTTGAAAGAGATATTATAATTTTAAATGCATGCGTTTTGACAAATAACTGTCAAAATACATAATCAAAATATATAGTCGGATACATTGTTAAAATACGTAGTAGAATTACATACCAAAGCATCGAATTACATAATTCATAGAGTTTCACAAATACAAAATAAGACCAAATATTTGTTCAGTGAAATCATTAAGATCAAAATAGAAAACTAAACCCTGAAAAACGAATTCATATTTCTTCATTCTTCCATAGCCTCATCAATTTCTATTGACGACTACAGTCTGCTCTAACATAAATAGAAGCAAACCTTGTCAAAGTCGGGCGAAGTCAAGTTGAGAGGATTCATTGATCTAGGGAGGAGTGTTAATGCGGGATTGGATGGAAGGGATGGATCAAAATAAATTGAGTGGACAATGATCTGGGAGATGAGAATTGACAACGTGTATGTGCGTCCCATGCCACTGTGCAATATGTTTATGCGTCTATGCGGGTGCAAATCAAAGGTGGACTAAGTTGAAGATGGATACCAGTAGAAAATATCCAAACTAATTAGTGCAATCTAATAATTAACTATTAATTTATGACACTTGTTATTTTAATAGACAATGATATTAAACAGATGTAATTAATTGCATTTGAATTAAACACTTAATGGCTTATTAAAAAAAGTTTAATGATATCAAACTAGCTAATATATATTACTTTCTTTATAAAATATATATATATATATTATATTATTATATTATCGATTTATCGGTTAACCGGTTCAAAAAATATGTATAACCATTACCAAACCACTAAACCGTTTAAAGTTTCGGTCAGTTAACCATAACCGATTTTTCGGTTTTTCTCGATACGGTTAACTGAAAAAAACATTCGGTTACCGGTTTAACGGTTACGGGTTTTTTTGCCCACCCCTAGTACCATGTACCAGTATTAACGGTGTAATTTAAAGTATCTTAGGTTGAAGTATTGGATTTGAGACCATATGAATTCTTGAAAGTGTATGAAGAAAAAAAAAATCAGGAAAAATATTCTAAATATTGTAAAAATTAGAATAAACAGTTTATAGAATATGAACAATGAAAATATCAATATCATGGTTCTTTTGCACACTTCATTATCATTTTCACGCTGTTTTTCAAAAATAAATATAAGAACAAAGTTGCAATTGAAGCAAATATTGAACATTACACAACATATGAAATAACAAATCCAAAATGAAGAGAAATTAAGACAATTTTTCCATATAAACAACCTGGAAAATAGATAATGGAAGGTGTTGTAGCTTAAGCCCAATAGCTAAGAAGACCAATAGCTAAGCCCACTTCAACATAAGCCCAAGTGACAATGAACCATATCCGCAGCTAACATGCATGTACTATATGGAGTGTTCTATACCTACCTACGTATATAATTCTCGACTTAATAAATCAATAGACCTTCCCTATTTGTACTTTTTTTCAATAAGACCTCCCATAAAAAAAATGTTCAATTAAACTCTTGTACTAGGCCTACTTTTTCCTGTTTAACCAAATTCATGTAAACCTATTCTTCTTACGCATAATCGAATACATTGTTTGGTTAATTGAGTTTCTTCTAATACGAATCTACTGCGTCACACTTGTTCTTACGGACCCAAGCTCATCAATTGCGATCTCATCACATTGAGGTTGCCTTAGAGGTCATCACGTTGATCTCTCAACTTGTCCATCATGTTGGACAAGTCCTTTGTTGATTCCTAAGTAGAGTTGACAACAAAACGCCGATTGCAAATCCTTGGGATTTCTTATCAAACCTCTAATTTGTTTCCGCAACTTCTTTGAGACTTCCCATCACGATATAGACCGCGATCCTTGTGTTCAAGGTCTAGTCGAGGATGAGGAGCGCATAAGATATTGTCCACCCAGTTTAACAAATACATACAAACATAGGTGGTTTTACTAGTAGCTTTTAACCTACACTATCAACTCTCTTGTTACCTCGATGAATATGTAAAATCTGATAGGTTCATTCACCTTCGGCCCAAGTGATGTGGATTTATCTATATATATGAACTGATCTCTTAAAGAGAAAATAAGTTAAACGATGCATCATGCATGCTCGATACTTAATTAATTGTTGAATAAGGAATATATAATATATTACTCGTGTATGAAACTGAGAGTACACATCCAAAAGTGTCAAATTCCATACTCGACCCAACACTATACATCCCACGTACTTGGATTTGCTTTGGATTTCTAGCTTGATCGGTCTTCTAAGCTATTGGCATGCGTGCATTTTCTTTTACAAGGGCAGAATTAAGGAGGCCAAATTAACAAAAAGTGTTGGGGAAATTACTGCGGAAGTCCCTGATCGTTTTTACAAATCAATGGATAGTAAGCACACCAATTACAATAATCAAGTTGGGTATATCACAACAACAAAACAGGCTTTCGGTGACGGAAGAGTTCGTCGCCAAAAGAGAAAATTTCGTCGCCAAAAGGCTTTCGTCACGGGTTCGTCGCCATAGCCGCGTCGCAAAAAGTATGAATGACGAAACAAAGTTTCCTCGCCTCTAGTTTGAGTTCCGTGACGGAATATTATTTCGTCACCCTAGGTCTTCCCTGACGAAATAATGATTTCGTCACCGTAGGTCTTCCCTCACCGTAGGTCTTCCCTGACGAAACCATTATTGCGTCACCGTAGGTTTCCATGACGAAAAGAGAATTTCGTCACCGTAGGTCTTCCCTGACGAAAGGAGAATTTCATCACCGTAGGTCTTCCCTGATGAAACCATTATTTCATCACCATAAATGGTATTATCCATCCGCACATTCAATTGTTTTTTTTTTTTTCATATTGCATATAAATACAGAACTACAAATCATTTAGCATATAAAAATAATATTATAAATTCAAACCAAGGTTTACATCATCTGAGAGTTACAAGCCATTAGTTCAATTTGACCTAGGAGGGGTACATGCAATTGTAAGCAAAAAGTTCTGATCGAAAAAAAAAATTGTAAGCCAAAAGAATTCAAGAATTACACAAACTTCTCCCCCAAAAGTCTGTCTTTCAAAACACGAGCCTTCTACTTATCTGCAAGACTGCAATAATGACAAAAGTATAAGTTAATATAATGGACATGCAAGCTGTTATATAGTAATATAGAGAATTAATAATTTAAATGAAAACAAATAAATATTTCAACAAGAAAAGCAAAACTAAAACACACAATATATCACGATTAACAGGAACTAAAACACAGAATAAAACAGTAGCAAATTCAATTTTGAGAAAAATAACAAGGGCAATCAGTAATGAAAGGTTAGCTGACAACATGCATGTAAGGAGCACTAAACTTTTATCTCTACATACCTTATTCTCTCTTCCATCATCTTTAATTATTAATCCTTCCCATCTCTTTCTTCATCGTACTCCTACACAAGTTAAGCAATTTTCAAAGTTAAGGCAACTTTCTATATTTGTCGGAAGTCTTACATTCATTTCTATACACAAGTTACATATCATCAGGCAACTTTCTTCATAAGGCAATTCATCATTATCTCTACGTATAACACGATCTTCTCCATGAAACTCCCAAGGATCATAATCATTCATAATTCCATATTGCATCCAGTGTTGCCACATTTTGCCTCTATCAATAAAGAAAGTCAACAAACAATTCAAGCACAACTCCTCCATTTCTATCCTTAAATGCAAATTCTAAGAATGTCCCAACTCCTGCTATATACTTGGGTTGCATTCTATAAAAAGCACCTTCATTGATCATCCATGTTCAATCCATAACCATGCTTCAAATAAAGATTAAAAAAAAATTAGAATATAGGATATTTAAGGGCTGTATAATTTTTTTAAAAAAAAGAGAGAGAATGAAAAATTGGGGCAAAATAACCTAATACAGAGATTGTGATTAGGGGCTGCACAATTTAGAAACAAAGGTTTTTTTTTTATTAAGGGTTGTAGAAGTACAAAGATCAATTTGTCATTTTTAGCTCAACTAATATTATACATGTTCAAATATGTACATACACACACCTACATACATATACATGTATATATATATGTATGTATGTATACACATATATAAATCTTCTCATGAAATACACAAGAGCAATGAACATCTTAGTATTAACAATTAGCAAAAAAAAAACATCAGTGTTTGAATGTTGCGTTAAACATTTTCCATGTTGCCTAATTCTCAAATCAAACACACCTAAACAATTCAAATTCAAACTGGATGCTATCTTTGGATACCGTACGACAAATACTAGGCATTGTGATTTTTTTTTTTTTTGTGATGTACTGCTAATTAATTACTATGTATATAACATTTTCCTCTTTCTTTTATGATTCTCACCTAGCTACATCACACACAACAACTCACCTTTAGATTCTTTGTTTCCTAATTAACTTGCATCACGGACAACACAATAAACAAGAGATAGTGATCCAACCTCCAACCAAATCACCAAAGACAGTAAAAGAAACTAATCAGCAAGAATAAAATGCGAACCTATTTCAAAGAGAATCAAGGAATTATGGGAGAGAAACAAACACAGAATCACAGAATCAAACAATCTTAATTCTTTTTTCTCTTTTGCAAAACTTAAACAAGCGGAAGGAAGGCCTGAAACAGCAAACAATCAAGCGGAACACACACATAATCAAACAATCAAGGAAGGCCTGAAACACAAATAGAATCACAAAATCACAGAATCAAACAATCAAGGAATTATGCGCATCAGCTTCAATTCAACAGGATACAGAGAAAGAGAGGGACCTGAAACAGCAAACCCCAGTCCACAGAAGCTGAACTTCTCTAATGAGTCAAGAGAGAGCGAAGCCACCAAGACCAAGCAGTGGTGGATTTAGATACGCCGAAGGAAGGCCTGGCGGCGGTGGGCGGTGGAGATTCGGGAAGCGAACAAGACGCCGGAGCTGACCAGAGGGGAGCCTCGGGGTCCGACGAAGGCGGACAGCGGGAGACGGAGTAGAGAGAAGCCTCGGGGTCCGAGGAAGGCGGACAGGGGGAGACGGAGCCGAGAGAAGCCTCGGGGTCCGAGGAAGGCGGCGGCCACGTGGAGGGGGAGGAGACGGAGGCGGCCAGAGGGGAGCGGGAGCGAATCGCTTGGCCTGCAATTTGAGCGGCAAAGGAACCCTAGAATCGTCGAACGACCTCACCGAAGAGAGGGTTGACGAAGAGAGAGAGCAGAGGAGGACCTCACCGGCTAGCTCACGAAGGACCCTCGCCAGAGGTGCGAGCTGCTGCCGCTAAAATCGTCGGCCGGAGGTGCGATCGAGTTGCTGATGCGAGAAACCCTAAAATCGATTTGCTGGTGCGAGTTGCTCAATTGGCTCGCTCAATTTTGGCCCTCGTTTATGAAAGGTTAAAAAACAGCTCTTGCGGCCCTCCAAAAATTTTGAAATAGGAAAAACGCTTAAATTTTTCTAATTTTTCATGAATGCCCACAAATTAAAGGATTAGGTTGCTTGAAATTATACCCAAAACTATAAGATTCTTCTTTTTCTTATGGAAAAATGTTATTCACAACTTTGATTAAATTTTTTTTCTTTAACAAAATAAATTTAGTGATTCAAAATAAAACATTTTACTCTTTGAAAAACAAATCTAAAAAAATCTTCTTCTACCCATTCTATTCCTAAAACCCTACAATTTTGAAACCCAATTCAAGTTCATCATTATGAAGGATTGAGGATTCCATCCTTGATTGCATCTTCGTTATAGTTCAAGTTCATCAATGTATATACATATATTTTTTCCAACAAAAAAAATTCTTTATTCTTTGAGTGCGCCTTAAAATTCTTTATTCTTTGAGTGCGCCATAAACCCAAAGCTTATCACTTACAAAACTTTCAGATTGCCTTGATCTGCTATACGGATAATTCTTCTATTGCTATAATTATGATGAATCATTGTAGAAAATATTAACGGTTAGCATATGTGTTGTTTCTAACAACATCGATTGATGATGTTGGAGCCGTGAAGGAGTACGAATAGACGAACAACTACAACCAACAAGGCCTTATGCAAGTATATTTCTATCAACAATCCAGTCATCAACATGATTTTCCAGATTCTGTATTGGAGGACTTATGTGGCTAGCAATTGGAAAGAGGGATCGGAGCGAGGAGGAATAGGAGTAGCAAGAGCGACCCAACGACGAGGAATCGGGACCGGCGTGACAGCAGGACCGGCATGGCGAGAGCCAAGAGGGACCCCGCGACCTCCGCGACGATGAGAGGGGCTTTGACGGCGAAGGTGAG
Organism: Polygonum maritimum; assembly: GCA_963924305.1. Taxonomy (NCBI): domain Eukaryota; kingdom Viridiplantae; phylum Streptophyta; class Magnoliopsida; order Caryophyllales; family Polygonaceae; genus Polygonum; species Polygonum maritimum. The sequence goes on from OZ002728.1 coordinate 16,497,909, forward strand.
AGGTTCGACGACGCCGGTAAGGGTGAGTATTGAGCGCGATTCAAAGGGTCGAGGGAGTTGAGGGAAATTTGGAGAAAAGGAGTAGCAGAGGCTTGCGGCGCTTATTGGTATTATTGAGCATTGAGTTTTGAAGTTTCAAGAACCCTAGTAGTACAGTAGTACCGTAAAACACTAAAACATGAGTTTTTTTTAATTTCATTCGGTTTGACCGAACCGAAATAAAACCGAAACCAAAAATTTCAAATTACTTGATCAACCGAACCGGCTATCATCCGTTTTGGTTAAGTTTGGTTCGGTCGGTTAAAAATTTTGGTTTTGTCGGTTCCGTGCTCAGTCCTATCCATCCATGCCATTTAACCTAAATAGGGGTGTTTATGACATCACCAACTCAATTTGGGTCATACTTGCAAATCCGCCTTTGATAAATGAGTATAGATTTTCATCTCCCGCAAATTTTGTTCGGTCAAGGCCATACCCCGCTAAATAGGTGACAAAATTGACCTTCGTCGCCAAAACTATGTCTTTTTAATGACAAATCAAGTCTTCGTCGCCAAAACTATGTTTTTAATGACAAATCAAGTCTTCGTCGCCGAAACTTTGTTTTTTTATGACAAATTAAGTATTCGTCACCGAAACTGCATCCTTTTGGTGACGAATGTCTTATTTTGTCACCAATATTCATATTACGTGACGAAACCTGATTTCGTCACGCAATGTCAGCTTTCGGCGACGAAAAAAAATTTGTTACCGTAGTTTATACATTTCGTCACCAAAAGCAGGATTTCTTGTAGTGTATATAGAGCCTGGATCCTTAACGGTATATTTTTCCTTCCAAAAAAATATCATATCAGACAAAAGATACAAACTCTAGAAACTCCTTTACTTGTACTCCAAGTAATTTCCTTCTCTCTATCTCTTTCCTAAATCAGACTCCATAACCCAACAATCTCCCACCTGGAGACTGATTCCAACTGTAATTGAATCTTCCAACACTCAACAAACTCCCACCTGAAGAATGCTTCAGAGCGCCCACATTGTCTGCCTGACGATCCTCCCTTCTGGTAGTGGTAGTGCCGGCCCTCAAGCTTACGTGCTTAGGCCATCAGAAACCCCGCCCGGCTTCCATTCCTCCAGCCTATCAGCAAGGTTTTCTCCGACCATACTCGACACTTGTCGTAGGGTTTTCTCCTTGCAAGCCAGATCCTTTTCGCTCCCACCAGATCTCAAGACACTTGGATGATCGTCAAACCTGCACATCACATACTCTGAGACTGTATCTCCTGACTCATCCTCCGTCTCCTCTCTGATTGTGTGGTGCACGACGTCTCCGGACAACGATGCACTCATCGTCACTCTGTCCAACGTCCTCCGCTCGTTGTCCTCCATGTCTCCTCCTCTCCAAAACCTGAAGTTCACACCTTTGAACTTCTCAATGAAGAACTTACTGACATCCATCTTTCAATCTCAGGAACCTGTAGCTCTTATACCAGTTGTTGGGGAAAGACCTGCGGCAGCCCCGGATCGTTCCTGCAATTAGACGGATAGTAAGCAAACCAAGACAAAGGCACGAGCAATTGTTGACCCAGTTCGTCACAAGGACTATGTCTGGGGGCACTATCAAGCCAGGGATTCTCACTAGATCAATCAGAGTATTCAAGGATTACAAGGATTCTTCTTAACCTAACCTCTTTAATCTCACTCTCCAGCATTCAGGGCCGAACCTGATGTAGAATCTTGAGTGAGATTAAAGAGGTTAGGTTAGGAAGAATCCTTGTAATCCTTGAGTCCTCTGATTGATCTAGTGAGAATCCCTGGCCTGGTTGTGCCCCCAGACGTAGTCCTTGTGACGAACTGGGTCAACAATTGCTCGTGTTGTCTTGGTTTGCTTACTATCCGTCTAATTGCAGGAACGATCCGGGGCTTCCGCAGGTTTTTCCCCAACAACTGGTATCAGAGCTACAGGTTCCTGAGATTGAAAGATGGATGTCCGTAAGTTCTTCATTGAGAAGTTCAAAGGTGTGAACTTCAGGTTTTGGAGAGGAGGAGACATGGAGGACAACGAGCGGAGGACGTTGGACAGAGTGACGATGAGTGCATCGTTGTCCGGAGACGTCGTGCACCACACGATCAGAGAGGAGACGGAGGATGAGTCAGGAGATACAGTAGTAGAGTATGTGATGTGCAGGTTTGACGATCATCCAAGTGTCTTGAGATCTGGTGGGAGCGAAAAGGATCTGGCTTGCAAGGAGAAAACCGTACGACAAGTGTCGAGTATGGTGGGAGAAAACCTTGCTGATAGGCTGGAAGAATGGAAGCCGGGTGGGGCTTCTGATGGCCTAAGCACGTAAGCTTGAGGGCCGGCACTACCACTACCAGAAGGGAGGATCGTCAGGCAGACGATGTGCGCGCTTTGATCTTTTCTTCGGTTGGAAGTTTGTTGAGCGTTGGAAGATTCAATTACATGGAATCAGTCTCCAGGTGGGAGATTGTTGAGCGTTGGAAGATTCAATTACATGGAATTAGTCTCCAGGTGGGAGATTGTTGAGTATGGAGCCTGATTTAGGAAAGAGCTAGAGAGAAGGAAATTACTTGGAGTACAAGTAAAGGAGTTTCTAGTGTTTCTATCTTTTGTCTGATAGGATATTTTTTTTGGAAGGAAAAATATATCGTTAAGGATCTAGGTTCTATTTGCAGGAACGATCCGGGGCTTCCGCAGGTTTTTCCCCAACAAAAAGTTCATCGTCTTAGAACATACAAACATACGGTGAGATCTTCAAATTTCCTTCAAATTTTAAATGAGCAAAGATAATTAAAGTAATCATCTAAATCTAGTACAAACACTTTCAAATATCCTTGAGTATAACAGATTGGTACAAGCCCCATTGACAGTATGTAAATAATATTAATTGTTCCTTATTCTCCTTTTCTCCAACTTGCATAATGCATATATATGTCGATACAAATGCGACCTCCATCAATATGCATGTTGTGTATACATATACAAAGTATGTGCGTTATATGTAACTTGTCAAATTTATACTCTTATACTAGCCTTTTGAATGTTTCTTTGTAATCCACGATTGAATGATTCCTATCTTCTACATGCCTACTTCCCAAACGTGTCGAGGTTTATGCTTTTATGCCATATTTCTTTTTCACCTATCATAAAACATTGGGAATTGATCGATCCGATGTGCTCCAATTCCAAAGGGGAGATTCCAATGCTTTTCTAGAAATATGTTGACAGGTTAAATGTAGGTAGATCGCCAAAAAAATTGAAATAAGTTGACATATTGATGTGCTCCATCAATTTGTTGTGTAGACTTATTATTCATTTTTAGTTAAGAAACTCAAATATTGTAAAATTGATGTTAGTCCATAACAAAGTACATGTGTGTTTCAGTTCAAATTGCAAAGCTAACCGACCAAAAGACGAACGAATATTGAGCTTTTGTTTTAAAAAGTTCAATTTATATTTGCTTTAACATTGATTGTTTGAATTTCAAAGAAAAAGACATATATTAGTGAAATTCCATTAAAATTCGACAACACTTCGTTTGGAATCAACGCAATCGTGTCTTGTCTAGAATTTTACGATTCTTGGGACAACCCAAAGATAAAACTTTTGATTGATTTCTTAAACTGACAGATTATATTTCAGAATTATTTAATGTCTATTGGCAATAATTCCGCCATCTATAAAACATTTCGAACAAATAGCATCAATCAATTAGTAAAAAAAAGAGTAGCTCAACTTATTTAGCCAGAAGACATAGTTTAGTTTCGTGCTACACCTCTCTCGGTTTAAATTTCGCATCTTCATTTGTTATTCCAGTTTCGAATATTGTTCAGTCAGTATCCTTTATTGTTTGAGTTCTATAAAATCATCCGCTGTGATCATTTAGGTTAGCCTTGTAATAGTCAGGTAAATCTTGGTCTTGTAATGAGCTAGCTCATTGTTTCAAAAAAAAAAATTCCAAAAAAAAGTAAGAAAATATCATGTTTAAAAACAACATATACTTTATTTCATTCGTCATCATTAGCATGTAAATAATATTTTCACTGTTAAGTAATACTTGTTATTTTAACTTTATTATATTATTGATCAATACTGGTTATTTTAGATATTTTAGTACACTATTTTACATAGTATCCTTATTGATTAAAAATAACTACCTAAATATAAAATATTAAATGTAAATTTTAACAAGATTGAGGATACCAAAGTAAAATCACTTTATTTCTTAATTTTTTAAACAAATTATAGAACAACATCATTTACTTAATGGATGGAGTATTGACTTGTCTCTCTCTTTGAATTAATTGTCATAAAGTTATTTCAAATAATTATTTCTTAAAATAATTGATAGCAATGTTGTGTGTGAATAAAATTTCAGTAATTTATTATTACATTTCGTATTTGGTACTCCCTCTTATTCAAAATAGGTGTTATCATGTTAATTATCTTGTTACAACTAATTATGTACAAATTAATATATTTAGTATATATGATTTTAGCTCTAGTGAGAGAAACTTTATGTTAAAGACAAATCTCATCTATTGAAATTACCTCCTTATAGACCTGTCAATCGGGTCGGGTCGGGTGGGTTCGGGTCGGGTCACTCCGGGTTTGGGTTGAGTTTGGGTTCGGGTCAATCGGGTTACAGGTCAAACTGGGTTGGGTTGCTTCGGGTTTTCGGGTCGGGTCAACCCAACGGGTCAAGAGTACCAATTTTTTGACCAAAATTTAAATAAAATATTATTTAAATAATAAAATATAATAACATAATACAATTTTTAAATATTTTAATAATAAATATATCATAATTTTCTAAAATAAATTTTATATATTGTAATATAATTAAGAGAAAATTTGGTATGTAGCCTATTTAGAGAGATTTGTGGAGGGGATTTGTGGGGGAGAGTGAGAGGAAAGCGAGAGGAAAGAGAGAAGAGAGAGAAATTTCTGGAAAGTTTAGGGTTTTTATCCCTTTTATACCGACTAGTTAGTAATTGTTTTTTAAGAGGGGTCTATTTTGTTTGTGAATGTGAGAAAAGCGCCCCCACCGCCCCCTTCCCTCTATAATTAAAATCTTTGGGTGCACAATTACCCATCAATCTGTCATTTCATTATATTAGAGTGTATTCTATAATAAGTTTTTCGTCTAATATATTCCTTGACTCAGCGGGTTTGACCCGACCCTAACCCAGAAATTTCCGGGTTCGGGTTCAAACTGGGTTTCGGGTTCAAATTTTTGAATTGAAACCCAGAATTTTCGGATCGGGTTGGATCGGGTTTGCTGGTCGGATCAACTTTTGACAGGTCTACCTCCTTAGCATAATGGAATGTCCAAAAACCTTGTTTGCATTCATTTTTACGTCTTGTACATATGTTTTTTTTTCTTTTTTGGAAAAATAACCGTTACAATACTTTAATATAGAATTTCAATTTTTATATACTATTAGGTCAAATTTTATGTACTGTTCAACTTGTCAATAATGTATGAGTTCATTTTTTGTTATCTATTAGTTCACCTTTTGCATTCTATGATTTCAATTTATTGCATTTCAAGTTTATTTTTATATGATTTGATTCTCACAAAAATGTAATTCATTTAAATTATTTCAAAAAAAAAATCTTTTGAAAATTAGGTATTATAACACGTAAACACGGATTTCCTTTGTATGTACTAAGAGGTTAATTTTAACAACAAAATTTATTTTATACATGCTACGAGTTGAAGTTTTCATTTTTCGATCATGAGTTCATTTTTTGTTCAATGAGTTGATTTTTGATTTTTAAAATTTTTGATATGAAAGATTTTGACAGGCCCACCTTGGGGGCTTGATCTAGGGCATCTTGATGGGTGAATGGGTTCATATTTTATTTACTAGAATTTCAAATTTATATTATTAGATTTTTGTAAAAAATAAAAATAAAAAAACTAAAGTATTCGGATATATGGTATCTTTGTATTTTAGGATACTCAAGATAGGTTTTAGTATATATGGTTTGTTAATATCCTTTGTGATCCTGCCTTATCTTTTGCTAAGTAAGGTCTGGGAAATCAGTATATATTGTAACCTTGTTCTCCTTAATGAAGTAGAGGAATGATCCAGCTTCTTTGCGTCTCTGATTTCACATGGTTTCAGAGCCAAAACAACCCTAAATTTTTTTTTCTCCGCCTCCTACAATTTTTTTACGTTCCCTGCTTCTTCATGGCTACTCCAGAAGAAATTGCTGCTGTTGTGTCAGCAGCCACTACTGCCCAAACTACCGAACTGTTGGCCAAAGCCGCCGCCGATGCCGCCGCTAAAGCCGTCGCTGATGCCACCGCTAAAGCCAATGCTGAGATCTCGAAACAGAGGTCTCCCTATTACCTTCATCCTTCGGATCATACGGGCATGAAAATCAGCCCGGTGACCCTCAAGGGTGATAATTATCAAGAGTGGGAGCGCTCGATCCGGACTGCCTTTCGTGCTCGTCGCAAGCTTGCCTTTCTTGATGGTACGATCACTATACCTGCTGAAGATACTGAGGAGTTTGACGATTGGCTCAGCGTCAACTCCATGCTCGTTGGTTGGATTCTACAATCCATAGATCCGACCCTTCGCTCCTCTCTGATGTACTCGGATTCAGTCCGGAAACTCTGGACCGATCTCAAGCAACGCTTCTCGATTGGTAACACTCCTAGGGTCCATCAACTTCGGACTGAAATTGCTCGATATCAGCAGAATGGCCAAACCATTGCTGCTTACTTTGGTCGGCTGAATCTCCTTCAAGATGAGCTCTCTCGTTATACAAAGCGTCGGGGTTGTGTTTGTGGTACCTGCAAATGTTTACAGACTTGGTCTACTGAGACTCAAGCTGATGATGATGAGACTATGGTTCATCAATTTTTGATGGGCCTTGATGATGATACTTATGGGACACTTCGTTCCAATAACTTGGCACAAGATCTGCTTCCGGATTTGAATCGTGTCTACTCCTTGGTGGTTCAAGAAGAGAGTCATCGGGCTGTTACTAATGAGCGTGCTGCTCGTAATGATGCGGTTGCCCTCGCTGCTAGGGGGCGTCAACCTTCTTCTCGATCTCAGCCGCGTTCTCAGCCGCGTTCTGACTCTCAGAAATCTGCTGGAAAGCCTACTTGCTCTCATTGTGGCACTACTGGCCATGAGGCCACGTCATGTTTCAAGCTTATCGGGTATCCCGACTGGTGGGACGACTATCGTAAGAATCGCGGTGATTCTTCCTCTGGTGTTGGTTCTCGTGATCAGCCCCGCTCAAACTCTGCTTCATCTCCTGCTGCTCCTCATACACCAGTCGTTGCCAACGCTGCCCAAGGTATGGTTCCTGCAAATTCCGATCTTGGCGGTCTTGGTCACACTCTTGATCGTGAGCAGTATCAAGATGTCCTTTCTATGCTTCATCAGTTTCGGGCCTCTGGCACCGACAAAGTGAGCGGTAAGTCTTTTTCTCATCAATGGATCTTGGATTCCGGAGCTTCGTATCATATGACTGGATGCCGTGATTTTCTTGTCGATATTCATCCGATCAGCCCATCGCTGATCTTGCTTCCGGATGGCTCGCATTCCACTGCTTTGGAAGCCGGCACTGTTGTGTTTGATCAACACTTGAGAATTACTGATGTTTTGCTTATACCTCAGTTTTATTGCAATTTAATATCTTTTGCTAAATTAATTTCAGATTTAAAGTGCCTTGTCACTCTTACTGACAGATTGTGTGTCATTCAGGACCGCATTTCGAGGACTTTGATTGGCGTGGGTGAAGCTCGGGATGGGGTCTACTGGTTGTGCTCGGTCTCTTCGTCGTTGGCGTCTGATCGGGTTGGTTTTGCTGCATCTTCTTCTGTTCGTCTAGTTGTGTGGCACATGAGAATGGGCCACCCTTCTCTTACTTCTAGTGTTTCTTTACCTGGCATTGGTTCTATCCGTTGTAAAACACAGGATTCCTGTGCTATTTGTTTAAAAGCAAAACAATCAAGAGTTTCTTTTCCTTTGAGTTTGAATAAAGCAGCAAACATTTTTGACTTGATTCATGTCGATGTTTGGGGACCATATAGTGTACCCTCCTCTTGTGGAGCTTCTTACTTTCTTACCATTGTAGACGACTTTACCCGTTGTGTTTGGGTTTTTCTCATGTCTAAGAAAACTGAGGTTGTTAGGCTAGTTCACAATTTTTGTGCTTATGTAAGGAACCAGTTCAATCGCTCCATCAAGACCTTCCGCACCGACAACGGCACTGAGTTTCTATCTCTCCGATCATTCTTTGACTCATCAGGGATCATCTTCGAAACATCTTGTGTTGCCACTCCGCAACAAAATGGTCGGGTTGAGCGCAAACACCGGCATATCCTAAATGTGGCTCGAGCTCTTCGCTTTCAAGCTAACTTGCCCATTATTTTTTGGGGGGAGTGTGTTCTCACGGCGGTTTACCTCATCAATCGGACTCCGTCATCGATCTTACAAGGCCGGACTCCTTACGAGCTGTTATTTGGTAAACAACCTTCTTATGCACATTTACGCATATTTGGTTGTCTTTGCTATGCATCCGTGATTCCCCGAGACAGAGACAAATTCGCAGCTCGAAGTCGACGTTGTGTGTTCTTAGGATATCCGTTTGGCAAGAAGGGTTGGCGTCTCTATGATCTTGACAAACACGTCTTCTTTACATCTCGAGACGTCGTGTTTTCCGAACATGTCTTCCCTTATCAATTGGAGACTTCATCATCATCTGAGTCCCTTGCTCCTGATTCGTCTTCACCGGCTATCTATGACGACACCCCTGTGGACGATAGGGGGAGTTTCACTACTCCTCCAACCGACTCTCCACCGGCGTCCCCACCGCAAGTGGTCGATCCCATCGACCCCGCCTTACCGGATGTTGAATCCGAAGACGATTCTCCTCCTCCGGCTCCTCGTCGTAGCTCTCGGCCTCGGCATGCCTCTACTCGTCTCCGAGATTTTATTTGCAACACAACAACTCCCATAGACCCCCCCCCCCCCGAGCATCATCATCACCTACTCCTTCAATCTCCTCAGGTACTTTATATCCTTTAGTAAATTATATTGATTGCCATAATTTTTCTACTGGTCATACACAGTTTCTAGCTGCTGTCAACGCCGGGTCCGAACCTGAAAATTTCTCCACTGCGGTTAAACACCCGGCATGGAGGAAAGCCATGGCCGAGGAACTCGATGCTTTACAGAAAAATCAGACTTGGATTGTTCAGCCGCGTGTTGTGAACTTTTGTGGTTACGTTCATTTCTATCCTCATTAGGATACTCTCATCAGGCTCCTATGAAGGTTATGTGTGATAGCCAGGCTGCACTCCACATTTCCGCTAATCCGGTCTTTCATGAGAGGACGAAGCATATCGAGATCGACCTTCACTTTGTTCGTGATCACATTCAGTCCGGGGCAATCTCTACGTCATATGTTCGTACCACCGAACAACTTGCCGATATATTTACAAAGGCCTTGGGAAAACAACAATTCACTTATCTTCTTGGCAAGTTGGGCATTCGAGACCTCCATGCTCCAACTTGAGGGGGAGCATTCGGATATATAGTATCTTTGTATTTTAGGATACTCAAGATAGGTTTTAGTATATATGGTTTGTTAATATCCTTTGTGATCCTGCCTTATCTTTTGCTAAGTAAGGTCTGGGAAATCAGTATATATTGTAACCTTGTTCTCCTTAATGAAGTAGAGGAATTATCCAGCTTCTTTGCGTCTCTGATTTCACATAAAGAAAATTAAAAATATAAAATATAAATTTAGAAAATTTTAAAATATCAATAAAAATTAAAAACAATACTATTATTTACTAAAAAATAGTCATGACCCTTAAATACGGTTATTCAATTTTATAAAGTAAAAGTACATTTTTGATATGCAAAAAGTTCAATTTACGTAACATGTGAAGAAATGTTACTTTATTTGTGGTAATGCTCATGTGTAGCTCATTTTTAAGTCCGGTGTTTTGCTTCTTCCGGTGTGAGAGTAGTCAAGCTCATGTGTAGCTCATTTTTGATGGTGTCGTCGAGCAGCTAATGCGGCGGAGCACCTTGGTTTTCCTAGGGAACCATATATGTTTCTAACTAACAACGTAGAACCTGATTTTACAATTTTGGCGCTATTTCCCTTACATTTTGGCGGAATATGTAAAACGCATTTCAAAGAAACACAAATCCGAAAGGTATCCCGTATCACGGGCTCCATTAAAAATGTGAACATATGACTAATTAATTATCGGAGTAATTAATGGCTAATCACAGCTGTAGTTACGAGGTGATCATAGGATTCTAGGTAGCAAGCAGCTAGATAGCTAGATCGTAATGGACACAAGTAACCGGCCATAATAAATGCACATCGATCTATGCGATCAATATAATAGAAAGGCAATGATCAAAGCTTGAGATTTGGATGCTGGTTTAACGGACTACCTTCTAATCCTAATCCTCAGATCTATCTGTACAAATTAATTAAATTAAATTAATTTCCAAATCCATTATGCGTCAATAAGTATATTCCAGAACCATCGGAAGAAACACATGCATGATACAAACACAATTACACACGCAGATTGATCACGTATAGACTAGCCATGCATGCGTGTAAAGATTAATTTGATCATTTACCATCACAAATAAAGTCGGCTTCATGCATGCATGGATTTTTTTTTTTTTTGAATCCAAATGCTAAGCATGTTATTTAGAATTACGTGAGGCTCCATGATTCGTCGATCAAGCAATTATTTATATATTCACTATATATGGTTCGTCGATCAGAAGTATGAGCAAGAATGTATACAATTCATATGGAGCATTGCTAGAGAATGGTGCTTATTATTTTCAGAATTATTAGAGCAATACTTTGTAATAAATAAGGGGGGTGATGGCTGAATGGCTGATGGGGGGGAGCGACAAAGTAGGGCAACATGTAGAGCACGTGGCAGACAGATGGGGCAGGTGGGTCCCAGCTAAGAAGTGAGTGGCAAGTCGGAGTGGGCTTGCCATCCCATTTCCACATGGGCCCTCTCTTCTCCGAATTCATTTAATTAATTAATCGCCCTTAATTAATTCATACTACTAGTAATATATATAGTACTCCGTAGTACATTATTTAATTCATGTGTATCTCACTTATTTTTGTACTAGTAGTAGTAACAACTAACAAAGGAGGGATGGGCCGGGTGAAAAGAGATGCATGGGGAGAGCAGAAATGGTCGGTCAAATGTTGCTGGGAACAAGATCACTGCATCCACCCCCCATATGATATCTATCTATCCATGTAGTCCCTCCGAGTCAAATTAAATAATGTAACTTGTTGGTACAAGCGTGCTCTCACATTATGTAACTTAATTGGTAGAGGAATCCCAATTACAGTCATATTTAATTGTTGTCATGTAGTAGTAGCTATAGTATGATGCAAGCTGCCTAAACCAACCGACTCTATCTCCCGTTTTACAATGCGCCTCTTTCTCCACGCCACGTTACACTTGATTCACCTTTTCATATCATCATTCCATCATCATTATCTACCTAGCTCCTAAATTATGTACTGTAAATTAAACAAGACGAAACGCCGCTTCCTTTCCTTTCCTGTTTACCTAGGGTTTTTAATCAACTACGGAGTACCATCACTACATCATTTATCATAATCATAAATAAATAAGTCAGTACGTATAAGCCCGTTATGTCAGCTCCTTCTATGTTTGGTCTGCATGCAGACACCGGGGGCAAGCAGCTCCTTCTATGAACCAACCAGGTGCTACTCGATCGCTTTTTAGTACTGTACGTAGTTGGTAGGTCAACCATAAATTTAACTTTCTCCCCCCACTTCCTACTGAGTAGCAGAGTAGATACGTCAAAACATCACCTCCATGCAATTACTTAAATTAATCCATTAAATTACTCACGTCTTAATTCCCCCCCTTATAAATAGCATCTCCAACACGTTCAGCCCCATCCATCCCCCTCGATCAACTAGAACAAAAAACAACTCTCTAGCGCCCTGTGTTAACAAAACAAAGCAGAGCATGGACGACGACTATACCCATCACAACAATTACTCGGATCTGGATATGAGCTTCACCAGCCTAACCACCTTCGCCTCCAGCGCCCGCAGCAGCTTCTCCCGCACAAGCAGCCTCGCCCTCACCTTCAACGACTCCGACGATCAATCCGGGGGCGACCTCTCTCAGCCTCAGCCTCCACAGCACGCACGGCCCCACCGCCGCCACGACCCCCACTGGTCCTCCGTCCGGTCGGGCGACGGGCGCCTCCACCTCCGCCAGCTGAAGCTGATCCGGCAGCTGGGCGCGGGCGACGTGGGGCGCGTCTTCCTCTGCCGCGTCCGCGACGCCCCCCGCTCCGACCCCAACTCCCACTTCGCGCTCAAGGTGGTGGACCGCCACGCCCTCTCCCCCAAGAAGCTCTGCCACGTGGACACCGAGGCCAGGATCCTATCCACCCTGGACCACCCCTTCCTCCCGACCCTCTACGCCCAGATCACGGCCTCCCACTACCGGTGCCTCCTGATCGACTACTGCTCCGGCGGCGACCTCAACTCCCTCCTCCGGCGCCAGCCCCTCGGCCGCCTCCCCCTCCCCGCCGTCCGCTTCTACGCCGCCGAGCTCCTCCTCGCCCTCGAGTACCTCCACTCCAAGGGCATCGTGTATCGTGATCTGAAGCCCGAGAACATCCTGCTGAGGGAAAACGGGCACATCATGCTCTCCGACTTCGACCTCTGCTTCACCTCCGACGTCACCGCCAGGATCGACCGCTGCCATCGCGCCGGCCCCACTAGGAGGACTAGTAGTAGAAATAAACACTACGACGGCGACGACGAGACGGAGATGTTGTTCGTCGCGGAGCCAACGAACGCCTTCTCGAAGTCGTGCGTCGGGACCCACGAGTACTTGGCGCCCGAGCTGGTCAGCGGGAACGGGTACGGGAGCGGCGTTGACTGGTGGGCGTTCGGGGTGCTGATCTACGAGCTTATCTACGGGACCACGCCGTTCAAGGGCGTCAACAAGGAGGCCACCGTCAGGAACATAGCCTCCGCCGATAAGGGCGTCAGGTTCCCGGCGGTGGTTGGTTCCGGAGATTGGGCGGCGCCGGCGGAGGAGAGAGGGGCGGCCGACGCCAGGGATCTGGTGGAGGCGTTGCTTGTCAAGGATCCCAGGAAGCGGATGGGGGCGGCCAGAGGGGCCACCGATATAAAGCGACACCCCTTCTTCGAGGGGGTGAAGTGGCCGCTGATAAGAAGTTACAGGCCGCCCGAGATCGTGAGGGGGGTCGTCACGACGACCAGGAAGAGGATGAGTAGGGCTCACGTGGTAGGGCACGTGAGTAGAAAGAGGAACTTGTGGAGGGCGCTTACCTATCTGCTTACGAAGGCCAAGGGCTCCTCCTCCTCCTCCAAGTAGTGTGTGTTAATGGTTTGTAAATTGTTGGGGGATTAGGCTTTTGTATAGACAGAAGATGTACGTAGTAGCAGGGTGATCAATTTTGGTTATCTCATGATCATATAAATCATACTAGATAATACATATACTCGTTTTAGTTAGCATGTTTTCCCCTTGGATTAATTCGTGATCCGTGTGTATAGTCGTCTACAATAACAAAGCAGCTGTTATCATCAATTCAATTAATGGAATTAACTACGCTCCGATTACGCCTTCTAATAAATCAAATAATACCATTGGCAAGTCTTTTTCTCGTCTTGAGTTAATTTTTTAAAGTGACAGCAAACCAATAACATTCAAATTTTGGGCCTTCGGGCATTTAGTCAAAACGGTTAAACCTCCAAAGATAGTACCCAGAGGTCACCGGTTCGACTTTCATGAGCAGTGCCCTCACCAAAAAAAATAACATTCAAATTTCAGTGATCACAGCTCAGAAAATAAATGCATCCACTGCATGCATTAATCCTTAAGACTTCTAGGCGCAGCAATTGATAGATGCAAATGCAGTGTCCAAGCTGGCTACAAGATGCTTTTTCCTGGGAAATAAGCGATTACATTACTTCTATTTCTAAATTTCAGTAACTGACCGGCCGGTTTGGATGACCAGTTATATGATTTATGTTGTTTTAAAAAACTTGGTTGTTTCGACACTTTATTTTGTTTCAAGAAACTTGTTTATTGTTCACAAAAAAAAGAAACTTGTTTATTTCATATATTTTTTTCACTTTTTTCCAAGTTTACCACTCATGATAACCTATGATTTAATGATATCACTGTTTTCCATGCTAGTAATGTTTTTTAGTTAGGAATGATGCTATTATTAATTTATTATTGTATATGGGTAATTTAGGTATACATCCTTAATACATGTGAAATATCTAAAGGGTCAAATTTTTTGAAACGGAGGAGTAATAAATTGTATTGCATTCTTGAAACGGCCGGTTTGAATTGTTACAGTAATAAATTGGATTCTAATGAAACTCACGGTATCACATGGCTAGCTACAACCGCTGTTTTGATTTGGATAATAATTTTGAATGGACTAAAAGATAAACTTGGATCACTTTTAGGGTCGTTAATTGGTTTTCATCTACAGAAATGTGAAATAAAATAATTAAATCTAGTCCAATTATGTACTGTTATTATATATTGATAATATATACATTCTAATTTGAAATATTGAAATTTGTGTGGCTAGAGAATAAGATGAAGATAATGATTGAGGTGACTTATTGTCCTACTCTATTAAACTTTTACGGGCTGATGGATTGGAGTCGTGCATATGTATTGTAAACCCAATATAATACACAAGTCCGATTGATCTATCCTAAAACCAATTGTCAATAGAAGAGTAGCTTGAGGGTATATATATATATTAAGGCTATATTCCGTCCAACTATAGATATGAGAAACACATTTGTTCTCGACACAGTCTTATTAGACTAAATGGGACCTTAATTATTTTATTTATTTTTTGATGCAATGGGACCTGAGTTTTTTTTTTTTTGGTTGAATGGGACCTTAATTATTAGATAGGGTAAATTTGTGTGGCAAGACAAAACGTTCTCAAGACTAATATACGTGTCCATAAATGTACCTTTACTATAAAACAGGTCGAGAATGGGCGACGTGATTAATAAATGGCCGGTGGCTGTACGTACTACGTACACAATTAAATTAACACAAGCTAAGCTAGTGGGAGTGTGGGACAAGCATATATACATGGACATGCATTTGGTAGGGCAGACTCATTTTCAATGCATCTCCCATCTGTTCTTCTTCTTTTTCTTCTTCTTCTTCTATACCTTCACATGCATGCATAGTTTGAACTTTGAAGCATCTGCTGCAAATACTCTTAACTCCGCACTCAAACCATGATGGGCATATAGTACTATCAAATTAAAGTAAAGTTGTCGTCTATGTGCATTGCATACCTCACTTATACACATATCACTTCATAAGAACATCTCTAACAGATGCTCCAAATTCTTGAATTTGGTGTATTTGAGAATTTTGGACTTATTATAAGGTCTAACAAATTCTTCATTGCATTCTCCAAAAATGGAGAATATCTCCAAAAATGGAGAATATCTCCAAAAATTGAACTCCATTCCCTAAATTTGGGGATATCTTTAAATGAATTTGGACAATGTATTTATTATATATTAAACCATGTCTTCTCCCAATTGGTCAATTTTAAATTTACAATAGTAGTTTATATATAAATATAATAATGATAAAAATATAACTATATAAAATGGAGAATTTGTTGTAGTTGAGGATGTACATAAGACATTTGGAGAATGTGAAACTTTTTTCCCCATTTCGGAAATAGTTGTAGAGAATTTGTTGGAGATGCCCTAATATTACAGCATCTCCAAATTTCCAATATCATTCTCATTTTCTTGAAAATAGCAAATTTGGAAATTTTGGGTGTGTTTTGAATCCAACAGTTTCTCTATCAAATTCTCCAAAATGTGATTAGTCTTCCCGAAATTTAGGGAAATCTCCAAAAAATATTTGGGGAATGAAAAATGTATATGGTATCATGTCTTCTTCTAATTGATTGATTTTGGTAATATAATGTTGTATATTTGTATATAAACAAATATAATAACAATATAAGTATATACGATTTTCCAAAATGAAGATTTTGTTAGAGTTATGATGTAATACTTTTAGAGAATATGAGATTTCATTCTCTTTTTTGGAGATGATTATAAAGCATTTGTTAGAGATGCTCCTACTCTACATATATATATAGTGGCAAAACTAGAGATTTCAGAAGGAGGTCGTGTGATTTTCCATCGAAGGTGTAAGATTCATTGGGAACAATTCGAAATTGGATGCTTAAAATCAATAATTTTACAATAAGTTAATTTTTGGGAGATAGTGTACCATAGTCCCATATTCTCGTTAGACAAATAAATCATTAAAATACTTTGGTTGTTTCAATGTTGCACTAATGCTCAAAAAAATTATATAACTCCCCAAAACTATTACATAAATGCTCAAAACTAAAATATTTATCTTCTTAGAAGGAAAATAATAAATTTTGTTTAAAACAAATTGTGGAGGGGGTTGCTTTGGGAATCTAATCAAGTTGTTAAACCACAAGGGTAGTGCCTAAAGATCATTGACTCGACTCCGATGAACATGCCCTCAACCAAAAAATGTGGGGGGTGGGGTGTTAAGATTATGAAACCTTACATAAGTACATGATGAAACTTGTCAATCATATAACTACTCCTGTTGTCAATTAGTTTTAAGATGGAACCCATGAGCTTATGTGTTGGTAGTGCCGTACTCAGAAATTTACCCCCAGAGGGGGCTAAATATTTTAAAATATTGAAATTACATAAAATAACTTCTTACAACGACATTATTCAATTAATTTGTCTTCTCTTTAAATCGTACAATAATATCTTCAGTTTCAATACATTTTACTACATCTTTCTCAATACAAGTAATCCTCAACCCATTTTCGAGCCAATTGTGTAATGACGTTTTGACAATTTTCATAGTAGAAAATTCTCGAACAAAATTAAGGCATCAACTTGTTAAAAATTCCATACAACTCATAAGGGTTAACCATTTGAATCACAAATTGTATGAGCTCTTTGCTTCCTTCCTACCAATGCTTAAAGAATAGAATTAAACGAAATATTGTAAAACCGTGAAAAAAGGTTTTACAAGATCTTTAGATATCAGAATACATATAACCTACAACTCAAAAAATGGGGCATGAATTCTACAAGAAGAATTAGAAGCATGAAGCATCTGACAAAGAAAAGATGTTGGCGGAGGAGGACAAGTTCAAACCAATAAATTTTAGAGACGGATGTGGTGGCTCGACAAGACTGGCGTAGGTGGCTGAACGGGGCAGATTGTGTCACCATAGTGGTGGCGGGCGGATCAGTGACCGCCAATTTGATCGAGAAGATTATTTCCCAAATCTGAAAAATAGGTTATAAGTGATCCTCTCTCAATTAACTGGTGTAGGCGTGTGACATGTGTAGGTCAAGAGTTTGTTTCCCAAATTTAAAAATTATATATGTTTTTAAATCCCAACAGGGCTTATAGCCCCCACTGGGCACTATGTAGCTTTATCCTTGTGTGTTGGCCTACCACACATATGCATATATATTTGGTTTTATTTAGTATGACATTTTTGTAAATATTGATAATTATAAGTACTCTTTTAAAAAAATCCTTTACCCTTTATAAAGTGCTCTAAGTCTATATTTTTATACTTTCACTCTCTTTGCAAAGTGCTCTAAGACCGTTATGCTAAATTAAAGATAAATCAGTAGTTACTAACCTTAGTACAATTAGCAAGTCGGGGTTGAACCAATGGGATTCGTGCTCCTAAGATCTATAATTTTATCAACCAACAAGTAAAAGAATGGGAATTTCAAAGAGTATAACTAAATCTATCGAACACTTAAAACAAGCAAGCAAGCAATTGAGTATAGGTTTTAACAATTATGAGGAAAGCAAGTTTATTCACACAAAATCCACCTTTGATAAGTTTGTTTGATCATCAATTTCCTTTCCCTAATTCCTTTTATTTTAAATATTATTCCTATTTTGATCATAATCGAATTAAGAGTCAACCAACCAATTAAAACCAATTATCAATCAAATCAATGAAATCATCGAGAACAATTGATACTAACATTAAGCATAAGGATTCAACAGGATAAATGCAATAAGAACAACCTGTTAGTATTAAGCCTGCGGTTAATCTCCTTTCACAATAATATAGTTCAATTATCCCTAGAAAATCAAGTTCGCTACTTTGAATATGTTGTTCAACTCGAATCACAAATTCTAGCAATAGAAAGTTATTAACTTTAACTAGTTGGCCAAACAAGAATAATCCAATAACATTCAAATACATGCAAATCAAAGAGAATTAATATAATCAAAGAATAGGCGAATTAGGTAGAAAATTTCCCAAGCTTACAAATCAAATGCTTTAATTGTGCGAACAAACTCTAGGATTAGTTCTACATAATCTCAAAAGTCACAACTTGAATAATAAATATAATGTATTCTGAAATGAAATCTTCTAAAGCTTAAATACTAACCTAGAAACTGAACTAAAAGATTGTTGGATCGTTGTTGGTAGCTAGAGTCTAAGGACGTCCTTAGAGAGGCGTACTTAGACAGCGGAAATTAAACTTGACAGGTATTGAAGACAAAAATAAGATAAGGACTTGGACAATTGATTTATAGAGGAACCCCACTAAGACCAGCTAGTCCTTATGGGTAAACCTCTACCTCCGAGGAGGATTTTCGAATAGCTTCCTTATCTTATTTATGAGTGAGTCCTTACAATTTACAAGACGAGTTCCATTCTTCTCTAAACTAAGGCGTCCGTCCCTAAGTTCACTAGTGTCACTCTTTTTAGCCTAAATTGATAACCTAACACTCAATTATAAGGATGCTAGTCACACGTATCTCACAGTCCTTTGGAGACACAAGTTCTTCGTCACAAATAGTTTTCTTTTTGTTCTTGGACTTCCTTTCGACCTACACACTCGAAACACTCAGTTCTTGATTTGTTCTTCGTGTTCTTGAGTTGTTCTTGCTGTTCTTGATGTCGCTCTAAAGAGTGTCTGTAAGAAGTCGTGTCACTATGAATACAATTGAATGTATTTATAGTGGTTAGGAAGGACATCTTTCTTCTGACTCTTTTGCCCTTCAGTAGTTCTCAGTCGCACGATCAGATCGGGTGTTTGTACACTGTTGCATTCTTCCGTAGGGTCTCTTGGGAAGCTTCCACGTGTCATGGTCCCTAGATGCGAAGCTGGCTGGAACCAAACACACCTAGACATCTGAGAAAACATATCTGGTGAGATAGTTTTGATACAGGAAAGAGATTGGGCAAGTTTCAACTAAATGAAACCTATCCTAAAGCATCCCTGCGGATGAGGTCCAAAAGAACCGGATCGGAGGCTAACGTAAAGGACGACACATGACGAAACGAGACCGCTATACGATCCGCAACCGAATTGGCTTCTCTGAAGACATGCTTCAAACCCCAACTCTGAAACCGACCGAGCAACCACTGAATGTCTGTACGCATGAGCTCGACCACGGGCAGCTCCGATCCATTCCCCGAACACTACATTGATGACCTGCAGGTTGTCACCTTCAATGAGTAAATGGGGAGCACCACGGCGAATGACTTCAAGAATCCCCTGTTGAAGAACAAAAGCTTCGGAAAACACTACGGAACGCCGTCCGAGAAAACCACCATCCAGAGTAAGAGGGTCCTCCTTCATGTCCCTGAGAACATAACCAAAAGAGGAAACCCATGAGAATCAACAACCCCATCAAAATTAAGTTTAACATAATTGCTATGGGGTTTTGTCCAACATGCACCTCGTTTGTTGATAACCTTAGTTGTATTGCTCTTTCTTTTTCCTTGGATTACTCCTTTCAATTCAACTAGATGTTTCATGGTAAGTTCCTTAATGGATTTGGGGTTTATTTGAGGGTGGTTATTGTTATCAAAAATTTGTTTGTTCCGGAGGTACCATGTACACCACCACAGACATATAACTTGTTCAAGTTGTGGTTGGTCGAGTAGCTGTCTGGCTTCATTCATAAAGGAAAGGGGGTGACAATGATCCGGATCAATTTGTCTTATTTTTTGAGCTATGTTTGTATTTAGTAATTTCAATGCATGGATGGTATCATAACATTCCAAGAAGAGGTGAAATGTATCTTCGTTCGGAAGGTTACAAAAGCCACATCCCTGTGGAACAGTTATGTAGTTAGCCGCCAGTCTGGTTTATGTAGGCAACCCATTTCGACATACTTTCCAAAGATTTGTTTTTTTTGTTAAGGAGTTATATCTGGTGAGATAGTTTGTTTACAATAATATATGATGACACCAAATTAAACAATGTTTGTTTCCTTTCCGTCTTATGGTTCATAAGTCCGTAAGTTACAACCAAACACACCTAGACATATGAGAAAACATATCTGGGCCATAGAATGCGTTTTCAGCAGCGACGTGTAGGCCCATTAAAGGTGCAGTGATGGACCCATTTTAAAGCCCAAATTTGATAGACATGCAAATGCACCAACCAAGGCTTCACCCTCCTTCACACTTTTTTTTTTTTTTTTTGATCGAACTGCTTTACACTTCTTACTATCAAAAGAGTTATTTGAGAAATGGAATTGATAAAATTTGTTGACCAAACCTATTTTGCAGGAACAACATTTAATTGCGACCAATGAAAAAGAAGAAAGTTTGATTGTTTTGCTTGTTTTTCTTTCAAGGAAATTTATTCATAAGCACAAAATGTTGTCACTTTTCAATCGTTGTCTCCTTTGCCGGCCTTAGTTGGTAACTGCACCTGCAATACAAATTAGCTGGCCATTACACCACAAACGACACCACCTCAGAGTTGCAAGGAAACAAGCTTTATAATTGCTCAATTGAATAGATATGTGGATTCTATGGCATCCCCTCACTTCTTTCCTTCTCTGATGTTTTTTTTTTCCATTCTAGATATAGATGTATTTAATAGATTCGAGAGCGAAATAAATCAAGAGAGCTTGACAAGACGACACAAGAGAATACAAACCATAAAATTTCAAAAAATAACAAGAAATTTGTATACAATAAAAAAAAACTAAATAAAATATAAGAGAGCCCAACAAAAGAACACTATTCCACACAAAATAGGCCAGTTTTGATGAGTCGATATTGGATGTATGGATAGACTCACATATACACTCGGTTAGTCCATCACCTTATATATTAGGCATGTTTTGTGTCTAACATTAAATGTGAGATAGTTTTGGTTTGTTTCCTAACACATGCAGGGCCTATATTGTAACTTACCATCAAGTATAGAAAATCGGTTTGGAAATCACTCAACCTCGTTCCTGTGTTTGATTGAAATTTTATCTTTTCCTAGAATAACTTATATTTTGAAAAGACTCATTCTAATTTTTTTACATATAAACTCAAATCCTACACCATATTACGATCGATTTTTCTATTGTGTGTCCTAATAATGGAAATATTTGGTGAATTTTATATTTTTTGTTCTTTAATCTTTTTTGTGACGGGTTCACTCTTTTCCTTTTAGGGTTTTAGTTTCTGTTTTTGGTATGCTTATAATGTGCCCTTAGGGCACACAATAGAAAAACCGAATTACTATTTAAGTCATGTCCAAGATCACTCAACCCTTTACTTATGTTAAACCCATTCCCATACCATTTCTTATTTTAACCCAATTTCCACAATGGTACGTACCAAATGAGAACTTTCTCCCCTTCCGGTACCATTTTTTATTTTAATCCAATTCCCAAAAGGTTACCAAACGGGACTTAAGAGTGTCGTAACTCGTAAGCACCATCAAGTTGCCCCTGAATCTTCAAAAGCGCTGAGTACGGCTACGACGTCAATCGGATAAAATTCGATCTTTGTGAATATCAATTAGCTTTTAATCACAAATGTGATGTCTATCAGTTTGCAATGGATTTGAGAAATATCTTGGAATTGTGTTGCTAGTTTTTCAAGTAAAAAACACGTGGGAAGGTAGGACGGAATGATCTGTGACATCTGTCCACTTGTTAACCAACGTTTTATAATCCACTCGTAGTACCATATACGAGTAATATCTGATATTGAGTATTGACTCGCTTGCTTTTTAATCGAGAATGTACTGTCTATATCCGACAAACATAAATCTGAACCTATTGACCTATAGATATAATTTATATTGATATGTTAATATGATTTTAATTTTCAAAATAATTTATCCAATTTTCATATATATATATATATTATTCAATGAAAATTGTTTTTGTATTAATTTATTTTGATTTTGATTTATATTTAATAATTGACTATATGTATTTTATCTATAAATAAATAAAATATAATCACTTAAGTTATGTAATCCATTGTTTTAATTAATTATATTGAAACTTCATAAAAATGATAACTAAAATCTCTTTTACCCAAAATATAAAAAAAATTAACGAGCTCATGAAATTATTTTTCTTAAGATATCAAAGATATCAAAAATTAGGTACGATATCAAGTGGTTATAAAGATTGTTTTTAGAAAATATAATTAAAATAAAAATCATTATGTAATTCAACATGTACGAAGTTACGTAAATTTTAACAAAAACTTGAGTCCTACTATATATTGTATTAGAGTAGAATTTATAACATTTTATTTTGCAAACACATATGTTTATTCATCTTAGTGTCTAGAGGTCGGTTTTGGCATTATATTTGGCTAGGCCAAACATACAAGTAGAGGTTGGGTTTAACGTTTAAAAGTCATGCTCGTTACTCGTTAGTGTTTAGGTTTAAGTTAATTTTACGAACGGTTAGTGTGAGCTGGTAAAATAATCGTCATAATTATTTTATCTATATTTTGTTATGAAGGTATTTTTTATTTATTATGTTTTTTATCTTTAAGTGTTTTATTATTAAAATTAGAGAAAGCGTATGACAGGGTTCCAAGAAAACTGATTTGGGATTCCTTGTCAGCTAAGGAAGTGCCAGACACGCTCATAAGAGTAGTCAGAGACATGTACGACGGTTCCTTGACAAGTGTGTGCTCTCCGGCCGGGATTACAGAATACTTTAAGGTGGAGGCAGGCCTGCACCAGGGTTCCGCTCTAAGCCCTTTCCTTTTTACTTTGGTGATGGACATGCTGACAGGTGATATTCAGAGGGAGATCCCATGGTGTATGTTGTTTGCAGACGACATTGTTCTGGTGGACGAGTCCAGAGATGGTGTAAACAACAGACTCGAAGCTTGGAGGGATAAGTTGGAGTCTAAGGGTTTCAAATTGAGTAGATCTAAGACGGAATATGTGGAGTTCAAGCTCGGGCAAGAGGTAGACTCAAGGGAGGATGTCATGCTAGGAGGGGAAGTTGTAGCAAGAAAAGAGAGTTTCAGATATTTGGGTTCAGTCTTACAGAGTGATGGTGGTTTCAACGAAGATGTCACTCATTGGATACAAAGGGGCTGGCAGAAGTGGAGGGCAGCGTCAGGTGTTTTGTGCGATTAAAAGATTCCGCTCAAACTGAAAGGAAAGTTCTACAGATCAGTGATCAGACCAGCCGTACTCTATGGAGCTGAGTGTTGGGCCACCACAAAAGCACAGGAACAGAGGCTTTTGGTGGCCGAAATGAGGATGTTGAGATGGATGTGTGGACACACATTGTCAGACAGAATCAGAAATGATGTGATCAGGAGCAGGATTGGAGTGGCCAGCCTAGACGACAAGCTACGAGAATCGAGACTACGGTGGTTTGGGCATATCCAGAGGCGGGGACCCATGGAGCCAGTGCGTAGGTGTGAAAGTCTAGATTTGGGAGTTATTCGCAGAGGGAGAGGTCGACCGAGGAAGCGCTGGAAGGATAGTATAAAGCAGGATGTCAGTCACTTGGGGATTTCGACAGAGTTGGCAGTATGCAGGGACATTTGGAGGGAGAAGATTCGTGTAGTGGATGGCTAGAGCTTTGTCTTTTCTGGTTTGGGATCTTGGTTTTAGTATTAGGTAGCCTGGTCTTTGGTTCGTCTCGTGTTTTGGGACTTGACTGATTTTGTTTGGTTTATATACTTTGTAGTGACAGTTTTCTATCTTTTTGGGTCCTTTGGACGCACCCCCTCTGCGTTTAGCCAGGGGTGCCCCCATCCTGACCCCCCAGATTCCCCGTAAGGGGAATTCCACTGGGTCCATTGTTGTTGTTGTTGTTGTTGTTTTATTATTAAAATTAAGGAAAAATTAATTCAAATAACCCAAAATTTTGATCGGTGTTAAATGAATAACCCAAAACATTGTTAGTAAACAAAATAACCCAAACTTGTAAGATGTGTTAAAAAATTGAGAAAATTACAATAAACCACACGTTAAATAGGCTATATTACTAATAACCACCACTTATTGGCGACTTTATTTTAAACCACGCACAAATTGAAAAACGTTAACAAATAGCCACCCGAATGCTTTTTCCGTCAAAAAATCCGTTAAATCTTGCGTTTTGACACTTTTGCCCTCAACACCACTGTTCACCTTCTTCTTCCCTCAACCAATTATCAAGACACTTTTGCTCTTTCCAGCACCACAAAACTCGTCGCTGTATTTTTCCGCCGGCCATTCGCCGTTTTCGCCGCTAAGCCGCCGACCCCACCAATTATCCTCCTTTCCGGCCAGATCCACACTTGAGTCCGACCGCCTTGTCACCCGCAGGCCCTCCCTCGCCAGTTGCGATCTCCACCGCCCCGAATCTGGAAGAGTATCACCAGATCCGGTCTCGTCGTAGAGGGGAGAGAAAAGTCGCCGAGGAGGTGGTGGTGGATTCTGGCTCGGTGATGTCTGCTCGGATGAGCTTAGAGGACTTCGTCAGATCTGGTGGCCCACTATCGGGACTCCGTCGAGCTCGGGTAGAACCATCGTAGTCGGGTCGGATTTGGAAAAGATCTTGGTTGGTGGGCGCCGATTGGGTCTGGTGGAGCTTCGCTGGACTTTCCCGTGGCTGAGTTGCAATCGGACGAAGGGAAGGGAGGTGTCCGGATCTGGCGGCAATAGAGAGATGAGGCGTTTGGCCTAATATATTGGAGGTGGAAGCCGGGAGTAGGAAGGAACACAGGCAGATAGGAAGGGCGAGGTGGTGATGGCTCCGGTGAAGGCAAGCGAGGCAGATCGAGGCGGTGGAGTTTGAGAAGGGATTGGTGGAGCTTGACGGGAGAGCTTTGACGGGGACGGCCTAGTGTGGTGGAGGTAGATTGAGGTTTTTGTTTTTTTTTTCCTTTTTTCCTTTTTTCTATTTTTTATTCTTTTGATTCAATTATTTATTTATTTTTATTGTTTTTATTCTTATAAATATTTTTAGCATTTCAGTCATAGATATATTCCATTGTGTGAATAGTTGAGGGAAGAAAAAGACAAAAGCGTAAAAACGAAAGATTTAACGGATTTTTTGACGAAAAAAGCGTTTGGGTGGCTATTTGTTAACGTTTTTCAATTTGTGGGTGATTTAAAATAAAGTCGCCAATAAGGGGTGGTTATTAGTAATATGGCCTGTTTAACGGGTGGTTTTTTGTAATTTTCTCTAAAAAATTATCTCTAGGGTGAGTTTTTCGGCCATTATCCATGACTTGGCACCGGATAAATGACATGACGCTCTTCTAGAACAAACTTTAGCTTCGGGTACCGATTCACCGACGACGGAAACAAACTCTCTATTACCACAACCTCTTCGACTCGCTCGTTGACTCGTTCTACGCCGCTATAGAGAAGGCGGGCGGCGGCGGCGGCGACGGACTCGTGGTCTCCGCAAGTGCCTGGTCGTCTCAAGGGACGGACGCGACCACATACTACAAGAACTTGAATCGAGACGTGGCCGGTTGGACCCTCAAGAAGCAGGGGCAACCCTTGGAAACGTATTTGTTTGAGATGTATGATGAGGTCGGAAAGGCGGCGACGGGGCGGAGAGACAATTTGCTGCGGAGTCATCGATAATGGCGGAAGAGCGTCATGTCATTATTATTTCAAATGTCTTGTCATTTATCTGGTGTCAAGTCATCAATAATGACCAAAAAATTTACCTCGGCGATATTTTTTTAACACATCTTAAAAAATTTGGATTATTTTGCTTACTATCAATATTTTGGGTTATACATTTAACACCCATCAAAAGTTTGGATTATCTGAATTAATTTTCCCTAAAATTTAATATGGTGGTTACACATTATAATGGAAGATTCTACCTTATTGTAAAGATAAAATTCTCGCTATGATTGGGTTAGAAGATATAGCCTGGGGATAAAATTTCTAAGCCCTCTATTCTCCATCTTCCATTATAAATACATGTCATCGACATGTATGGAGAAGAGCTTGTATTTTCTAGGTTTTCTAGCAATTCTTCTCCTTTACCTCGACGCTCGACTCGAATGACCGCTCTTCTGACTCAGGCATCGGAGGTGGATTAGGAAGTCCCCACTTCCTTTGTCCATTGTTTTGCAGGTTCTAGGTGCTCTTCTAACTTAGGCCTCGGAGGTGGGTTAGGAGGTCCCCACCCCCTATGTCCATCGTTTTGCAGGTTTTAGGTTAAAGAAACGGTAGGAGCGGAAGGTGAAGAAGGGAGTAATCAACTGGTGTATTAAATGCGATTTTTTATGCACTAACAATTGGCGCCGTCTGTAGGAAACGAGTACTCGATCCACGCAATTACAAATACGGAATCGATCTCAAAAGAGAAAAGAACATTTTGAGACTCTAGGACAGTCGCGCAAAGCGAAATCGAGCACGGAACCCTCAGCAAACCGAACCACGAGTGCGGTGCAACCAACCGCGATAGCAGTACGATGATCCACGAGCGCGGTGCGTAGGGCGAACGAGCGAAACTCCGATATTCGCTCAGAGGATCAAACACTAACGCATATTGATCCCGATATTTGGTCGGAAGATCAAACATTAATGTGATCCCACGCAAGGCGCCTTGCCCCGTCAAGGACCCGAGTCGAGCGACGAAATCGACAGTCGTAATACTATGCGGTTTGAATCTACTGAGTTTCTAGGTGCTCTTCTAACTTAGGCCTCGGAGGTGGGTTAGGAGGTCCCCACCCCCTATGTCCATCGTTTTGCAGGTTTTAGGTTAAAGAAACGGTAGGAGCGGAAGGTGAAGAAGGGAGTAATCAACTGGTGTATTAAATGCGATTTTTTATGCACTAACAATTGGCGCCGTCTGTAGGAAACGAGTACTCGATCCACGCAATTACAAATACGGAATCGATCCCAAAAGAGAAAAGAACATTTTGAGACTCTAGGACAGTCGCGCAAAGCGAAATCGAGCACGGAACCCTCAGCAAACCGAACCACGAGTGCGGTGCAACCAACCGCGATAGCAGTACGATGATCCACGAGCGCGGTGCGTAGGGCGAACGAGCGAAACTCCGATATTCGCTCAGAGGATCAAACACTAATGCATATTGATCCCGTTATTTGGTCGGAAGATCAAACATTAATGTGATCCCACGCAAGGCGCCTTGCCCCGTCAAGGACCCGAGTCGAGCGACGAAATCGACAGTCGTAATACTATGCGGTTTGAATCTACTGAGTTTGATCAAGTTTTGGATTTCACAATGCGCATCGTTCCAAGAACAAGGATTATCATTCCATGAAGTTTCCCGGTTTAAGAATTATATTGGACTAGCTTAACCTATCGTGCCATGCACGACTATTTCACTTAAAAATATTAAAATAAAATTATATATTTATATGGAAAATATTATATAAGTTTTATTATATGAACATGTTTTTTATCTTTTAAAAATAGTGATATTATTTTTGGAGTTAATATAACCCAAAAAATATATACATAAGACATAATTTTTCACTCATTTGTATATTTTTATGAAACCTGATTATAAGAATATAAATTGATATTTTACTTACAATTTTTATCATAAATTAATAACGACTATCATAAATGTGAATATAATTAAAAAAATTCATCAATTGATAAATTGATAAAGTTTATAAAAATTTAATAGAAACTGTCGGAAACCACAATTTTACTTGTATTAAAGAAATAAGTTGAATCGAATATTCAAAGATTTTTCTTAATTTGTTTGTGAAAGATTTTTCCCTATAATGCTTTAAGAATTAATAATTGACAAAAGCTTTTTCTTAAAAGTAGATAAGAAGAAATTCAATAAGAAAACCCTATATAATACGAATAATAAAAAAATAGTTTTTTTTATATATGAGGTAGGGTCAAAATTAATGTGGTGGTTCAAACACGACCACGATATGTTTGTATTAGGAAAATAAGGAGCGTTTGTATAATTTGTATAATCAACTTTAAAAAAGATCTGTGATATACTAAAAAGATAGAATATCTTACCAAAATTTGAAAATTTGATCATATCTTTTACGTAAATAGATAATAAGAAATATAATTAGATTAAAATAACTTAAATAAAAGCTATTTTTACAAATATGCAGTGGGGCCAGAATCAACGTGGTGGCTCGAAAACGGTCGACTTTTATAATATATATATATTGATGATTGATTGATTGTCGATCCAATAAAAACCCTACATATATCTCAATACCCGAACGCCGGTCAACATATGCGTGTTCATATGGATTAAAGCGAATCAGCAATCGATTAGCGCAAGTCAACACCACTTGTGAATTAGTTCAAATTAACGAGGTTAATAACGAGGTGAAGATGATGCCAAATTAAAGTTTAAGTAGAAGACAAGCAAAATTTGCTTTTGTAGGTAATTGGTGGAAATTGCACCTTGGCAATTTGATGTAAATCAAGCCACTAATGTTGATTAAGAGGAAATTGGCAGTTAATTACTTCAAATCGACACTAAGGTTTGACAAGTTACGCATGACATATTAACAAAATCAATGTTGGTTGATCATTGCAAAGTCAAACGAAGAAGATTGGCAAAATACGTGTAAGGCAACCCCGAATCTGTAATTTTTTTAACCAGACCTCTCAACTAAAAAACGTTCTATTAAACCTCGAACTTATTAATTTTATTTGATTGAACCGTTATTGCTGCGCAGCATAGCGTGTGTATTACACACCGATCTTGAGCGAGTGAAATATTGTTAAAGCAGTATTTTAATTAAATAATAAAATATGATTATTATTTATTTTAATAACAAAATATATAATAAATTTAAAAATAAATTTTATATTTTTTTTAAATATACTATATCGGTCAATTGGGGCCTAATCCTCATGCTCTTTGGCTGTTATAGTGCCTTTGAGTTGGATATGACCCCTACATCAATTTTGGTGCATTTTAACTAAATTCAGTTATGATTGGCACATAACTGAGTTTCAGTTTTCTTTTCTTCTCTTTGGGTCTTTCGGGCGCACCCCCTTTGCATAAGTCAGGGGTGCCCCCATCCTGACCCCCAGATTCCCCGGAAGGGGAACTCCACTGGTTATAAAGTATACTATATCGGTCAACCCAATGGATTTCGGATTTCAATCCATTCGGGTTTGGGTTAAAAGAGGTTTAGTTCATTTTGGGTTTTCGATTCAAATTTTTGGGATTCAACCCTAAATTTTTTTTACCAGTTCGGGTCAGCTTAGCAGGTTTGATTAAAGTTTGACAGCTCTACTATCAATCATGTAAAAGTAATCCAAGCTCTGATTGGTAAAAAAAGTTAATGGGACGTAGTGGGACTTATAAAATAATATTTTAATTAAGTAATATTATTTGATATTACAAGATATTTTTTATTTTAATGATAAATATATTATACAAAAAATTATTATGTGAGCTTAGTCTTGTATGGTGTGTTTCGTAAGAATGATTTGGATAAAAAATTATATATAAAGCTATTCAAATAATTTTTTTTAACAATGCTACATCAGCGCTATGGCAGCACCACTTCAGTTCCACATGCAGTGACATGGCGCTGACGTGCGGTGATGTGGCAGTGATGTGGCACTGACGTGACACATGGCGCGTAATGAGGGCCTAATCGAACAAATTTAGTAAATTAAGATCTTCAATAGAACATTTTTTAGTTGAGGGGTCTGATTGGAAAAAAGTTAGAAGTTTGACAGACCGTACATGTATTCTGCCAAAGAAGATTGAAGCATATGCCTCCCAGTTTAGTTTTGTCAAAAATACGTATTATACTGCATAAAGGTAGTAAATTTGGATCAATGAAGATATATTTATGTTGCAAAACCTTGACCAATTGGTAAAAGTTTAATCTTGATCACGAGCAAAAGGCAAATCACATATTGAAGACGGAGAGAGAATTTGATTGATTAATTATCGATTAGTCAAATATTCAATCTTGATCACAAGGGTTCGTTAGTCTAACGGAACCCTAATTTGCAAAATCTCGTTCTTAATCTTGTACAATGAATTCAAAACCCTAAGATCGAAATCTGTGATTGATGGGGAGAAGTTCAAAGAAGATTTCTTGACAAAGAAGAAAACCTTAAACTTAAGGGCAAGAAGCGAAGAGCGGGATGATCGGAAGTAGCTAGGACATCACGTAAAGGTGGAGGCCTTGACTCTGATCAAACCTTGAGCGGCATATTGTCCAAGGAAAATTTCTTGACCGCGGCAAGAGATCGGGCCTAAGACATCAACCTATCAAGACGAAAATGAAGATCGCATGAGCGGAAATGATCAAGACGCTCTTTATAGATCACGTGCGAATGTGGAATTAAACCATGGAGATACCTGCGAGTGTGGGTTGGCAAGAACAACCACCGACAGATTCGCCGAGCACAATTCCGTCTAGATTTTCGAGAGTTACACTTATCGGTTTTTAACTACAACTCATCTTTAGACATCATCCCCAAAAACTCGTTAGAAAAGCATAAAAATGCATTAGAATGCTATAGTTTGCAAAATACGCAAAACATACCAAGTCTACATCCAGCGCTTTGTTTCGGAGGTAGGAGCATCGAAAAGTTGCAAATTTTATATTGATTGAAAGATGAAGAAATTATCCACAAGTTATTTGTTGACATTGACAATAGAAACGCACTCGAACAGATCCAAATCATAGTTGAAGATAGAAAGTTCGGTTTCCGTGATACCCTCATACCGCCGTATTATGCAAGCTCGTTCGGGAGCTACGGTCATCCGAATAAGACAAATCAAGATGTTTTGAAAATCTCATAAGGCACAATATTTTTCATTATTAGAAGACGGGGCTGAATTCCTCCTCGAAATTAGTTGAAACCGGACATGAACAATGTTGTTCAGAAATCAAGCTGAAGAGATGTATGATCAAGCAAAGTCCGTGATCATTCTCCAAATCGGTCAGACACGGCCATGAGATTTGGGAAAACATTGATCTTTGTTTTCGACATTGGTTCATATTGATAGACAACGAAGGTTTGTGTGGACGATAGAGTGGTCAAAAGTCAACTGACTAGCGTTTCGCATGAATAATGCATGAATCTCGACAACGAGAGCCTCTAGCTTCGATGTTAGCATTAGCGAAAAAGCGGGTGTCCGTGAAGTCATTCGGGGACTAACAACCTTAAAACATTCAAAGCCTCGTGACCAGGAGTGCAACTACGACCGTGGGGCTTTGAGCCGCGACTAGAGATCTGGTCCAAAGAGTAAAATCCCTTTCATAGGGCAAAGCAACGACCGCTGCCTCAACGCGCAGTTCAACACCCCGCGAGCGCAAATGTGCGTCTGGAACCGTTCGCTCTCAGAAGAATAACCGCGGCCTGTGTGAGCACGATCGCATATACCCATCTTCCCCGGTGTAGGGATCTTGGGATTAGGAGATATATGTAAGGGAGCATACAAGATAAAAAGTCTCAATGAGAAAATCATACCTCAGACTTTAATTGTCGCCCATTTGAAGAAATACTACCCGTAAGAGCCAAACCGTGGCCGCGGATTATCACCGTGCCTACGTTGCCACGGACCGCATGCACGGTCCCTTCAGCCACGATCATATTATTGCCTACAACGCCCTCTTCTTAAGGCCCTCATGCGGATGTTGAGCTTCGAGAAAGCCCCTCATTTTTTGTATTTTTTTTATTTTTAAACAAAATCCATGACCAAGAATTTTTCTTTTTATTCAACATTTTTTCCCCTAAACTCACAACAAATGACACGCTTAAAGGTAAACCCAATGTTAGTTCATCGTACTAACAAATATTCTAAATATGCGCGTATGTAGAACACAAATGCACGCACGCACGCACGTCAGGGAACCAAGCGACCTAATCTGCATGGCCACTGCGAGTTAGACCTACAATACCCCTACATCATAGACCAAGTCTAAAATGTAGGGTGGGGTATTTGGGAGCGGGTAAATAATCGTCATAATTATTTTATCTATCTTTCATCATAAAGGTAATTTTATTTATTATGCTTTTCGTCTTTAAGTATTTTATTATTAAAATTAAATATGGTGGTTAAGCATTAGGATGAAAGATTTCATCTTATTGTAAAGATAAAATTCTTGCTTAGATTGGATAGCAAGATATCGCTTTGGGATAGAATTTTCAACCCCTCTATTCTCTCTCTTCCATTATAAACATATGTCATCGCCATGTATGGTGAAGAGCTTGCATCTTCTAACTTTTCTAACAATTCTTGTCATTTACATCGACGCTCGACTCGAACGACTGTTCTTCTGGCTTAGGCATCGGAAGTGGATTAGGGAGTCCCACCCCATTTGTCTATTGTTTTGCAGGTTCTAGTTAAGGAAGCGGTTAGATTGGAAGGTGAGAAGAGAGTAATCAATTAGTATATTAAAGACGAATTTTTGTGCACTAACCCAGTTAGTAGTTAGGCTTAAGTTAGTTACATGAAGTGTGATCCGCTACAAATCTACATAGCAAGACAGGAGTATTACACTTCGAATCATTGATCGAGGACCAAGTACAAGCACCAAATACAAACGTACATTACATATAACATAATACAATTAAGGAAGCATTACAGTGTAGTAAAGCAACCTTCATTATTTAGGAATGGTCCCTCCCCAAATTATAACACAATTCATATTGACTGATTTTGATCACTCGGCAGCGCCGAAATGCTTCTTCAATACCGCCACAAAGCCATGGATCTTCTCCGGATCCTGGAGGCCCTTGGCGACGCTCTCGCGCTCCATGCAACGTTTTCCCCACGCCACGAGCTTAGGGCGCGAGTCCTCGACCTTGAACGAGGCCTCGACCTCGTAGGCGTGGAACCAACAGTAGTAGGGGATCAGTGCCACGTCAACGAACCCGAAGGATTCGCCCCCGAAGAAGGGGCGGTCCCCGAGGGCGTGCTCCTCTAGGAACTTCGTGATCTCCAAGAACTCGTCTTTGGCCTTTTGTTGCTCTTCTCCCTTTGTCATCCATATATTCTTTCCCGCATCGTACACCTTACATTTCCCAAATAATAGGACATTATTTTATTATATTTTGTATATTTTGGCAAAATCAATCAAGAATGTTTTATATATAAACAATTTTTCTATTGTGTGTTCTAAGGGTACATTATGAGCATACTAAATAATGAAACTAAACCATAAATATAAAATAGTTAAATTTTTCATAAAAAATAAAAAAAAAAATCCCAAATTTTAAAATTTATCAAATCGTTCTAATATTTGTATCTTACCGTTTATCCTTAGGGCACACAATATAATAATCCATAAAAAAAATATAGATACACAAGATAGGAGTTTACCTAGATTGTTTTTTAGTGCTCCAAAAATTAGATTTGAGTTGCTCGATCTTATAAGTAAATTAATTGATGGATATATAAGTTGTTAGTGTGGTGCCGCTTTAGTTAGTACGTGGACGTTTCAACCTAAAAAAAAGGTAGTACGTGGACGTTGTCCCTCCCCAAATAAGTTCCTGATTTTTCGTCTTATTATTTTCTTTAGTTTATACTAGTAATATGTTTATATGTCACTTCGTGATAAACGAGATTCGTACACGTATCAGAATTTTTAGACTTTGGATCCCATGGATATAGGACCGTTTGCTTTCTAACTAGGAAACGAAATAAGACAATAAAACTAAACATAACTGTATACTAAAATGAAGAAAATTCTAAGGACATATTTCGTAGGTGTAAATCCGAGTGAGGTTAAAAAATTACCTTCTTGTCGATATAGTCAGCCCAGAAGCGAGCCTGAGCTCTGTCATAAGGATCGGAAGGCAAAAGGGGCGCCTTCCCGGGCCAAACCTCGTCGATATACTGCAGAATGACGGCGGACTCGCAGATGGGGCGGCCTTTGTGGACGAGGACCGGGATTTTGTTGTGAACCGGGTTCATCTTAAGGAGCAACTCCCCCTTGTTGAACAAATCCTCCTCCTTGTACTCGTAGTCCACGCCTTTCTCGGCGAGGGCGACTCGCACCCTCATCCCGAACATGCTCGGC
Organism: Polygonum maritimum; assembly: GCA_963924305.1. NCBI lineage: Eukaryota > Viridiplantae > Streptophyta > Magnoliopsida > Caryophyllales > Polygonaceae > Polygonum > Polygonum maritimum. The sequence goes on from OZ002728.1 coordinate 16,532,317, forward strand.
CAGAAATCCAGCAGCACCACGTCCTTCCCCATCCTATACTTTGTTTTGGGGGAAGAGGAATCCTGTAGATCGATGAGATAGATATCTTATGTGTGGAGTACTTGTGTGTGTGCGTGTGACGTTGTTATTTATAGCAACAATCTGTGGACGCTCTTTATTCTTCATTCAACCATGCGACGTCGTTCCACGCCTCTATATATGTTCTTTCGATTTATTTAAAAAATTTTTAATTCAATTTTGTAGTCTATGTTCCAAGGAATTTTGAAACTAATATTATTTGTTGAACTCTCCAGCCCACATAAATAAATTTATATCTAAAACTAGTGTCCTATACTCCTATTGATTCGGTTTGTTTTGGTTTAAATCAAATTAGAATTAATTAAGATACAATATAACAAAAATATTGACATATGATTGGGGAAACTTTATCTATAAAATATTGACATATGATTAAATCAACTTTATATCGAGAATGAATCTAATAAATTTGAGATTTCTAGATGACATCCGTAGATGAATGCCATGTAAAAGAGGTGTATAAATTGAACTAGTGTATTCAAGTAACGATGACACATAAACGTGATACATTGTCATTCAACTTTAACAATAGCATTGACTGAGAGTTTTCTATATATTCACATGCTTTATTTTCTTTCTCTATATTAATAAAGGGGAAAAAAAGAATTAGGATTTTTTTATGGATAACAAAAGAGATTCTTAGGAGCTGATAGGTGGGAAGTAAATCTTAATTTGGTGGTAATGAAGAGTAGAGAGGCTAGTGAGTGGGCCGTTCTTTGGAACTAGCCTACAAAATTACAAACTTACAAACATAAACATACCTACCGTACCAACTCGGGCACCTTGTGTTTTTTTTTGGTTGAGGGCACTGTCCATGAGAGTCGAAACGGTGACCTCTAGGTACTACCCTTCGAGGCTTAACCACTCGACTAGATCGATGCCCGAAGGCTCGGGCACCTTGTGTTTCATGCTTTTAAATTAAAAATAATTTTATGAATGAATTAATTATATGGCATTGGGAAAAATGTCATGTAGCAACAAAATACCACAAGAGGTTATATTTGCACATATGGCACATAACCTACTAACAACTTTCTCTCTCCACTATTTGACCAACCGTTGACCGATGTTGACCGACCGTTGACCGGCGTTGACTGTCATCAATTGTCATCACAAGTGACAATATTCACAATATTCACACCTAATTGTCATCACAAGTGACAATATTCAACTATTTAACTAGAAGATTATAGTAATCACACCGAATAAAGATAACTAAAACAAGACTTATTCACATCACTCAAATTATCATCACAAGTGACAATATATATCATCACAAATGTTATCAAAGGATCTTCTTGATAACACCTAATTGTCATCACAAGTGACAATATTCAGCAAATAACTAGAAGATTGTATAAGAATAGCTAAAACAAGACTTATGCACACAACTCCAAATTATCATCACAAGTGACAATATATGTCAAATGTACAATTAGTATTATTTTACAAGTGACAGTATCAGCACAATTGTCATTAAAATGAAATATCAGTGACATTACCATATTATCAAAAGTTACTAACTTGTCATCACAAATGACAATATTCACCGAATTGAGTGATGACTCTTCATAAGTACATATTTAAATATTGTCACTTGTATCGATTAATTAGTGATGACACTTAATTACTACATACCATACACCATATTATATAACATTTTTAGTGTCATTACACTAATTGTCATCACAAATTTCTAGTGCCATTACACTAACTGTCATCATAAATTTTTAGTGTCATTACACTAATTGTCATCACAAATTACACACGTTACAATCTAACTAGCAAATAAGAGAAACACAAACAACCTACTAGCAATGTAGAGTAAGCAATTCATTCAAAATAACAATTGATAACTATCACCACTCGACAACCGACAACTGTCACCACTCGACGGTCGAAGACCGTCACCACTTGACGATTGTCGATTGTAATCACTCGACGACCGTCACCACCCGACAACCATCACCACTCGACGACCGTCACCACCCGACAACCATCACCACTCGACGACCGACAACAGTCACAACTCCATATTATCATCACAAGTGACAATATATATCAACATAAGTGACAATATATGGCAAATGTACAAGGTTTATGCACACAACTCCAAATTATCATCACAAGTGACAATAAAGAGGTACGGTTGCTAGTCACACTAGGAATTATTATGTTCTTGTCCGAGGTGTCACCACAGTATCACTTTACCTATCTTTTACATAGAAATTTAGCTTGGATTTTAAAAACTAAAGATGCTTTGATCCTTGCTAGTCACACTAGAATTACTATGTTGTACTCTGGTAGAGATTCAAATATAAGAGTGTATATGGATCCAATGCTACTTTCTCGGATGAGTAGCATTAACTTGCTTTATGGAAAATTTTCTCACAAAGTCCAAATTGACCTTCAGCTTACCAAGAAGCAAAAACAGAATCTTATTAATCTAGCAATAAAGCGATCCAAACTGGCACCGATAGAAGAAGAAGGACAAACCTCATTCTCAAAATTCTTCAAAACATCTTTGATCCTCAAAACCTCATCCAACATCGTGACTTCTTCTTCAATCTCACCGGTTAGGACTTTATAGCTTTGCCAAAGCTGTAGTTGCTCACCTGGTTCAACTTGATCTTGGCAGCTGTTGGCCTTGCTATCCTTGCTTTCGCCGGCGCCGTCGAACTCAGACCTGACCGGTCGTCCGCTCTCCTTCGTCAATTCTGGTACCGCTGCATTGATAACTTCGATCTTGTCACAGGGAATGCACCGAGTTAGCCTACACTCCGCATTCTACAGTATCCACAGATCTGGTGGAATCTTCTCCATCAAAAGTCGGGTCTCCGCCATCAACGACAGAGATTGCCTCTCCTCTCCGCTGTAGTCACCGGAATTGTCACCATCGCCTGCCGCAATCGGATTTACTATCTCTGACTGTAGAGGAGGATATTAGCGGACCAAGACCTACCTAATCCGGTAGCGCCGACGATAGTGCTCAACCCTAGCCTCTCGAAATCGTCCTCGATCTTGCTCCTGGAGTCCTTGGCGGCGAGGCAGCCTTCCTTGATGTGCGTGGCTGGAGTCTTCGGGAGAAGTACATCCATGGAGGAGGCCGAGAAAACGGAGAGGGAATAAGAGAAGAGGGATTTGAGGAGAGAGGAAGGCATCGGTGAACCAGCGTTGAGCGAGATCTGAAGACGACGGAGGAGGGATTTGAGGAGAGAGGAAGGCATCGGCGAACCAGCGTTGGGCGAGATCTGAAGACGACGGAGGAGAAGAAGGAGAGAAGTGTGCGTGGCTTCTTTTGTTTATTTCCTTATATACGGGCCAAAGTGCAAAAACGGGGGAGATGGGCCAAAACGGAAAAATGGGTCCAAAAGGCAGCCGCTTGACCCAATTCCCTCTAATTTTAATAGTTTTATTTGGAAGTCTATAACGTACGGTTCAAGTTCAATTTCACGTAGCGACATTACATAGAGTAATTTATGAGTGGGCAAGTTTGTTTCTTAGATATGTTGCATAGTATCAGATTTTTGTTGTAAACTTCTCTCTCTAATTCCATGAAAACTGGTTTTAGGCACAATAGTTGGTAAAGTCCATTACAATAGATTTGGAACAAACATACCATACTGATCCTTTAGGCTATTATAATGGGAGATGTAGAGTTTAAACTTGCTTAATAGTCAATAGGAAAAAGTGTGCCTAGTACAGGGATGTAATTGAACATTTTTTTATAGAGGGGCTAATTGGAAAAAAAAGTAAAAGTAGGATGGTCTATTGATATATTAAGTCATAGTCACATGCATCATCATCATCATCTTTAGACTTGGCAATTCGGGTTGTTCGGGTCAATTTGGATTGGGCCGTTCGGGTCGGGTCCGTTCGGGTCAAACATTCATTTTGGGTCTTGTTCGGTTCGGTTCGGGTTCGGATCGGGTTCGGGTTGTGTTCGGGTTCGGGTCTAGTTCGGGTTCGGGTCGTAATAATTCAGATTAGTTCGGGTTTGGGTCATGTCAGATCGGATGTTGTTCGGTTCGGGTCTAGTTCGGTTCGGGTCCTTTTCGGATTGCTTCGAATCGGATCATTTTGGGTCGGGTCAATTCGGATTCGGGTGTTATTTGGATTCAACTTTTTTTTACGGAATTACGGATATATTTTCACCGTCTAGTCATCTAGTCGATGACCCGTACGGCCATACGTACCTTTTACGGAATTACGGATATATTTTCACCGTTTACATATAACGATATAAAGCATAATTATTATATCCTACCCTTTATCTAATTTATTTTCTTAAACTCTATGTTTTTTCTTAATGATTAATCATTTACTTATTAAAAGTATTTCATAATCGTAATTTTTTAAAATGCAAACTTAATTCTATATGTTTTAAATCAATTTCTTGATTTGACCAATCAGATAGTTAACACATTTGATAACGTTGTTTTGGATGGAGACATCATTCTTAATAAGTTAACAACAAATTTGTTTGAGTAATAATGTCAATGTTTTTCAGTAAAGCATAGGTCGGTTTCTGAATAAATTATTTTAAGACGGTTTCTTAGGAGAATTTAATGAGGGATCGAGTTCAGTTTAGACTTTAGAGTGACAATATCTCCGAGACCTCGACCCGATCTGACACGCTTACCTGATCCGCACACGGCACACGCGACAATTTAATCCATTTTAATAGATATAATATATTATATTATGTATTAAATTAATGTATAATATACTATATGTATAGAATATAATATTCGGGTCATTTCAGATCGGGTTATTTCGGGTCAAGTTTAGTTAGGGTCAGTTCGGGTTCGGTTTAGTTTGGGTTCGGGTGAGTTCGGATTCGGGTCAGTTCGGGTTCGGGTCAGTTCGGTTTACATTTTATTTGGATCATTTCGGTTCGGGCCTTTTCGGTTCGGTTCGGGTTCAGATCGGGTCTGGGTCATGTTCGGATGGTTCATTTTTCGTTGTTCGGGTCAAATTTCGGGTTCGGGTCGGATCAGTTCGGTTCGAGTTTCGGGTCCGGATCACTCTCTGCCGGGTCTAATCATCTTTATATCAACCTAATTACCGAACGAGGCTTTTAACCACCTCCAACGCATTCTTAATTTGATGGAAGGACGTCCAAAATCAAGTAATTAATGAAACAAATCGCTGCCACCTACAACCTCGTACTCTTGGAATGCTCTCGGAGTCTCGGTACATACGGAGCCTCGAAGCAAGATACTTGTTATCACACTTGCCATGGTGTGTGATTCAAATTTAGGGCACATTAACAAAGTTGTCTACTAGAAAGTAGAAACTATTAACTCAAAAATCGCTTTGTAGAGAACAAATTTAGATGAACTGAAAGGAACTCAATCTGAGCTCTTTGAAAATGGGAGCGCTGTGATTATATGGTGATGAGCTGGATCATCAATTTGATGGTGAGCGATGTTGCAAGGAATTTCTTGTATACGTCCTCTGCTAAGGAGCTATGGGAGGAGCTATGTGAGCGGTACGCCGAGTAGAACGCCCCTCTTATTTATCAGTTACAACAAGAGATGAGTAACACCAAATAGGAGAATCTCTCTATGGGCAAGTATTACAGTAAGTTGAAAAGGATCTGGGATGAGCTGGGAAGTATCGAGGAGATGTATGCTTGTGATTGTGGCGCTTATATGCATTGCACTTGTAGTCTTATGAAGAGAATTCTTGAGAAGGATAATACCACCAAGCTTATGCAATTTTTGATGGGCCTCTTGAATGCTTACGAGGGGGTAAGGAACAACATTTTGTCGAATGAGCTGCTGCTAACTGTTAACAGGGCATTTCATACCGTATTCAGAGTTGAAAAAGCAGAAAGAGGTGACATGTAATGCACCCTATTCTCATGAGTTTTTTTTTCTTTCAACAGATGTGGTGCTCGTATGCAGCACAAGGAAGGAGGATCTAGTTACAAAGGGCTGCAAGAAATCAGAATGCAAGTCAAGGAAGTCACACTTCAGGAAATCAGAATGGTGGAGTTGGACGGGATTTTGGTAAAGATTTCAAGAAAGCAAAGTTTGATAAGAAATGCTCGTATTGTCATGAGAATGGTTATGTCCAGGAGACTTGTTTTAATCTTTGTTGGGTACCCGGATTAATAGAAGTGACCTAGAGTAGAAGGGCAAGGGAGAATGATGACAAATGTCCAAGATGTTGAGGCTCGTAATAGTCCACTCGACGTGGAAGAGAATGAGGGCCAAAGAGGTGTGATGTCTCTCAAATTGGTGGTGTTTTATAGGTTGTTTTCCCTTGTAAATATGTGTCTTTTGTTCCTTTCCTTGTGTGTTTTGTTCCTTTTTAGCTTGGATTCCGATTTTCTATGAGATTCGGAGACTATGCGTTTTGTGCATTTTGTAGGTGTTTTGGCATGATTTGAGGATACTTTGGAAGGAGACCCGAAGAAGGATCAAGGCACGAGTCTAAGGAGCGGAAGAGCGGAGCAATCCATGAAGAAAAGCACGAGAATAGCCAAGAAGAAAGGTGGCCAGAGACCAGGACCGAGTTCCATGAACGTCGGGCCCAAGAACGAGTGGTGGACGTCGGACCGAAGTGCCAGCAAGTCGGGCCCGACTTCCATCCGTGTCGGTCCAAGTCGGTGGATCAAGGATTGGGCTTCAAGGCACACAAATGTGATCTACCACTTTTGCCCCTCTTCTATTTTGGGCATTCTTAGCTTCTAATTAAGAGAGAGGAGGAGAATTAGCAAGGAGACAACACTAATCACCTCTCAAAGGCTCTAGGAAGACTTGGAGAGCAAGGAGAAGGAGAAGAGAGGAGAAGGAAGCGAAATCGGTGGAGGAGAAGGTTAGATCTAGGGAGAAATTGTGAGTTTGTCTTTGTTTTGCTTTGCACTTTGTGGATTTGGATTAGAATTTGTGGATCTCCTTTGTTGGTGAATGAAATTTGGATTTGCTTTGAGTTTGATGATTGAGATTGGTTTGCTTTGCATTTTGATTGCTTTTTACTCTGGCCATATGGAGTAGATTCCATTGATCTTGGGCTATGGGGGAAAGCTCTAGCTAGGTTGGGTTTGAACCCCCAATTCCATAGCCTTGAGTGCTTGATCTAGGAACTCACTCTACATAGAGCTACAATTCCTTGTGGAAGCAAGGGATCAAAGGCTTGTGATTGGCAAGAGTGAACGGAAGTGATCGATTGCCCATCACTTGAACTTGCATCGAAAGGGAGGTCAAATTCCCTATGGGTCGATGTGTAGAAGTGGCGGGGCCGAGGCGAACAACCTCGATCCTACAAGGATCAACACTTATTGCTTGAATTTGGGTGGAATAGCCCACATCTACTAGAGGAGGAACCCAAAAACCCAAGATCTATCTCTCCATTTTGCAAGGTTCGACTCACCCAGTACCTCGGGCCCGACTTAGACAGTGTCGGTCCCGGCCATTTCCTTGTCGATCCACCTCGGGCCAGAAGTGACTAGTGTCGGTCCCGAGTGGTTTCTCTTGTTTTTCTTTGTTTTAGCTTTTCTTTCCCTTTTTCAAGTCTTTTAGGTGCACTCAACGACAGAATTCCTGAGTGTTCGACGCCCTACCTTGTGCTACAACTAGGTCGGATTATAAATTGTATTCTGAGACCCTCCAATCCGGACCGACATCAGAATTTGGCACCGTTGCCGGGGACTTCTTATTGTTTGAGGTACCAAGTTTGTTGAGTCCTTTGATTTTGTAGTGATTTGGGTGAGGGATTAGCCCAAGCCCCTTGTTTGTTTTGATTGGGTTTTGTTTGTGTCTTTGCTTATAGGTGTATGCAAGCTCGTTCCACCCGAGGAACACTTGAGTTTGAATTTGTGAGTGATCCGGAGAGCATAATCAAGGAAGCCCGAAAGAAGAAAAGAATGGAGAACCAAGCACAACATGATGATGAGTTGGTTCGGCCTAGGGTCGATATGGCTAGAATGCAACTTGAGGCGGAAAACCGAGGAGCCGAAGCAAGAAGGGAACGTCAGCAAAGATTGAGGCTAGAGGCTCAACTCAACGCTCAACCCCGGAATGCACGCCAATACATGCATCCAGAGTTGAAGGTGCCCGAGCCGGCCATTGTTTTACCGGAGGTTTCCAAGAACTTTGAGATCAAAACGCAATTCATATCTCTCATCAAGCGGGATCAATTTGAGGGACGCCCGCAAGAATGTCCAATTGAGCGTGTCAAGAGTTTTAAGGACATGTGTGAGACGATCTCAACGGATGAGGAGACATTGGAGTATGTGCTTCTTAAGGCATTCAAGTGGTGACTTGGGGGTAAGGCGGCACATTGGCTCGAGAGCCAAGCCCCTAGGTCGATCACGACATGGCGAGCTCTCAATGAGGCGTTCTTGATGAAGTTCTTCCCACCAACAAAAACAACCGAGCTCCGGAGGAAGATTGCAAGTTTCCAACAAGGATCAAATGAACCGCTCTTTGAGGCATGGGATCGATTCAAGGAGATGTTGCGTCAATGTCCAACCCATGGGCAACAACCATATGTGCTCCAAGATATCTTTTTCCAAGGCATCAACCTCGCCACCAAGGACAAGCTAAATCTCTACACCGATTGTGGATTTATAGACTTGACTGTAGAGCAAGCTTGGGAGTTACTTGATAAGCTCTCCGACTATGAGGCCATGTATGGGGTGAGCCAAGCAAGCAAAGAAGTGAGAGTTCAAGGTGATGGCACAAGGAAGCTCTATGATCCGAAGAGTGAAGAGATTGACAAAGATGTGAGACTCCAATTCCTAGAGAGTGAAGTGACCAAGTTGAGAAGGCAAGTTCACCACTACAAGCAAACCGCTAGAGCTTGTGAGGAGTGTGGATCCTTTGCCCATGCTACACAAGTGTGCCCGAATGAGAGCCAAGTTCGCTTGGCCGAGCAAATTGAGGAGGCGCACTTTGTTCGAGGGAATTATGGAGGAAGAGGAAACTTCAACAATGGAGGCAATGGAGGTAATGGCCGGTAGAATCAAGGTCAAGCCAATGGCTACAACAACAACTACAACCAAAACGAGCCAAGGGAACAACCACCACCGTATAGACCTCCGGGGTTTAATGATCAACAAACTCCACAGTGGGCGTAAGAGTTGAGAGGCGACATTAGAGAGGTGAAGACTCAAGTCAATGAGCTTTGTGTATGGAGGAGGCAAGTTGACAACCAATTTGCCCAAATTGCAACTCAATTACCAAGAGAGAATGGGAGACTACCGGGCCGACCCGAGGAGAATCCCCGTGCCCCACAAAATCAAAATGAAGTCCGAGCTATTGGGTTGAGGAGTGGTCAAAATCTACCCGAGCCACATGTGTCAAAGTCAAGAGAAGAGAACCGGACCGAGTTACCCAGCAACTCAGGACCGACGTGCCAGGATATCGAGCCAGGAACCAGAGTTAGTCCCCTGCCTAGGACCGAGGATGAGAGGGTGTCGGGCCCGACTTGCCCAGATGTCGGTCCGACATCCCAGCCAGTGCTCTGCCCCCAGACCGAAGAAGAGGACCTCGGGCCCAACATGGTGCCTATGTCGGTCCATGCAGAGGAAGTCGTGAATGAGTCGATCCGGTCCAAGGAGGTCGATCCTAACAAGATTCAAGATGGCACAACTCTTCCTTACCCGTCGAAGAAGCCGAAAGACGTGGTTGAAAGCAAGTTCAAGAGATTCCTCAAGCTTTTACAAGGCTTAAACATCACAATTCCATTCACCGATGCTTTGAACGAGATGCCTTCCTATGCTAAGTTTTTGAGAGAGATCTTGAGCAAGAAGAGGTCCATAGATGAGATGCAATATGAGGTGAAGATTTTGGAGCTACCTCAAAAGTTGGGAGACCCGGGAAGATTTGCTATTACCGTTGGTGTAGGGTCTCAAAGTTTTCAAGCTCTATGTGACCTCGGAGAAAGTGTGTCGGTTATGCCTATGAGTATTTGGAAAAGGGCTAACCTTGGTGAGATTGAGCCGGTTGATATGTCTCTCACAATGGCCGATGGCTCCACCACCAAAGCTATGAGAATTTTGGATGATGTCCCGGTTCGAGTTGGAAAGTACTTCGTTCCCGATGACTTTGTGATTCTAGACATGAAGGAAGATCCCTTGGTTCCTATCATTCTAGGAAGACCGTTCTTAGCAATGGCGGGAGCGAAGTTCGATGTGAAGAATGGAAAGGTATCCTTTGAGATCGGAGAAGAAAAAGTTGAGTTTCACTTCAACAAGGCTTTGAATGAGCCGGATCCCTTGGAAATCTTAAAGCTAGAAGGGAATGCCAAGAGAAAGAGAGAAGAAGTGGAAGTGGCAAGAGAAGAGGTACCTTTGAGCTAGGAGTAATGAAAGGATCAATGAGCAAGTTGGAGTTAGAGAGTTGATGGAACAAGTTGAGCATCAAGATGAGTTGAGGAGCAATGATAGTCCAAGGAGCAAAGAAAAATATCCTTACTCATATCCTTTTGATGTTGGAGATTCTTATATTTTCTTGAGTGATTTAAAAGATGACTTAGAAGATGGCTACATATGCTTAAGTGACTTGAAGGATGATGTTGTAGAATCTCCTAGGAATTCTTTGGATGTTTTTGATGTAGGAAGGAAGGACCAAGATGAGGAAGTTCAAGAGGTGCAAGCTTATGCTATGGAGGATTATGGTGCAACAGAACCGGAGAGCCATGCCTACATCAACCACAAATGGTGGTTCTATGGATACGAAGGCAATGGTAATGGGCATGATGATGGCGAGCAATTCACCATATTTCATCCTCCATGAGGTTGAGGTTAGAAAGTCAAGCTATTGACTCTAAACGAGCGCTTCTCGGGAGGCAACCCGAGCCTAGTAGATTTCTTTTCATAGTTTTAGTTTGATTTTCCTAGCCTAGCTTAGATTCTCTCTAATCATTCCCTAGCATGTATTTTTGTGGATTAGTGGTGTTATTAGTGCTTCAAGATTGAGTAGAGGTAATGGTGAAAAATAAATGGTTTCATGAAAAAAAGGTGTGCAATGAATGGAGTAAGATTGGTGGTCGAAACAACCCCGGTCGAGATGCCCAGGTGACTCGGGCCCAACTTGGGTGAGTCGGTCCACTATCTCGGTCAACTTCGGTCAAGAGTAGTGGATGATCCCAATTTTACCCCTTTGACCTAGAACTTGTCTTTTTCCCATTTAATCCCCTTCCCTTACCTACCTACCACTTCCTTCATAACCACCACACCCAAAATACACAACCCTCTTCAAAAACCCCTCAAAATCGGCCCCCTTCATCCCCACACTCGATCCATCCCTCTTTGCCCGTCTTCCATCTCGATCCAACACCACAACCCTTCCCCAACATCAAATCCAAAGAGAAATTTCAAGACCTTCATTGTTCTTCATCCCTCCCCTTGACCTAAGTGGACAAAATTTGGGTTCTTAGTAGATTTGTTGCTTAAAGGTCCTAATCTCTTCAATTTCGGTATGTGAAACTCGATCCCTATCTATTTCTTTGAGAATCATGTGCTTTCATTGCTTGAATTGAGTATTACCATGTTTGATTGAGATTGGAGCTTGAGCAACAATGGTGGATTAGCATGAATAGTGAAATTGCTCTTAAATGTTGATTGTGCATGAATGAATCCCCTTAGAACTTCGATTAGTGATGATAGATGTTTGAAATTGGATTTTAGGTGCATGATAGATTGATTTTGGGTGAATTTGTTGGAGAAGACGAAGCACGAAGAGGACCGAGATACCCAGGTACCTCAGGCCCGACTTGTGAAAGTCAGTCCATCACCTCGGACCGAGGTTGAAGGTGTATCGGCCGGGCCCGACGCCTTGAGTGTATCGATCCTGTTCTGTTAGCCTTTTTCTTATGATGTCATGAGGATTCATGTGTTTGATTGTTGGTTATAGCTTGATTATGATGTGATATATCCATTAGCTTAACCATTGCTTAGGAATTCTATGATCATTCATGTTGGATTTTGTGAGATAGGTGTCTAGAGCCTAAGTATGGGGTAGTTCTTGTGTGTTGAGTTGTGAGTTGTATATATGTGTGATGTTGTTGAGATTGTATGGATCTTATCTTGTAGCCTTTTGCTTTGAGTGTGTGTAGGTACGATGGAAACCTGTTCATCCTCTTCTCATGTATAAAGGCCCTCAAAGAAGTCAAAGAAGTCAAAGAGAGCACCCAAGATGGATCATGTGAGGCTTGACGATGATGATGTAGCCGAGAGCTATGCACGGTACATGGAGATAGCGCACCACACAAGGTGGCTAGATTGGGAGTCCATAAGGAAGATGGGAATGGATGTAGCTTTCCCTCGTTGCTATTCCTACATTGGCCTCAATGGAATGTTGAGGTAGGACAACCCACATTATCCCGCCTTGACATCGGAGTTCATGGCCACCTTCAATTGCACCTATGATGGCGTAGAGGATGATGAAGGCATAATCACTTTCCAATTGGGCAATAAGACACAAGAGCTCACTCTTAGGGATTTGGCGACCTATCTCGGGTTGCCTTTTCCAAGAGAGGAGGCCGGCGTGGACAATGGGAAAGTGAACTACTTGTGGAAGCATGTGGCCGGGAAGAGTGAGATGAGGAAAGGAGCTCCCACGACTGAGATTGCTAGCCCTCCCTTCCGGGTTATGGTTCGTGTCTTAGGGTGTGCCATCTATGCACGCCATGAGTTGAGCAAACCCATGAAGGAGGAGGCGATGTTGCTCCACGAGATGCTCTTCTATACCGACAAACCCTTGAACCTCACTTGGGAGTGGGTCAAGATGGTGCGAGACTTCCAAAGCACCTCTTGGATCTACTTCGGTGGGATGATAGCTCGTCTTGCCATGCGTCTCGAAGTCGATCTCTCCAAGTACATACCGGCACCTAATGGAGTGGAGTACATGAACATCAAGTACTTCAAGAAGGCAAACATCATCAAGGAGAAGGTCCACATCACCTCTTTGGCGCCTCACTCAAACTTTGAAGGAGTGGCAATTCTCTTGAGCCCCAACCTCTACGATCTCTCAAGGTACTACAATTGGTACCAAGTATGGGCCGGGAAGCCACACTCATTCAGTGAACCGGAAGGGACAAAGGAGTGTCGTCGACAAGCTCAACATATCCGCTTCACCTCTCCCCAATCCTCTCCGGATTCCGATGAAGATCAAAACAACTTCAAGTTTGCTAGAAGAGAGGCTATGGATGTTGATACGCCTCCGGAAGAAGATGAAGGTTTCCAAAATTTGCTAGCCAACCTCCGAGCAAGGGAACAAGCCCCCACTCTACTGGACCGAGATGCAGGGCATGTCGGGCCTGACTTCCAGCAAAGTCGGTCCGATGCCTTTCTTCCCGATTCGGTCCCGAGTCACTTTGAGCGCGGTGAAGGGAGCGGAGCTAGGCAAGAGCAACCTCACTATGGTGGATACGAAGGCTACGCTCAATGGTATGGTCCCGGCATGGTCTTTCCCGAGCCGCAACAACCGGTGGACATGTCGTTTCTAGCCAACCAAATGGCTCACCTTTAACTCCAACAAGCAAGCATGCTTCAAAGAGGCCCATCAAGTCAACCTCCAACAACAACTCATGTTTCAACAACAACAACAACTCTTTCAACAACAAGAAGTCTTCCAAGCTCAACAAGAAGAAATGAACCGAAACCTCGGCTACACTAGGCACGAGGTGGACGACCTTAGGACGGTGGAGGACCAAAGGTGGCAAGTCCAAGAGAGCTTCAACAATTGGATGAGCGGGAATTATCCTTCCCGAGAGGATCCATGGACGCGCCCTACACCTCAACTCCAACCACCGAACCAAGACCCATATCAAGCACAAGTGTACAAGAGGGAAAGGCAAGCAAGGCTCCAACGAGGAAATCGTCGTGGGCACCCCTCCGAGTAATCTAGACATGCCACTCAAGAATAAGAAATTGTGAGCTTTTCAAACTCTTCTCTCTTACTTTGAGTTTTGGTTTCCTTGTTTGATGGGGACATCAAAATTTTAAGTATGGGGTGGGGGTTAGTTGCTCATAGTTTCATGTGTTTGCTCATTGTGTTTGTTTTAAGATGTTTGTTCCTAGTTTGTGTTTTGGGATGTTTGCTTTTGGATTGTGGTATGTTTGATGAAAGACAAGTATGATTGAGCTTGATTTGGTTTGAATGGATGAGTTTGGTTTGTTTTTGAGAAATGTTTTTGCAAAAATCCATAAAAATTTGAAAATTTTGTGTGAAAACAACAAAAAGATTTTGTTTTTGGACTAGGAATCCCTATCTTAGATGTCCAAATGAAGGCTAATGATGATGTGAGCATGTAAATTCCTTTGCATATTTTTGGATGGTTTAGCCTCTTAAATGATGTTGCTTTTGAAGTGATCATGATATCTTGCTTGTTTTTATTGAGCATATGAGTTCTAGGATGAGTTTTTATGTAACTAAGTATGAGTGACCTTTGTGAGAATGATTTTTGGCCATTTTAGGGGTGCTTGTTCATATTTGCATATCGCTCATGTTTCTTGTGTGATTAGCTCATGCATGCTTAGTAAAACTTGCTATTACGGTGTTTATCTATTTTCCAAGACCGTCATGAGATTTGTCTAAGCATTGTCACATTGATTTGAACTTTATGTTTTTAGTCACTTATATGTTCCATATCGTACCTTGAAGTTTATCCTTTGTTTGTAGCCCCGTTCTAGCCTAGACCTTTGTTTGAAACTCCTCAAAAATATGATTCCTAGCCTTATATGACTTGACCCTTATGGGATTGGACTTTAGAGAGAGGTTTGGAGTGTATTTGAAGAGTTGAGATTCTCTTGGGTTTAAGGGCAAAGAATGGAGTTATGAATCATGTGGGTAGTGCATCTTTGTTATGCAAAAGTGTAGAAGAAAAGAAAGAAAAAGTTGGAAAAGAAATTGGATTGAAAGTTGATGAACTTAAGTGAGAAAAGGGTCCCGACCGAGTTCAAGATGACATCGGGCCCGAGTTAGTGTCAAAGTCGATCTAGTGCAAAAGTGTGAAAAATCCAACAAAAAGCCTAAGTGCAAAGATGAAGTGGAATGTTAAGTGAAAGTTGTGGATTGAGAGAAGAAATGTTAAGTCTTTTGGATGAGTGTGAAAGTTGATTGTGAAATTTTGGTAAAGTTGGTGAGAGATTAGGAAGTTCAATCCCAATTGTAAGCACCACAAGACCAAAATGATTCTCATCTTGAGAAGTACCAAAAACCCCATTACAACCCGGCCGAATGGAAACTCTTTGAGGACCTCCATTGAGCCAAGTTCGAATTCTTTGTGTGCATTGTAATAGGCATCTCTAGGTGGAGGAATTGGTGATATTAGCTTCAATAGTAAAGTCTTTACTTGCATGATTTTTGAGCTTGAGTGTTCATTGCTATACCTAAACACATGATGAGTGATACACATTTTCATATCCCTAAAGTGAGGCTTAGTTGCATAGAATTTATTCCTTAGAACACTTGATCATGTGTGATGATGTAAACTTGCTTGAATATCTATCACTTGTACTTAAATGTGTTTTCATATGAGGCTTTACTTGAAGATTATGTTTCGCTCTTGCTTACATTGTTATTGCTTGAGGACAAGCAAGTTTAAGTATGGGGTATTCTGATGTCTCTCAAATTGGTGGTGTTTTATAGGTTGTTTTCCCTTGTAAATATGTGTCTTTTGTTCCTTTTCTTGTGTGTTTTGTTCCTTTTTAGCTTGGATTCCGATTATCTATGAGATTCGGAGACTATGCGAATTTTGTGCATTTTGTAGGTGTGTTGGCATGATTTGAGGATACTTTGGAAGGAGACCCGAAGAAGGATCAAGGCACGAGTCTAAGGAGCGGAAGAGCGGAGCAATCCATGAAGAGAAGCACGAGAATAGCCAAGAAGAAAGGTGGCCAAAGACCAGGACCGAGTTCCATGAACGTCGGGCCCGAGATCGAGTTATGGACGTCGGACCGAAGTGCCAGCAAGTCGGGCCCGACTTCCATCCGTGTCGGTCCAAGTCGGCGGATCAAGGATTGGGCTCCAAGGCACACAAATGTGATCTACCACATTTGCCCCTCTTCTATTTTGGGCATTCTTAGCTTCTAATTAAGAGAGAGGAGGAGAATTAGCAAGGAGACAGCAATAATCACCTCTCAAAGGCTCTAGGAAGACTTGGAGAGCAAGGAGAAGGAGAAGAGAGGAGAAGGAAGAGAAATCGGTGGAGGAGAAGGTTAGATCTAGGGAGAAATTATGAGTTTGTCTTTGTTTTGCTTTGCACTTTGTGGATTTGGATTAGAATTTGTGGATCTCCTTTGTTGGTGAATGAAATTTGGATTTGCTTTGAGTTTGATGATTGAGATTGGTTTGCTTTGCATTTTGATTGCTTTTTATTTTAGCCATATGGAGTAGATTCCATTGATCTTGGGCTATGGGGGAAACCTCTAGCTAGGTTGGGTTTGAACCCCCAATTCTATAGCCTTGAGTGCTTGATCTAGGAACCCACTCTACATAGAGCTACAATTCCTTGTAGAAGCAAGGGATCAAGGGCTTGTGATTGGCAAGAGTGAACGGAAGTGATCGATTGCCCATCACTTGAACTTGCATCGAAAGGGAGGTCAAATTCCCTATGGGTCGATGTGTAGAAAAGGCAAGGCCGAGGCGAATAACCTCGATCCTACGAGGATCAACACTTATTGCTTGAATTGGGGTGGAATAGCCCACATCTACTAGAGGAGGAACCCAAAAACCCAAGATCTATCTCTCCATTTTGCAAGGTTCGACTCACCCGGTACCTCGGGCCCGACTTAGACAGTGTCGGTCCCGGCCATTTCCTTGTCGATCTACCTCGGGCCCGAAGTGACCAGTGTCGGTCCCGAGTGGTTTCTTTGTTTTCCTTTGTTTTAGCTTTTCTCCCTTTTTCAAGTCTTTTAGGTGCACTCAACGACAGAATTCCCGAGTGTTCGACACCCTACCTTGTGCTACAACTAGGTCGGATGAGAAATTGTATTCTTAGACCCTCCAATCCGGACCGACATCAAGGTGACCCTAGCTTCACTTGTGAATGCTGTCGTACAGGAGGTCCTTAGAGCAATGAGATGAAGGGGACTTGGCGATGAGAGCTCGAGCTCTGACCACATCAGTTTCGCAAGTAACACTACAATGGTTACTTATGAATTTAATGCCTGTCATAAACATACTTGGACAATTGATTCAGGCGCAACAAACCACATTACTTATGACAGAAACTTCTTTTTGGTTCTTAAGCCTTTGGATAAGGCAATTAGAATAGGTTTTCCTGATGGATCTTCTAGATTTGTTGAGCATTATGGATCCGTTGTGATTTCTGCTACACTGACTTTACATGATGTCTTATATTTGCCTTCTTATAGACACAACCTGATGTCAGTTTCTAGATTGATCGCTGATTCCAAATATATTTTTGTCTTTGCTCAATTCAAATGCCGACTATATGACCTTATTACTAGTCACATTTTGGTAATTGGACAGAAAGAAGGTGGTTTATACAAGCTGGATTATGATAGAGATGGAGAGCAACAACCTAGAAATAGGGATTTTGAGGAAGTTATGTTTTCTAAGACATTGAATTCGGTATGTAACAAAGCTACTCCCTTTGATTTGCTTCATGCCTGGTTAGGACAAGTTTCTCTTTCTAAGATAAAACTCTTGACAACTTGTGACTCTCTTTAAATAAATCACCATCATTGTGATACTTGTGCCCTTGTTAAGCATCATAAGATGCCTTTTAATTAGTCGAAGTGAATCTTTTACATCTAGCTTGTTTGAATTGATACATGCATTATTTATGCGGAGCATACAAGTCGCCCACACAAGGAGGAGCGAGGTATTTTTTAACAGTGGTTGAAGACTTCTCTCAGGTCACTTGGACGTTTCTTATGAGAAACAAACCGCAAGTATACAAGATTTGGGCAAAATACTTGTAGTATGTGCACACTCAGTTTGGGATCAAGGTAAAAGTGCCTTCGAACAGACAATGAAACAGACTTTGTTAATCAAGAAGTGAAGAATTTGTTGAGTAATTGAGGTATTGTTCATCAGAGATCGATTCCACGAGCTCCAGAGCAAAATGGCATAGTTGAATGGAAACGTCGACATTTGGTCGAGATGGCTAGGGCGATCAGGATTCACGCCAATAGGCCTCTACATTTCTGGGGTGATTTCATATTAAATGCGACCTACTTGATCAACTTGCTTCCATTAGCGGTTCTAAAAGGGAAAGCACCATTTGAGTGTCTCCTTGGAAAGAAGCCAGATTATTCACATTTAAGAGTCTTAGGTTGTTTATTCTATGCCTTGGTTGATAAGACACAAAGAAGCAAATTTGACCCGACCTTAAGAAAGTGCATGATCTTGGGATATCCAAATGGACAAAAGGCTTATAAATTTTATGATTTGCAAACCAAATAGATTATAACTGCCAGGCATGTTATCTTTAGGGAAGATGTTTTTCCTTTTAAGGGTGAATCTCCTGTCTTGTAGCGATCTGAGCATGTTTGAATTCCTATGATCACTTTTAATGATGGAGGAATGGACAACACAACCGCACCTGTTACGTTTCCTTCACCTCTTGTGTCTCCTCTTACAACAAGAAGGGCATCGATTTCTGCTGATGTTCACAGTGATTTCCAATCAATTGGAGTTTCTAATGATGACTCTAATCTTGACAGTCTAACAGAAATAATAGAACAAGTAGATTCTCCTCCTCAGTTGGATCCTCAACCAGTACTTAGAAGGTCTGGTAGAGTAGTTTGAGCATACTTAAATGATTTTATTTGTGGCAAATTACCAAGAAGAGAAGAATTTCAGCCTGATCAAGACAATGAGCAGGATTCCTTTTCTCAAGCATTCCATGTTGTGTCCATACACGACATGTAGGGGCATTCTTCAAAATACATTCAATCTTTATTCAATGTCTTTTCTATAACAGAGCCTAAATTTTATGAGTAGGCCAAACAAAAGTTACAAAACCCTGAACGGGTGAAAGCTAAGGATGTAGAATTGCACGCTCTTGAAGAAAACAACACTTTGGGACTTAGTGAAACTTCATAAAGGAAAGAAAGCCATTGGCTCAAGATGGGTTTACAAAGGTAAATTCAGGCCTGATGGTGAAGTTGAACGCCTTAAGGCAAGATTAGTGACCAGGGGTTTCAGCCAAGTCAAAGATAAGAACTACAAACACACTTTTTCCCCGGTTGCAAAATTCTCTACTGTGCGGGTCCTTATCGCTTTGGCCACTTCCAAAGGTTGCCCTTTGCATCAATTAGACATAAAAAATGTCTTTTTACATGGTATTCTAGATGAAGATGTCTATATGTCTCCTCCCCCGGGTTATGCAAAAGGGACACATGGTTTGGTCTCTAAATTCAAGCGCTCCTTATACGGCTTGAAACAAGCCAGTAGATAGTGGAATGAACAACTCACTAAGCATTTAATCAGCCTTGTCTTCACACAATCCAAGAAGGACTACTCAATGTTTGTCAAGCAGACATCGAGTTCAATTACAATAGCCTTGGTGTACGTTGATGATATGTAAATCACAGGCGAATCATCGACTGAAATTACTACCACCAAATCCTCACTAGACAAAGCTTTTACAATTACGGATTTGGGAAATGCTCGGTATTTTTTAGGCCTTGAACTTGACCAATCTCATCATGGCATTCAATTCAACCAACGTAAATACATCATTGATTTGCTGTCAGATACATGTCAACTGAATTGCAAGGTGGCCTCCTTTCTTATTCAGCGAAATCTACATTCAAAACCGGATGTAGGAGAGCCTATTCCTGATCCTGAACGTTACATGAGGCTTGTTGGACGCTTACATTATCTTACTCTCTCGTGAACTGATATTGCTTACAGTGTTCAACAACTCAACCAATTTCTATCCTGCCCAAGAGCTCCACATATGGATGTGACTCGGCTAAAGTCATCGTGCCAAGATCAAAGATAAATAACCCAAACAAACAAACTAGTATAGTAAGCAAGTAAGGGGTCGAACCCAAGAGAACTATGGCTTCTAGTATCTATACAACTTGAATAAGGCAACACCTGCTTTAGCTTTAATGTCGTTAATTAACTCCATTTCCTTTTTTTTTGAAATCAAATTTGCTGCATCATATCATATATCATATATCTAATGAAAAATTGGGTTCGGCGTTAACATCAATTTTGATCATTAAGGTTGCTTCTTTTATTTTATTTTTTTATTTTTTTGGTGAGAAGGCTGCTTCTTTTATTAAGGGAAGAAATTTGGGTTTTACGATTGAAAATTGGGTTTTGCGTTTCCCCTTCCCACGGGCAGTTCAGTGTGTTCGTTTGGCCTTCTTCCTTCCCAATTCAGTCTTGCGTCTCTACAATTAAGCAGGGGCTCTCCAATTCTCAATTCCACCTCCCATGGCTCAATCCTCTCTCCTCCATGACTTCGGTCTCTCGTGCTCCTCTCCAAGCCGGCGCCTTCGTTTCCGCCGTCTGCTACCTCCGCCTTCGGCCCCTGCGGATCGGATCTCTCATCTGTGGCCCCAATCACACTCCAATCTGCAATTCAAATGATTCCAATTGGGCTGTGTGCTTGTTCAACGAGCTGCGGTTTGTAGATCTGTATCGAAGGGGGAACCGAATCCATGGAGGCGAATTCAGGCAGAGGCGGCGGAAACAACGTGGTGATGCTCTGCAAGACTCTCCAGGTTGAGGACAAGCTCTTCTACTTCGACATCAAGGAGAATCCCAGAGGTCGCTATCTCAAGATCTCCGAGAGCTATGGACTGTTAGTTTTTGAAGAGTTTGTTGATCCATTTGTTCAACACTGGCTAGGGTTCATTGGCGAGATTGACGAGATCGGGAAATTCGTCTTCGCCTTGGGGCCACGGAGGTTGCGAGCGGCGGCATCGTAGGCTCTGGTGGCGTCCTCGGCGGAGTCAAAGGTCCCGTGCCATACGCGAGTCTTCTCTCAAAAATCAAAATTGAATATTTTGATACTGAAAACACTCGAAAAAACACTTCTCCGCCGGAGAAGTTACCGTCACCGTCGTTGTTCTCACCTTCCACCGCCAGATCTTGCTCCAAGGTAGCTCGTTCACTCTTCCTCGCTCTCTCTTTCTACCGATTTGATCTGCATTTCATGGTTCATTTACGTTATCTCGACAAAAAAAAATCGTGTTCGTTCGTTTTTGTTTTGTGATCGGCTACCTGTTGTGTATCCGTGTTCCATTGGCGGATTCGCTGAGGAGATTCTCGCCTTTTTTTGTCCAAAAAATGGAAAACTTTGTTTCCTCTTTTGGTGGTTTCTGGTTCCTTCTTTTGGAGCTTTCGCCTGGATTGCGTTGTACTCCTCTTTTGTTGATGTTTCGTTTTATGGTAGGGAATGGGGTTTATTTCAAGGAAGATATGCCCAGCATGCGGAAGGATGTGCATCTGTTGCCCTGCTTTGAGGTCGAGATCTCACCAGCCTGTCAAACGCTACAAGAAGCTTGTTGCTGATATCTTCCCCAAGTCGCCTGTGAGTGCTTTCATCTCACTATCTTCTCTCTGGCTGCCTTGATTTTGTTCACTTTTTTGTTTATCGAATAGACTGCTTTGTTGTGGTTTTAAATGCTATTTCATAGTGTTTCTGCTTGCGTGTTTTGATTAATGGATAGGCTAGAGGGAACTGAATATGTGTATGATGGAGTTAGTTTTAGGGGTCTGTGCTCTGTAGTCTACTATATGAAGATGAAATGAATGGAAGTTTGGAGGTTGGGTGATCATTTGTTAGCTGGCTATGTTTGAATTGATGGCTTTACCAAGTTATATTGTAAGTAGAGAATTCTCGGATTCCAAAGCGGTTTAGTTACCTCGTCTGCCTTTGAAGGAATCAAATGCGGAGGAAAGGTCTTAAAAGGTGATGTTCCTCGCTTTGTTTTCATGTTTGGATGTTCATGGTGGCATTGAATTCCTTGCCAAGAATGATATATGGGCCTATATAGAAAGAACTGACAGGAGTTTATAGTGTTGTACTGCAAAAAAAAAGTCGCCTTTCTTATGTTAATTTCGAAACCTACGAGCCGTTCTATATATGTATGTTCGCTAATTTAAATGATGTGGTTTAGGTGCTTTGTGTGGCTTGTTAATTCTCTAATGTGATCGATAAGCAAGTTTCTGTGTCTTCTGCTTGCGAGATGGACAACCGAATGGCAGAAAAATTGGAAAGTTATGTGAATATGCTGCAAAGAATCCTGTTCGAATCCCGAAAGTACAGAACTAGGGACTCTAAAGCAGCCATTTCTAAACCATCTTCCTTTTCTTCTTATGGCTTATGATATTCTTTGTATTTATTGTGTAGATTACAAAATATCTTGAAGAAAGGTTTCATAACGAATTGCGCAATGGGCACCAGAAAATGGTTAATGTTATAATGGAGGCTTACAAGATGTTATTAAGCATCTGTTCAAATAACATGTGAGTGCTCCCCTTGGATAGCTCAAAGCAGCCATAATGGTTCATGGCATTTAATGTCGTCTGGGTCTATTTTTAGTAGTATTTGCAGAAGATCTGATTCAGAATACTTTTTGCATTTGCAGGGTATTTCTTGCCTCAAGTGTCCTCAATGTAACTCCAGTGTCTGGGCTCCCCTTGGATAGCTCAAAGCATGATTCTCTGCATGTAGCTGGATGTCAAACACTGTCTAAGTTCATTCGCAGTCAGGTAAAATGATGTGCCTGCCCTTCTTAAACATTTAATATTCAATATTCCTGAATGCTGTGATGCATATTAGTTTTCCATGTTGCTTCTTTCTATTATGTCCTGAACTTATGTCATGAGGACGAGGTCAGCGAAAGCAAAATAATTGTTTTATTGATACAATATGGAAGACAATTTGAGGCATGAAACATGGTCAATAGTGAGAATCCCCTAAGCTGAAAGGTTTCATCCCTGCACTTGTGGGATACGCGGGGTAGATGTTGTTCTTTATAAATTTCTTGAATTGTTATTCAAAGAATCATTGCTTACATTTTTCAAGTGGATGAATCTGTTGCTGCCTGTTGAAATAGCTCATTCTTCTTGTGTGTTATATTTCTGTGATGTTTTGCTTTGAACAACTATAATGGATTCCCAATGCATGACATTTACATGTATTGATGGAATTTGCCTGACATTGTCAGCCTTCCGTTCACTTGCCGCCTTCTATTCTTTTGTATTTCTTTTGAGCTATTATGTCCTACGTTATAAGCTAATTGACTGGGTGCTTTATGGCTGTGAAATCTTTCTTGAACAGCCTGATGGAACTTATGCACGCATTATTGAGAATTTGGTCCCCAAGGTGTGTATGTTGGCTCACGAAAATGGAAAAGCAACAGATCTCCGTTCGGCGAATAAATCTTTGAGGGTCTCGTTTACCCTGGCGGATCTCCGTTTGGCGAATATATGGAGTTCCACCTGGTGGGACCATTGTAGAGCAGCCATTTGCTATTGGAGGTATGTTCTGTTTAACCTTAGCCTCATGGATGCGTACCTATTATAACTTTTTCGCTAATTCTTTCATTTCTGTGACTCCTATTCTTGATAATTCTATCAGATTAAGACCATCTTTGTTCAAGTTAAAGGGATGTTTATGCTCCAATGAATTTAAAATCCTTTTTTTATGGTGCAGTGATTTGTAACTGGCATCTTAACTCTTTTTTGTAGTCTATTAAATTGATAATTGTTTCTGCATCCTAAATCGTTTTTGTCAGGTTTGTCTTTAAAATTTCCGAAAACTCAAATGTCTTACTCTGCTGCATTTAATCAAATCATTCACTACAGCATACATGGAAAATTTGCATAAATTCCTTAAGATACTGATTACCTAACTTTCTGAAACCCAAAAACTAGAAGATTCCTTACGTCCACCTGCGAGATATGATGAGATGTCTGAGCATTCAACTGTGGAAAAACATATTGAACAAAGTGGGATTATGGAAACACCCTTGTTTCTTACAAATCCAGTCAAGCGCCTGAGATAGGTATACTTGTCTTTTCTTTTTATACTGTTTTTTCTTTCCTCCTAGCAACCCCTTTGTCGTGGTATTCATTTTGGCTCTTTGACGAGGTAATTATGGTAGCTTTTATTTGTTTTCCCCCCTTCAGAAACTGCGATGGCGAAGAAGGCAACTTCGGGCAGCAGAACTCCTCAAAGAAGACGAGGAGGTGGACAAACATATGGGATTAGCTGCCATTGAACGTTCAGAATCACTAGACACCATTGTCAAGGGTAAATATAGCATTTGGAGGAGAGATTTCGAGAACCCAAGTTCTGACTCTAATGTAAAGTTAATGCGTGATCAAGTCATAATGGCAAAGGTATATGCCAGCATCGCAAGAATAAAAAGTGAAACTGCTCTATATGATTCCCTTATCGAAAGTGCTCGTGATAATCTGCACGCAATAGGGGAAGCAACTTTTGATTCCGAGCTACCGCCGAGGTAGAGCTGTTTTATTACTTGCAATTGAGCTGCACATCAACATAATCTATATTCATTTTGAGAATTTCTTCACTCATAAATTGGTGTAAATTGTTTCTTTTTACAGTGCACTTGTGCAAGCAAAGAAAATGGGTCATATTTTGTCAGTAGCAAAAGATAAGCTATATGATTGCGTTGTTTTGGCAAGAAAGCTGAGGGCCATGATTCAAATAAGTGAAGACAACGTAAATGTTGAGAGGAAACAAAGTGCGTTCTTAGTTCAGCTGGCTGCAAAAACAGTACCTAGACCTTTGTATTGTCTTCCTCAGTTGCTTACTCCAAATTACTTCTTAGAGGGTTATCAACACAAAAAGGCATCTAACAAAGATACACTTGAAGATCCCTCTCTATATCACTATGCCATATTCAGATTTGGGAGTAAAATGAAAGCACCCTTGATCGGTTTTCGTCGGAAGACGGGTCTGGACTCTAAAGATTCAGCCGAGAGAGGGGTTGGCCGGAGTGGAACCAGTGGTGATCGAATACAACTCCCGAGGGTCGGATCGGAATGGATGTCGCTGAATTCCGGCGAGCTACCATTTGAAAGAAAAGACCATCTACCATATGCTTCCAAAAAAGCACTCACCTGCTTAAATACAAATGAACAACGACAGCATTCTTATAGGTTTACATGCAAACAAACCAAGTCCAAGTGATTAACTAAGTAGCCTTCAAACATGATTTCACCACCTTCATTTGTCATGCCACAGTTTGACAAGGAAACCCTACACTTCAACCAACTCCACATCTTGGCGGCCTTGGCATTGGCCTTGCTCATACTTCGGCATTGCATCAAGTACACCTGCATCTACCTCGTCGACTTCTCGTGTCACCGGCCGGCCGAAGAATGTAATGAATGTAAATAAGGGATTCTTTATGTGCTTCCAACGTTATTTTTTTTGCTTGAAGGTGGTTTCAACATTATGAAATACTCATCTTGAATTTTATGAAATGTTTGTATAAGTACACAATTTTGTAAAATGTGACGACAACATAACGAAGAGCCGAAAAAGTATATTTATGTGCTAAAAAAAAAGAAAAAACTAAACAAACAAGAAAACTGGGGTGCGAAAGATGGGTCTCAATTTTCGATCATGATGGAAATCACAAAAAACTAAACAAACAAGAAAACTACCAACTTTTCCCTGCATATACGCTCGCCTTAATCCATTACTAATCAGTAATCACAACTCATTTCTACATAATATTTCGTTCATACCAAACACAAAACAATTATAAAATAAGTCTTTTACTATAAACAAACAATATAGATAAGAGAACATCAGTCCAAATTCAACCACCAAATTACATAGAAATGTTTCAATCTTCTTATTAAAAATATATATAATGCCCGTCCATCGGACGGGCTCCGCTGACTAGTAAATATAATTATCAACTAAAGATATGGGGGGAAATCAAAGAGATATTAAACAAAACTAACCTAGGAAACAAGTAACAAACAAATAAACAAATAGATAAGAGGCAGGTTCATTCAAAAGATCCACTCATGAAATAATCACTCGATCATAGATTCAACCATTGATTTCATTCACACCTATGGTTAATTCCTATCCTGATCATTAACAATTGCAAGTCCACGGTCCAAGCAATTCTATAACCCTAGGCAAGGACGCTTAACCAAGAATTAGCATAGAGAACAAGGATATGTAGGATATAATATCAAACAATCAAGCTACGAGTCAATTGCAAGATAAAACAATCAATTCTCTCTCTTAATCCTAGTCCACGGTCCTAGAATCAAGTTGTCTTCTAGAAAAGAGATGCTCACACAGACAATGAAACAAATCAATTCAGACTGTAGAACAATGATAATTCAACAAGTTGGCCAAGCTCAAAGAATCATGCAAAGCTCATGGAATTAAACACAAAGAGAAGAGATATTAACCAAAGGATAGAAATCAACTACCAAAACCTCACGAGTTCATACATCAGAGCTTCTCCCTTGAACAAACCCAAGGAGACTAGCTCTCCAAAACTAAACTAAAAACCTAAAAGAAGAATTGAATTATGAATTGGAATAATGGATACTAAAACCTAAGGAGGCTCATCCTTATATAGACCCAGGGAACATGCTCCCCTAATCTAATTAGGAAAGGAGAAAAGATAGAAAAGGAAAGAGGAAAGATAAGAAGAAGAAAATAAGATAGATCTTCGGCCCGTATCGGATCCGGCATCACCGCGGTCGCGTCGTCTCCACTGCGCCCGCGCTTTCGCGACATAATAGAACTTCGTCTCTGGGTAGCCACTGCGGTCGCGTCGGCCAATCCGCGGTCGCGGAATCGGGACAAAATCACTGGCGTCACTTCGGAGGCTGTTTTGACCATCTTCAGCTTAGAATCTGACTTCGGTGTAAAAACGTTGAATTGAAGCCCTTCGAGTTAGCTTTCCAATGGCACTGGAATCATCTCAATACAACCTCTGTAGCTCAAGATATAGCCTTCGTAAGAAAGCGGTGTCGCGCAGACAGCTCAAAACGCCTTAAAACTCTTGATTCTTGAATCCTTGTGTCTTCGGCCTAGATATTACAATTAGCACAAACACTAACCTAAACACACTCAATAACATCATAAAATGTAAGAGTTAACCTATACAAAATAGCTTGTATCAGGATGCAACTCTATTCTTACTTTAGTACTTTAAGGGAACAATACATTGCATTCTATTCAGCAAATTCAGAATTTACTCTATCCGGTCATACTGATGTAGACTGTGGTGCCTGTTCTTTCACTTCCCGATCTCTCACTGGATATTGCGTTTGCTTGGAGAAGTCCTTAGTTTCATGGAAAACTAAGAGACAAAAGGTTGAGTCTAAGTCATCTATAGAGAGTAAGTATCGCAGTATGTCCTAGACTGCTAGTGAGCTTATTTGGATGGAAGGGCTTTTGCTTGATCTTCAAATCCAAGTTCCCTTACCAATTCCATTGCATTGTGATAACATTTCGGCCCAACATCTTGCTGCTTATCTAGTATACCATAAGCGCACTAAGCATCTACGTGTTGATTGCCACTACATTCGCGAGCTAGTGTAAGAAGATTTCATAGCCACAGTTCATATTTGCTCAAATCTGCAACTGGCTGATGTCTTCACTATGCACCTCGGTTCAAAACATCACATGTTCCTTTTTTGCAAGCTTGGACTCATGTTCCCGGGCTAAGCTTGAGGGAGGTATGTAGATTATATGGGTCTAGACCTGGTCTACTTAGTATTTATCTTGTTTATCCTTTCCTGTTTTGTGAACCGGTTATGTGGTTCCTTTGAATACTTCCTAGGGTAGTTAGCTTAGTTTTGCTTTTTACACTCTTGGGATTTGTAGGTCCGGAACGCCGTTTGTTCTCTTTTGCTCCAAGCAACAAGGTTGTTGCAAGCTCTCACTTTTGCTCATTAATTTTTGTGCTTTCGTTGTTGTCTTCTTTGTCTTTCAACACCAGCACAAGGTTGTGTGTTATATAATCAAATTGGGATAAAAAATCAATTTAGGTGATACTTCGGATAATGTTTGGTTAAATATTAGAAATCAAATTACAGTTTTAATTTGAATCCCAAAATAATGAATCTTGCAACAAGGCTCTAGAGACTTTAGCAAAAAGTAGAAAACATGGGGTGAAAATAGGGACAAGCGCGATTTCTTCTCCCCCCTCCCTCATATATGCAACACTTCTCTCTAGCCCTTATCCGCAACTCTTTTCCCTGTTTCTCGTTGTTCTCTGCCTGAGAATTTTGCAAGTTCCTACTCTTCTCTTCCTCCAATTTCCTTGGGATCTAAAAAAATCTCCGATAACGGCCGTTGATGAAGGACATACATGAAGGTAGAGGAGAAAGAAGAAAAAGCGGCTCATACCTTACATGTGTTTGGATTGCTTACGAAATCATGTACATTTTCATGGAATGAGTGATTCACTTAATTACTCATAACCGTTCATTTTGTCAAAGCAAACACTAGTACATGTTTAGCTCATCCTCAGACCGACTTATCATATCGTGGATACATAAAACAAACGGGCCCTTACCCTTGAGATTACTCATGTAAAATGTATAAAATAAAAGCTAAAAGGCACACTCGTCTGGTTATGAATAGATGAATCAGTATCATTCTAATTCTAGAACGTGTAAATAAGAAAAACAAAGCTTACCTTGCTAAACTTTTAATGGAAAAGTAAGTCACAGTAAAAAATATGCTTTTTTTTTTTACCTTAAAATTGATAAACTAGTCACTTTTTCAAAGTTCAAGATAAACAAATTATACTTTTTGACAAAATGTACTTTTAAATGGAAAGCGTAGAAAGGTAACTTGTAGTTGGCTTCAAGACGCGTCCGCACTACTGATCCCATTGAGTATGGTCATTCACCTTGGTAGGATTGATTTTAAAGTTTCCTTTCTCCACGACCATCCAAGCGTGGTAGTCGTGACTTTTCATCTAGTTCATCATGCGTCATTTCCATACTTCGTAACGACCTTCGACGAGTCTTGAAGGTTTGGTATTGTTGAGACAGACTTCCTGATCGATCTCAGAACGGATCATGCAAGACCTGCAATCTAACGCACAAACTTAGAGCTCGTACTCTTCAGGAGAGTTTCGTTGTAAAGTGTAGATTGTGTTCTTGTGATGATCGCCATTTGAACGAGAGCTTAGTCCCGCAAAGAGTATGAGCGCGGGCAGTCTGTATACTATAATAATTTACTAACTCAACATCATCATCTTCATCAAGCAGTATAATACAATGAACTGTACAAACTGAACAAAAAAGCGTGTGATGATGAGATGGATCAAGGGAACAACTGGACGTAGCCAGTGGAAATGGCAACGGCGAGAATGACAAGCGGCGGAACGAGGACGAAGGCCCCGACCGTAGAGAAGAAAACGGCGTCGTTCCTCTGGGAGACTTCCTTGAGGTAGGCCTGCCTCTTGATGTTCCTCTTCTGTGACGTGGTCTGGAACTTGGGGCCCAGTTTCTTGAGGTTCGTCTTCCCCAACGCCACGCTGAATTCCCCCTCTCGCCCGCCTCCTATCGCCGCCAATTGATCCCGAATTGTACGCCCCCTCGACGCCGACTCCGAATCGCTCCCGTATTCCGAATCCCCCGACGTCAGCTGTTCCAGCAGATCCAATTGCGCCCGCGCAGATGGTTGGGTTCCTTTGCAGAATCAATCAACGGGGGAATTCAACAATTGAGGTTCCAGATCTCGATGTAGACAAAATTAGGGTTTCGGTTTTACCTGGAGCGGAGGAACTCTCCTGTGTGTCCGTTACGCCGTTGCTGCGTTGGGATGATGATGACGATACTCTGAACGCTTGCGATTGAGAGATGATATGGTTTCGAGGGTTTATTGGCTTTGGATGAATCACACTGGTCGTGAATTTGGTAGCCATGGCTGCCTCTATCTATAGACCAAGTGAATAAATTCTATTTTTTGATCTGTTTTTTCGTATTTTGTCAAGACAGGGAAAATCAGAATGAGAACATCTGCGCCACATATATTTCATGAGGCTGTTAGATTTTTCTCAGCCTTTTGCTTTGTTTTGTTCCCATGCCTTCTACTTCGTACACAACTCAACCTTTCTTGTATTCTACTAATGAGTGTTTAACAGCCCTTTCTTCTTGACTTGCAAGCAAAACTCAAGCACCTTGTGGGGATCTGGAAGGCAATGTGAGACGCTTGGTTTCTCAGCAACACACTTTTCACCCCACTGAACAAGCCTAGGACACTCGGCTTCTAACCTCATGTTTGCAATGGTCTCCACAGTGTAAAATCTGGTGTAGAATCCTATAAGTGCAATGTCCACAAACCCAAATGCATCCCCTCCAAAATAAGGCTTTTCTCCAAGCTCTTCTTCTAGCAATCTAAGGCTTCCCAACAGCTCCTCCTTCCCTGTCTCGAACTCGCCCCCTTTCGCCACCCATATCTTCCTCACATTGCAATAAATATAGCAAAACAAAGCCAACTGTTATTCAATACGATACCCGTGCTTAATAAATAAACAAAACATAGGAAGATATCAAGAGAGTTTATACCTTTTGATCAATGAAGTTAGCCCAGAACCTGGCATGGGCTCTCTGATGAGGATCGCAAGGCAAGAACGAGGACTTTCCCTTCCAAACTTCATCAATGTACTCAACAATGGCCAAGGATTCGCAGGTGGCTTTTCCATTGTGGATTAAGACAGGGACTTTCTTGTGGATAGGGTTAATCCCCTCAAGGAAACTGCTCTTGTTGAACAAATCTTCTTCCCTGTAATGGTAATTTACCCCTTTCTCTTCAAGCGCAATTCTAACCCTTGCACCAAATGGGCTCTGCCATGCATTCACCAAAATCACTTCTTTATCCGACATTTTATTTGTCAACCGGATCTTGTAAGCCAAAGCGGCTGGCTATTGCCTGAATTTATAATCATGTGTTGCAGAGTAGTCAGAGAGGCGGAATTGTCTCTAATTTGATCAGGGTACGTAAATTCTGGTTTGACTGCATGACGAAAGCTCTAGAGATTCTGGGTGAGATTAAAAACGGCCTAAAACATGCGCAGACACCTAAACTTGCACACATTAGTCAGTTTAGCACTTCAACTCCTCGGGTATTCGGTTTAACACCTCAACTCAACATTTTATGACCTATTAAACACTCGAACGGTGACGTGGTAAAATAATTTGCCATGAAAGTGCCACGTATGAATCCAGGTAAGTGACACATCATTATTTTAATATATAAAAATAAAAATAATAACAATAAACATGATTACCAAAAAAATAATGAAATAAAAGAATCCCAATTCCATAACAAAATTAAAAATTAAAACAAAAACAAAACCCCACCCCCACCCCTCTTTCTTCCTCCTCGACCTCGAGGGCTTCTTCCTCTTCCAGCCATCCTTATTAATGGCGCAGGCCTTTCATCTGTAGCTCGAGGATGGCTCCGGCAGCGTCATCCCGATCTCGAGCTCCCTCATATACAGGACTCCCCTGTCCTTCCGCACCAGCACGTAGTTGTGCGAAATAGCTAGCATGAATCCGGCGGCGGCGGCGTGGTCTGTAACGGCCGGGATGGTTGGCATCGAGAGCGAGAGAAGGTCGGCGACGAGCGGCTTCATGTGCTCGACCTGGTAGCCAAGCCAATCGCGAAATCCGGAGTCGGATCCGGACGATTCTGTCCAGGCTAGGTCGATCCGGACGATCCCACCAAGGCTAGGTCAAATCCGGGCGATTCCCGCCAGGCTAGGTCGAATCCGTTGGAGAAGAACTTTCCGTGAGCCGTTGTCACTAGCGTGGAGCATTCCGATGCCTCCGATTTGGCCTGAGATAGCGCCGAGCGGCTTCATGTGCTCGTCGGTCATTAATGCACAGGAGCGGATGAAGATGAAGAAGGGGGTTTTGTTTTTTTTTTAATTTTGTTATTGTTATATTATTGGAGTATTATTTTTTTATTTATTAAAATAATGACATGGCACTCACATGGATTCATACATGGCACTTTTGCGGTAAATTTTGTTGCCACGTCAGCGTTCAAGCGTTTAATAGGTCACAAAATGTTAAGTTGAGGTGTTAAACTGAATACCCGAAGAATTGAGGTGTTAAACTGACTAATGTGTGCAATTTCAGGTGTCTGCGTATGTTTTAAGCCTCCCGTATATGTAATTAACATTACGCATCATTGCTTACGATTATCCCTCATAAGTCATAATCATGATTCCCTCTCAGCCTCCATAACAGTACAACACTGCCAAAGGAAGAGCTATGAAAAACATAATACTAATACACTTGAAAAAATCAAGGCACAATCCATCATCAAGTCATGGGCTGTATTTAAACAGGCCCAAGTCCAAATTTTTGGTCTAAAACAGGCCCGACTTCATTTCTATGGAGCTCGACCGGTCTAGAGGACTAAACCCTAGGAAGCACAACAATAGAGAGTTTTTGCCAAGGAGAACGACAGAATTCCTCATCGGCATACCTTCTCTGCCTCGTCAAAGTCTACAATGGCTACAACTTCGAGTATGTGTCTCTAGCTTTCCTTGTCGTTCCTCTTGCTTGTCATTCTTGAATTTCCAATTTGGTTGGGATTTGAACTCCTTGCTCTCAATTGAATGTTTGAGGTGAATTGTAATAATATTAATGCAGATAAGCTTAAAAAAGCTCGCAAAAGTAAAAGGAAAGAGCCTAGCTCGCCCAAGGACACGAGTCCTTCAGTTCAAAGTGATGAGCCATACGAGATTTCTTGTGGAGATGAGGACTCTTCTAGAGGAATGACAAGTAAGAAATATTTATTCCCTAACGAATTATATGCCGTCACATTGCACAATCAGCTTACATGGTTAATGAAATTACCAAACTTCCCTTTTTCCAGTTATATTGGTATATGAGCATTTTTGTAGCTTCAATCTGGTCGGCATTTTTACAGTTTTCATTTTATCTGTTCACATTGCAATTGAATTGTATTTGAGTTGTTTGAATGTATTGGTGCACTTGTTCTTGTATTGGATTTTTTTATGGGTTACATAAGTTTACTTGTATTTCAGAATGGGTCGACGAATACTACACGAATAGACTTGATCTAGAGGTCTTGCAGCAAAGAATTGATGATTTCATAGCAGCATATGAAGAGGAGGAGGAGCAGGTATATTTTGCTTGTCCATATTGTGCACATATGGAAACATCTGTTCAAGTCTCTAGAATTTGTTTACATAGAACTTCCTTTCGCCCTTTAATCTTGCCAGAAAATGTGTTTG
Organism: Polygonum maritimum; assembly: GCA_963924305.1. Taxonomy (NCBI): domain Eukaryota; kingdom Viridiplantae; phylum Streptophyta; class Magnoliopsida; order Caryophyllales; family Polygonaceae; genus Polygonum; species Polygonum maritimum. The sequence goes on from OZ002728.1 coordinate 16,565,597, forward strand.
TTTCCCGTTTTCACTTTTGGATTGTTTTTTGAATCCTGCTACCTCATAAAAGATTGTCATTTTTTGAGTACCAGATAATGATTTATTTGTGAGTTATGAGGTTTGCAATTAAATAATGCTCATGTTGGCTTTTTTGATACGAATTCTCGTTTTTTTTTTCATGGTTCGTTGTCACTGAATGCAGGCTAGGAAAGATAAGGAAGCCAAGATTGCAGAAGATGGGTGGACGGTTGTTGTTCACCGAAAGGGTGGAAAGAAGACGAGTGATCCTGAAAGTGGTGTTGCTGTAGGTTCAGTTTCTCAGGGAGCTGTGCTTCACAACATGGATAGAAAGAAAACTAAGGACATAGTCGGCGTTGATTTCTATCGCTTTCAACGAAGAGAAGCTCAGAGGAGTGGTATGCTTACACCTACACTCATATTTCTAGTCTTTTAATCCATCCTAAACTTCTACAAGGCTTGATTTACTTAGTTCTGTTGCCATGATCTGCAATAATCCTGTTGATAGTCTTTGTGTAAATAAAATGAGTGTTTACACTAGAACCCTTGATGAATATACTTTATGCATTTACTTGGAATTGCTGAAGGTTATGCTGCCCGAAAACTCTAGTAGGACAGCACTTTCCGATCCTCGTTTCCGTTTCATGTCGGAAACTCAGAAGCGGGAACATGTTTCCTAGTGTAGAATTATGGAAATGATATTAATTATGTTGAGGGTTTTGATTTTGTAAATTCTCTAAATTCAGGACCGCGAGACTAGCTATACAGACAACATCTCTACTACAATAAAATACTGACATGACTAGTCCTTGTCCAGTTTATTCATCTAAGTTCAGGTCACTAACTGCTATTGTTGTTTATATAATGGAAGATATTCACTGAATACCTATATTTTTTCCCCTTCTTGCAGAGGTGATGAAGCTACAAAGTAAGTTTGAGGAGGATAAGAAGCGGATACAGCAACTACGAGCCGCTAGGAAGTTCAAACCTTATTAATTGTGCGTCGTAAGGAAGTATAGCTCTTACACAATGTCTAGCGGTGACAAGTCAAGAAGCTCACAGCAAAAAAATCAACAATGACAACACTTTGGGTTTGGGATGCTAGATAAGAGCCTGCTCCAAATTGGGTTTGAAGAGAGGAATCAAATTGTTTCTCTTGGGCTTTTGAGCTACACAGGAAATCTGTAATTTGATGATTTTACTGGTGGAAGTTTTGATCTTTTAGCATTTGATTTGTCCTGTTCAATATCTTGTCCAAATATTGATTACTTGAACCGTGCTCCAAGTGTTTGGGCTCTCCAAGGAAGAGCAAAGCTCATCATGGTCTTGATTCTCACCTCTATCAACAGAACCATGAGTTACATTAACAGCAAAAACTTAATGGTAACTAGGTGCTTACAATTTTATTAACCCGATCCCAAAAAGACCGAATATAGGACTGATTACTATGGTCATGACTTGTAAGGTAGGTAACCCCTGCATGCAAATTGTACCAATGCAAGTATGCAACCCTGCCCCATGAAAACTCACTTTGCCTCCACTTAGATTTTTCGTTCAAAAATATAAATGATCGGGCATTAGCTGGTATCAAAAAATACATTTGCTAATACGTTTACATTGTTGTTCATGTATACCTTCTATCTACTAGCTTCAGAGGAAGAGACCATTGGTATGGATTCCTCGGGTTGAGGCTCCTTTGAACTACTTTGAGTAGCTTCTTTTTTCAGCTTGTAATTGTTGTATGCCGCAACTCCAACAATTGCTGCATTAAAACAAAATTTCTTTCTCAGTAACTGCAGTATATACCTCTTGACTTACCTCAAAAGCAGCTGTCAATGGAAAATATATAAACAGCTGATGCAATGAGATGAAACTTGCTAAAAAATAAAGAAAGAGCAGAACTTTTACCAATTCCATAGCCAACGAGATTAATAGCGGTCAGTTTTGTATCAGCAAAGAGAAGAGCAGACAGCAACACAACCACCCAATCCTTGACCACCCCAGCAACACGAATGGTTAATGCACTAGTATGTGAGATCACAAGAAAAACCGATAGGTTCAAAGCAAAAGTACACAGGGAATTCAGGGCCAGCACAACAGGGGGGAAACCCCAGGTTCCACTGGCATCCATCTTTGGCTTCTCCAGGAATATCCATGGAAGGAATAGGCAAATGGCACTGCATCAGAAGATGAACAGGGTTACTACGAGGGCCAATTTATGGGCACAGGCACATGTTTTAGTTGTATTAATTAACTTAAGCAGTTATAAGTACCTGCATGGGCTAACATAGTACATAAAAGAGATGGGATTCATCTTTAGACCTTTCCTTTTAACCAGTATCTCCATGAAGATAAGCCTCAAAGCTTCACCGACCACACCTCCCATTTGGTAAACAACACCAACCCAGTTAACATTGATTTCACCATAGGACGCGACTACAACACCGAAACTTATAATTGACATTATCAGAAGCATTCTGCAGCTCATCACTTCAAGCCCAGCAGCCACTCCAAGAATGAACACAGCTACTGGCACTGAATATCCGACATGACAAACTTATGTTAAGCATCAATCATCACTGATGTCAATAACTGAAATAACAGATGCACAAGTGTCAACTGAAGCAATTTAGGTTCATCAGATATATTCTTAGCCACTCAAACTGCTGCATTTGCTTGCATAAAAGGAAAAAATATTCTCTTTCCAATGCAACAATGAACATGATGAAATGCATTTTAGCCTCCAAGTATAGCAGACTTACTGATTGCCTTCAGCATTTGAGCAAACGCAACAGAAATGTACAGATATGCAGTATTTCCCAGCCAAAGTGTCATTGCAAACATGGCACCAATTGGAATAACTGACGTCACATATCTGTACAAGAAATGCATGGAGTTCTACTATCAAAACATTGACTGATCAGAGATAGTGAAACAAAGCATACATTATATACATTTTTTTGGGAAGTACATGTAGCAAAGGAAGTACAGAACTCCTCACAAAAGCTATATCATCTAATAAGTTACACGAATCAAAGAAAGCCTACACTAGCCTCCATTGATAAGCTCCGGTATTTTAATTTCTCCACAAAGATGTAGTGGATAAATGACCTGTTGCCACAGATTTTCAAATTGTGTTCTTGTCGAAATATATCAGCCTATTTTGAAATTTTCAATGAACGAATCCACTGTTTCAATGAATGGTTTTCATGAACTATAGAGACAGAGACAGCCACCAATGCCCTTTCTTTGACAAGCCTAATACAGCTACAAGACCTTTACCAAGTTAAAAAGGAAATTGTCATAAAAACAGCTAGCAAGAAAGGGAACACAATCGAGGAAACCACAGCTAGAAGATGAAAAGAAGCGACATATACACTGGCAAAATTCCAAAAACCAAGTATCCACGAGTGTATTTCATGCATTTTGAAATAGATCTCCTTTTGTGCATCTAAACAACGGGAGTGATGCAATTATAGATTACTTGGTTCACACTAGCAATAAATACTTCAAATGCATTAGAATGTGCAGGTTTCAGTTCATAATTCTGTTGTACAGAGTAACTGCATTGTCTCACTCATAGTTAGAGTATTTGCAACGTTTTCTCATGTCTGTTCAAACTACAGAATGATGATAAGAGATGCTGAGTATTTGTCTAAACCTTAAGAAGCATAATCTATACCATTTTTATGTATTTCAATTGATATTCAATAGGCAAACAAGTTTAGATAACATGTCTGCATGAACTCAGTTCTTACATCTCCAAGGTCATCCCTTCTTCAACCTTCAGAATCTGACGGAAACAAAGAAAATGCATAGAATAAGTTTGACAATTTGATATAAAATGATCAGATGAAAGACTGTAGTATCATCTATAATTACCTTGAAACCTTTGGTGAGGAGAAAGCATAGAACCGAGGAGAAGACCATGTGAAGCAGAGTCAGACCAAGAGGATAAGGGAAGTTTATTTCCTTGGATGACAAAACCCACTGCATTTTCATTTTTAAGACATATCAAGTTTGTCACTAAACTCCAAATCAAGGAACAACAGAATGTGCCAGCAGTACAATAGTGAATCCACAATAAGGGTGATACTTTGCATCATAACACCATAAAGCTTAGATAGGAGTTTCTATACATAAGGATGCAGATAGAACAGAATGGTGAATGGAATAGTTCATTATATAAGTGTCACTTTGGAAAGAAGGTGGCACAAAGTATGTAATCTAGTAGATCTGAATCCTTTGTGATATTCAAGCTAAACACATATCATCCTCTTCCATATAATATCAAAGCGGCCTCAAAACAGAAGTAGAGGCGTAAGAGCTTAGTCCTCATGCAAAGATATTGTGCATGTTGAAGAGAAACTTCAGCCCCAAATGCTAAGTCCAACCCCCTAATCCTTGTTCATTTCTTTAAAATAAACACATGACCTCAACCATCTACGTTGGAGACCAAAGGCATATGACTCTTGGACTTGGAATTGACATAGAAGTAAAGAATTCGAATCAAATTTGACTGGCTTTTTACAAAAACAACAAACAGAATTTTTTTTTGTGTAACAATCAAATTTGGAGCACACAATTGCATAAATGCAGCAAGCCAGCGGGGAATTAAGGAGTAAAATGCGTAGCCTGAGAATAAACAAGCAATTCATTCTACTAGCTATCCATTAAGGAGTAATTTGCCCTACAAAGCATCTTAACCTAGAACGGAAGAAAGAACCAATCAAAAAAGAACAGAAGCTAGAAAATTCCCAACGGAACAGCACAATGAATGTAACAGCAAGAGAATTGAAATTTTAATCGGCAAAAGCAACAAGCCATAATCAAATTAAATCAGGCAGATCTCAAAGCGTATCCTATTTCTCCGTGAGAATTGCAACGCAACGGAAGAAGAGAGAGAGGCAGAAACCTTATTGAAGAAGATCTGGCCACTAGAAAGCGCGATGTAAATGAGAAGATAGATGTAGGTGAGCAAGCCTTCCTTCTTCCGATCCGCCATTGCCATGCGATTGAGAACAGAATGAGCAGCTCTTCGGGGGGAAAACCGAAAAAGAGTGTGTGTACGCTTGCTTGCTCGGCTGGGAAAGTTATGAGTTAGAAGAGATTTTGTAAATCTTATAATTAATTAGATTAATAATTTGCAGGACCATCTCGCAGTCCATCGGTAGCCGTTTCTGGGAAGAGCCGGAAAGGAAAGGCACAAACGAGAAAGACGATGTTTTGAACCCCTTTCTCCTAATTATATGCCCTCATTTAAGACATTGATTTTCTAATTTGATGCAAGTTTTCGATAAATAGACGACAACAACAACAACATATACATATACACAGGGAAATCCCGCACAAGCAGGATCTGGGGGGTCAGGTGGGGGCATTCCAGACCTAGATGGGATGCGCCCAATACGATCCAGGAGACACGGACCAGACCAATTCAGCAAACTTTACCGAACAACCTAAAAACTAAAACCTATAAACCCGACTGACAAGCAAAAACTACTACTAAGGCTAAAAGAAGAAAGAAGAAAAAAATATAAAACTAAGCTAAACAGAAACAAGACCAATAAGCGAAAAAATCACGGCCAACACAAGATTAAAAGGCTCCACTAGGCTCCATCAACAGGCTGCATTGTTTCGATAAATAGACTAGTGAATATAACCCGAACTCAACACGTGTTTTGTAAGTAATTTTGATTCATTTTATGTCCTATTCTCCTGTAGTCCTGTATGAATGTGATCAATTTACGACAGAATTGCACTATATTCATGTATATATACATGGTTAAATTTTAATTAGTTACCTAATATATTTTGTCTACTCTTTTCAATCCTTTCTACTAGACCCGACAGAAAGTGACCCGAACCCGAAACCCAAACCGACCCGAACCGAACCCGAAATTGGACCCGAACAACGAAAAATGAACAATTCGAACACGACCCAGACCTGAACTGAACCCGAACCGAACCGAACAACACCCGAACTAAACCTGAACCGAACTGACCCGAACCGAACTTCACCCGAACCGAACTGACCCGAACTAAACTTGAACCGAAATGTGTAGTTGTTAGGCCCATTTTAGAGTTGTAATTTGTTCTTCTCGTACGTATGTGTATGTATATAATATAAATAGTAATCAATTTTTTTTAATTAACTACGTAGAAAGTACATCTAAATCTTTATCAATAATTTGTAGTAATTATGTTTTATTACAAGACACATTAAAGCACTCATTAAAGTGCCCCAACCTTCTACGTTAAAAACTCACCGTTGCGGGTGATCTTATAATTTTAAAAAAAAATTGAATCCAAATAACACCCGAATCCGAATTGATCCGACCCGAAATGATCCGATTCAAAGCAATCCGAAAAGGACCCGAACCGAACAACATCCGATCCGAACTAATCCGAAATATTACGATCCGAAACGACTCGAACCCGAACAACATCCGAACCTGAACCCGAACCGAACCGAACCGAACCAGACCCGAAATAACTGTTTGACCCGAACCGAACAACCCGATCCAAACTGACCCGAACAACCCAAATTGCCAGGTCTACTTTCTACCCTACCCCTAGACGACAACCTACTCCAAATACATAGATCAATGTAAGAAACGCTCGATAGAATTTGTGATATAAAACCCTAGATCTAAAGACGACCAGAGACCAAAAAAAGTCTCTCATAATAACAAAATGGTTTATATTTTGAAAGATTTTTTTTTGAATAAAAGGTAATTATTTATTCACAAAAAGTGGAACCGATGCAAAATTTTTCTAGCTAGGATTAGCTAGTTACAATCTCACTTATCCCGATCTTCTCAAAGATATTTCTATCTTTTCTCGATTTTACCTTCCATCTAGCGATCAAATAATTTCTCACTAGATTAACACTAGTACTAATGCACTCATCAATCTCCATACGCTCATTTTGAAAAACAAGACGATTCCTAGCTTGCCAAATACAACTTATCGCTACACAATGACAGTGGCACCATAACATATATCTCAAGGATTTCCTGTCCTGCAACCGAGCAGCCTGGGACAGCCAATCCATAATGCTCACACATCTTCTTCCAAACTTTGCCCACTTGAGCAATCCATGGAGCACCTTCTTTGAAAAATCGCATTCGAACCACAAGTGATCCGCTGATTCCCGCCTGTTTGAGCTGCACAAAACGCAACAATCGTCTTGGACAACGCCCAACTCCAGCAGCTTATCTCTCGTCCTAGCTCCACCTTGAATGATCTTCCACACATTGAAAGACAGCCTAGGCGTATTTATTCTGATCCAAATCACCTAGCTCCAATCCACTCTCACACCTTTGCTCCTTAAAGTGTCATAGGCGTATTTTGAAAGATTTTGTCATTCACGGTAGGATTTAACTATTTGAGTCCACTACCAATTTGATACACACATCTCTCACATGCAATCTTTAAAAAACGTCTAAAGCACGCTTAGAAACTAATAAACCTAAAACGTCTAAAGCACTTACATCCGGATTCAAATCCTCCGTCCCGCAAATACGTCCCCTCGCACGTCCCCTTGATCCTCATTGGTCGAAATCTCAAAAGTACACTCTTTTTTTTGTTTTGTAAAGTCAAAAAATGAGATTTCGGCTAATGAGGATCAAGAAGACGTACGAAGGGACGTGTTTGCGGGACGGAGGATTTGGATCCCTTACATCCCATTCCGAGCGAGTCCACAAGGCCTTGTAAATCTCCTAATAGATTTGTTAATAAATCTGCATGTCGTAAGGAAGTCCTAATATATATAGAGTATATGAAACCATTAACATGCTGCTTACGAATATATTAATAGTCTAATTTGAGATGCTTGGTACATAAAAAGAAGATTGGTCCTCCATTATGTGCCGGTTGCCTTTATCACATAACAGAGGAATTGAATGAGGAGCTCGTATGCGGGTCATACCCAGAAGGTGGGGTAGAGTGGGCGCAATCCCAAGGCCCATAATTTTTAGGAATCCAATTATTTTAAAAAGTAGTATATATAAAGAGTGAATTGGGCTAATAGATTAATTGAGAGATTTATTAAACTAGTTAATCTATAAGGGGAAAAAAATAACAAACTAGTCTTTTTTTTGAAATTTTGTCTTTTTTTAATTTACATTTCAATGACACGTGTTGACGTCATCACTCCCTACCACCTCTGATCGTTGACCCACCATTGATCGGCGTTGACCGGCCACCATCCATCTTGTCATCACTCAGTTTATCGTCAAATCTTGTCATCACTCATCTTATCATCGTTCAAATTGTCGATAATCTTGTCATCACTCATCTTCCAACTTGTCATGACTTAATTGTCGTTAAAACTTGTCATCACTCAACTTATCGTTGCATAAAGTTGCATCTAGCCTTGTCATCACCTATCATATCTCTATTAAATCATCTCCGTACTCTATCATCACATATTTTGTCATCACTCAACATGAGGTAAATCTTGTCATCAGTTAAATAATCGTCTAATTCAATCAGTATCACACTAACCAATATCACTCAAATCGTCTTCAAACTTGTCATCACGTATACAACTTGCGACCACATACAAAAAAAACTATCGCCACGTACAAAACTTGTGATCACCCTAACTTGTCATCACGTATGCAACTTGTCATCAAAATTTATTAGTATGCCTATGTAGGATTTGAACCCACATTATTGTGTGTTAAGCACGTTGCTCTACCATTTGAGCCAATAGGCCATAATTATAAGTAACATATAAATTTAACAATGCAAAATAAGACCTGTCATCGCATTTAAAACTTGTCATCAGTCAAACCCGTAAAATCAACTTGTCATTACCCAAACATGTAAAACCAACTTGTCATCACTAGAACACGTAAAACCAACTTGCCATCACTCGAACCCGTAAAACCAACTTGTCATCACCCAAACCCGTAAAACTAACTTGTCATCACCCAAAACCATAAAAACAACTTGTCATCACCCAAATCCGTAAAACGAACTTGTCATCACCAAAACCCACAAAATTCAAATCACAACAATTTCAAAAGTCAAAAACCACTAAAAATTTTCTACCAAAAAAAACCCGTAAAATTTAGGTAGGAAGGCATCTTCTTAGCACCAAAGAGTTATTATATTCAAACTCAAGATGGAAAAATGGAAAAGATATTCTTAAGCACAAGGGTTGTGCAAAAGAATTGGTTAATAAAGAATGGTTTCGTTATTAATACAAAAATCTTAATAGTACTAAGAAGACCTCCGTGACATCTAACTTCAAAATTGAATGTTGCGCAAAAGGCGAACGCTCTTAGGTGGCCACTGCAAATGTTCTCTTAAGAAGCAAGCCTTTCCAGTAATCATCATCGATCTCCCTAATCTATCTATATAATTCCAACCCCGTAATCTATCTATATAATTCAACAGAATTGAAAATTAAGCCTTACATTCTATGAAACCGGTGCCGGAGAGCCAGATCTGGCCAGATGTACGTGGGCAAGCAGAGTCATCGGAATGTCCTCAAGCCTGGAGTCAACGGCATCGAGGCGGGAGGAGAGCACAGATTTAGCCCCGATCTGAATGACCACGAGAGCCCAGATTTGGCCGTCAACGAAGCATTTGTCGGATTCTCATCCTCTCACGGAACGTCGAGCTCAAAAGATGACGAGGATCTAGAGAGAGAGCTTGAACGAGAAAGAGCCCGAACAGAGAGCGGCTCCGATGGCGGCGGCGAGAAAGAGCTCGAACAGATCTGGGAAAACCCTATATCTGGAATAACAGAGAAATGATAGAGTTCAAGAGAGAGAAAAAAAAGGAAAGAGGGAGAAAAATAAGTGGAAGAGGGGTTTTTATATTAGCTGGGAAGACTAGTTTATGCATAACTTTTTAGTGCATATTTTGACATATTTAGGTTAGTTTAATTAGGGATGATTTGCCGACGACAGAAGGCATGAAGACCACATGATAAGTCCCTGGGTGTAGTAGTTAGTAGAAGACCGTGACCACCACTTTGGTGACAGTGGTTATCCAACAAAGAATTCAGGTTTCGGTAATGAAAAATCATGACTATGGTTGGTCAAAGTCAACAAAAGGTCGCATTCTTGCAATCATGATAGAAGTCAGCCAACAAAGTCAAAGTTGTGATCGCATCTCACCAAGTCGTGATCGCGGCCACCTCTAGAAGCTTCAACAGTTATTTCTTGTTTTCTATTTATCGTTTATCTCTTTTGGTCCATTTTTAGAAAAAAAATATTTATACATCACAAAGGCATATTTTTTAAAAGTACAGAAAAACTAAGATTTTATCATTGACTTTGAGAGCTTTTGAGTGTCCATGAAGAGCTAAAACTTTAAGGATTCATTCATAGTTGAAATCTCTTTAATTTTATAGTTATGACATTTGGATTCTTATTCGCACTCTTAGGTTATATCAATTTCTCTCATTTTTGTTGTTTACGAATGTTATTGATTTCCATTAGCCTCTACAACTAAGTAAATTTGATTATTTTATTGTTAGGATTTAGGTTTTCTCGTTGAAAAGATTTATCTTTGTAACAAACTCATTGTAGTGTTGTATATGCATGTATTTTGAGTTATCCTCCTTCTTAATTCTACTAGAGAATTGCATTTATGATCGCTTCATATCTATAGTTTGATATTAATAAGTGTAAGACTCGTTTAATTGACAATTTCTTATGATTGGAATAAGAATAACATTAGGAATAAAAAAGAATTTGAAGATAAATCAAAGATCGGACAAACATGTTCAAAAGGTGGATACTTGTGAATGCATATGCTTTTCTCTAATTGGTAAAACCCCAAGACTTGTTTGCTTGTTTAATTGTGCTGGCACCCGAGTTAATTAAAGAGCGGGGGAAAGAGCATGCTGTGAACCCAAAGTATGGCCATCCACTGGTCACATGATGGCTTTCGTACAGTTAGAAATAGTGCGTTGCGACCCCAACGTGGAGTTTACCATCCCCTTTACAAAAACTGGGATCTGCATCGCACCCTGGATTGTGTAAAGAAGCGTGCTGGAAGCGCCCCGAACGTCTCATCCAAGTGGATGTTGTCCCATCCAAGTGATCTGTGGGCGGTGAGATGACCTACACGCACGCACCACCCAAGACGACCAATTAGCGAGCAACAGGAGCGCATTGTCCCCGCCGTCCCACCTTGAAGCAATCGTTAAATCCGAGGCAGGGGTTTAGTATGTATAGCGAGTGATGTACTAAGAGAAAGGGGTCGAAAAACCTTCTTGAGCCAGAGATCACTCTTGACTGAGAGCTTGGCTTGTTGAAGCATTGATAAGAGTGCGCACGATGCGAAGTAGATCGAAACACTTGTAACCCCGTTATCTAAACTCCAAAAGCTGGTTTTCGATCTAAACACCTTACAAACAGCACGTTGTTGCCCTACAAACCCGATCTCGTTGTAAAATCTTGCCTCGAGTTAATAATATACCTCTATTTTCCCATTACTCGCGTATCCATCTTTTCCTAGTTACTCGCTTTGGACGGCGCAGCCGAGGACGCGCTAGGCTTTGAGTTGGGATAGCGTCCACAAATCGCTTGGATGGGATAGTGTTCACTTGGATGGGACATTCGGGGCACTTCCAGCACGCTTCTTTACACGATCCGGGTGCGCGATGTAGATCCTAATTTTTGTAAAGGGGGTGGTCTTTACACGACCGGACCCAGTCCCGGTTCCGGTTCCGGTCCCGGTCTGGTCCAGTCCGGTTTTGGACCGGATTTTTATTTTTATTTTTAAAAATAATGTTTTTTAAAGAAAATTTACTTTTTATATATAAGAAATATAATATAATTAAAGAAATCATCTATGATTAATGAAAAATACAATATTATTAAGTATATAATATAATTGTAAAGCTTAAATATTTAAAATAAACTATATAGTATTAAAATTAATATAACTTTTATCAAAAAAAAATTTTTAAAAATTCCCGGGCCGTACCGGGAACCCCCCATTTTTTGTGGACCGGGGGACCGGTCCGGTCTTGGTCCATGCCCGTCCGATCCAAAAATCCGGTCCGGACCGGATTTTGCCCACGCCTAACAAAAACCATCATGTGACCAGTGGATGGCCATACTCTGGGTTCACAACATGCTTTTTCCCCGCTGTTTAACTCGGGCACCAACACAACCCTATGGGTCGAGACCATTGCGAGGGAGACCTGGCCAAAAATACCGCCGTGCATGCTCAAGGCTGAATGTCGGGCAAGTGATGTAGTGGGAGAAGGGGAGCGACGGGGTGGACATATCTTCGCGTTCAGTAGACGGATTAAAAGAGTAGAAAGTGTCCAAGATCTTAATGGTGATGCTACGTTCTACGTCCGAAGGGCATGTGTCGTTGGACCTTTGTTCTGATTTGGATTGGACTGATATATGTAAGAAGCTTGAAAGGCTCATTATTTAAGGCTATAACCACTAAGTTAGCAATGATTAAAAGAGTGATGTGTTGAAATACAAAGGGTCAAGCAGGTTAACCCCTCATGTGGAAATATATAAGGACTCAAAATCCCTTTAATGAATATATTAGGGAAATGCGATGCGCCCTGGTCAGCTACTCGAGACATCCAGACATAATCATCGGCTTTGATTATCGAAAATCACTCCCATTAGTCATGTTGACCGATGCATGGTTTTAATTATAAAACAATTCCACAACTTACAACATATGCATGGGGAAGCTCCGTGTTGATCTATGCAGGCCATGCTCATCGCTCAAAGTGACCGATGGTAGAGTTCCATTGCTAATAGGAGCTCAAAACTCATCAGTCATAGTAGCACACTAGTACACTAATTGGGATCCAAGAGGGCGGTCTTATTTATGAGAGGTAGGTAAAGGAGATAAGGAGGGTTCTTTTATAGTTGAAGTATGAAGGTCAAGTATGGTATGGGATCGGATATGCCAGCTTTGGCTCGGCTGGTCATTTGGTGGGTGTTGAGTGGAGGAGGTGGAGGAAGGGGAGGGGTGGGAGGGCTCAGGCTAGGCGTGGAGGAGAACTCGGTCGAGTATCGAGGCAAGTAGCAGTCTGGGGTCATGACTCGATCGAGTTGTAGGCCGAGTTGTCGTCTAGAGGAGGAACTCGGGTTGGGTTCGCCGACTCGGTCCATAACTCGACCGATTTGTGGGTCGAGTTCTCTTCTAGATGTGGAGATGGGTCCAATTGTCAAGCCTAACCTATAAGCCCATGGGGTTCCATTCGAAAACAGATTGACAATGAGAAGAGTAACCCATGTACTTATAAGTGGATTTTTTTCTCCCAACTCTCCATGTGGGAAGCACAATTGCAACCCCAACAATCTCCCCCTCAATCGTGAATCTCCCTTCACAACCAAGAACGACAAACCCTCCCGGTCCCTAAGCTAAACCATAGGCTTTGATATCACTTATTAAAGTCGGTGGGTTATATCTGACATGTGGCGTTCACACGTCGATTCATGCGCATATGCGTGTTCAGCTCAATTTTTTTTGCTCTCTTTTTGGGTGATTAGGGGTTTGGGGTTATTCTTCTAACGTTGCCATTCTTGGGCGGTGGCCGGGTTTCGGGTCATCGGTTAGGTCTTGGGTCATTGGTCGTTGGTCGGATCGTCATTTTGGGGGGTTGGTCAGAGTGGTGGCAAGCGGTTGGCGTAGGTCGTCTGGTTTGTCTTATTTTGGTCGTATGTTGTTGGCGTTTATCGTCAGACGCTGCTTCTCCGTCCTTTCGTTGCTGTTTGTGTTGCTTTTGGTCGGGTTTATTTTATTGGTTTGTTGGTCGCTTTTGGTTTGTCTTCTTTGCCTTATACTTTTAATATGCCTTCGTTGTTTGTTTTTGGTTTGTCTTCTCCGTCCAACTGCTTTTCAATCAAGTTTTCCCTCTCCGTCGGCCGTTGCTTTGTCCTCTCCGTCCAGTCGGTTGCTTCTGCTTCTTTTGGTTTGCTGCTGCTTCTGCTTTGTTGTTCCGTCCTGCTTCTTCGTTTGTTGTTCAGTCGGTCATCTAGGGCAGTTTGTTCGTTTCTGTTTTGCTTGTTTGCTGTGTTTTTCTGAGTTGGTTTCTTTTCTTGCTTCTATTTGTATTTCTATTGCTATAGTGGTCCGTTTCTGTTGAAAGGGTTTATTCTTGATCCTAACAAGCAAATAAATTTATAGATTAAGACCCCGCTGAGTATAGCGAAGTCAGGTTCGTCCACAAGAATTAGAAGAATCAAAGTCTAGCAATCAATCCTAACAAGAGTAAGGCAAAACACATAAAAACATACTCAAGAGAAGGCTCGGTACCGACCTAGTCAGGGTCGTGACCGACCTGCAACACACAGCACAAACACAAAAAAGATCTGGGAAAAAAACGCACGGTCACGACCGGAGGTGGGTTGGTAACGACCTATCTGGGCAATTACGAAAACTCCGAAAATCAATATAAAATAGATCTAGGATGAAGGATCCACCACAACAAGCTATGCATGCAAATACGAATCAAAGATCAATCAACCAATAATCTCATGAATAACTTTCGCCACAAATAAACAAGTAAATATCTCAACTTTCATAAAGATAAACACTTGCAATCCTACTTGTTTTCTAAGGTTTTTAAATTTCGTTTCAAACCCGATATTTATCCAAATTCACAACTTAACTTTCAACTCAATCATGAATATGAACATGCCTCAACTTTCATTAAGGAATTAAGAACAAACAAGAGAAATAAAGGATAGAGATTAAAGAAAAGACTTTGATTAAAGATTCATACTTTATCATGCACAACCATGTTGGGTTTCGCCCCAATCCTAGAAAAGAACACTACTCACAACTCATCATGCAATCAACAATCAAAGAGAAGAGGGAAGACATGATTGAAAACAAAGCAAATTAAATTTCAATTGAAAGAGAACAACTTACAAATCTCAATATCCAAAGTAAATCCACAAATTCTCTTCTAGTAATCTTCCAAGATTGTCTCAAATTGTCTAAGAGCTTGGATAAAAGAGTTGATAATGATCTAAAGGCACCCTAGACCCTTTATATAGTAGTAGGAATGTTCTTAAAAGGAAACAAAATTCTATTTAAAAGACCCATAAATAAAACATCTAATAAAAGCTAAACTTAGGACGCAAGTAATTCCCGCTAGCCTCAGAGGGCGCTCGGTACCGACCCAGAGTGGGTCGGTGATGACCCTTGCCAACACATGATTCTTCTCTTCATTGCTCGAAACTTGCCCCAAAGCTTGGCTTTTCTTCAATGTTTCTTCTTTGAATGTTCTTGATCTTCTTAGACTTCATTAAGCTCCTTCAAGACATCTTTATCTTGCATATTTCCTCCTTGAAAACCCCATAAATTCGCATCTTCTTCTTTCGCCATACCGCCACATATCCACTTTAAGACCACCTCCTAGAAAACATGGAAAAGGACTCGGACCACTCCTCCTCAACGCTTTAAAACCTACAAAAACACAAAAACAAGGGCAAAGACTCCAACTCTCGAAAGAGAGTTGAAATCACATACGTACAAAACAACACAAAATATCTAGAAAAGACTCGATCTAACTAGAAAAGGACCTACAAACACTAATTAGAAAGTGTCAAATCAAAAACCCCATACTTAGACTTGTTTGTCCTCAAACAATCACTTAACATGCATCAATACCAACAACAAAGCTCAAGAATTGGCTTTAAGGAAAAATAAGCACAAGTAGAATAATGAGCAAACAACTTCAGCATCCTAGCACATATGAACATCCTAAGCAATCACAACCTAACCTCACAAAGGAAAGTTTCTCACTCAACTCTCAAAGTGTTTAAGGTATAATCACTCAACTCAAATTTCAAACACAAAATCTCATAGCCAATGGAACTTATATAAAAAACTCTCCACTGAAGAAATCAAAACAAGTCAAACCACCATAAGAACATAGGGTGGCTCAATGAAAACTTCAAAGACGTTTCATTCGGACGGGTTATAATGGGGCTTGGTAATTCGAAAGGGTTTGGAATAATTTGGTCTTGTGGTGTTAACTAATCCGGGAGCCAAGACTCCTAGACTGCACAACTCGACCAACTACTCTTTCTTCCAACAATCACCAAACACTTAAACTTTTTAATGCACACTTTTCTTCAGCTATTTTCATTGTCTCTCTTCGTTTCATATTTAGAAGGTATTGGACTCTTGCACTTATTACACAACTCTTTTTTTTTTCTTTTTCACGACATTTTTTTTTCGACTGCATGGGTCGGTACCGACCAATAATGGGTCGGTAACGACCACCCTTGTTTACTATACTCGTGCAGATCCGAGCCAAAACACTTCATACTTTATCTTTCCAAAGACAACACTCCTTTTCTACCTTTCACAATCACTTTAGTTTCACCAAACAATCCACAACAACTTCCACCACTCCATTCTATGTCCTAATCCCCGAAACAAAGGGGTCAAGCTCATCATGGCTAGGGAAACTTTTGTGGGGCTAAAAATAGGCTTAAGGTTCAAAACAAAGGGCTACAAAGAAAGGGATCATGTATACGTAGGCAAAAGGAATATAATAGGCTAACGAAAATAAGTTCTAAATCATTTGATTCAACAAGTAATGAGCAAATTCTTCATTGGTTTCAAGTTCAAAATAACTATGCCATTGACAAGTGGTATATGCATTTGGAAGAGTAAATCACACATGAAAGAAAAAGGAATATGACATACATTCCTTATAGGCCAAAAATATATCACTGAGGTTCAATTTGTTGGACTGCTTTAACTTAGGAATATGCATGCTCAATATCCATCATAAACTCAAAATTCAAAAAGCAAGACCATGGTTAGGCAATTCTTATAAAGCATGCTATAGGATTTACATGATGATGCAAGCAATTTCTATTCTAGGACATCTAAAAAGGGCATTCATCCATCAATAATCAAAAGAAAAAGACTCAAACAAATACTAGACAAAGACAAACAAACAACACAAACAAGCAAAGACTCAATCAAGTAATTTCCCAAACCACCCCATACTTAAAATATCAATGTTCTCATTGATTAAAAAAGTAAGAGAAAGGGAAAGAGAAACTAACTTGGGCACCTTGAAGAGTTGGTAGAGGAGGAGGATAATTCTTGAGGAGGAGGTAGGGAATCGTTGTAAAAGAGTTGTTTCGCCAACCAATTATTGTATTCCACTTGAGCACTCCATCTCTCAATATCTTGCTTGTGGTCCTCATAATACTTAATATGGAAATACTTGAAGCTCTTGTTGGTGGGCCATAAACTGATTGTGGTGGTGATTAAGAGCCTCGTAAAGGTGGTGTTGGTGAAGCATAAAGGCATCCATCTTGGCGGCGAGAAGAGAGATGTCGGGGTTGCCACCGGAGCTTGACCCAGAGGGGTGTGCACCTTGACCTTGAGAGTTGAAGCCTCATGACCCGCCATGTGACCCACCAAATCTGTAGGGGCTCGGGTAGTAAGGCACCATGTCGGTCTGCGGCCCCATAGTAAAATCCATAGGTTTGGTACCGCCCTGAGGGTGGTCGGTACCACCCCCTGCCTGGTCAGTACTATCCGCTGTTGGGTCGGTATGGCACCTCCAGGGCTGGCTACATGGTGCACTCCATGAGAAAACAGGATCTTCGGGAACCGGGTTAGGCTCGGGCCTCAAGAACCGGCTGGGCTGGCATCGAACCATCTCATCATCTCGAACATTCGGCTCCAAGGGGTAAGGTGCGGGTGCCCACGAGTCATACCAATTAGGTAAGTAGAAGAGCTTGAGGTTCTCCTTGGTGAGCACCACCTCGTGTATGCCATCATTATGCTCGAACTTGGAGATGAAGCCGGTCTTGCTCTTGGTGACAACTTTGGAATTAGTGTAGTAGTACACATCCATTGGAATGACTGACTCGGCTAAAGTCGTTGTGCCAAAATCAAAGGTAATAATCCAAACAATGCAAACACAGTATAGCAAGCAAGTAAGGGGTCGAACCCAAGAGAATCAGTTTCTTAATTAGATTTTAGTTCGTTTCATGCAAATCAAACAAAGGGGGGATTTTGAAAGAGGTTTCAATCAATTTTAACAGGCAGAGTTCATTCAATCAATTCCACTTTATTAATTCGTTGCTCATCAATTCATCCACTTCTTTATATTCCTAGGTCAATTCCATCCTTATCTTAATTATTCGCTAGTCCACGTCCTAGCAAAACTATGATATGAACAAGGACGCTTAATTGAAATCATGCAATACACACAAAGATAATAGGAAATTGAATCATGCAATCAAGCTACGAGTTTCATGCATAAAACAATCATTGAATACTCTTCCCTAATCTAGTCCACGGTCCTGGAATAGAGTTGCTTCGAGAACAGGAAAGATGCATAGACAACAACCAATCCTAATTCAAACAATAGATCTAAGTCAACTAAACAAGTTGATTAGGCTCATATAATCAAACAGAGATCATGGGATGAAGCACAAGAGTATCAATAAAGACCTAGGGATAAAGAAGTTACCAGAATTTCACAACTTCATAATAAAGCTTCCTTGATTGAATAAACTCCAAGGGAGATTAGTTCTCCATTGCAAAGAAAACTAAAACAATTAATTAAGAGAAAGTTGGGATACAAGAGATATGAATTGGATACCTAAAACCTAAGGCAGACTCCTCCTTATATAGCTCCAAGGACAAGCTCTCCGAGATAGATAAGGAAAGAGGCAAAAGATAGAAAAGGAAACAAGATATAAAAGATTTCGTCCACTTTGGAACTCGGCATCACCGTGACCGCGACACAGCCACCGCTCCCGCGGCGAGTTTATCTCCGGGTTGTCTATGTCGGATTCTACCGCGGCTGCGGCAATGGCGGCGTGACCGCGGCCTTCACAGGAGTAAATCGTCGTCACCTACCTTTACCGCGACCGCGACATGGGCACCGTGCCTGCGGAATATGGGCAGTGGCGAACTTCTCTTCAACTTAGCTCTAAAAACTCTTGATTCTTCATATCTTGTGTCTTCGGTCTTCGTATTACAATAACGCTCAAATCTAACCTAAACACTCTCTAAACACTCTATAATACAAGAGTTAAGCCATACAAAATAGGCCGAATCAATGACTTTCTTGGGGATGTAGAGGGTGAGGTCGACTTTTAAGGCTCTAGCATGTATGACCACGAGCCAACCGAAGTAAGTGTTTTTGTAGTGCTTGCGGTGGTCAAGGATCACCTTGGCATACTCATACCCCAAATTCACATGCTTGAGCGTCTCAAAGAGCATATTGGCCAAGCATGCAAGCTTTCTGTTGGATCGTTAGTACTTAGGGACGTCCTTTACTGGAGTAAAGGCGTCCTTTGGTCTGGCGTCCCTACGAGGTGTAGGGGCGTACTTAAGAAATGCAGCGGAATAAAATACTAAACAAGTTAAAGTGAACGCTGGGATTTATAGAGGAACCACTCAAGACCAAGTAGTCCTTGAGTGTAAACCTCTACCTCCTTTGAGGATTTTTGAATAGCTTTTTCTTTATATTGAACGTTCTTACAGTTGTACTGGCGAGCCTTTACAGTTCTCTGGTACTTAGCTTTTCCCTAAGTCCACTAGTAAGGAACTCCTCTAAGCCTACAACTCAAGCTTGTTTAATCTTATAAAGAACTACTATCCCTACGTCCTACAGTACTTAGTTGGACTCTCTTTCTCTCTTTTGTGTTTTCTGGTTACAAACAGTTTTTGGTTTTTGGTTACAACTCTCACTCGATCTAACACAAGTTCTAGTTACTGTTCTTGAGTTCTTGCGCTAGTTCTTCGTGTTCTTGAGTGAGCCGCTTTCTTCTGATTCTCTCTGAATATTCCTGAAAGCGTTAACGTCACAATAAATGCCTTGGGGCTATTTATAGGACTTGGGGAAGGGCGTCTTTCTCCTGGGACGATCATGCCCTTCGAGGACGTGGCTACAGGATCTTCCTCCACGTAGTAGGGCGGTGATGAGGAAGCTTCCTATATCCAGCTGTGTATGATGAACTCCGCTACAGGATCGGCCGCCACATGTTGATGGACTCTACAACAGGATCGTCCGCCACGTAGTGTTGGACTCCGCTACAAGATCGGTCTCCACGTGTCCTTGGATGATCAAATATTGTCGAGTGATGTCATCCTGTCGGCTATAGAATAAGGACGCTCTGCTTGCGTTCCTACTTGCTTGGGACTGCGTCCTTGCTCAAGTAGTCTCTGGTCGGTCCTTACTTCCTGTTAGCTAGCGTCCCAAAGCCTATGGGACGCCCATACACACTTGTTGTCCTTTTGTCACTAGCGTTCCTGAACACTTGGACAATCTTTATTAAAATCAAAGTGAGTTTGTCATATCAAAACTAAGGGACGGTTATGGGCGCGCTATCAAGTGCGAGGGCGTCCTTGATAGCATCCCAACAATTTCCCCCTTTTTGATGATGACAAACTCTTCAGCAAAATAGTTTTGGCGTTTGAGCTTAGCATGCATGAAAACTTAAAAGCGTCCTCTAACACTTAAAGAAATTTCATTTGGCACAAGTTTTCATTCTTTGATTCTCTAACTTTTGGATTTTAAGGAGAGAAAAGCGTCCTAGAATTTTCTAGACGTCCTCTAGTTTATTCTAGCATGGCGTTCCTTAGACCTTTCACTTAATAGTTCCCCCTTAACACTTGCTTATTCTAGATAACTAATTTATAGCGCATCTCTGCAAAACTACACTTCCCCCTTTTGGCATCATCGAAAAGGATAACAAGTGATAAGAACGTTAAGCACAAAAACATAACTAAAGGCATTGGAACGCTTAAACAATCATAATGCAAGCAAACAACGGAACTTCCATTTAAACAAAAGTAGAATATTACAGACCAAGAGTCAAGTGTTTGAAAATAGAAAAGAAGCACAAGCAAAAGTAATTAAGGGATAAAGGGGTGGGGAACGGTGATCACTGAGGACGGCTCTTGTCTTGATAAAACTTAAGAAGTTGTTCCTGAAGTTCAGCCGACTTGACGAAAGCAGAGGACAAGTCCTTTAGAGCAGAGAGGATAAGACACTGGTTATCCATTATTGCGCCCATAAGTTCTGCTGGAGGATGCTCGGCAATGTTTGCAGGAGCCGAACGGGGCACTGGACCAGAACTCGAGGAAGGAGCGTTCAAGGGAGGTTCTCCAGCGGGAGAAGGAGCCATCAATACTTGGTCAAGAGCAGAAAAGTCCATAGCAGGCTCTTCTTCCTGAGTACCGTCTTGAGTCATAGACGCTAGGCGTTCTGCTTCAGCCTCAGCAGCCAAGCGTTCTTCTTCAGCTTTCTGTCTTGCCTCTTCTGCCTCAGCTTCCAACTATTTGATCACTGAAGGCAGCTCTTCATTGTGCCTTATCTCGACAAGCCCTTTCTTGGCGTTCCACTTCAGACCGAGTTCTTCTGAAGGTGCGCTTTCGTCGTAGGCGTTCTGAGACAGAAGGATGAGCTTGACAAGACCAAGGTACGGCAAGGCGTGGCGCTACCTCCCACACTTAGCCATGTGTTGCATAGCAATCCTGGCAAGGTTTATGGGGCGGCGTTCAAGCAGTGCATCAAGAAGTATAATGTCATGCGTGTGAACGATGGAGCGCTTCTCTTGCCGGGGTAGGACGGCGCGACAAAGGAAGTAATGAGCTATGGCGCCGACCTTGCTCAAGACATGAGCAACCCTGTCCAGTCCTATCGGCCTTTTGCCCTGAAAGATGTGTTCAACTAGAGGCAGTTCTTCATCAGTTGTTTCAAATCCACCTTTTGGAAGACTGCTTAGTGCGTTGGACGGAGGCTTTTGAGAACTAAGACCCATGAAAGCTCTGACCTGGCGTTCATTGACTATGGCTTTCTCACCATCAATTTTGAAATGGAGAGAGCCATCTTTAGCTTTGTAACGCAAATCTCTATAGAACGCCTTGACCTGTTCCTTGTCAACAGTAGCTGGCGCAGGCCCAACGTTCAGCCAGCCTTGGAATCTTAGCAGCTCGAGGAATTCTTGGACGTCTTCATCTTGGAAGGAGGCGAGCCATTCTTCCGAGTAGATCAAGGGGCTGAGAACTTTGACCGGTGCGCCATCAGGCTTTCTCTTGCGCTTGCCCTTGGGGGACTCAGAGTCCTCTTCATCAGAGGAACTATTCTCATCAGCGGAGTCGCCTGACTCATCTTTCTCAGCGTCCTGTTCAGCAACGTCCTCTGTGCCTTGATCATTTTCAGCATTGCCACCAGCTGTGGCTTGAACGGCACCAGAAGAAGTCTGCCCTTGGGACGCGCCTTCAGCGTCCTGAGCCTCTAAAAGATGTGAGGTTTCTGGCTCAGCGTCCTCGGGGACTTGGGTGGAATCTGTTTGGATTGTGGGGGAGGGGTTTTCTTGTGGGGGATTTGCTTGAGGGTTTGGGAGAGGGTTAAGGATAGCAAGGGATTGGTTGTAGGGAGGTACCTCATTTGCATCACGCTCGAGTTCCTCAGATAATGAGGGCTCGGCGTCCTTTTAAGCAACCTGGTGCTCACCAGCGTCCTCAGGTACTTGGTCCCCAGCTGGAGCATTCTCGACTCCTTCAGCCTCGTCATTAGAGTCCCCAACGACATCTATATATGGGGAGACTTGACCAGCAACTTGGTGAGGGGTTCCTCTTTGGCTCTCAGAAGAGCTAGAGGAGGATGAGGAGGAGGGAACGTGCTCAACTTGAGCAAGAACGTCCTTAGCGAGCAAAACCCTGGGCTTTTCACCAGCCTTCCTTCGGCGAAAAGTGTGCTCTAACGTGCGTTCTGTCTCCTCCGGGCCACTTTCGGAGGATGGACGACGGGACCTTGGGGTCTCGGGGTCCTTTGGTGGGGAATGTGGGCCGGGGCAGACGGGAAGTTGGCCAAGTTTAGGGGAGAGTGGGTTTTGGGAGGAAAAGGGATTAGGGCATTTGTTCGTGAAGGTTGAGGGGACGGAGGAGGAGTTGGTAGTTGGACGATTGAGATAGGTTTAGGGGGAGGAGTGGATTCCTTGGAAAGGTTGGAGGGCCTTTTTGTGGTGCTAGGCCTTTTTGAGGAGGTTTTGGAGGATGGGACGCTCGAGGTTTTGGCCTTTTTGAGGGGCCTTGGGTCATGGACTCTCTTGGAGCGTCCCTCCTTGATTTGAGGTGGAAACTTGTCCACAATTTCTGTTGGGTTTGAGGAGGAGAAGGGTTTGGATGATTTTGAGAGAGGGGAAGCAGGAGCTGGACGTTTAAGGAGTTTTTTAGTTGTGATTGTGGGGACTGGAGGAGGAGGGGGAGAGGGACTTGGCACACGGTTTTTTAACATTTTGTAGGCCAAAGAGTCCCTAGGGTACATTGGGAACTCAGGGAGGACGGCGTTGTGGAGGTCAGGAATAAGTTCAAGTAAAGGACCCAGATTCTCACCTCCAAACTGAGAGAAGAAGAGAACGTCGTCCATCCGTCCTGGTAGATCTTTGTAGTCTGTTTTGTGAAGACTGGGCATGACGAAGCGTTCAATGAACCTCTCATAGTTCTTTGTTTTTGTGGGATCGTTCTTGACCTCTGGCAAGTCCATACGTTCCCTGATTAGATTGTACAGCGTCCTTGGCTTCCTATTGATGAAGTCCACCAACGATTCATTTAGAACGATGGGCTTGGGCTTTTCGATGTAGTGGGACTTCACCAACTTTCTTCGCTTCCCGCCGGTAGAAGATCCGGCCACGTTCAACTGCCTTTCAGACATTTTTTCAGATGAGCTTTAGTGAGAGAAAGTCGCCGGAGTTTTAGAGAGAAGTTAGAGCACAATTGAGAGCGAGGAAGTGGTTGAGAATAATAAATTTGATAGCGACTGTTCTGGCCTTATATAGAGGAAGCGGTGGCACAACCGTAATTATCACTGTTTCACTGTGCGACACGTGGCAAAACTTCCCCGTTAAGATTTGAGCGAAAGCAACGGTCACTGTTCACACTTTCAAAAGTTCAAATTTCTAACTCTTCAACTTCTCCTCAATTACTGAACTGGCGTCCTTTCTAACAAACACTGAGCGTCCTCTCATACTTAGTAAACATTTACCTCTTCAAGCAAAATCAATCCTTTGATAACCGTCCTTGTGATCACCTTGCGAACCATTTGAGAACAAAGCAAGTACGTCCCGTAAAAGAAAAATTGAAGCTCATAGGACGCTTTTGCAGAGTTCTCGGCTAGGGTAAGCTTAGAGTTCCCATCATTTCAGCTTATGATGAGGGTTGGGTGATCAGGGATACTCTTTTCAAGACAAATAGAGAAATTTGAATGGCGTTCCAAAGTAGCAAACATATGAAGTTTTAGACTAGCGTCCTTGCAAATATGAATTCAGTGCAAAACAGTCCTTAAAACACTTAGAATCTATCAAACATAGCCAATCATTGAGGGAATAGTAGAACGGGACTTGCTACTTAAAAGTTATCATCCCCAAGAGCAACCTTAGATGCTCATAGGGACGTCTATCAAGCGCCTTAGTGAAAATATCAGCTATTTGGTCTTTAGTCTTTACATGCTCCATACCCAATGAGTCCTAGTTCAACATTATCACGCAAGAAATGATGCCTTATATGAATATGCTTTGTGCGTGAATGAAAAACAGGATTCTTAGAAATTTCAATAGCGCTTGTGTTATCACAACGAATGGGAATAGTTTCAAGATTAATACCATAGTCCTCTAGTTGATATTTGATCCAGATAACTTAAGAACAGCACGAAGCAGCAGCAACGTACTCGGCTTCCGCGGTTGAAAGCGCAACAGAGTTCTGTTTCTTAGATCCCCAAGAGACTAGGCATGAACCAAGGAACTGTGCCATTCCTGAAGTGCTTTTCCTATCAATTACATGACCCGCATAATCAGCGTCCGAGTAGCCAACAAGCTTGAAGGACGTCTTCCTGGGGTACCAAAGGCAAAGATCATCGCGTCCTTTGAGGTAGCGAAAGATCCTCTTTACTTCTTGCATGTGGGACTCCTTTGGATTCGCCTGGAAGCGTGCACACAAGCAAACGGCAAACATGATGTCGGGACGGCTTGCGGTCAAGTAGAGCAAAGAGCCAATCATTCCTCTGTAAAGCTTTTGATCAACGTCCTTCCCTTGTTCATCTGCGTAAAGACGCGAGTTGGGAGAACAAGGTGTTGCCATGGGCTTGGACGTATTCATCCCGTACTTCTCAAGCATTTCACGGACATATTTTTGTTGGTGAATCCGCGTCCCGTCTTTGAGTTGATTGATTTGAAGTCCCAAGAAGAAATTGAGTTCTCCAATGAGGGACATCTCAAACTCACTACTCATTAAGGACTTGAACTCATCTACAAGTTTCATGTTAGTGCTACCAAAGACTATATCATCAACATACACTTGGGCAATTAAAATGTCCTTGTGAACTTTCTTTATGAACAAAGTTTTATCAATTGAACCTCTAGTGTACCCATGAGACAAAAGAAAGGACGCAAACCTGTCATACCATGCACGAGGGGCTTGCTTGAGTCCATAAAGCGCTTTGTCCAAGTAGTACACATGATCTGGGTGAGAGGTGTCCTCGAAGCCAGGCGGCTGAGCAACATAGAATTCCTCCTTTAGCTTTCCATTGAGAAAGGCAGTCTTGACGTCCATCTGAAATAACTTGAATCCTTTGTGAGCGGCGAAGGCAATAAGGAGACGAACGGCCTCAATTCTAGCAACAGGAGCAAAGGTCTCATCATAGTCTATGCCTTCCTCTTGCTTGAATCCTTGAGCCACCAGTCTTGCCTTGTTCCTTGACACACGTCCACTCTCATCAAGCTTATTTCTGAACACCCATCGCGTCCCTATGATATTTTTGCCTTTGGGACGTGGGACGAGAGTCCAAACTTTGTTCCTTTCAAACTGATTGAGTTCTTCTTGCATTGCTTGAATCCAGTCAGCGTCCTGAAGTGCTTCCTTGATATTCTTTGGCTCCACCATAGAGACAAAGGCATTGAACGCACAGAACGCTAAATTTGCACTTTGGGACTTGCTGGCAGCTGACCTTGTCTGAACACCTTGAGAAGGATCTGAGACTATCTAAGAAGTTGGGTGATCTTTTGAGAAGCGGGACTCTCTTTGAAACAATTGAGCAAACCTTGGATCAATTTCATCATCTGAATCATCACTGTTTTCTTGAGAAACGTCCTTAGTGTGTTCCCCCTCAGAGAGAGCGTCCATACCTTGACCTTGCTCACCTTGTAAACTTGATTCAGCCACATCTTGTTGAACTGGAGACTCACTATGAGAGGGAACTCCTTCAACAATGCTAGGAACGTCTACTGAAACTTCTTCAGGATTTGGAGTAGCGTCCTTGGGAACATAGTATTTTCCAGAGGACCAAACATCAACTTCGTGTTCAGAGTCGTCCTGCTGTTGTGAGGAGGAGCGTTCTTTCTTACTTGGTTTTTCTTTGTGAGAAACGCTCTCCTTGAACACAACATGAATGCTCTCCTCAAGCTTTAGAGTCCTTTTGTTGAAAACTCTATATGCTTTGCTGGTGAGAGAGTATCCAAGGAATATAGCTTCATCACTTCTTGCATCAAACTTTCCAAGCGTTCTTTGTCGTTGTTGTGTACAAAGCATTTGCATCCAAAAACTCTGAGATAGTCAATGCGAGGCTTCCTACCATTCAACAACTCATAGGACGTCTTCTTCAACAAAGGACGGATCATGGCACGATTGATAATATAACACGCTGTAGCAATAGCTTCTGCCCAGAAGTACGTGGGAACGCCATTAGCCAAGAGCATAGTCCTTGCCATATCCTCCAGCGTCCTATTCTTTCTTTCCACAACTCCATTTTGTTGAGGAGTCCTTGGAGCGGAGAAGTTGTGCGAGACACCATGTTGATCATAGTAGGCCAGGAACTCTGAATTTTGAAACTCCGTTCCATGGTCTGATCTTATGGCTTTGAGAGGCGTCTCCAGGGCAACTTCCACTTGTTTGATGAAGACCTTGAACGCATTGAAACAATCTGCTTTGGTTGCCAAGAAAAGAACCCAATTGAATCGAGAAAAATCATCTACAAGAACGTAAATGTACCTCTTTCCACCATGGCTTAGCGTCTTCATTGGTCCACAAAGATCCATATGGAGAAGTTCCAACGGCTTCTTCGTGCTTACTTCGTTTTTGGACTTGAAAGACGTTCTTGTTTGCTTCCCTTTGATAGAGGCTTCACACTGTTCAATTTTCTCAGGATCAATTTGGGGGAGTCCTTTCACAAGTTTTCTTTGATGTAGCTTAAGGATTCTGCTTGGTCCAGCATGGCCAAGGCGGCGATACCAGAGATCAGCGTCCTCCTTTGAAACAGCTAGGCATAGTTCAGATTTGGGCTTGAACTCTTGATTGAAGATGTAGACGTTGTTCTTGCGAACGCCTTTGAGAACAACTTTGTTTGTTTTCTTGTTGATAACGAGGCACTCCTTTGAGTCAAAAGTGACTAAGTTTTCACCTTGATCACACATCTGAGAAACACTGAGGAGGTTGAAACCTAGTCCTTCAACAAGGCTTACGTTCATAGCTTTGATGGACGGATTGAGAATGGCAGTTCCCGTCCCTTTGATCTTTCCCTTGCCCTTGTTGCCAAACGAGACAGTTCCTCCCGTGGCACTACTTTGGATAGAAGTGAGATAGATCTGGCTTCCTGTCATATGATTTGAGGCGCCACTATTAATGATCCATGGGCGTCCCCTCACTTCCACCTGCCAAAACAAAGTTAGTGTTTGGCGACCCAGGCAAGGTGTTCCTTACCTGGTTCGTTACAGAAGTAGAACTCTGGTTCTGGCATGTAGTCATTTAAATTAACATCATTTGAAGTAGCATGCTTGCGGAAAGAGTTCCTAGAGCGTCTAGAACGCCTATGATTAACCTTAGGGACGGACTTATCATTTTCAATGTTAGTCCTAGCAGCTTTTCCACTTGCAATATCTTCTTTCAGTTTTTCAGACTCAAATTTGAAGTGATCTCCTTGTCCACAGTACCAACACGTCCTATAGTACGTACCGAGGTAGTACTTCTTGTTGGGACGTTGGATTTTGTTTTCTTTCATCTTTTGAGGATCACAGACTTTAGAACCTTCCCCTTTAGCAATTTTCTTGTAAATCCTATGACTAGTGGAGTTAGTGTAGTAGTCCTCTTTTCCTATCTCTCCACTCTCTAGGACTCTAATTCTTTCAAGGAGATTCTTAGTTTTCTCTCTTTCAAGTTCAAGTTCAGAAGTTTTGCTAGCCTCAAAATCACTAGGAAGAGAGTTCTTAGTGTCAGATTCATAACTTAGACCTCTCTTAGCTGGGACGAAGACCATTGGTCTAACTTCTTCAACTATGGGACTCTTACCCATCATTTTCACTTCTTCCCTAAGCTTAGCGTTCTCAAGTTTGAGACACATGATTTCAGTTTTTAGGGACTTGGTTTCTTCACATGAGGACTCTAATTGAATGGTCATAGAACTACAGTTTTCACATTCAACCACAATATTCTCATTTTCAAGTTCAAGTTCATCCATTCTATGTTGCATGATAACACTTTCTTCCATGATTCTTCCAATAAGTTTAATGAGCTTGGATTTAGAACAATTTTCTAAGGAACTCATCATAGACTCACGGGTTACCTCATTTTCAGATTTCGGAGCGTCCTCCTCAAGAACTGTGGCGTCCTCCATGGCCATGTACGCCACTTGCTCATCAGGTTCTTCATCATCATCATCAGAAGAGCTACCATTGTCCCATGCAGATGCGAACGCTCCGATGAGTGCTTTTGTCTTCATTTCTTTTGCGGACATTCCCGTTGTACACTTTTTGGCAAAGTGTCCTTTCTTGTTACATTTATAACAAGTAAGTTCTTTCATCTCTGCCTCAGTATACTTGGGACTCTCCTTCTTGTAAGGCATCTTGTGTTTGTTGAATTGTTTGTTTCTTTTGCCAAAAGAACGCAGAACTTTATTAAAGAGAACAAGTCCTTCCTCTTCTTCAAGCTGTTCCTTAGTCTTGCTTTCTTTCTCTTTCAATGCTTGAACGCGCATCCTTTCACGGTTCTCATTCTTATTGGCTTCCACCATCATAGCGAGTTCTTGTTGACGACGAAGATACTCAGCGTACTCTGGTGTTGATGTCATCAATGCTAGATCTGTTTGAGGATTCCTTGCTAGTTCAGCCAAATCGGAGTTCCTCCTTGCTTCGTATCCTCTTAGCTTCCCGTAGATCTCTTCCATGTCAAGAGTCTTGTTAGCTGTATTCTCCTTGAACGTGGTTCTATCAAAGTTCCACTTTCCTGTTAAACCATCAATGACCACTTGAACTCTGTTCCTCATTGAAACTTCAGCTTCAGGAACGCCCAGGTTCCTCATCTTGGTAACAAGTTGTTCAAAGCGGTATGAATAGTCATTCACAGTTTCATTGGGGAGCATTCTAAAAGCATAGAACTCTCTCTTGATTTCAAGTTGAACGTCTTCCCTCATCTCAGCAGTTCCTACGTGGAATTTTTCAAGAGCTTCCCACTGTAGTTTGGCAGTTGCCAAATTGCTAACTCTGGTGGCGTCCCTCTCGCAAAGGGACGCTTGAAGGAAGCACATAGTCTTTGCATTTGTTTCCATCAATTTGAATTCATCAGGACCCCACTCGTCCTCTTTGTCCTTCTTATCAGTAGGAACGGCAAGGTCACCTTTCATGATTACTTTCCAGCACTGATAGTTTTGACTCCTTACAAAGTTCTCAAATCTGATTTTCCAGCGGTTGAAGTTGCCGTCCGTTAGACGCGGAGGCTTCACAAAAGAGATTCCAATCGGTTCCATGTCCATCTTTAACCTGCAAGTCAGTAAGAATCTAGAGCGCCCGCTCTGATACCAATTGTTGGATCGTTAGTACTTAGGGACGTCCTTTACTAGAGTAAAGGCGTCCTTTGGTCTGGCGTCCCTACGAGGTGTAGGGGCGTCCTTAAGAAATGCAGCGGAATAAAATACTAAACAAGTTAAAGTGAACGCTGGGATTTATAGAGGAACCACTCAAGACCAAGTAGTCCTTGAGTGTAAACCTCTACCTCCTTTGAGGATTTTTGAATAGCTTTTTCTTTATATTGAACGTTCTTACAGTTGTACTGGCGAGCCTTTACAGTTCTCTGGTACTTAGCTTTTCCCTAAGTCCACTAGTAAGGAACTCCTCTAAGCCTACAACTCAAGCTTGTTCAATCTTATAAAGAACTCCTATCCCTACGTCCTACAGTACTTAGTAGGACTCTCTTTCTCTCTTTTGTGTTTTCTGTTTACAAACAGTTTTTGGTTTTTGGTTACAACTCTCACTCGATCTAACACAAGTTCTAGTTACTGTTCTTGAGTTCTTGCGCTAGTTCTTCGTGTTCTTGAGTGAGCCGCTTTCTTCTGATTCTCTCTGAATATTCCTGAAAGCGTTAACGTCACAATAAATGCCTTGGGGCTATTTATAGGACTTGGGGAAGGGCGTCTTTCTCCTGGGACGATCATGCCCTTCGAGGACGTGGCTACAGGATCTTCCTCCACGTAGTAGGGCGGTGATGAGGAAGCTTCCTGTATCCAGCTGTGTATGATGAACTCCGCTACAGGATCGGCCGCCACGTGTTGATGGACTCTGCAACAGGATCGTCCGCCACGTAGTGTTGGACTCCGCTACAAGATCGGTCTCCACGTGTCCTTGGATGATCAAATATTGTCGAGTGATGTCATCCTGTCGGCTATAGAATAAGGACGCTCTGCTTGCGTTCCTACTTGCTTGGGACTGCGTCCTTGCTCAAGTAGTCTCTGGTCGGTCCTTACTTCCTGTTAGCTAGCGTCCCAAAGCCTATGGGACGCTGATTCGCTCTACTTTGTATAGGATAACTCTTGTATTTTAGAGCTATATTGAGAGTGTTTAGGTTAGTTTTGAGCGTTATTGTAATATCAAGACCGAAGACACAAGATTTGAAGAATCAAGAGTTAAAGAGCTTAAAGACGAAGAATCGCCACTGCATGGATACCGCGGACGCGTTACCTATGGCGCGGGTGCGGTGGAGTGGAGGAGCGAACCAGCCAAAGGCGTGAAGGCCGCGGACGCGTTGCTCATGGCGCGGCCGCGGTAGAAGCTGACTTGGTTTGACCATTTGAAGGCCGCCGCGGGCGCGGATCTGGTGCCGCGGTCGCGGTGGTAGCCGACTTCCAGACGGGCGAGATTTCACCGTTTCTATCTTGTTTCCTTTCTTATCTTTCGGTTTCCTATCTTATTTAGTCCGAAAAGGTTGATCTTTTGGGCTATATAAGAGGGACCTTTTCTAGGTTTTGAGAGAATCGAATTCTTATCAATCAATTGTAATTCAATAAAGATTAGAGTTTTCTTTGTAATGGAGAACTAACTCTCCCTTGGAGTTTATTCAATCAAGGAAGCTTTATTATGAAGTTGTGAAATTCTGGTAACCTCTTTATCCTTAGGTCTTTATTGATACTCTTGTGCTTCATTCCATGATCTATGTTTGATTTTATAAGCCTGATCAACTTGTTTGATTGACTTAGATCTATTGTTTGAATCAGGATTGGTTGTTGTCTATGCATCTTTCCTATTCTCGAAACAACTCTATTCGAGGACCGTGGACTAGTTTAGGGAAGAGTATTCAATGGTTAAGTTATGCATGAGACTCGTAGCTTGATTGCATGATTTGATTTCCTATTATCCCTGTGCTCTATGCTAATTCTAGGTTAAGCGTCCTTGCCTAGGGTTATAGAATTGCTTGGACCGTGGACTTGCGATTTCTAATGATTGGGATTGGAATTGACCTAAGCATATAAAGAGGTGGATGAATTCATGATCAACAGATTAATAAAGTGGAATTGATTGAATGAACTCTGCTTGATAACTTTGATTGAAAACAACTTTCAAAACCCCTCTTTGCTTACTTGCATGAAAACCACATAAAATCTGAATAAAACTGATTCCTTTGGGTTCGACCCCTTGCTTGCCTACTATACTTGTGTTTGCATGTTTGGGATTTATTTTTGATTAGGGAACAACGACTTTGCCCGAGTCAAATTTTGGCGCCGTTGCCGGGGAATCTTTTTCTTGTTTTGATTTTGTGTGTTTTCGCGTTCTGCGCCCAAACCGCGCCCACGGCCCCCTCGGCGCGCCCGCGTTTTGTACGCAGAACCATCCATTGGGTTCGGACCTAACACATGGTCCGTACCCGGTCTACTAATACTTCTCTTGTTCGCTTTGATCCAGAAATTGACAGGACTCTCCGGAAGATAAGAAGTGCCCCCAGACCCTCTACATCTTACAACCTTCTTGAATCTCTCTCTCCCTCTGATTCTGAACCAGAAGACGCCATGGCGGAACAAACTATTCGCCAACTCACGGCGCCTGATCTCCAGCAACAGCAGCTCGCTGTTCAATTCCCCGAACTCGGGGAGGGTGTGAAGTTCGAGCTCAAGTCTGGCCTCATCCACCACTTGCCCAAGTTTCATGGGTTGAGCGGTGAGGACCCGAACAAGCATCTCACTGAATTCCACGCGGTGTGCGTGAGTATGAAGCCCACTGATGTGACGGAGGATCAAATCAAGCTCCGGGCTTTTCCCTTCTCTCTTGAAGACACCGCCAAAGACTGGCTCCTTTATTTGGTGCCAGGCTCTATCACTACTTGGGCGGCCATGAAGAAGGCGTTTCTTGAGAAGTACTTCCCCGCCTCCAAACAAACATCTATTAAGAAGCAACTCAGCAGTTTGGAGCAAGGGGAAGACGAGAACCTCTATGACTATTATGAGCGCTACAAGAGGCTCATCGCGAGTTGTCCCTACCATGGCTACCAAGCCAAGGATCTTATTTGCTACATCATTGAGGGACTCTGCGACAATGACAAGAGGCTCGTGAATGCATCTTGTGGGGGTAGTTACGAGAACTTGACCCCCGCTGCAGCTTTTCAGAAGGTGGAGATCTTGGCGGAACAAGCCCGCAATCAAAAATCAAGGACCAAGGTGAGGTCCGTGAGTGTGGTGAATGAGTCCCTCAATGCTGAAGTAAGGGAGCTCAAGGATCTTATGAAGCAATTTCTCACAAAGAAGACGGCTCAGCAAGTCAACGCTTGTGGTCTATGTTATGATACTAGCCACCACACGGATCAATGCCCTACTATTCAAGAGACCGAGGAGTCGGTCAATGCTATTGGCAATTACGGTGCGCCCCGACCCCGGAATGATCCTTATTCTAACACTTACAATCCGGGGTGGGCGAACCATCCTCATCTGAGGTGGAACAACCAGCAGCAGCAGGATCCACCACAACAGCAGCAGCAGTACGCTCCTCAGGGCCAGCAACAACAATTCCGGTCCAATAACTATGCCCCGAGAGCGCATGCTCCGTCTCAGAATGACGCTATTACTGCCCTCTTGGAGGAGAACCAAGAGACGAGAGCCGCTGTGAAGAATCTTGAGACTCAGCTGAGCCAACTTGCCACCATGATCAATAGGCTCGAGTCTAAGGATTCCGAGAAACTTCCCTCTCAACCGCTCAATCACAAGGAGAATGTGAGCGCCATGCATTTGAGGAGCGGTAGAACATTGGCGAGCCGGACATCACCCACTGGTGACGTACCGCGCCCGCGCTCCCCTGGCCGCGACCGCGCCGGGGCATCAGAAGACGAAGGCCAAGCCTCTGTAGAGATTCCGCGCCCGCGCTCTCCCCTCTGCGCCCGCGGAATCCCAGTAGAGCCCATGGAGCACGAGAGTCATCGCGACCCGCGCCCACGGAGTCCGGACCGCGCCCGCGGTAAGGAGGCAGAACGAAATTTCGAGGCTTTGCTCGACTATGCTTTCAAGAACTACTCACCTCCTCGTCCAAGCTCCCCTAGAAGGAACCAAGCTCCAGCAGTAGAAAAGGATGATGGCTATGTGGCTCAACCCCTTCCACCATTGGAGTCTTTCAAGCCCTCTCCTCCTTTTCCCGAAGCTCTCAAGGACACAAGGAAGCCGGCACATGACAAGGAACTCTTCGAGACCTTCGCCAATTGTCGGGTAAATGTTCCTCTTCTTAATCTCATCCAAAGTGTCCCTCGTTTTGCTAAATTCATGAAAGAGCTATGCACCATAAAAAGAAAGAATAGGACTAGTCCTAAGATTAAAAAGGTAGCTCTAGTTGAAAAGACTCAGGATAGCAAAATTGAGAATTGTAATTCCCTACTCCAAAAACAATTGCCTAAAAAATGTTCAGACCCAGGAAGATTCACCGTCCCTGTCACTATTGGAGAAACTAAAATTAAGCGTGCTATGCTAGATTTAGGTGCCTCCATTAATGTTCTCCCAGCTTGCATGTATGATAGGTTAGGCCTTGATCCTTTGAAGAAATCTGATATTGTTATTGAGTTGGCCGACCATTCTAATGTGCGCCCGCAAGGGTTAGTTGAGGATGTTCTAGTGCAAGTGCAGGGTTTGATCTTTCCTGCAAATTTTTATGTGATGGAGATAGGCGAAGGGCGGTACGACCCGGTTCTCTTACTTGGTCGTCCATTCATGAAAACCGCCAACAGGGTCATTGACGTTGCCAATGGATCACTTTCCATATCCCATGGTGGCAACATGGTCCGAATTGATGTTGATGAGGACCCGTATTGATCGTATCCACGTCGAGCCAACGACGTTAAACAAAAGCGCTGCTTGGGAGGCAACCCAAGGATTAGTTTAGATTGTTTTTCCATTCCTAGCTTAGGATTTGCTTGTGTTTTTAGCTAACATGCAGGTACTAGGTCCGAAAGGACACGCCTAGCGTGAAACCGCGCCCGCGCCTCTGTGGCCGCGCCCGCGGTGGATCGTCAGCGCGCCCCGACGAACAGGTACTAGCCCGTGCTCGCGGCAACCATACTGCGTCTCGGTTTTAGCTCGTTCTTATTGTAAAGAAAAAAAAAAAAGAGACGAAAAGATGACTTCTTGGTCACATTCTACCTCTATATTTTCCATTGATCTATATCCTTTCTATCCCATCTTCTCTCTTTTCACCATTCTATTTCTTCTTTCCATTCATCTTTGTACTTTCCATTCTTTGGCTATGTGTAAAAGCCTAAGTATGGGGGAGCTTTGTTTCCCCGGGAGTTCTCTTCTCCACGGCTCGAGTTCAAGTATTGATCCATCTTCTAAGAAGACGAGCCAAGATACGAGGGTTGCTTACACATCACGTTTTTCGAGACAAAGTCAAGACATTGTTCCTGCACGAGCCCCGCGCCCGCGCTCCATCAGCCGCGCCCGCGGTGAACCTCGATGTTGACTTCGTTCTCTGCATTGATTTCACGCCCGCGCCCCTAGTGCCGCGCCCGCGGTGAGCCATCCGATTGGAAATACGAAGTGTTTCGTTCTATCACTTTATGAAGAGTTCTTCCATTCCCCTCCTCTTCATCGATTGTGAGTCTTCTGATATACCTTTCTCCTTGCTTCTCTCCTTTCTCTTTGCTTCATTGAGGACAATGAAGGATTTAAGTATGGGGGAAGGAGTACTCGCATTCGCTTATCCTAGTTAGCTTAGTTAGAGATTTGCTTCAGATTTTTGATTTTCTTCTTTTCATGGAGCACTTGCACCATACTTTTTGCATAATAAAGGAAGAAAGAAAAGAAAAAGATAGAAAGAGCCATAAAGATTGAAAAAAAGGCATATTAAATCCTGGGATGAGTCGAAAATCCGAAAGGGCGGCTCAGGTAATAAGCAGGTAACCCGGACCAGCATTAGGCTGGGGTAATATGAGGTTTATGAGTGTTGTGAGTATTTGTAAGCACACCCTATTGAGAAAAATGAAAAGAGCGGTTAGGTGAAAACCCGAGAGGGCGCCTAAGCAGAATTGAGCGGTAAAATTCGAGTGTTTTAGGATCATTCTTACTTGGGGACTTTAGGGCTTACATGTTAGATTTGGGTAGATCCTAGGTTGCTCTATTTCATGTTTTTAGAACTTGAGTGATATATCTTTGTTGAGAGGTGTGTGTTTGAGCTTCATTGTTTTATGCTCATGATTACTATTATTTTGGGTTCGGGTTGTGAGTTGAGTGTTTTTATCTTCCCTTGTATTTCCTGAGATCTTAGATGTGCTTACTTGATTTATTTGTTTTGAGCTTACTCGAGGACGAGCAAGATCTAAGTATGGGGGAATTTGATTCGCTCTACTTTATATAGGATAACTCTTGTATTTTAGAGCTATATTGAGAGTATTTAGGTTAGTTTTGAGCGTTATTGTAATATCAAGACCGAAGACACAAGATTTGAAGAATCAAGAGTTAAAGAGCTTAAAGACGAAGAATCGCCACTGCATGGATACCGCGGACGCGTTACCTATGGCGCGGGCGCGGTGGAGTGGAGGAGCGAACCAGCCAAAGGCGTGAAGGTCGCGGACGCGTTGCTCATGGCGCGGCCGCGGTAGAAGCTGACCCGGTTTGACCATTTGAAGGCCGCCGCGGGCGCGGATCTGGTGCCGCGGTCGCGGTGGTAGCCGACTTCCAGACGGGCGAGATTTCACCGTTTCTATCTTGTTTCCTTTCTTATCTTTCGGTTTCCTATCTTATTTAGTCCGAAAAGGTTGATCTTTTGGGCTATATAAGAGGGACCTTTTCTAGGTTTTGGGAGAATCGAATTCTTGTCAATCAATTGTAATTCAATAAAGATTAGAGTTTTCTTTGTAATGGAGAACTAACTCTCCCTTGGAGTTTATTCAATCAAGGAAGCTTTATTATGAAGTTGTGAAATTCTGGTAACCTCTTTATCCTTAGGTCTTTATTGATACTCTTGTGCTTCATTCCATGATCTATGTTTGATTTTATAAGCCTGATCAACTTGTTTGATTGACTTAGATCTATTGTTTGAATCAGGATTGGTTGTTGTCTATGCATCTTTCCTATTCTCGAAACAACTCTATTCTAGGACCGTGGACTAGTTTAGGGAAGAGTATTCAATGGTTAAGTTATGCATGAGACTCGTAGCTTGATTGCATGATTTGATTTCCTATTATCCCTGTGCTCTATGCTAATTCTAGGTTAAGCGTCCTTGCCTAGGGTTATAGAATTGCTTGGACCGTGGACTTGCGATTTCTAATGATTGGGATTGGAATTGACCTAAGCATATAAAGAAGTGGATGAATTCATGATCAACAGATTAATAAAGTGGAATTGATTGAATGAACTCTGCTTGATAACTTTGATTGAAAACAACTTTCAAAACCCCCCTTTGCTTACTTGCATGAAAATCACATAAAATCTGAATAAAACTGATTCCTTTGGGTTCGACCCCTTGCTTGCCTACTATACTTGTGTTTGCATGTTTGGGATTTATTTTTGATTAGGGAACAACGACTTTGCCCGAGTCAGACGCCCATACACACTTGTTGTCCTTTTGTCACTAGCGTTCCTGAACACTTGGACAATCTTTATTAGAATCAAAGTGAGTTTGTCATATCAAAACTAAGGGACGGTTATGGGCGCGCTACCAAGTACGAGGGCGTCCTTGATAGCGTCCCAACACTTTCGCTTGGTGGGACGCGAGTGCTTCATCTTGGGCCAAATGGTGGAGCCAAGAATGCGGAGTAACACCCGAAAGACGGGACTAGCAATATATCGACCTTGATGTGCGTTGGTGGGGAATTCAAACCTGCAGGTGATGTAATGCCATAGCCGCTTTATGGGGAACTCCTCCGGTGTGTACACCTGCAGTTGATGTAATGCCATAGCCTTTTTGATGTCCATTTCATGGCGCATGTTGCCGAGCTGAAAACCGATGATGGACTTGTTGAAGTCGGTGCGGTCAACTCGCATATCAAAGTCGGACATGAACTCACACGTGAGGATCAAGTAATGCTCCTCAATAGGGTGTAGGATGAGGGATTAAGCACCAATCCAAGAGAAAGCCTCAAGCACCGCCTCATGGAAACCAATCTTGTCGGCGGCATCCCTCACATATGACCTCACATGGAGATCACCCTCCCAAATCTTGAGGGCCCTAGAGGTGCCTTTAGAGAGAGGAACTCATTATACAAAATTCTAAAACACTTTTGAGAGAATTTTGAAGGCAATTTGGGAGATTTTTAGGAGGAAAGAATTGTGGAGCAAGGCTCTAGATTTTACAGTAGGGTCGATTCCTAGCGTAGTTGGGTCGATTCCGAGCGTCTGTTTCCCTTGTTTTTCTGTGTTTCCTTTGTTTCATGTTAGGTTTTGATAACTAGACTTTGATTCTTCTAATTTTTTTGGATGAACCTGACTCCGCTATACTCAATGGGGTCTTGATCTATGAATTTATTTGTTTGTTTAGGATCAAGAAATTAACCCTCTCAACAAATTGGCGCCGTTTCCGGGGAGTTAGTCTAGTTTCTCTGTCTAGTTGTCTTTTGGGTTTGGGAATAGCCCATAGCCTTTTGTGTTTACTAATCATTTGCTTGTGTTTGTGTGTGTAGGTTTATCCTCTCTAGTTCACGAAGGGGAGATGTTGATTTTCCTTTTGATAGCAAACTTGAGAACACCCTTCACCGCAAGCTAAGAGAACTAAGATCAATGACCAACGCTGAGGAAATTGCTCGACAAATGGCTGACCTTCGCCTTCAAATGGAGGCTATTCAAAGTGAGCGTGATGCTCAAGCTGTTGCTGCGCGGAGAGGGAGAGAGAGAGAGAGAGAGAGAGAGAGAGAGAGAGAGAGAGAGAGAGAGAGAGAGAGAGAGAGAGAGAGAGAGAGAGAGAGAGAGAGAGAGAGATCACGCTCAAGCTGTTGCTACGCGGAGAGAGAGAGAGAGAGAGAGAGAGAGAGAGAGAGAGAGAGAGAGGCTACTGCCCGTCTCCAAGAACAACTCAACACCATCCCGCAAAATGCAAAGCAATACATGCATTTGGAACTTAGGGTTCCAAAGTCCACGATTGTGCTTCCCGAGATTGATCGTACCTTTGAGATCAACTCTCACTTCATAACACTCATCAAGAGGTCTCAATTTGAGGGCAAGTCCACCGAGTGCCCCATGGAGCATATGAAGAACTTCACCGACCTATGTGACACCATCGTCGCCGATGGCGTGTCACTCGAATATGTGCTCTTGAAGGCGTTCCAGTGGTCCTTGACCAACAAGGCACTCAATTGGGTCAAAAGCTTACCTCCTAGGTCTATCACATCGTGGAGGGCTTTACATGACTTGTTCATGGCAAAGTTCTTTCCACCGGCCAAGACAACAGAGCTAAGGAAGCGCATCACTTCCTATCATCAACTTCCTAACGAGACTCATGTGGAGACGTGGGAGCGGTTCAAGGAAATCCTTCGGCAATGTCCTACTCATGGACAACCATCCTATATGCTTCAAGATATCTTCTTTCAAGGGATCAACACCGCTATAAAGGA
Source organism: Polygonum maritimum (assembly GCA_963924305.1). NCBI lineage: Eukaryota > Viridiplantae > Streptophyta > Magnoliopsida > Caryophyllales > Polygonaceae > Polygonum > Polygonum maritimum. The sequence continues at coordinate 16,604,873 of OZ002728.1, forward strand.
CCGAATCAACCTCCACACCAATTGCGGGTTCATCGAGATGGATCCTAATGAGGCTTGGGCTTTTCTGGACAAACTCACCAACTATGATGCCATGTACGGCACCCAACAAACCACCAAAGTCCAACCAAAGAAACTCTATGATCCCAATGCCGAGGGGATTGATCAAGATGTGAGATTCCAATTCATGCAAGATGAGATCAACCGGCTCAAGAAGCAAGTGAGCTATTTCCAATCCACCGCTCAACCTTGTCAAGAATTTGGCTCTCAAGCTCATACCACCGCTTCTTGTACAAATGTGGATCAAGTCCGAGCTGGCTTATGCAGAGGCCAACTACATGCGAGGGCCCTATCGAGGCCAAAACAATGCTTATCTAGGGAGGAACAACAACAACAACTATCCTCAATGGGGGAGCAATGACCAAGGCTAAAGTCACCCACCTCCCCCACAAGAGCAAAGGGCCCCTCCTTATAGACCTCCCGATTACCAAGAGCTACCATCATGGGTGCAAGGTCTCCACGAAGGGATCAATGGATTTCGAACCGATCTCACCACTCAAATCAAAGGTGTTCAAGCCCAATTGGAAGAGTTCGATGGAGGAAGAATGTGAACTCCCAACTTGGCGACCTAGCGGCCCAAATTCCATGACCTCAAGGGCAATTACCGGGCCATCCCGATGAGAACCCGAGAGGTCACACTGCCGCCATCCACCTTAGGAGCGGAAAGAAGTTGCTCGATCAAGACATGACCAAGAAGATGGCGGATGAAAATCCTCCTTCAGACCCAGTGGCGCTCGATTCCGACCCTTCCAGGGTCGATTCCGAGCCTCAGCAAACTATAGAGGAGGTCGTTACCGACCTTCCCAAGGTCGTAACCGACCCTATTCTTGACGTTTCTAAACCCGTCTCTTCTACATCAACAACGAAGGTGCTTCCTTTTCCATCTTAGAAGACCAAGGATTCCACGGAGGGCAAGTTCAAATGCTTTGTGAAGGTTATTCAAGGTCTCAACATCACCATTCCATTCGCCGAAGCCTTGAGTGAGATTCCCGCCTACACCAAATTTCTCAAGAAGATTCTATCAAGGAAGCGGTCAATGTCCGACTTGACCGATGAGGTACGATCTCTAGAACTGCCGGAGAAGCTTGGTGATCCGGACAAGTTTGCTATTACTATTGGTATAGGTGCTCATCGCTTCAAAGCCTTGTGCGACCTTGGAGCAAGTGCAAGCCTTCTTCCCCTCTCTATATGGTCCAAGACCAACATGGGTCCTTTGGTGTCGGTCAACATGAGGCTCTATATGGCGGACAGCTCTCATGTGAAGCCAATCGGTGTTGTCGATGACTTTCCGATCCCTGTCGGTAAGTTCTTTGTGCCCAATGACTTCATAGTGATGGAGAGACCGGAAGATCTAGTCCTGCCAATCATTCTCGTGTGTCCATTCCTAGCGACCGCCGGAACCATTATTGATGTGAAGAAGGGTCTCCTTGCCTTTGAGATTGGTGATGAAGCGGTGGAGTTCCGATTCAAATCAACCATGAAGGAGACCGATGAAGCCATGGAGGTCAAGATGCTATACACTCGCTCGGACTACATTGAGTGCGAAGACCCGATCGAGCGCTTACTAGGGGTGTGTTCAAGCGATGAAGAAGAAGAAGAGGAAGAGGAAGACGTAGGTTCGTTACTGACCCCCTCCAGGTCGATACCGACCCCATCCCCCTTGATTCCGACCCCCCTTCTGCTCGATTCCGAGGGCCTGGCACAAGCTTCTGGCTCGGTACCGACCCCACAGGGTCGGAACCGACCCTCCTAGAAGTAGAAGATGAAGAGCAACTCTTGACCGAAGCTGAAGATTCCGAGGAGTTGTTCAAGATGGAGAAGGATGACGATATTGTTACACCACCACCGCCTACTCCGGAGCTTAATTAAGACTCTCTCTGAGTCTTTGAGGTATGAGTTTCTTAGCCCTAACTCCACTATTCTTGTGATTGTTCATGCTAACCTAAATGCAAAGGAAGTGGGTAAGTTGCTAGATGTGCTTAGGGCTCAGAGGAAGGCCATTGGGTACTCTCTTGAGGACCTAAGCGGTGTTGGATTCTGGTGTTGATCCCTGCGTTGATCCAGCGAGCGCTGCTGCGTCTGTTGATCCGTCTTCACTTCAATGCAGAACACCTGGGGAACAATCAATGATGTCTGTCTTCGGATAAGATTTGAGTCGTGTAAACACTTTCCGAAATCAGTATTTTGCCCCTTATAAGCCTTAGGGAATCCGCAAAATCTGAAGTGAGATAAAACAAATCTACTGATCCTTTCCAAGGCTTGTGGTAAGGATCAAACTATAGAATAATGTATTAATGAATGTATGACTTCGACTTGGTTGAATCTATTTTAGAGATTCTGTAACCAGCCCGACTTCATCTTCCTTTAGCCTTATATAGGGCGTAGGAAAGTCTAGGGATCGGTTTCTATACGTTATGGGCAGTTAGCAAGGCGGTTACCAGCGGTTACCGCTGATCCTTAGCCCCCAACGGCTCTCTCTTGGAGAGACACGTGGCCCATCTGAAACCATACATAAAAGGAGGTTACTCAAGTAGTTATACAACGGTTATATTGGCAGTTAACCCACGTGACCAATATTCAAACCGTTAGACTGACTGATCCCGTAGGTACCAGTCCACCAGAACTCTTGTTCTGTAAACTACTGATCCCAAAGTAACATATCCTTAATATTCCCACTAGATCCCAAATATACTTACACAAGCATGTACTCCACACTCCCAGACTTGTGATAAGCTATATGAGACCTCATAAAGTCGTATGAATCCCGATAACACTAAATGGCCATTGATCCCTCAGAAACCATCACTGATTCTTTAGGGATCAATCTAGTGATAACACTAAAATCACCAACAAGCGGTCTTTCACCTTCTTTGTGCATGCGTCGCATATATCTTAAGGAAGGTCATAGGCCAACCATAAAGCATCAACGTAGGCTTAACCCAAACATGAAGGAGGTAGTGAAGAAAGAAATTTTGAGAATGTTAGATGTAGGTACTATCTTCCCTATTTCGGATAATAAGTGGGTAAGCCCTGTCCATGTTGTGCCTAAGAAGAGTGTCCTTACCGTTGTTGAGAATGAGAAGGGTGAGTTGATTCCTACTAGGACCACCACTAGTTGGCGTATGTGCAATGATTATAGGAAACTCAATAGCGTCACTAGAAAGGATCACTTCCCTTTTCCCTTCATTGACCAAGTGCAAGAGAGATTGGCTTTGCATGGTTATTTTTGTTATCTCGGTGGCTATAGTGGTTTTTGGCAGGTTCCGAGAAGACCACCTTCACGTGTCCTTATGGTACTTTTGCCTATAGGAGGATGCCATTCGGGCTTTGCAATTCCGCTGCTACCTTTCAAAGGTGTATGATGGCTATCTTCTCCGACATGATTGAGGACATCGTGGAGGTGTTTATGGATGATTTCTCGGTTTACGGTACCACCTTTGGCTCTTGTCTTGCTAACCTTGCTAGGGTTCTTATAAGATGTGAAGAGACCAATCTTGTGCTTAATTGGGAAAAATGTCACTTTATGGTTCAAGAAGGGATTGTCTTTGGTCACATAGTGCCAAAAAGAGGGATAGAGGTTGACAAAGCTAAAATTGAATTGATTGAAAAGTTACCACCCCCTACTTCCGTGAAAGATGTTAGGAGCTTTCTAGGTAATGTCGGGTTTTATAGGAGGTTTATACAAGATTTCTCTAAGATTACTAAACCATTGACTAACCTACTAATGAAGGATGTGGTTTTTTAGTTTTCTTCCGAGTGTCTTAAAGCTTTTCATAGGATCCCATATTTACTTGTGTCGTCCCCTATCATGTAACCACTGGATTGGACGCTTCCCTTCGAGATCATGTGTGATGCTAGCGACTATGCAGTGGGAGCGGTACTTGGACAAAGGAAGGCGAAGAAGCTACGTGTTATCTACTATGCAAGCAAGACGCTCGTTGAGGCTCAAAGCAAGTACACCACTACGGAGAAGGAATTCCTCGCCATGGTGTTTGCTTTCGAGAAGTTATGGTCTTACTTGGTGCGCTCGAAGGTAATCATCTACATCGATCATGCGGCCGTTCGTTATCTTATGGCCAAGAAGGACGCCAGACCAAGATTGCTCCGATGGATGCTCCTATTGCAAGAGTTTGACCTTGAGATACTAGACAAGAAGGGAGTGGAGCATCTTATGGAGGACCACCTTTCCCGGTTACCTATGGAGCACATTACAGAGTCCGGAGATGTTGTGCCCATCAACGACTCACGCCCGGACGAGGCTCTCATGAAAAATGAGGTTCTACGGCTCGATATCACTTATTCCGAGCCAGTTTAGACCCCCACAGGGTCGGTTACAACCTCATTCCTAGCGCAGGAGACGCTCGATTCCGAACGAAGAGGGTCGATTCCGACCCAACCGGCGATCGGTCCAGGTAAGTCTTCTCACTCTTCTTGCGTGCCTTCGGGTACTCTTCTTCCCACACCTTCTCCCACACTCTCCTCCCATTCTATACATGCTATTAGAGAGTCGAAGACCCCTAGGTTTGCGGATTTTGCTAACTACCTTGTAGGAGGCGTAATTCCCCACGGATTGACTTCCTAAGCTTAGAAGAAGTTCCTCCACGACGTCAAGCAATACTATTGGGATGATCCTTACTTGTTCAAGCAAGGGAGCGAACATGTCTATCGACTTTGTGTGCCGGATTATGAGATCGAGTAATCCGCCATTACCACACTCTTCCAACAAGAGGCCATGCTAAGGGATTCAAGACCACCGCGAAGATTCTTCAAAGTGGATTCCATTGGCCCACCCTCTTCAAGGACGTTCAAGAGTACGTGACGATGTGCGAGGAATGCCAACGAGCGGGGAATATCACTTAGAGGAAGGAGAACCCACTCACGGGAATCCTAGAGGCCGAGCTCTTCGACGTTTGGGGTATTGACTTCATGGGACTCTTTCCCTCATCGGGTCCCTACAAGTACATCCTCATGGTGGTCGATTATGTCTCCAAATGGGTCGAGGCCATAGCCACAAGAACCAATGATGAAAGAGTGGTGGCCAAGTTCATGAAGACCAACATTTCCCCCATTTTATCATTCCTCGGGTGCTTATTAGTGATGGTGGATCTCACTTTATTGAGCGGAGCTTCGAAGCACTTTTGACCAAGTATGAGGTATCTCATAAGGTGACGACACCCTACCATCCCGAAACTAGCAGTCAAGTGGAGGTCTCTAACCGTCAAATCAAGAGCATATCGGAGAAGACGGTCTCTTGTTCAAGGAAGGATCGGTCGGCCAAGCTTGATGATGCTCTATGGGCGTACCACACTGCATACAAGACGCCACTCCGCGTCACTCCTTATAACCTAGTTTATGGCAAGTCATGTCATTTGCCACCCAAGCTTGAACACAAAGCTTTATGGGCTCTCAAGGAGCTCAACATGGATCTCGACGAGGCCGGAGCAAAGAGATTCATGGACTTGCAAGCACTAGAGGAGTTGAGGCTGAAGGCATATGAGAATGCAAAGATCTACAAAGAGAGAACCAAAAGGTGCCATGACAAGAAGCTCGTCCCGAAGACCTATGAGGTTGGTGATCAAGTACTCCTTTTCAACTCTAGACTTCGACTCTTTCCCAAAAAGCTACGATCCCGATGGAGTGGGCCATCCGTGGTTCATCACATTTACCCACATGGAGCGGTCGATCTAGTAAATGAAAATGGAGGGATTTTTAATGTCAACGGGCTCCGAGTGAAGAAGTACTATGCAAGAGCCGAACCCGATGAGGAAATCTGAGCCACATGAGCTCTCACGTCCTCCGATTAGCTGAGGTATCTCTCGCCTAGCTATAGACGTTAAATAAAGCGCTTACGGGAGCCAACCCGCCCTTTCCCTTTTTCTTTTTATTTTGGACTTGTTAGATTAGATTAATTTCTTTTTTATTAGTTTGAATAGATAGGAAGCTTGTCATGCATCTCCACTAAAGTTTTGTAGGGGTACGAAGCGACGGAAGAGCTCGCAAAGGTCGGAATGCACCAAACCAAAGCAAAAGGGAAGGTACGAGTGGGTCGGTAACGACCCCCTACGCTCGGTACCGACCCCCCCAGTTGTCACAATCATGCTTGATGAGATCAACGCTTCTAAATCCACCACCTCCTCCTCAAGAGGGAATCCTCCTTATCGTCAACGCTTCAAGGGTCCAAGTAATTAAGATATTTTTCCTTTCTCTTTACTTTTTCTATCAATGGGGACATTGATATGTTCAAGTATGGGGTGGGTAGAGAAATTGCTTGATTGAGTCTTTGTTTGTTTGTTTATGTCTTGTTTAAGTCTTTGAGTCTTTCTTTTTGATTTTTGATAGATGAATACCCTTGTTTGGATGTCCTAGTATAGGAATCACTTGCACTTTATCATGTAAATCCTATAGCATTCTTAAAAGAATTGCCCAAACCATGATCTTATTTTTTGAATTTTGAGCTTGTAATGGAAATTGAGCATACAAATCCTAAGTGAAAGCAATCCAACAATTTGACCTTTGATGAGATATTTTTGGCTTTTAAGGAATGCATGTCTTGTTACTTTTTCTTTCATGAGTGATTTACTCTTCCAAACACTTATATCACTTGTCAATGGCATGTTTAATTTTAACTTGAAACCAATGAAGATTTGCTCATTACTTGTTGAATGACATGATTGAGAACTTGTTTTCTTAGCCTATCATATTCCTTTTCCTACCTATACATGATCCCCTTTGTTTGTAGCCTCTTGATTTGAGCCTTAAGCCTATTTCTTAGCCCCACAAAAATTTCCCTAGCCATGATGAGCTTGACCCTTTAATCCAGGAATTAGGAATTGGAATGGAGTAGTAGAAGTTGGTGTGGGATGTTCGGGTACAATAAAATAGGTTGTGAAGGGTAGTAAAGGAGTTTTTTCTTTGTAGGATAAGAGTATAGAAGTTGTTGGCTCGGTTTGCACAAAGAGGAGAATAAGTGTGGGTTGATTCCGACCCACATACGGCCGGTACCGACCCAAGAAAAAAAAATATCGTGAAAAATAAAAAATAAAAAGAGAAAAAGTAGTGAGAAAAGAAAAAAAAGAAAAAGAATTGTGAATAAGTGCATGAGTCAACGGCTTTCCAAGTATGAAAAGAAGAAAAGGCAAGGAAGATAGGTGAAGAAGTAGTGCATTAAAGTTGAAGTGTTTAGTAGTTGTTGGAAGAAAGAATAGTTGGTGAAGTTGTGTAAGTCTAGGAGTCTTGGTTCCCGGATTTGTTAGCACCATAAAGCCAAATTATTACCCACCCTATGAATTACCAACCCCCATTACAACTCGGTCGAGTGAGACTTCATTGAAGTTTTCATTGACCCACCTTGAGTTCTTTTGATGATTTTACTTGTTTTGATTTCTTCGGTGGAGAGTTTTTTAAATAAGTTCCATTGCCTATGAGGTTTTGTGTTTGAAATTGAATTGAGTGATTTTATTGATATACCTTAAACAGTTTGAAGGATGAGTGAGACACTTTCCTTGGTGAGGTTGGATTGTGATTGCTTAGGATGCTCATGTGTGCTATGATGTTGAAGTTATTTGCTCATTATTCTCCTTGTGCTTATTTTTCTTAGAGGCAATTCTTGAGCTTTGTTGTTTGGTATTGATGTGTGCTAAGTGATAGCTTGAGGACAAACAAGTTGAAGTATGGGGTATTTTGATGTTGCTCTTTCTAGTTAGGTTTTATAGGTTGTTTATAGTTAGGTTGAGTCTCTTCTAGCTATTTTGTGTTCTTTTGCATATGATTTCGGTTCTCTTTCGAGAATCGAAGTCTATGCACTTGTTTGTTTGCTTTTGTAGGTTTTGAAGCATTGAGGATAGACCTGGCAAAATCTGACCCGACCCGAAAAACCGACCCGACCCGCCCGAAATTGTATGGGTCATAACCCGGAAAAGTAAACCCGAAACCCGATTTTACCCGAACCCGATGACCCGGGAAATTTTTGGGTCAAACCCATTTGGTTTTGGTTAACCCGTTGGTTGAACGAAAAACGGGAATGGTGAAAAAAATTCACACATTGTTGGGTTCGATTGTAATGATTTGTCTTCCTCTCGTCATTAGCCGAACTCATCTCCAATTGATTGATTAAAAGATGATTCTTTATAAAGAAAATCGACTCGAGTAATTGATTTTGAACATGAAATATACCAATTGATTAAAGATGCACTAAGTTAGTGTCTCTTAAATTGATGTATACTTCTCAAGGTTTGAATGTTTTTTTGCTTTGTTGAACTAGAATCTAAGTTCTGAATTGATTTATAAAGTTGTTCTAGGTTACATTAATGTTTATAGTTTTATCAAAGTTAAAATATGTAAACGATGAGAAATATTATACTTTTAAAATATGTAAATTACAAGCTTCTTCTTCTAGTATGATATATGCATACAAGAACTCTAGGATTTAAGTTTTCATACAAATTACTTTTTATCTAACGTGTTTGTTTTTTTTTCTTCATAATCAATTTTGAATCTCTAGGATTTGAACTTTAAGGTTAATCATCTCTTATTGAAATTCTTTTACAAAACACCATGAATGTGAAATTGAAACTTGTTTTTGTTGTCTTTGTGTTACTCATCCCACTTAGTCTAGCACATGATTGATTACAAAAATCTTGTTAAAATAGGTAGATATCACGTTATGATTAATAATTTGTAATAGTGAGTACAAAGACGAAGTGTAACTCTTGTATTAAAAATCTAAATCCTTACATATAGGTGTCAATTAAATTATATTATAGCTTTATAAGTAAATAAGAGAGTTATAAATTAATATCAACAAAAAAAATAATAGATAAATTTGAAAAATAAATTTGAAAAATCAGGTTCTTTAACCCGTTGGGTTGACCCGAACCCGCAACAAACCCGTAGTGACCCGACCCGTTTGGACCCGTTAAAATTGTGACCCGAAATGACCCGACCTGGTGTTTGACCCGAACCCGATTACCGAAACCCGAACCTGACCCGCCCGACCCGATTGACAGGTCTAATTGAGGATGAGTTGTCCGGGTCTTTTTCAACTAGGAGGTGTAGCTAATGGTGGAAGTATGGCTAGAGGGTGGCCTTCAGAAGAGCTAAGGTTTCAAGAGTTTGGAGGATTTAAAGATTTGTTAAGGAATTTGAAGACTTTGAAGATGAGGTCAAGTAGGAAGAAGTTTGAGAAGTCGATGTCTTTAAGGAACTAGATGATGTCTAAGAAGGTCGAGAAGATCCAAGGAGGAACATGGAATAGAAGCCAAGCTTTGGGACGAGTTTTGAAGAGATGAAGAGAAGAAATCAAGCCCATTCATGGTCGGTTACGACCCCCCTTGGGTTGGTTCCTAGCGACGTAGGAAAAGTCAACGTAGAAAGTCAAATCTAGCCATTCCTACCCAAGTGCCGGTCGGTACCGAGTGGAGGCCAGGTCGAAATGGACAAATTTTGCGGCCCACGTTTAGCTTTTGTTAGATGTTTTATATATTGATCTCTTAGATATTATTTTGTTTCCTTTTGAGAACATCCTAACTACTATATAAAGGGTCGGGGTGCCTTTAGAGAGAAGAACTCATTATCCAAAATTTTAAAACACATTTGAGAGAATGTGGAAGGCAATTTGGGAGATTTTTAGGAGGAAAAACTTGTGGAGCAAGGCTTTGGATTTTAAGTTGTTAGTTCTTCCTTCTAATTGAAAGTTTGTTTGTTTTGACAATTCTTTGTGATCGTGTTTTGCATGATGCGTTGTGAGTAGTTCTCTTTTCTAGGCTTGGGATAAAACCCAACAAGGTTGTGCATGTTAAGTATGAATCTTTGATCAAAATCCTTCTTTTAATCTCTATCCTTTATCCTCCTTGTTTGAAGTTAATTCCTTAATGAAAGTTGAGGCATGTTCATATTCCTGATTGAACTGAAAGATTAAATTGTGAATTTGGATAAAATTAGATTTTTGAAGCGAAAGTTAAATTCCATAGAAAACAAATAGGAAGAAAGTGTTTATCTTTATGAAAGTTGAGATAAGTGCTTGATTTTATTGGCGAAAGTCATAATTGAGATTATTCTTTGTATGATCATTGATTTATAGTTGCATGCATTGCTTTGTTGTGGTGGATCCCTTGCCTTAGATATTTTCAATCATCTTTTGAAGCCTTTGTAGAGTTTGTGTAGGGTCGGTACCGTGCGAGCCCGGGTCGGTACCGAGCGGTTATGTCTTTGAAATTTTCGTGTTTCGTGTGTTTGCAGTAGGATCGATTCCTAACGTAGTTGGGTCAATTTTGAGCATCTGTTTGCCTTGTTTTTATGTGTTTGCTTTGTTTCGTGTTAGGTTTTGATAACTAGACTTTGATTCCTCTAATTCCCGTGGATGAACTTGATTCCACTATACTCAGTGGGGTCTTGATCTATAGATTTATTTGTTTGTTTAGGTTCAAGAAACCCTCTCAACAGTGTCCTAATGTGTTGAGAGGGTATACTTCTAGTGTCCTCTCACGCCTCTTGTCAAGCCCGATTGTGGTATTCATCTTATCGGCGGGTACTGTTTGGAAGCGCTTGGTTTCTAAGGTTTGTGCTGCCTTGATTGGTCCTCTTTTGAGTGAGTATTTGAGGAGTCTCCAATTTGGGGTTGGGGTTCCTAGAGGGGGTGAGGCAATTCTTCATGTTGTGAATCATTTAAATGAAGATCGTGGTGATGTTGTTGGCCTTTCTATGTTGCTGGTGGATTTTAAAAATGCGTTCAACTTGGTGGGTCGAGAGGTCATGTTGCGGGGAGTTCGTCTTCGGTGCGTTGCTATTTCCTGTTGGGTTGACTTCTGCTACTCAAATCCTACTAGGCTTTATTATGGAGAGCACACCTCGTGCCAGGGTGTGCAATAAGGTGATCCTCTTAGCCCTCTGCTCTTTGTTCTGGTATTACATCCCTTGGTGTGTAAAATTAGAGATAATTTGGACATGTGTCCGTAGGCTTGGTATTTGAATGGTGGCATTATTATTGGTTATATCCTTGTTGTGGGGAAGGCCTTGGAGTTGATTATGTTGGATGGTCCTTATTTCGGCTTACATCTCAATGTGGCCAAAACTGCAGTCTTTTTGCATAAAGAGGATCCTCATAGCAGGCTTGCAAGTGTCTTTCCGCCTAATATTGTTGGGCCTCTACTTGGTGTTAAATTGCTTGGTGGGCCTGTCAGTGTGGACTCTGCTTTTAGCAGTGGGCTTGTGTTGTAGAGAGTTTTCAAAATTATCGAGCTTATGGATGCGGTTGCTAAGATGAATGATCCTCAATGTGAGTTGTTGCTTCTCTGTGCTTGTACCAGAGTTTCAAAACTCTATTCTGCTTTGTGCACTTGCCTCCCTCATTTCTTTGTGTCGGCTCAGTATTCATTTGACGTGGCGCTTCTCTCTTCCTTTGAGCGTATTGTTACTGCTTACGGTTATGGGTTCGGCAGTTGGCAATGGAGGTTGGTAACTTTACCCTTTGCTTTTGGGGGCCTTGGTGTTTATGCTGCGTTTGATGTTCTGCACTACGCTTTTCTTGCTTCATGGTTGCAGTCTGTTTCTTTGCAAGATAATCTCCTTCGACAAGCGGGTACTGTTGCACTTGGTCCTACTTTTGATGATGCCTTGAGTTTGTTTAACGATGTTGTGGAGACTGACCTTTTGAATAACCCTAAGAGCATCCACTATCAAGATGATTACCTCTCCTCTCTTCCATTTTTTACCCATTTTTTATTAAAAGTGAGGATCCTCTTGGATGTGGGTTGAAAGAGAGGATCCCCTCTTGAGAGAGGAATGGGGTGGATTCCTCTATGGATAGAGGAATGTGCACATTGACTTTTGTGCATTCATCTTCGTATTCACTCAATCAAATTTTGACATGTGTCTCATCTATCAACTACATTCATTTATTTTCATTACAATTTAGCATTAACATATTACAAATGAAAATATTTTAAAAAAGATATTTTAAAACACAAAAAATAAAAAGAATAATTCTTACAACTGTTTTTGTCTATAAATTGAACCTAATATTGTATATATTTTTCATCTATAACTTCATTCATTGATTTTCATTACAATTAAGAATTAACAAACTACAAACAAACATGTTAAAAGTTGACATTTAAAAAAAAAATTAAAAATTTAACAATCTCATTTGTTTATAAATTGAACCTAATATTGCATACCTTTTTCATCTATCAACTACAATCATTTATTTTTATTACAATTAAGCATTAATAAGTTACAAACAATAATATTAAAAATATGACATTCAATGTGACACGTGGACGCTATAATGTCTCTAAGAAGATTTATGGCTAGGAGAGAGGAGGTTAGAAATAAAGAAATACATACGACTCTAAAGAATGACTTGGTCGATCACATTTGGGAGAAGTTTAAGGATTTGGCATCGGATTCGGATTGTGATTAAATTCTTAAGACAATAATGTTGTTATTTATGCTGAATGTTTTCATTTTAAATCTTATTTTATGTTGTTTTTTCTATTATCTTAATGTTAATCAAGATTTAATTATTAGTAGTAATCAATTTATATTGTCATAAGTAATATATTTTTTTTATTGAATGTTAAATAAATACATTCATTAATTAAAATCATAAGGAGTGAATAAATCATAAATTGATAATATGAATATGTGGTAAGATATATGTATAAAAAATTGAAAGAGAGAAGAAGAAATGATTCTCATTGTTGTGGGTGGAAATAGAGGAAGAGGAAGAGGAAGAGGAAAGAGTGGGGTAGAATATAGGGTAGGTGAGGTGTCAAAAGGAGGTGAGGAGAGAGAAAGTAAAGAGAAGATTGTCTCTCCTCTTAATAGTGTATGCTCTAATGAGATCGCTGCCCCCAAACTCATGAAGAAACAATCAGATATTTATTTCACTAAGGTTGCTAAAACTGCGGAATCCACATTCTCTTTATCTCCTAGACAATTGGGTTTAGGAAAATCTCAACAAGATGGTCATTCTTTTGATTGGCTTAGGGTGGTGCCGATTTCTGGTTTAGGTCAGACTATGAATAGTAACTCTTATCATTGCTTGTTATGCTACCATTTGGGAATTCCTTTATTCTCCCATTCAAGACCTTGCTCTGCTTGCTCCCGGGTTTTTTATCTTGATATCTATGAGGATCATGTCGTGTCTAGTGTTGGTATTAAACATCGGCATAATGTTGTTTGCAACACCCTTCTTGATGTTTGTTACCGGGCTGGGATTTCTGCTGATAAAGAGGTCGGTATTATGCTGCGTGACGGGCAGGACAAACCTCTTCGAACTGCTGACATGCTACTCTACTCGTGGGATAGGGGACTTGATGGGTGAGTTGAATTGACTGGGTCCTCACCGTTGACCCATTTTGGGATGTCTGAATTTGTGCCCGGGGGTGTAATCAAAGAGGCGGTGTGTCGTAAACATCTCAAGTAGGGTATAGTTTTTCTCTTTCTCTTTCTCCTCCTTGGGAGAATTAGAGACAAGAGCTACTTCCTTACTTAAAAATATTTAGAAGTTGTCGAACGCTAGCAAGTGATGATAATGGCAGAGGATGAACAAAAATGGGCTCACATGTTGTCTAAACATAGGCCAACCCAAATTCGAAGATCCAACTCCACCGCCGCTTATTATGCCTACGGCCCAATAATGGATGTCCTTATGTCCGTGTATTTTCGATCTTGGACTAAAGTTTACAATGGGAACATTTAACGGAGGACTAAATAAGGAAACTTGATTTTGTCTTGAATGCGGGAAATTCGGTATCAAATTCGCACGCCTCTAAGGGCTAGTTTGGTATCGCTACCATAGATATCATATCAGGTATCGGTATAGATATTGGATATCAGGTATCGGTATAGATATCAAATTTCAGATATCTGGTATCAGATATCGGATATCAAATATCTCATATATGTTTTTTGGTATTTATATACAATTGTCTAGATATCGAAATAAAAATTATGATTTTGTGAATTTTATAAAGTATACTATGTTTTATTTTAACCCAAAACAACTACATTTTAGTTTTGACAAAATAATAAACTTTTTTTTTTGTCATAAGAATAAAACTACTTTTGGCATAAATAAAACTACTTGTCGACAAACTTGAGCAACAAAAAATGGGAAAGAATTGGGGAGATGGAAAAATGAGAGCAAAGATATCACATTTCCCCCATTTTTTTGATATATCAAAACTTGACAAATCTGATATCTATATCTAGTTTTACCAAACAATGGGCATGGATATTTGATATCCATGTCTGATTTGTCAAACACTAGATATGAGTATGGCGTATATCGATAACCAAACCCGAAATCCTGATATTGATTCTAAGTCAGAATCTTGATATACTTATCGTTGATTTGATTCCTAGTTTTAAAAGATTCATATGAAACTTGCCATAGAATACATACTCAACGAATTCAATTAGAGCATCTCCAACAGATTAGACATTTTGGAGAAATCTTAGAATTTGGAGAATTTTAGCCTTTATTTTACCCCAACAGCTTCTCCATTCTCGAGGAGGAGAAAAATGCGCTTCATTAGGGGATTCTCCAAAATATATTTATGTTAATTTTAATCTTTTTCTCCAAAATGCATTTATGCTAATTGTAGAAGGGCTATATAAATTGAATGTAAATTTTAGTTTTTTCCCTTGTTTATGGTAAGAAAAATTAGTGTTAAATATCTAATGCAAATTCATCATATATATTATCTTATACTTAGTTTTAATTAGCATAGCTCCCTATGAATGCATGAACTTTTTGCTCATTTAAGTCGTAATTTTATTGAGTTTATGTGTATATAAGCTGTAACACCCCGTCTTTCTAACAAGGCATTACTCGGTAGTAGACCTCACGAGGCGCTACCAAGCTGGTTCGACAACAGAACATTCGGATCTTGCAACGCGGGCACGGCGAGAAAACATTGGAAAACATCCAACTTGTATTACGAGATAAAACTTTTACAAAACAATTCATGATCCCAACTCAACACAAGACTAGAAATTACCAACTTCCCCAGACCCAAAGCACATCAACTAACAACTGACGATATGAAACTATAAAAGATAATTCAAACAATAACATAAATTAGGATAACAATAATTCTTCCCAAAACCCCAAACCATTCTATGACACGTATCGCCGCTTCGCACCACCAATCCGCCAAGTTCCTACACGGATTCCTAGATACCTGCAGTCTGAAAAATAGTTCCCCGAGGGGTCAGCTACTATTCTAATCCAAGTCAGAAAACGTACAGTACTAGTTGAATGTTTCAAAACAAGTTTCTAAGGTCAGCAAACAAGTCCGCAATCACACGCATAGCTCTAGTCCAGTCCTAAGTCCAGTTAGTCACACACATTCATATTCACTAGCAGAATCACAATAATAAATCCTCTTACACAAACATTCACAAATCCACACATTCACACACACACATACACACATTCCTAGGCGGGGTGTTAACGGCCTCCACCCACAGCACCCGCATCTAAGGCATCCTCCAGCCAATCCATTTTCCACACACTTCCAATCCCTGGTCGAGCCCCTACTAGAGCACTCGCCAAAACATTTTTATAAATTTTTGAAAGGGCTCTCCTTGCCATACGACCATGCCTCTAGAAGTCCCCTTCTCCTCGGAAATCCGAGAACAAGGCCGTACCGGTAGATGCCAACACACAGAAAACACGTGAAAACTTTTTATACGATAAAAACCTTTTGAAAACCAGTTCCACACAGAAACACATACGATCACACACACATATATATATATTAATAAAAACATTTTAGTTAAAATAATATTGTAGGGACTAATTCCCCAAAACCAATCCTACTAGCACAGCACATAATCCAACAAGAATTGAATAGAACCACCTAGCCGAGCAAGTCGTAGAACGACTTACCTTGAAAACGACGAGTCCGAAAGGCTTTTTAAGAAAATCAACAAGAATTACTCCGAGCCCCTGAATATTTTAATAGCGAAGTTTAATGATTTATAGAATTTACTCGGGAATTTATATTAAAAATATGGACCGAACCCCGAACCAAAACCCGAACCGAACCCGGAACCGATCCTAATTATCCTCACTTGAACCCCTTCTTTTAGCTGGTCAACTCTTGACTAATTTCAACCACTCCCTTGCTGCCACATCATCCTTTCCCTCTTGCACCTTCTCTGTTCGCTATTCTTCTTTCTTTTCCGCCATCCTGTGCTACTAATTACACATTTGGAAAAGTCCCTCACCGACCTCTGCCTAAAGCCCCGGCCAATGATGCCTGAGTTCGACTCACCCGGACCCTCGCCGAACCCTCACCCGAGCCCGAATATGACCGACGACCCACCACCTTGAAACCCCAAGCCCACCGGAATCCTCGCTCGAGTTCGAATCTGACCGCACAAACCCCGACCCCGATCTACCCGACTTCACCCCATGACACCGGCGCCCGACCCACGCTCGTCTCCCTCGCACGAACCAACACCCGATCCCTCTCACGCCACCACGCTACCCTGCCTTGACGACGGTCAGATCCGATGACCATGACGCCTTCCCTACCCGCTCCGACGACCACTGCACCCGCTAACCCAACGCCCGACATCTCGCCCCGACCCGGACTCGCGACCACCACTCACCGCGTCCTCTCCGCAGACCCCCGACGTCGACCCAGAAAAGATTAAGGGCGGAAAATAAAAATAAACAAAGAAAAGGAAGAAAGGTTACCGGCTACAGGCACGATAGGCACGAGAAGGAAATTGGAGAAAAGAAAAGATAAAAGAAATAGGCTCCCTCCTTCCATAATATATAAGAGACTAAACGAAAATTTTGGATAGAATTTCTGGGTAGATCTTCGATCAGTTAGGCAAATCCTAGGAGATTATTTGGTTACTTTTATTCTTATTTTTCTACGAAAAAGGTTATTATTTTATAGTTGACTTATAGTTTAATTTCGGGTATTCAATTATTTAAATAACAAGACTCGAAAAACTTGCGCGTCAAGAAAACGGGACCGGATGGAACCGAATATTACATAAGCCATAAATATGTAGTCGGTAGTGACCCTAAAGCCACTAACTAGTGTAATATATAGTTTTTTCGAGACCCAATTGTAAATGCACAATTTTGTATTTTCTTATTTAAATTATGATTCTTTAGTATACTTACTTCTTTATTACTCAAATAAAAATTTAGTATTTTTAATCTAAGATTGTATAATATTTTCATTTCTTTATTAGTTAAATAAATTTAATAATTAATAAACTTTTAATTATTCAAAATATATAAGCAATTGGAGTTAAATAAGAAATGTTAAATTCTACAAAATGAAAAAGCTGTTGGAGTTGAAGTAGAAAATATTAGAAAAATATGATATTTTCTTCTCTATTTTAGAAAAAAAAATTAGCACATCGGTTGAGGATGCTCTTACAATCTCAAATTAAAATGTACTCTTTCAACCTGAAACCCAAATTATATAGCGGATTCCGTCACACCCAAAACAAACTTAACCACCCACTATACAAAAATTTGTTTTAAACCACCCAAAACTTCGATTCCGTTAACAAATAGCCACCCATGGCGTTATTCCGTCAAAAATTCCGTTAATTTTGTGTATAATTACCAATTTGCCCTCAACTGTTCCAAAATTTTACCTATTACCCAACCAATTTGGGCATTTTTAACAAAAAAAAAAAAAAAAAAATCCTGCTTCTTCAACACCCTTCCCCGACACCTTCTTCAAACCCGGCCGGAGGAGTCCTTCGCCGCCTCTAGCCCCGTATTCGTCGACGGTGTCGCCACCAAGGACATTCACATCGACGCCTTCACCTCCCTCTCCGTTCGCATCTTCCTCCCCGACACCGTCCTTTCGTCGGATCCCGGCCTTAAATCTCGTCATTCTAGGGCTAACGCTCACAATAAACCTCGTCGGGTCCCAATTCTCCGTTCCGGTCGAGCCTCGTCGGGTGACACCGTCGGGCCTCCACGCCGTGACCACCTGTTCATCCTCCTCCGTCTCTCCATCGACCCAGATTCTGGCCGAATCGACCCGCCGTGGTTGACCCAGATTCTAGCCGAATCGACCCAAGCTTGATTTTGCTCAAATCTAGCCTTATTCGGCCCAGATCTGACGAAGCCACCTTGTCCGACTCGGATCCTAGCCTCGCACTGCCTGTTCGTCCACCTCCATCCCTCCGCTAGCTTAGATCCGACTTTGTCCGGCCCGGATCTGATGAAGCGGGTCTTGTACGACCCAAATCCGACCATTGATGGAGCTCGAAGATAAAGGATGAAGTACTATGCCTCTTTTAACAAAGTCAAAGGGTACAAGGGTAATTTTAGCCTTTTTAACGGATTTTTAGACGGAAAATGCCCAGGGGTGGCTAAATGTTAACGGAAGGATAGATTTGGGTGGTTTTAAATAAATTTGCGTATAATGGGTGATTATTTGTAATATCGGCTATTTAACGGGTGGTTTTGTGCAAATTTCTCTAAACTAAAATCATAGTGGTAAAGTTAGTCATACTATACATAAATTACAAAATTACAAAACAAGCTCGTACAAATTATAAAATTACATTCATACTATACATAAATTTAACTTTTAACATATTCAAAATTAACTTTTGGTTTATAAAAATTGATGTAGCGCATTTAAAGATTACAATCGTTTTTATGTAAAAAAGATTTATTTTAAAATTTTAAAATTTTTAAAATGTATTTTAGTTTTTAAGTCTTTCTAATTTTTTTACTTGTTTTTGTTTTCATAGAAAATCAAATAATATAAAAAATAAACTTGTATATAAAAATGACCTCTTAATAGATAAAAAATGAAATTTTGGAAAAAAAAATGAATTTGTATAAAATGAAAAATTGAATTCATAGCATATATAAAATGAAATTTTATTATTAAAAACTGAACTCTTAGTATACATAAAATGAATTGTCTTACTTATGCATTATAATCATTATTTTATAAAAAAAATATTTTTGAAATAATAAATAAATAAGATTTTATTTTTGTGAAAATCAAATTACATAAAAAAAACTCGAAACATAAAAAATTGAACACATAGAACACAAAAAGTGAATTAATGAAACATAAAAAATGATCTCATATAATATTAAAAACTAAAGTCATAGCATTTATAAAAGGAAAAATGACTTATAATAATCCCAACTATCAACATTCAACCAAAAATAATCCCATGTTTCAAAATCGTCACTAGCGAACCGAACTATCGCGATATTAAATGAAAACAATTTTCCGATATGTTTTCTGATGAGTTCGATGACGTGGCGGTCGGAAACATGACGTGGCAATTACTTCTTTTTATTTTAATTTTTTAATATGCCATGTCACTAATTAATGCAATGTCACAATATGATTCTAACCTAAATAAAAATTTAAAAAACAATGAAAACAAACAAAATTAGAACAAACTTAGTTAAATAAAAAACAATCCACTCAAAGAGAATCAGCAAAGAGAACGTACAGATCAAAAAAACAAAGAAGAACGTAAAAGGCCAAAGGGCACAGCGTAAGGCTGAGTACTAGCAATATAGCAATAGGAAGATATTTGTACTACAGGACAAAACTTTGTATTTGATCCTTATCTGATCATGTGCCTTAGAGGCTAGCTGTCATAGTCTAGAATAATCCTTGTAAGGCTATATAAGCCATGTGATAGACATTCTGCTGAATTGAACGGGCAAAATTTACATCTTCCATTATCCTTGTTTTCATATTTCAGTATGGTATCAGAGCTCCCCTAAGGACAAACGTCCCAAGATCCCACAAATCCAAAAATCATGAATCCCGATCTCCCTCAAGATCACAGCCTCTTTAACCCCTCTATTTCCAATATCACCACCACAACAACCACCACAGAAACCACAACGATTATCCCTCCCACTCCTCCTCTCCTGGCAGCTGCTCATCCCTTGCCCGCTTTTTCCAGTTTCATTACCGTTAAACTTACTCAGACTAATTTTCCGATCTGGAAAACTCAAGTCGTTCCGTATCTCCGAGCCCAAGGGATCTATCCACATGTTGATGGTTCTAGCTCATGTCCTTTGGCTACTCTTCCCGACGGCGCCATCAACCCCGACTACTCCACATGGGTTGCAAGAGACCAGTTGGTCATGGCTGTCCTCACGTCTAGCCTGACCGAGGGTGTTCTCGTCCAAATCATGGACTGCACCACCGCCATATCCATTTGGTCTAATCTTCATGACCTTTTCTCAGCCCGCTCCAGTGCACAGGTGGTGCACGCTCGGCTTCAGTTGGCGTCACTCAAAAAGGGCTCCGACACCGTCACAGAGTTTTTCAACCGTGCAAAAGGGCTCGTGACTACTCTCGCTGCTGCCGGCCACCATATTCCAGAGACCGAGTTCTCCGTCTACCTTCTTGCAGGTCTGCCTACCGAGTTCGAGTCTCTAGTTACCTCTCTCTCGACTCTACCTATCCTTCCTTCTCCGAGACAAATTCTTTCCCACCTCTTGGTTCATGAGTCCCGACTGTCTCATCAGTCTAACGCTCTTCTCTCTACTCCGGCATCGGCGAATAATACGACCAACAAGCCGGAGGCCAACTACACCAACTCTGGCCGGGTAAGAGGACGTGGGAACGGGCGGCAGAACAACCAGCACCAAAATAGGGGCCCGAACAACCAAGGTCGTGGCCAAAACACCTCCTCCAACAACCAGGGGTCCAGCTCTCGCCCACCGACAAATTTCACCGGTCAAACTGACTCACGACCGATTTGTCAGGTGTGCACCAAGCCCGGTCACACCGCATTGAGCTGTTGGCATCGATTCAATCAGAACTACCAGCCACCACCTCCACCTCAGTTCCAGACGCCGCCCGCAAATCATCAAGCTCATCACACCTCTGCTCCGCTCCCTTGGTATCCCGACACTGCAGCCACCCATCACTACACACCCGACCTAAGCAACCTTCGTATTGATCAACTTCCCTATGGTGGTTCCGATCAAGTTAGCTTGGGCGATGGTTCGCAAATCCCTATTCATCACTCCGGTTCTTCTAAACTTTTCTCTCAAAATCGTTATTTTTCCCTCTCCAATATTTTGCACACTCCTGATATCTCCAAGAATCTTCTCTCTGTACACCAGTTTTGTAAAGATAATGCCGTCTTTTTTGAGTTTCATGAGAATTTATTTTATGTGAAGGATTCTCGGACGGGGGCGCTTCTTCTTCAAGGCACCGCTGAAGGAGGCATCTACAAACTCCCGGCCACCACCGCTTCACCATCTTCTCCTCAACTCTCGTTCACCACCGTCAATAACGACGAGCTTCTACATCGTCGATTAGGTCACCCGGCCGCCGTCATTGCCTCTTTTGTTCATCGTTATTTTCAGCCTTCCTCAAATAACAACCCAAGCCCACTTTCAGCCTACAAAGGCCCAAGCCCACTTCGACCTTGCCAGGCCTGCTCTTGGGCGAAGACACATGCATTGCCCCATCCTCCTTCTTCCTCCAAATCTATGAAGCCTTTTGCTTTACTCTTTGCTGATGTATGGGGCCCAGCCCATGATCTCTCTCTTAAAGGGAATCGTTTTTATTTATCCATTGTGGACGACTACTCCAAGTTTATATGGCTCTTCACTTTATCCACTAAATCTCTTGTTACCACTACTATAATTAATTTTATTAATCTTGTTCAAAATCGCTTCTCCACCAAAGTTATTAGCCTTCAAACTGACAACGGTACCGAATTTAAACCCCTTCGACCCTTCTTCACCAAGCTTGGTATCACTCATCGTCTTACATGTCCCTATTCTCACCAACAAAATGGGAGTGTCGAGACTCGACATCTTCGGATTGTCGACATGGGTCTCACTCTCCTTAAACAAGCCTCTCTTCCTCTTACCTATTGGGATTTTGCTTTTGAAACCGCCGCATATCTTATCAATCGACTTCCTACCCCCATTCTCAATCACAAATCACCCTTTGAACTACTCTTCCAAGAAACCCCCGATTACAAGTTTCTCAAAGTTTTCGGGTGTTTAGCCTTCCCAAATCTTCGCCCCTACAATACGTACAAGCTTTCTTTTCGTTCTACCCCAACCATTTTCCTTGGATATAGTGGAAGCCATAAGGGGTATATATGTTATGATTGGCACAATGCCAAATTCTACGTTTCCAGAGACGTGATTTTTCATGAGCAAGAATTCCCTTTTTCAAATCCCACTCCAACTCCAACATCTCTTCCCTCTACTTACACGCCTCTACCCATTTTATCCTTACCTCCTGGGCCCACTACTCAACCCAACTCTAATATACAATCCAGCCCACCCACCTCAACCCCAAGCCCAACAAACTCTACCCCAACAAATTCTTCCCACTCAAGCCCACCATCCTCACCGGCTCCTTCCAATTCTCAATCCCCACCTTCTGATAACTCCAATGATTCCACCCCAGCACCTCAGCCGTCGCCATCAAATTCCAACCACCCCATGGTCACTCGTCTTCGGGCCAACGTCCGTCGACCCAAAATTCGTCAGGACGGCACCATTCCCTGGCCAACTCCTTCTTGTTCCCAATCCACTATTATTCCCGATGAACCTTCCTCCTACACCGAGGCCTCCAAGTATCCTGAATGGCGCTCTGCCATGGAGCTTGAGATCAATGCCCTTCTTCAGACCAAAACATGGACCTTAGTCCCCTCCTCTTCTGCCTCTAACACCTTGGGCGTAAAATGGGTGTTTCGCACAAAACGACGTGCCGACGGCACGATCGAACGACGTAAAGCCCGTCTTGTCGCCAAAGGCTTTAATCAGCTTGAAGGGGTCGATTTCTCAGAAAACGTTTCTCCCGTAGCCAAACCTACAACCATTCGTCTCCTTCTCTCCCTTGCTGCCATGAAGCGGTGGACGGTTCGACAGTCGGACATTCAAAATGCCTTTCTTCACGGTGACTTGGCGGAGGACGTCTTCATCCAACAACCCACAGGCTTTGTGCATCCTCAGTTCCCTGACTATGTCTGCAAACTTCAAAAGTCTCTATACGGTCTTAAACAAGCCCCTCGGGCCTGGTTCCAAAAGTTAAGTGATGCTCTCATCCTGCTTGGCTTCTCTGCATCTCAGGCTGACTCTTCGCTCTTCACTTTCAAGCAGGGTAATGCCTTTACCTTTGTATTGGTCTATGTTGACGACTTGTTAGTTGTGTCGTCTCATCCCTCTCTATCCAGCAAATTCATTGCAGCTCTAGCTTCTCGGTTTCCTGTCAAGGACCTAGGGGACCTTCATTTCTTTTTGGGCATAGAAGTGCAACGAACATCTGATGGTTTCCTTCTATCCCAAACTCAGTATATTCTTGATTTGTGCAAGCGTGCCAATATGCATCAATCTAAATCTATTGCAACGCCCATGGCCACAACTCCCTTCTCTGGTGACTCTCACTCATTTGATGATGCTCAATTGTACAGAAGTATTGTCGGGGGCTTGCAGTATTTAGCCTTCACTCGGCCGGATATCTCGTTCTCAGTAAACAAAGTCTGCCAATTCATGCATTCCCCTTCACAAGAGCACTGGCAAGCAGTCAAAAGAATACTCCGTTACATCAATTCCACTGCTCACTTGAAGTTTAAAATTTCAGCAAACTCTTCCTCCCTCTTATCGGCCTTCTCTGATGCCGATTGGGCAGGAGATGCCTCTGATCGACGTTCAACTGGTGCCTATTGCGTTTATCTGGGATCCAATCTGGTATCTTGGTGCTCGAAAAAGCATGACACCGTCTCTAGATCGTCCACGGAAGCTGAATATCGGAGCCTTGCCTATGCTACTGCAGAGTTAATATGGGTTCAATCTCTCCTTCGGGACCTTCACATCGCTCTTGCTCAGTCTCCTGTACTATGGTGTGACAACTTGGGAGCCACATACATCGCCGTTAACCCTGTTCTGCATCATAAAATCAAGCACTTGTCCCTGGATTATCATTTTGTTCGTGAAAGAGTTCAGCGGAAATCTCTCTCTGTATCCTTCATCACCTCTAAAGAGCAGATTGCGGATCTTCTGACCAAGCCTCTTCCTTCTGCACGTTTTCAAGCGTTACGATCCAAACTTTGCCTTCAGTAAGCTTGGATCGAGGGGGCATACTAGCAATATAGCAATAGGAAGATATTTGTACTACAGGACAAAACTTTGTATTTGATCCTTATCTGATCATGTGCCTTAGAGGCTAGCTGTCATAGTCTAGAACAATCCTTGTAAGGCTATATAAGCCATGTGATAGACATTCTGCTGAATTGAACGGGCAAAATTTACATCTTCCATTATCCTTGTTTTCATATTTCAGTACTGAGCCCATGAAGGATCTCGCACGGCAACCCAATCTAGGAAATTGACTATGAGCTCGCACGCTAACGGGAAGATGAACATCCATCAAAGTCAGATGGAAGGTCGGGGGAACTCGAGCTCGCACGCCAGATCCAATTCGTGGAGAAGGAACGTTCGATTCACTGCTCCAAGGTGATTCCATGGCCGACCTGCGACGCTTCAAACTTGTCAATCGATTTCAAATTCGGGGAAGAAGTTCTGTGATTGTCCCTTACAGAAGATAAGATGTTGAAATTTGTAACTAGTTCTGTCAATTTTAGATCTAGGGTTTAACATTTAGGGATGCTGAACTTGTATATTTAGGACTTTACGTTTTCAAATTAGTCTGTATGAATTTGTCTATTCGATTAGAGCTTAGTAAAAGTGATTTTTGTATGGATTTGATTGATTCAATTGCTTCCTCGGCTGAATTTGGCTTGGATTACGTGAATTTGGTGTGGATCTCGCTTGGATTACATGATTTTGACAATATGAATTACCCGAATTTGGCTTGCGATTTATTTTACTTTATTAACTGGTTGAATTTGGTTTCGATGCGAGGTCCCTCGTCGACTTCGTCTTTAAGCTTGGCCTTCTTCATTCTTCATCGGGCTGTGCGGCTGTGCCCTTTGTTCTTCTACGTTCTTCTTTGTCTGAACATTACTACGTTCTTCTTTGTTGATTCTATTTCAATGGTTTGTTTTTCATTTAATTAAGTTTATTATTTTTTGAGCAGCCAATTAATCATATTGTGACATGGCATTAATTAGTGACATGGCATATTAAAAAATTAAAATAAAAAAGAGTAATTGCCACGTCATGTTTCCGACCGCCACGTCATCGAACTCATCGGAAAACATACCGGAAAATCGTTTTCATTTAATATCGCGATAGTTCGGTTCGCTAGTGACGATTTTGAAACATGAGATTATTTTTGGTTGAATGTTGATAGTTGGAATTATTATAAGTCATTTTTCCTTTATAAAATGAACTTTTGGTATATAAAAATGGAACTTTTAGTGTATAGAAATGAAATATCGTACTCACATGTTTTAACGATATTTTCAGAAAAGGAAAATAATATAAAGCACATAATAAAAACTTTTTTAGAAAAGGGAAGAGAAAAAGAACACAAATTTGAAACGTCTTTTGTAAGAAAATAAATTCAATAAATGATCTTACTCGTCACCACAAGATTAGAGGTTGTGCGCTTGGCGCAGCAGCTCACTAGTTGAGCATTCATGGGTGTACCATGAGGTCTCGGGTTCGAGACTAAAGAGCGGAGGTTTGCCCTGTTATCTTTAGAGTTAGTTAGTAACCAGTTCTCACCCACGGGCGAGCCTAAATAGTACTTATGACAACTCTAATTTCCTTTCTATATCAAAAAAAAAAACAAGATGTGGGCTCTTAGAGCATGTGCAATGGTGAGGAGTTATCATCCTCTCTCAATTTTCTCTCTCCTTTTCTCCATTTGACACATCATCTCCTCTCTCATCCACCTCATTTTCTACTTTTTCATTCCTCTTCCTCATCATCTTTCTTTATTTTTCCCTACAATGGAGAGGATCCTCTTATATTTCCTCTCCTATTTTATATGTATATACTCACTCTATATTCTATACAATCAAGAGTATGATCAAATTAATTACTCAACTTAATTAATAATTACACTATATTTAATAAACTAATTTAGTGTAGTTAATAAAATTGTAAATAACTTGTGATGATATAGATTGGATTGCAAATGAAAAAAAAACTTGATTTTTTTATCAGTAAAAAAAACTTGATTAAACATAAAAAAACGCTACAAATGACGAAAGATGAAAAGTAAAAACATTAAGCATACATTATAACAATTAATACTATTGTCATAAAAATTCAATCAGAATCCGAATCCGATGTCATGTCTTGAAACTTCTCCCATATGTGATCGACCAAGTCGTTCTTTAGAGCAACATTCATTTTTTTACTCCGAAGCTCCTCCCTCCTATCCATAAATCTTCTTAGAGTTCGCTCATTATATCGTCCCCGAGACACTATGAATGTCTCGTTATCATTTCTTCTTGATGATCGAATTTATAGAGAAAAAAATGACTAATGTAGAAATGATGCAAAATTAGACTCAATTTATAGAGAAAAAATGATGGAAATTAGTTAACTTATTTTTTAAATAAAAAATGTTACATTTTATTATTATTTGGGGTATAACTTAACTAGTTTTACATTTGAATGAAATAATTGAAAATAGTTGTAGTAGTAGATAACATGTGTCACATGGTAAATGGATAAAAGTTAAAGTTTGGCACAAGAGCCAAAATTTACAATCCTTGGTAGAAGGAGGATTACTTTCATTCCTCCTTCAAGAGAGGATCCTCTAACAATTTCTACAATGGAGAGGACATCCTCATAGAGGAGAGAGAGTGCTAAGAGGAGAGTGATTTCTCACCATTGTACATGCTCTTAGCACAAAGGACTCTCCTCATTGATATCAAAACCTTCCTAGGTATTATTATAAGGATCTCTCTCTATCCTAGACCTTACAAACCATCTTTTAGTATTTCGATTGTTGTTGACCCATGTATCTCGAACACAATATATATATATATAGTGTGTATCTAATAGGATTTGTTCTACTTTTTATCCAAAACAATTTTTTCACAAAAAAAAATTCTTTTATTTTTTTATATACATATCTTATCATTATTTTTTGCGTTTTTCAGTAAAAAATTTTACTCAAAAACATCTTTCCTCCAGCAAAAAAAGACAAGCCCATGGTTTACAATGAAATTAGCACAACATTCACTAGGCCCTATGCGGCCTCAGCTGAATCCACCGGGTGCAGGCTACTTGCGCACCCGATGGGACAGGAGGATTCCGGGACTGCAGACCGGATGTGTGTATGTGGAGGGAGCTCCGGCTTCCCAAGCCGGAACCCTTTGGGTAACCATTCACATTGATCTGCATTCCCCATTAGAAAGGGTAACAAATCTGATTTCTTTCATTTTGATCTGCATTTTGGGGTTTTAGGCTTTTGCACCCTTTGGAATCCGCAGCCCTTTAAAATTAAAAGCCCATCATTTCTGCAATAAAAACAAATTAAAAGCCCATCATTCTTGGGCTTTCACGCTTATTTTTTTGCTTCTTTACCATTTTTTCTCAGTTTTTTTTCATTTCCCTTTGTTTATTCCTTTCACGTTTCAGTTTAGCCAGCCTGGGAGCAATTCCTTTTCCCCGCTTTCTCTGGATATGTAGATACCTCTGGCTCCCCATGCCGGAGGTCTTGAATTCCCGGTGTTCCGGTCTGCCGAGCCGGACATACCTTGTCCCATCGGGTTGTAACGCCCAGTTTTTTTGACAAGGCGTTACTCGGTAGTAGGTCTCACGAGGCACTACCAAGCTAGTTTGACAACTGAACAATAGGATCTTGCAACGCGGGCACGGCGAGAAAACATGAAAAACATCCAACTCGTATTTTATAAAAATTACAATTCAAGTAAAACATCATGATCCTAACTTATACAATCTTTTAACAACAACAACACATCAATGCCAATAAAAGAAAACCATAACAACAATGAACACTCGACTATCTAGAACATATGCATCCCTACTCCGCATCACCATTCCGCCGAGGCTTGGTCATGACATCCTGTAATCACCTGAACTGAAAAATAATGTCCCCGAAGGGTCAGATCCTACTCTATCAAGCTAGAATAAGTAGGGCAACTATAAGACGTTTCAAAAACAGTTTTTCTAAGGTCAGCAACCAAGAGTCCACAAGCACACACATAACTCTAGTCCATTCCTAAATCCAATTAGTCACAACCAGTTCCAAAGCTCATATCTAGGTAGTTAAATTACTACACACGATCACTTAACAATGCACTCAACCAAGTTCATCAATTTAACACACACACTCACACACACACACACACAATTCTTCACACACGTTCACGAGTTCACACATTCACATACACATATCATCCCATCCTGCTCTTACACACGACCATCTTCACACAACGACATTCTCTTCTTCACTTACACGCCCATACTCACACAAACATATACCTTCACTCACTGTCCTAGTGAGGCGGAGCTGCAACCCTTCACTCTCATTGCATTCCTGACCGTTAGTGCAACCCTTCACCCTCCATTACACTCGGTCTGACGATACAACCCTGCCTCCGTCATTGTACGTCTGCCGGTCAATGCAACCCTTCTCCTATCATTGCACCCGGCTTTTCCTTAATCATCGAGAACCGCTTACAAGCAACACACATACTCAACAAATCATATAAAACAACGTTGCACACAATATCACACTTGCACAAGCTACAACACAATCACACAATCTGTAACAACACACTCAGAGACACTGATCATACAAAGTCATACAAATCATCACAACATTCATAACAAACTCATAACAAATCAGACCCGCACACAAACTGGCAATCAATGACTACTCATTTTTACTGTCAAATCAAACAATAAATTATAATACAGGTTCACTCATAGCAGAATAATCATGAAAAAGCATTTCAAAATCGAACGGGACTAACTCCCAAAACCAATCTCATAATCACAATACAAACCCTAACAAGCTATAACAGAACCGAGTAAGTCGAAAATCGACTTACCTTGTTAAAGGATCTCTGCAACCTTTGAGACGATAACTAGATATCAAGAACGTGGACTTCCTGAATACGATTGAATGCCTAGAATCAATAAATCAAAGCCTATGGATTAACCAACAATCGACTCTAGTTTATAAGGACCCCACTTTAATTCCTTAATTAGCCATTGATATCGATCTATTAACTTCAAATAACCAACTCTATAATTAACTTGCACCATACAACAATACTTAATTAAATAGCTTGCCGACTTACGCGACCTACCACAACTCTCGATCAATTCTGTAGACCACACTCCCACTCATTACTAAACACCCACCAAAATCTTTCATGCTCACTATACAACACTTTAATTAAGCCATGCATACTGAAAACTAACATCCTACACGAACACCTTAAGCATTATAATATGCCCAAATCTCATTTTAATTTAGCCTAACCTCGAGACCTACTCTTCTAGCTAACCAAACCGATCGACAACACTACACAACAACAAACTACAAGCTTCGCTCAAAGAACCCAAGCCCGCCCCGAGCACGATCAACCCGGGACAGCCCCGTAACCGACCAAGCCCGTCAACAAGCCGCCCCGACTCCCACCTTGCTCACCCCCTCTCTCTCTCCACGCTTGAACTCGCCTCACACCGGCCACCCTCCCGACCACCCACGCTCACGACACCCACCTAGCCGAACCGCTAACCCAAGCCTACACGCCGGTCAGGTTCTACCCGCTCCCCCTTACCCTACGCCCGAACCGAACTAGAAGGAGTGGTGACGCTTACCTAGCGATCGAGGTCTCTCAATGATGACGACCACCGGACGGAAACGACTGGGCGACGACACCACCAAGGAACGAGGTTTAGGACGACACCGGAAACAAAGGACGGACGGCGTGCTTGAGAACTCGATCGAAAAGGATAAAGGCAGGCACGGATTTATTCGAAAAGGGCCGGTTAGATTGCGTACATATATGGATACACGCGTAGAGTACAGAGATTTTCTTATGGACTAAGGCTAGCTGCGGGGGCGGAGCCGGGATAGAAGTATTGAGGGGGCCGACCGTATTGAGGGGGACGACTATGTTAGTTAAACATAATAAATTTATAACTTATACTAAGTAAATGACTTAAAATTTGTTTACAAATGTTCAATCTTCAAATATTCATAACTTTTTGTTTAGATATCGGATTAAGGCAAATAATATATCAAATCGAAGCCCAAAAAAAGAAGAACAATATAAGGTAAACAAATTTGGATTGGGGGGCCAAGGCCCCCACCGGCCCCAATGTAGCTCCGTCCCTGGCTAGCTGGCTTCTCTCGTACATATCCATTATATTGATACTAGCTTAACCTGTCGTGCCATGCACGACTATTTCACTTAAAAATATTAAGATTAAATTAAGTATTTATATGGAAATATATTATAAGTCTTATTGTATGGACATGCTTTTTTATCTTCTATAAAGAGTGATATTGTTTTTGAAATTCTTATAACCCAAAATATATATTTATTTATATAAGACATTATTTTTTCACTCATTTGTATATTCTTATAAATAAGTAAAAGTTATTAAGAAGGATGTATGTTATCAAGATATAAGTAGAATTATTATTTGGCTAAAAAATCAAGTTTTCTATAAAGATATAAAAAAAATCAAATATAGTGGGTAAAAAAAATATAGTTGATCATGTAAATATAGAAAATAAATTAAGCTTTAAAATGCTAAATTGATTCAAGTAAATCAAATAATAAACTGAAAAAATTATTTTTTCCTATTAAAAAATAGTTTAAAATTTTTAGTTTAAATGTTCTAAATTTATTTAAGTAAATCAAATATAATTAGTTCATAGTAATTATATTTCGAAAATTTAAAATATTTATTAGAATCATATTTTTTCAATTAAGTGATATATTAGAAAAGATAGAATATCTTACCAAAATTCAAAATTTTGAATATATCTTCAACATAAATAGATAGTATATAATTTAATCAAATTAATTGAAATACCACAAATAAAAACTATATTTTTATCAAATATACGGTGGGTCCAAAATCAAATATATTTAGTTATAGTAATTATAATTCAAAAATTCAAAATATTTATTATAACCATGTTTTTCAATTAAGTGATATATTAGAAACGATAGAATATCTTACCAAAATTCAAAATTTTGAATATATATTTTACATAAATAGATAATATATAAATTAATCAAATTAATTGAAATACCACAAATAAAAACTATTTTTTTTATCAAATATACTGTGGGTCCAGAATCAAATATAATTAATTCATAGTAATTATATTTCGAAATTCAAAATATTTATTAGAATCATGTTTTTCAATTAACTGATATATTAGAAAAGAGAGAATATCTTACCAAAATTCAAAAATTTGAATATATCTTTTACATAATTAGATAATATATACCTTAATCAAATTAATTGAAATACCACAAATAAAAACTATTTTTTTTATCAACTATAAGGTGGGTCCAGAATCAACTTTAGAAAAGATAAGTGATATATAAAAAGATAGAATATCTTACCAAATTTATTTATTTTGGATGAAAATTGAGTTTAAATAGAGTTTTGGCTATGAAAAGGAAAATGTATAAACCATAGGAGTACCAAAAGGAATAACTTTTTTCCTAGGGCACCAAAAGAATTTGTCAAAACCACAAGGGTACCAAAAGGAATTTCCCATAAAATAATAGTACGGCCATACAATCATATCTGGGCTCAACCCAATATTCAATCAACCCCGGCCATAAACGTTTCCAAGATAGCCCATAAATATTACAGAAATTCTGACCAAAAAAAAAAAAAATTACAGAAAAAATATTACAGAAATAATTGATTTATATACGATATATCCTGATCATATTAGTAGATATATCTGGGTTCATTTTTAGCAAATATCTGGGGGTAATAATTTCCAAGATAGTTATCATAAACGTTTTATTAGATTGGATTTATCTTACCGTTTATGTATTGATAGATATATCTTATTTAATATGTTTGTTAACAATAACATATGGATCGAACTGTAATATCTGGGGGGTCGGTTAGAAAGATTGGTGTTTTCTTTTTTAAATGCGAATTAAAAATTATTTAGGTTAAATATGTGGTGGGGCCAGAATTAACGTAGTGGCTCGAAAACGGTAGGCTTTTATAATATATATTGATATTGATGATTATCTAACTCTCAATATATATCAACACACAATCTACACGTATATGTGTATACATTTGCTTTTCCTTTTAACTTTATCTTAGTATATAAGAGAATTAAAATAATACCCACATTAAATAAAATTTAGGTAATTTGCTTGACAAAAAAAAAGTAAAATTAATTAACCATACATAAATAAAATTATATTTTTCCTATAAAGAAATGCTTATACTCACTAAAACGAGACCGGACATTACACGGGTGCCCCCAGTAGTCTGTGAGCGGTGGAATTAGCATTAGCCCCCTATGCCTTATGAAATACATCGATCACGTACAACTGCTGCTATGCACGTGGACTAAAAACAAAATGCAAACTGTTCTCGCATATATGGCATGTGAAACTTCATCTTAGCCAAAAGAATAAGTACTCGTCCCATAATGTTTGCTTCATCTTGTTAATTTTTTTTGTCCCAAAATGTTTGTCGTACCCTCATTTTTAACAATCACATTTTATCTCTTTTTACTCTACCTATCTACTTTTTCATCATTATTTTTTCTCTTTCCTCCTTTTATCCATCAACTTTTTACACCCATTAACCTTTTCATACTCATATTTTATCTATTTCTTTCTTTATTTCTCTTTCTTCCTTTTACCCATCAACTTTTTCTTACCCAAACCAAACTTTTTTATTCCCTTAATCTACGCGTAAATAGTAACATGAGACAAACACGAAGGGAGTAACATTTTGTTCTCTATAGTAAAATATTCTAGGTAACAAGAATATTCTAGTAGTTCTAGATGCCTAGCAATCATCCATGCACTCAAGATCTTGGCCTCACATTTGGCCCCTTAATTAATTTCTGGTATGGAGCTTATTTGAATATATTAACTCCATGTGTTTATACGTGTGTTTCGTCCTTATGCATGCCTAGTAAATATTTTTTATCATAACTATGTCTAACATCTATTTTCAAAGATTTGACTTCGAGTGGCCAATATTGTCTACCTCCTGGGAAGATCGGAAGACCAACGGCCTGTTCGGTGCAAACATGATTATAGATTATAAGTGTTTATTTTTACTTTGGGTTTTGTGCATGTGAGGGAGAGACCCCAAATCAAGGCTGTTGAATGTTGATGGTATAATAAGTTTAAACAGCGATCGCCTTTAATAACCCGCAAAAAAGGCTCACACTGATTTGATTATTCCAAACATCAAATTCTCAATTATTTCTTCAATTTCCTGTTCAATTGTATTCAATCATTATAACTATATACTAAAACGAAGATTAAAAATAATAATCATTACGACACGTATCAACTTCACATTAAAAATAATAATACTATTTACTAATATAATGGAAGAACTTCTATGTAGAGTAGCATACATTTTAAGTTACCTACTACATAATCCAAAAGTTACGTACTCTACCCAACTATCAACATATGATTTTGAATTACAACCTTATTAAGTCTGGGTACTAATTACGTCAATATACAATCTCAATTTATTGACTAATCGGATTTAATCATGATATGCGAATGAGTTTAAGGAATTTGTCTAAGTATCAACCTCTTAAGAACGCTTGAAGTCGAAGATCTAGTGATCACCGAAGCTTCTCAAAATGTAAAAAGTTGATCTTGTCACGTTGGATTAAATGAATGTTAAAAATATTGCCTTCTTGTTTCATGAAGAGGCAAAGAATCCATGTTCTATTCGGTTAATGGATGGCATTAAATAAACATTCCTTACTATTTTAGGTAACAAGAATATTGTAGAAGTTACTAGATGCCTAGCAATCATCCACTAATGAAGATCTTGACCTCACATTGGCAGCTTAAATTTGGGTATGAAACTTAATTTGATTATTGACCCCATGCATGTGCTACTACATGTGTTTCGTGTCTTCAGAAATAAAATTCAAAGATCATTGATTCGACTCTCGATACTAGTGTCCTCAATCAAAAAGAAAATTTCGTGTCACTAATGCGCCTCTTATCCTTTCATGTGATTACTTTGTTGCAGGCCGGGTTCCTTGGGAAGTCTATGCTATTTTTTTTTCAAGATGGAACATATATTTACTAATGGTAATACAACATAGTTACTAAACAAGGTTAAATTAACCATTTTTTTTTTTATCTAAAGGCAGTTGTATTCATTCGGGGTAAAACTGAAACTTACAAAAAGGTCTAGGTAGCCTAGACATTACATAGCATCCTCCAAGCCAAGTTTAGCTAGCCATTTTCTACGTGCTCTCTCTATTTTTCTTTTTCCATCTAGCTCTTATACTATTCCTCAAATCATTAATAGTCACTCTAGAGCATTCCTCTATGGAACTGTCCATAGCTCAAACAAAGTGGCCATGGTTTAGTGGTAAGAATTAACCCATTTTTATACAAATTGGTTGTTGCATGCAATAATATGCATGGACGGCCGGTAAGCCCCCCTTTTCTTTATCTTTACCTTTGCTAGCTAGTGTACGTTAGGTTCAAAAGTTATTACTCCGTACTATATTTTAGGGTAATGACTAACCCATGTAGATTATAATAAGCCGTGCTATGGCGTATGCAATGACGATGATTGAATAAATAAATTAGGTAGGATTTAAGGGATATATGTTTATAATCAATTAATACATTAGTAGTAGTTAGTATATGCCTGAAAAAGTGTGATTACTTTTTGCTCAGTTTAATTTGAGTAGGCTATATATATTAGTACGTAGATCAATCTATCTAAATGACGTCCTTGTTTATATATATAGTTGGAGGGTCGTTGGAGCCGAAAACCAACTTATATTTTATTGTACACGAATCTATGACTTGAAGATACGTGACCAAACTTGGATGTTCGAGTTGTGTAGCTGTAAAATTCCTGCTAATCATTTATGAGTTTCGACGGACTTTGTTTGACTTGGAAATTACATAGATGACCATCGATCTTCTAATATGTTTTTGTATTACCCAATCTCTCAACACCCCTCTCTCCCCTTCCTCAAGCATAACTAGCCTTATTCATTTAATACTTGAACTTGTCTTTATGGGTGGCCAATCCAAATTAGACATAAGAAAACTTTTCATGGAGGCCCTTTAAGGGTACGTGGCTAATCCAAATTAGACGTATGGAAACTTTTCATGGGGGAAATTTAAACAAGTGTAACCCAAAATAACATCCTCG
Organism: Polygonum maritimum; assembly: GCA_963924305.1. Classification (NCBI taxonomy): domain Eukaryota; kingdom Viridiplantae; phylum Streptophyta; class Magnoliopsida; order Caryophyllales; family Polygonaceae; genus Polygonum; species Polygonum maritimum. Next base: position 16,640,241 of record OZ002728.1, read on the forward strand.
TAGCAGGCTAAGTCAATTTTACCATTCTGTAGATCAATTTATAGCCTTAAATTTCGTATAATATTTTTTATGAGAGCCCTGTTCATGAGAGTCGAATAGACAGGCCAGTACTACTACGTATGCCTAAAACTTATAGGAAGATCAAATCAACCTTTCAATTAAAAAAAAATTCTGCCAGTGGACAAAGGTTTCACCTTCCATGTATTTTAATCCATTTGCAACATGTTCTCCAAGATTACCCAATCTCCCAACAAAGGATTATATACTTAAATGAACATTTCGTTTTCCTAGTTTAGTAGTTTTAATTTTCTTCTTCTTAGCAAGTTCATGTTTTATTTGGAGAAGCTGCCTACTAACAAAAACACTCCGTCTAACTTTTCAAGTTAAGTATTAGAGTCATAATTGTCCTTAAATTAGGTTATTTTCAGAAACAATCCAGATAAAAGAAAATTGGACAAAATCACCCTTATAGATTAAACAAGACAACTCATTGAAAGTTATTCGTAGTATTATATATTAAACCATATGGCCTGTTTGTAGCGCATAACCGAATTTTTTTATAGCGCATATTTTTGTCAATTCATTTTTGGTGGATAATTTTCGGTTGCCTATGGAATTTTGTGGATGCATTCAGGTCGTCCAATGAAAAATAATTGATATGTTTGAATTATTAATCTATTAATAACACATGTGTATTATCCGTCCATTTTTTAATAGACTAATTGAAGATCTTTCATAAAAATTGAATGGATAAATTATAATCATACATACAAAGTAATGGTGCAAATTGATATCGTCCATTGAATACTGTGGACAACTATATATGACTACCCCATGAGCTCGTAATGGAAGATTATCGTAGTGAGAAAATTTTGAGATTCGACCTTTCAAACAATTGTAATGAATATGTTTCTTGTCGATTCCAATAAAAAAATTGATTTTCAATTCAAAGTTGCTACCGATTGTCATTTCAATCCAACCTTTTTAATAAATTTAATATATATGTGTGAGCGGATAAATTAATCGCCATAAATATTTTCTCTATCTTCCGCCGTAAAGGTATTTTTATTTATTAAGCTTTTTATCTTTAAAGTATTTTATTATTAAAATTAAAGAAGGCAGTTAAGCATTATGATGGAAAATTCTATCTTATCGTAAAGATAGAATTATCGCTGCATTGAGAAGCAAATAATTGCTAGGGAGAGAATTATTCTCCCTATACCCTCTCTCTTCCATTAAAATCCATGTCTTCACCATGTATGTAGGTAAGTTGCATCTTCTAGCTTTTCTAGCAATTCTCTTCATTTACCCCCGACGCTCGACTCGAACAACTACTTTACTGACTTAGGCATCGGAAGTGGATTAGGGCGGTCCCCACCCTCTTTGTCCATTGTACTCGTCGAGTCCAAGATGGGCTCGTGTAGGTGGAGCTCTTCACTATCACATTATGGTGGATATGGCGTTGGCGTAACTTATTTGTTTATCAACAGGACATCTTCCAGAGTGATCGGAGGGCGTATGTTATTAATTATGACAAGGAGTACAAGAAGGCGTGTGAGCTTCAGAGCCCTTCGACGACCCATAGTCGGATTGAGGAGCTGAGTGTCTCATGGGCCCGGGCCCGAGACGGTTGGGTGAAGCTTAATACGGATGGGTATGTCAAGGATGGAAGCATGGTGTCGGCAGGTGAAGTGATCAGAGACGCGAATGGTAATTTGAAGGTAGGTTTTGTTCATAATATCGGTATTTGCACCGTCCCGATGGCGGAGTTATGGGGAGTTGCTCAAGAATTGCAACTTGCTTGGAAAAAGGGCTATAGGAAAATCTCATTGGAAGTAGATTTCCAACTTGTGATTTTGCTTTTGGGAGGCCTATAGATTATAGTCATCCCTTAACTAGTATGGTATGGAAGTGCCAAAGTTTGATTCATAGAGATTAGGATATCCAATTTCGTCATATTTTTAGGGAAGCAAATAGAGTACCGGACGTTTTAGCTTCTTATGCTTTTTTGTTTGCTATTGGTACTCATGTATTGTTTGACCCTCCCGAGGGTGTTATTTCGTTGCTGCTTGATGATGTAAGGGGTCGGGTTATCCCCCCGCTTGCGTTCTACCAGGCACGGATGCATGGGTGGGCTGGGGTAGGCTCCAGCCCACCCTGTTTTTTTTTAAAAAAAAAATTAAGAATATATAATTTAGTATTTTGTTGATAAATTTTGATTTTTTTAGAAAAATTTTAAGCCTAAAATCTTGAAAGAGGACAATGATCAATCAAATTTATTTTTTTATTTTTATAATTGTACTCCCTCCATTTCAATAAAGATGTCTTTTTAGCTCATTTTGAATTTTTCATAAAACATGTCTTTATAGAATTTTATCCCACTTTTTTTCCTGTACTACCCTTGTATGTCCACTTTTCCCTTTTTGGCAAAGAAGTTTCCGATTGGCTACTGATTGCAATACCTATGCATCCTTTCACCTTTTTTCTCAATACCTATGCTACTTGATTATGACTAAATAGGGGTAAATTAGGCAAAAACAAAATTCCTTAATAAATGTGTACAAGTCTAAAACGACATCTTTATTGAAACGGATGGAGTATATAATTTCATTATCTATTTACTAATTAATTATTCTTCCTATTATATTTAGAGGTCTAGAAAACTCTAAAAATATTGAAAATTTTAAAAAAAATTTACCTATTTTTTTAGTTTAAAACAGCCAACCTTGAAATTGAATCCTGGATCCGTCCATGCATACAATTTAACCCATTTTGCCTTAATTGATAAAACGCCCCTCGAGGGTACGGAGACTACCGCCTCTCCTCAAAACAAAAGATATACCTTTAACCATGGTCATAGCCTCATAACCCATGGGACAAGGTTTCGTATAAACTTTTCTATTCATGCGAAAGTACCTATAGGCTGATAACTCTTTTCCAGCTATTCAAATGAGAGTAAACTATATACTCTTTTAGAATCCTACTTTTAAAAATAAGAAGTAAATTGGCTACTATGTAATTCAAGGACTTATTCAACCCATTATCATATGGTTTTGGTTGAAATCTCATTGAGTTTGCATAAGAGGCTCAATTGTCCACATGATCTCTAAATTATCGGTCCACCGAACTTTGTCATGGTATCAAAGCGGGTTGCGTTTCGGGTTTATTTCTTGGAGTCTTCGGGCTTGTCGGCTTTATGGGCACATTCAGGTAGTTCGCCTAAAAAGGAGCGATTAAACCCAAAAGTCACAGTTCGCCAGCCTTGAGGGATTTATTCGGACTTGTCGGTCTTATGAGCACATTTAAGAAACCCACATAATAAAGGAGCGACTGATCCCGATATGACGGTTTGTACAACCCTTTAAGGATTGTATCCAAGTAATCAACTAGTCCAAGTAGTGGCGCTTGAGCGAACGTGTTAGGAATACCACGTTGAAAATAAGAAGTAAATTGGCTAATATCTACTCAAGGAATTATTCCACACATTGATATATGTTTTAGGTTGAAACTTTATTGGATTTATATGGTACATTTAATTACCCACATGATCTCTAACTTATCAACTCACATAAACTTTATCATATATCAACCACAACCTTCTCTGATAAATTGATCTCTAACTTATCAACTCACATAAACTTTATCATATATCAACCACAACCTTCTCTGATAGATGCTCGCTAATGATTATAGGATTTTTCTATTGTGTGCTTTAAGAGCACACTATAAGATACCAATACTAGAAAATTTTGGTAAATCTTATAATTTAAGATTTTTTTTATCTGTTTTGTGACGGGTTCGCTATTTCCTCTTTAGGATTTAGTTTCCTTACTTTGATAATGTGCCCTTAGGATACACAATAAAAAAAACGATAATTAAATAATAGTAAGGCAAAAGTAGTAACTTTCTGTTTATGGTTTCTTTCTATATCAACCGGTTGGTTGATCAGTTTATATTAGATAAATAAATGACCGTATGATGGTTCGTATCCCTTATCTTGGGGACCATTTTAATAAATAAAGATTAGATCTTACTTTATTGGAAATTTGATGATTGGTACAAATTAAAACCTGACCCTTTTTATGACTGTTCATGATCAGCACGAACTCTTAATCTATAAGAAAGAAAACAAAGAACGAAGAGTACTACACTACTATAGCTTTTTTTTTGAATGAAAGGATGATTCATTCGATTTTTTAAATTAATAAGAATTACAAAATATTCTAGTAGACCTAGAAATTACATGGCTTGATCCGATCCTAATCTCACAATCATGGTCTCTCTATTTTCCTTTTTCCACCTAGCTCTTATACAATTTCTAAGCAAAGTGATACACCATAGTTCACATTGTTCTGCTTCAATTGCTTCATTTCTAAAAAGAAATCTATTTCTCACTTTCCATATGTACTACACAACAATGGTGTGACTAGCATTCCAAATATGAAACATCAGTGATCTTTTCCTTCCAAATCTCGCAGTAATTCGAAGCCAATCTTCAATGGTTGCTGAACATCTATGAATCTTGGCCCATTGTAGAGTTCTCTTGAGCTCCCTACTCGCGTAATCACATTTAAACTGTAAATGGAATTTGTGTTTCTTGACTTCCACTTCTACAAAGCACACATGTGTCTTCTTGTATTATGTTCATCTACTTCAGTTTTTCTTTGGTCTTCACTCCTCTATTCAATATCATTCAAGAGCTGAAGGATACTTTGGGAGTGATCAATTTACTCCATATCCAAGCATTCCATTCCACCTTGTGTCCTCTATATCTACAGCTGTCATAATAGCTCCACCAATAAAATTTCCCATTCCTAGTCATCATCAATCTAGGGGTTGCATTCTCCTCCGTAGAGTTTGTCAATTTGTAGGATCTATGTGTGAGAATACATACGTTGATCTTCTAGAGGGATCAACAAACTGGGTAACGGAATAACGAATCAAACAAGTAATAGCAACACACAATTCAAATCAACTTGTTTTTCTTATTAATCAAAAGTAAACTTACAAACGCAAATCTCAATCCCTAGGTGTACACAACTCCTAGACCCAGGATCTCGATCCCTCAGCGGCGTCGGATACCTCTAACAACTCGCAAGAACAAGTCGACCCACACCTCTAATCTCGTACCCAACTCGATCAAAGTTATCGTGCGTCTTCTTCCTCAATTGCACTCTCAATGCTTGGTTAAGATTTTCCGAAGACATTAACCGCTATATATACTAAAGCCTAGAAACAATTCTATCCTTTAATATAAGATAATGATTAACCTAAGATAATTCTATCTAAAGATACCTAAGATATAATTATCCTAACAAGAGAAGATCTCATCATCCACAAGATCTTTACTTCTCTCCAAAACCGTCCAGCAACGCGTCTTTCCAAATGGGGAAAGATCCCTCCTTGGCGCTCATGTGCGCGTTGATCCAGCTTTCAAAATATAGTATCCGGCCTTTACGTTGATCCCATGGTGTTACAATCAGGAATTAATGAGCACATCAACTATAACTCTGGTCCCTTGGCCGGTTGTGACGATTGTTCCTGCTCATGTTCCATTGCTCATGTAACCTCGAAGGATCCTGAAACACTTAGCAAACAATATTAAATACTTCACAAGTGTTCAATCATCATCAAAACTACTTAGGATCATTATTGGGATCAATCACCATCCCAACACAATTCATATCTAACATTCAGCACTAAAGTCCACAAAGAACTAGCAGTAGCTTTCCTCTCTACATTCTAAATGTTCATCCCATTCAAAAGAACTTCTGTTACCCATTTGTGCCACATAGTGTATGTGTCTTGTAAAATGTCATATAATAAATCAGAAAAGCATGCCTTATTCCATGCCAGGACTTCTTTCAAACCAAGACCTCCTTCCTCCTTGGGTTTGCATACTAATTTCCAAGCAATAGGTGTTCTCTTTCGTTCACAACTCCCAGACCAAAGAAAATTCCTAAGCTTGCTTATGATCAATTTGATCACCTTCCTAATGGCAAGGTATAATAGTATAGTACTACTATACTACTATATCTTGCCATTAAGATAACTAATTCAGAATACGATCTAACGAGAAGCCCCGTTTAAAAGAGCTTAGCGCTGCATAAAGGCAGTAGAACAAGCAAATGGTATAGTATTTACTATCTATAATACAGTATATAGTATAACCCATATATGTCTTTGTTAAAATTTAAGCCACCTCATCAACGTTAAATAAAAAAAATGTTATTTACGCCATATAATAAATGCTAAAAAGAATAATGATGTTATTTTAACAATGGTAACCAACATTTATATCTACTTAATATCTTATCCAATTTTTGATAGGTTAACTTATTTTCCTAATATAAATCAACTGCAAATCTTGCTAGAATCAATAGAAAATATGATCTTTGACATGTTTGATATCTTACTTAATTTTGATATGAAAATATAGTTTTCATTCAAAAGTTTTTTATTTTAGGTAAAAGTGATCTTTTCATTTTTATTAAGATTCGACATGATTAATTAAAATAATAGATTTCATAATCGAAATTATAAAAAATAAAATACATATATAAGTTAATAGATTCAAACTTGGGTCTATCTGACTTGAATTGTACATTCTCGAATAAAAAGCAGGCTCGGGTCAAAATTCGATCTCGGATCGATTAAGTCGGATTTACATTTTCATTACCCGTACATGGTACGGGATTTGTACTATTTATACAATAAAATTACAATAGTAGTAGAATCACAAATAATTTTAATTGGATAATGTGAAGGGCAGGGCTTTCAGGCCGTCTAGAGGGGTTCGTCAGGACGACCCTTTATCTTCGTATCTTTTCGTCCTCTACATGGAATTCTTGGCTCATATTATTGATGCAGCTGTTCGTGATGGGTCGTGGAGACCGGTTTGGGAGGGGGGGTGCCTCTCACACTTATTCTTCGTAGATGATCTCGTTTTGTTCGCTGAAGCTACTACGGATAAGGCCACTGTGATTCGAAGGTGTCTTGATAACTTCTGTAATTTTTCATGTGAAAAGGTCAACTTTGCCCAAAGTAGCGTCCTGTTCTCCTCAAGGGTTTCTTCTACAACGAAAGACGACGTCAGTACCCGACTCTCTATTCCGATTGCAACCGACTTTGGTTCGTATTTGGGTGTCCCGATGGCATGTAGTCGGATGACTTCCGCTCGGTATGGCTGCTTGCTGGACAAGATCAAGGCCAGGTTGAGTGGTTGGCAAGCGAGATCCCTCTTTGTTGTTGGGTGTGTCACGCTCGTGAAGTCGGTTCTTTCAAGCCTCCCAGTGTACACGATGCAATCCACACTCATTCCATGATCGATTTGCGATGCTACTGATAAGTAGATCCGTGGGTTTGTTTGGGGCTCCACTGATGACCATCACAAAATGCAGCTTTGATCATGGGATAAGTTGGTTCACCCACGGTCGGCAGGTGGCCTAGGCTTTCGCACCATGCAAGAGCAGATGCAAGCCCTCTTGATCAAGCTTGGGTGGCAAACCCTCCAGGATCCTTCGTCACTTTGGAGCCACGTGATCCGGTGAAGTATTACGGTACTTACCTTGACCTATGTTCCAGTAGTGCCCAAGGGCATCCCACATGTGGAAAGGCATTCTCCATGGCTCGTCTCTCCTTTTGAAGGGAATGGGCATGACGGGGGGCAATGGACAAGCCACTTTCTTCTAGGACCAACCATGGGTCCTTGACGTCCCGCTCGTCTCTATTACTTAGCTCCCGGTGCCAACTTCTTTGCTTGGGGACACTGTGGCCGACTATTGGACCCATGCTAGCTGGGATTGGCCACGCTTTTCGCAGTACCTTGGCCATTATCGATGTCCTTCAAAGGTTTCATTCCGTCACAATCTCTACGTCGGAATCGGCTACGAACACTTTCTTCTAGAACGGCTTGGTCATGGACCTGCCCTTTATGCTCACTCTCCGCTGTGGAGGGCCATCTAGCGCCTCCCGGTGCAGCAACGGACTCGCCACTTTGCTTTCTTGATTGCGCATGGTTCCATTCTTTGCAATGCCGAACGCCAGAGACGCCATCTCACTGCCTCTGCTGCTTGCCCTCGGTGCCAAGGACATGAGCATTTGCTGCACCTGATGCAAGACTGCCCGCCTATCAAACAGATATGGCTTGCCCTTACCAGTAACCATCTTCTCCCTTATTTCTTTCAAGATTCTGACATCAGCTCTTGGCTTTATGATAACATCAAGCACTAGGATGATTCGAGCGTAGCCTTCGCCACTATGTTGTGGTATACATGGAAAATGGGGAACCGGCTGATTTTTGAGGGAGTTGATGAGCTCCCACGTCTATCTAACATCGTTACTTCAGTCACCACAACTTTCAAAGCATGCCAGCAAAGACACACGACTTTCGTGCCTTCGGCTGCTACTGACCCCGCTCAAACCCCCTCTCCGACTCGTCGGATAGCTCCTCCTAGCGGCTGGCTCATGGTCAACGTGGATGGAGCTGTGAAGGGGAACCCTGGTGTGCCCGGGGGTGGTGGCCTCGTGCGAGATGATCACGGCTCTTTTCTCTCTCCCTTTGCCTTCAATTGTGGGAGTTGTGACCCCATTCATGCCGAGCTGATGGCCTTGTTCCATGGCCTTAATGTCGCGGCCTCGCTACAGCCCGCACACGTCCCGGTGCGCTCTGACTGTAAAATCACATGTAGCCTTTTCGCTTCGGCCGTTACTCCACCACACAAGGACTACCACCTCATGCATCAATGCAAGCACGTACATTATGCACACCTACCCGGATTCTATACAATTTCAGCATATTCGCCCATCGGCCAATGCTCTTGCGGATGCTCTCACCAATTTTGCTCTTTCTATTAATGAACGGTTCAGGGAATTTGATTTCCCTCCTAATGCCATTGTGAAACTTATTCTGGCTGATGTTGTAGCTCATGAAGAGCATGTTTAGTTGCTCTTTAATAAAATCACAGGGATGATGCCCGTTTTATGACCAAAAAAAAATCTGAGTTTTTGTGAAATTCCGGTGGCTGAGAGAACTGGGTGATATGTCGGGGTAAATTTAACCACTTCGTATATAAAGTCAGGATCCACCTTTCTACCCAAAAGCTTAACCCAATGGGTAGGGGTTTCACCTTATTTATTTGCTAGTGGATTTCTATTCTTTTGTTCGATGTGGGAAGGCCACAATCTCATCCTAACACGCCCCCTCAAGTGGTAACTAACCTGACCTAGGTAGCACTTGGACAAACGGGTCTAGCATCTCAATCTCTTTATAGCTAGCCCAGAGAACGGGCGGTGGCATCTCAATCTCTTTTTTTAGCCAACTCGAACCCAAAGAACGGGCGGGTAGCTCATAATGCTAAACCCAAGCCCAAATAGCCAAGCAGAAACGGACTCGGACTGAACATGCTCTAATATCATGTGAAATTCCGGTGGACCGGGAGAATTGGGTGACGTGTCAGGGTAAATTTAAGCATTTCGTATATAAAGTCGGGATCCACCTTTCTACTCAAAAGCTCAAGCCAATGGGTAGGGATTTCATCTTATTTATATGCTAGTCGATTTCTATTCTTTTGTTCGATGTGGGAAGGCCACAATCTCATCCTAACACTTTCAAGTGGTATTTATTAAAGTGTTTCTATGCTCTATGCTAACTTTCAAGTCGTATTTTGGATATTCATCATAACTTATCAAAAAAGAAAGAGAGATGATTTCATTCTTTGTTAACTATACATAAACTTCACTAACCTAATTAATAGTCGATGATAAATGCTCGTTGTCATCCTAATTGCTCGTATTCCAAATGGGGTCTAAGAGCATCTCCAATGGAGGCTCTAAGAAAGTTCCTCAATCCAAAAAATTCAAAACACCCAAAAAAAAATGAAAATGAAAAGAAACCCCAATTAAATGTGCGGGATATCTCTCTTGTGAGAGCTCTTGTCCGACTAGACTCAAGTGGACACGTGACAAGATACAACTTGCTATTGGTTTGTTATTTATATGTATGACATGTGTCAACATATGAATGAGATAGATCATATTAATTTTATTCTTTTTTAGTTAAACTATATTAATTTTCGGTATTAAATATATTGTTTATTTCAATCTCTTAAAGTACACAAAATAAAATCAATAGATTAGACATCGATTATACATGTTTAAATATATTTTTTAAAACAAACATAGATTTGCATATTATATCTATTAATTACTCGCTGTTATTAATGAATATATTTATTGTTTTAATTTAATTATTATAATAAATTTAAATATTAAAAAATGATATACTTTAAAAAAGCCAAAAGTTACTAATCATTGTAATTTTTTAAGAGTTTTATTGATAAAATACTAGTATTATATATTATCTTAGTATTATTTAAAACATAATAAATATTACAATATAAATGGAGAATATAGAAATAATTTAAATTAAATATCAAAAGTAAAAGAAAATATATAAGAGACTCATTGAGTCTCTACCAAGGGAGGGACTAGAGACTCACAAAGTCTCTATCATGAAAAAATAGAAAAAATAAGATTATTTTATTTATGAGTGACGCAATGGGTCTCTCAATATTGAAGATACGGTTAACCTACCTACAATCTCTGGCGTGGTTTGCTTAAGACACAAAAAGATCAAATTCTCAAATAACAACTTGTTTGATTTTCTATGACAAAAAAAACGGACGTTAGTTAGATTTTTCCCCATCAAACCATCAAAGTTGTGAGCGGGTAAATTAATCGCCATAAATATTTTCTCTATTTACCTCCATAGAAAAGCGTTTTTATTTATTAAGATTTTTATCTTTAAAGTATTTTATTATTAAAATTAAAGAAGGCGGTTAAGCATTATGATGGAAGGTTCTATCTTATCGTTGGATTGGGTAGCAAGTAATCGCTAGGGATAGATTTATTCTCCCTCTACCCTCTCTTTTCCATTATACATACATGTCTTCCCAATGTATGGAGGTAAGTTGCATCTTCTAGCTTTTCTAGCAATTATCATCCTTTACCATCGACGCTCGACTCGAACAACTGCTATACTGACTTAGGCATCGGAGGTTGATGAGGGGGTCCCCACCCCCTTGTCCATTGTTTTGCAGGATTCTAGGTCATTGAAGGAGGAAGAGCGAAGGTGAAGAAATGAGCAATCAATTAGTGCATTGAAAGTGAATTTTTGTGCACTAACAATTGACGCCGACCGTGGGGAACAACAATCGATCCATAATTATGGTGCTGGAATCGATACCTAAAAGTCAAGAAATGATCTTTAGCGATCCTGGGGCATTCGCGCAAAGCGAATCGAGCGATTTGCCCCCGGCGAGCCAAACCGCAACCGCGGTATGATATGCTCTCATTAGTAGAAGCTATCTCTTGTATTTTAGAGCTTTATTGAGTGTGTTTAGGATAGACTTTGAACTTAAGGGCCCATTCGGTGTCAATTTATTATTGACAATAATGGCTTTTTTTTGGAAGAAAAATCTAGAACCAAACATGAAATTACTATATAAGAGTGGTAATAAATTAATAAATAAAAAACAAAAAGACGGTACTACAAGGAACAATATAAAGTGTTTGGCAGAAAAAAGCTGTTTTGAAAATAATATATTATAAGCAATTATTGCAATAGTTGCTGAACAAGGCCTAATTGTAATATGAATACCGAAGACACAAGATTTGAAGATACGAGAATTTTTGAGACGAAGTTGCAAGTGAAAGTGGCCACTGTCCATAAACCGCGGGCGCGGTGGATGCCTTGGCCGACTTATCTATCTCCCGAAGGCCGCAAGCACGGATCACTAAGCGCGTGCGCGGTAGAAGCCGACTTAGAGCCTTTGACCAGATGACGACCGCGAGCGTGGTTTCCCAAACACGGGCACGGTAGGGCGTCAGATCGAAGACGGCGCGTTTCGATCTTCTTTTCCTTTTTCTTATCTTTCCTCTTTCCTTATTTAGTTCGGGGAGCATGTTTTCCGAGCCTAGATAAGGGGAGGCCTTATCTTAGGTTTAGATATATATCTCAATTTCCATCAAATCAATTGTATTAGCTCTCTTGTATTATGGAGAACTAAACTCCCTTTGGGGTTCATTAATTCAATCAAGGAAGCCTTTTTATGAAATCGTAAGGTTCTGATAACTTCTTTATCCAAGGTCATTATTGATACTCTTGTACTTCATCCCATTATCTATGTTTGATTTTATGAGCCTGATCAACTTGTTTAATTGACTTAGATCTATTGCTTGAATAGGATTGATTGTTGTCTAAGCATCCTTTCTATTCTTGAAACAACTCTTATCTAGGACCGTGGACTAGGTTTGAGAAAAGTATTCAATGGTTGTTTTATGCATGAGAATCGTTGTTTGATTGCATGATTCAATTTCCTATTATCCTTGTGTTCATTGCATGATTTGAATTAAGCGTCCTTGTTCATATCGTAGTTTCGCTAGGACCGTGGACTAGTGAATAATTGAGAAAAGGATTGGAATTGACCTATGAATATAAAGAAGTGGATGAATTGATGATCGATAGATTATAAAGGTGGAATTGATTGAATGAACTCTGCTTTCCTCATATTGATAAAAACTTCTCGAAAATCCCCCCCCAGATTGTGTGCTTTGTGATTGAATTGGTTTGCGTACGAAACACTAGATTCTCTTGAGTTCGACCCTTTACTTGCATGCTATACTAGTTTGTGAATTTTGATTATTATCTTTGATTATGGCACAACGACTTTAGCCGAGTCACGGTACAAGCACCGCGAGCGCGGTATAGCCACCCGCAACCGCGGGTCCACCTCTCACTCTCGCGGTGTAAAGGGCGATCGAGCGAAGTCCGATGTTCGCTCGGATGATCAAATCCTAATGCGTATAGATCCCGATATTTGCTCGGGAAATCAGACCACATCGCGATCCAAGCAAGCCGCCTTGCCCGGATCCGACTCAAACCTAATGCGCTCACGCCCACCATGTCAGCCAACGACGAGAACGACGCCCTAAAAGTTCGCTCCATCGGCCCCATCACACGGAGTCGTGCCAAACAAGTGGCCCGAGCCACCTATTCCATCATCACCCAAGCCATGGCGAGCATAGGGTCCATTGACGCGTCTAAGGATATCACCATCACCTATCTCCGTGAAGACGGCGTCTAAGGTTTAGAGGTTAGCTCCCTAGCTCCGCCCCAGCTCACAGCCCGGACCGGCCTTGCTCTTCTCTATGACCGCGCACCATCGCCCCCTGGACGCGCCCCAGGCCGCGACCGCGGCCGATGCCCCAAGGAGTCCAGCGTGTTCCGAGGACCGGCCCAGGCCGTTCTGTCCGCGTTCCACATGCCTTGCGACCCACTCCATCAGGCCGTGTCCAAGACGCGTCCCGGCCATGTTCTCTCTCCGCGTCCCGCATGCCTTGTGGCTTTATCCATGCGGCCTTGTCCACGCGCTAGCTCTCGACATGTGCCCCAAGCATCCCGACACAGCCCCACGCGTACTTGTTCCATCCTTGGCGCCCAAGTCTTGACTCGATAGACACCAGGAGTCTCTCGGCCGGCCTTGGCCCGCGTTCCAGCCCACAGCCCATGTCGCCTATCTTAGTTAGTTAGATAGAATATTTTCCTTGATTTTATTTTAGATTTTGGAGATGTACGATTTAGGCTTATTGTTAGTAAAATCGCATATCTTATTTATTTCCTTTTATTTGATTGCTTTATTTTAGGAGAACACTCTATCTTTTGCATAAGATAGAATTCTCTTTTCTAGATTAGATTTAGCCTAGTTTCTTTTCTATTCAAGTCATACAATTGTACTCATAACTTTTCACGCATAATTGAACAATTGTATGGCTTAGTCGAGTGAATCTCTCAACTCCAAACCGTGTGTTCGCTCCTTGTCGCGAGCCATAGCTCGCCCTCGAACACCTCACGTGCGTGTTCCGCCCTTGTTCGAGCCATCACGTTGGCCGAACCTCAAATCCACAATCTCCATCCCGTTGGAGGTTGCAATCACTTGCTTCTGCGAACTCGAAGAGACATCCAAGGTGAGCTTAGCGATCTTGTCGCACTCTCTGGCCTTCTACGATGACAAGAGTTCATCAGCTGGTATCAGAGCTAAGAGGTTGTGTAAGTCTCTTACCCCCAATTGTTCTAGCAATTCATGTGTTTTTCTCCATTCCCATTGTTTTTTGTTGACCTAGGTTCATCTTCTCACCTTCGATCCATCTAGTTGTTCCTGAATTTTTTGTTTCTTGCGTTCGTAAAATCAAAAAAAAAAACCCACCTTGCTCGATTCTTGTTATTGCTTGCGCATTGCCCTAGCTTTTGCATGCTTAGGTAACATTAATTGAGTCCATTACATTCCATCCTTCGTAGAGGATAAAATTCATACGATTATATCTTGCTTAATTTGCTTTCAAAAAACAAAAAATTTCTGTAGAGAATAAAATCCATACGAGACACAAAAAAATAATAATAAAAATTCAAAGCGAGTCGCTTGTTTCGGTTTGCGAAAGCCAAGATAAGGCAACTCAAACATCATCATCATAATCATCCTTGCTTCGACTCCCTTTGCTTTGTGATTTCTAGTTGTGTTTTTGTTGCTTGCTTTGACTTGAACTCGAGCGTGCCTAAGCCAACCAACACCCAAAGCCTTACACACGAGTGTTAGATCTCTCGAGGCCAAGCCGTTCTTGTGCACTTGATACACTCGGTGGCTCATATTTCTATTAGGTCGCCCTCGGGGTCTTCAGGAGGGAACGGCGACGAGGAGAGCAACCAACAGCAAAACCCACACGATCCACCACCACCACCAATTCCTAATGCTACCGAGATGACGGCAATGCAATACATCTCCGAACAATTAAGGGCGCTTCAAGATCGGACAAGGGCCGCCGAGGAACACAATAAACTATTGATGAGGCAACTCGCCGAGGCCAACGCTAGGCTCACACCTAGTATGCAGCCCCCTAATGTGCAAATTGTATCCCACGTCCAACAACAAGCGTCCAAGACCACGACCCTCTTGCGACAATCACTCAAGGGCAAGAATCCCGTGGATCCGAGTCCACCTCCCATCGTTCCTAATGAGTCAATGCTTGAGTCGCGCGCTCATGCTAGTGCCCCACGGCACCCGAGCGGCCACGGCTCACGGCCCATCAAAACCACCACCCACCATGTCCAAGTTGTTGAGGAGACCGACGAGGAGGTACTTGAGGCGGACAACCGAGCTCCTTCCATATCTAAGGACCGACGCTCCTATAAAGAACCACACCCCACGCCGGCACATCCCAAACAAGGTAATCCTAGATCCTCTAGTCAATCCGATTTTGATACTAATGATTTTAATATGGATGATTACCAAGGACACCAAAGCACTACTTCTCCCTATCATTCTTACTCCCGGGACGCCACTGATTGCTATGACTCCTTCGAGGAGTTTGATGATGAGGAAGAACTCGGCGACAATCATGACAATCAAGCCTACCACTCGCCCTTACAGGATCCTACCGAGCACCACGGGCGCTCGTCGGATTGGATACCTCCACCTATGATACCGGCCAATAGAGAGGCCTACGACCGTGCCATGCATGCACAAACTCAAGGTTGCGGTCGTGGCCAACGTGGCGATAGAGGTGGCCGAGGTGGAGGACATGGCCCACCAAGGGGGGGAGGCGGTCCCGAATATCCCTCGGACAATGATAGTTATAACAACCCTAGACGGGGACGGAACAACGCCTACCGAACATGGGGCCAAGGTCGTGGCTACGATCAAGGCCAAGGCTACGGCCATGGTGGCCAAGGCAACAATGCCTATGCCAGAAAGAGAGACGTCAAGATAAGAATTCTTCTGCTCTATGGTGAATATAGTTCGGAAAAATTCTAGACTTGGCTTAACAAGATCGAAGCTATGCTCGATCATCTACACTATGAGGAAAATGAGAAAGTGGAGGTGGTCACCCTTCACTTCGAAGATGGAGCGCAAGCTTGGTGGCAACGCTTGAAGAGTGATCGTGCTCGATGTGGGCTCCCACCCGTTGTGGAGTGGCGCCAACTCGTGCACATTATGACTCAAAAGTGGGTGCCCCTCAACTATCATGACCACATGATATCCGAGATAGCCAAAGTTAAACAAGGCTCCATGACCCCGGAAGAATTTTTCACTCACATCGAGCATCTCTACAACCGGACCAATGTGAGTGTATCCCCGAGCACCATTCGGACGAGGTTCATCACAGGTCTCAATCAGCCCATCCAAGACAAACTTGAGATTTTGCCCATCAAGGATATTAGCCAACTCATTCATACGGCTATGAAAATATGGAAGCAGCTCGAGCGACGCAAGACTTATTCCAAGAGGTACAATTCAAACTCTAGTCAATACGGTTATTCTACTAACTAATCTTCTTTTCCATCCTCTAAACCTTCTAGGTCTCAAGAGAAGGCCCCCTCGTCTCGCCCTAGCGCGCCGGCATCGTGCCCCGTGGCTAATCCGAACCGCGCCCGAGACGTGGTGTGTTAGTTTTGTTGATTCCTTTTAAGCAAGTTGAAGGACGTCGGCCCTTGTAGACCCTTACGGGTAATTAAGGCTTTGTGAGTAGACCCCGTAGGGTAATCTCGTGAGTAGACCCTAATAAGGGTAATCCCGGGTGTAGACCCTAAAAAGGGTAGTCACCACCGACTTATTTAATCCTTTATATCCTGACCTGGATAATGGATACGAGTCGTGCACGTGGCACTCTCCTTCAACGCTTATTGCCCCTATATTTGCCAAGGGTATTCCGCAACAAGGTTGTGGGATAAAACGTTCCAACCAATGATTAAGTGGCAATCAAAACCATTGATGCACATACATACCTCGTTCTCTTTGAAGTGCTCGTTTGATTTCCCAATCAAACTTCTCGAATTGATCTCCAATTCTCTCCACCGAATACTCTTGAATTTCGTGTGGATTTGCCTTGTGATTTTTACACAATTGGATGCCCTTTTCCTTGCGCCCTTGGCCCTCTATTTATAGAGAAAATCCCAAGCCAAATGGGGCGGTTATGGGCTGTCAAATGGAGGTTACAAGAGGTTACCAAGAGGGCTAACAAACCTCCTAAAATTAAGGAAGTAACCGCCACTCTCTCTCTCTTTAATCCACTTTATAAATGCTGGATTGGGGGCCCAATTATGTTTAATTTAAACACTAATATGGGCCTGATTTTTAACCCAAGGATAAGGCCCAAGTGTGCCCTCATGTGGCCCACATGGCCGGCCCAACATCAATCCAAAGCAAGGCCCCAAGGCCCAGCCCAAGGTAGGTCCACCTAGGTACCAAGCTAGCATACCAAGCTAGGTACCAAGCTAGCTTACCTAGCTAGGTCCCAAGCTAGCATGGAGCTAGCTACCCTAACTTTAGCTAGGTCGGAGCTCGGTCCCGAGCTAGCTCAAAGCTAGCTTCCCGAGCACGTTTTTCCTCCCAAAACGTAAAATGTCTAGGACATATACATCTTGCCTAGGAAAGCCTCAACCAAGCTAAGGCACCTCGCGTAAGTGCTCTAGGCGTCGCCCAAGGGGCGTGCCCAAACCTGCGGCTGCGCATAGGCGCGCCCGTACACGAGCGCACTCACGTATGAGCACCCGAGCGCCGAGTATCAGGCTATGCCCTTACTTGGAACTCTTGGCACTCTACCTCCCTTTACACTTCCTTTTGTCTACCTCCATAGACACCTTAGACATGCCTCGGGTCCCTCACTTAGGTCGTGCCTCCCGCACACCCAAAGGCATGTGATACCCTCTAGGCACGTCTCGCACTTCCCATTCATAACAAGCACAACATGGTCCGGTGACTTACGCAAATCACCAACATTCCTCCCCCATTTGTGCAAGTCACAAAAATGAACATTTCAAACTCTATGCCATAGAAGTAAATATCCGTAGATTTGAATTTACAACTTGTAGCCATACAATCATACACCAAAATTTTGTGGTGTTCTAAGAATTGAACCACTTCAACTTGTCTAGGTGCATCCCGCATGGTACGACATGAGTTACCCTATGTTATGTACACTAGTGACGCTTTTATTTTACAAGGCTATTGCGTCCCATATCCTTTCACATATGCATGTAGGCGAGTAATCCTCGAACTCCCTTGGAAGAAGCCTTTAAACTTCCGCATATGTATAGTTGAGTTTCTACCATGCACCTACAAATGCAAAATACCGAAACTCATTAATGAAACTTAATTCAACACTACTTATTTTGTAGGCCAGAGCACCTTCCTTGGATGGGCCTTTTCTTGTGCTCTCAAGAGTCCGTGTGATTGACTTACCACATTGAATTCAGCCCTACACCTTTCGGTAAGGGGGAATTGGGCGTTCAAACCACAAGTCTCAAATAGGATTTTAACCCCACCCCCTCGGCTGATCTAAGCACCAAATCTCTAGCCAAACTCTTCGTCAAGTGATCGGCGAGATTGTTGTGCGTTCGAACGTAGACCACCGAGACGACTCTGTGTGTGATAAGTTCTCGAACCGAACTGTGCCTCACCCCTAGATGTCGTGACTTCCCATTGTACACTTGGCTATAGGCCTTTGCCAACGTACTTTGACTATCACAAAAGATAGCAATTGGGGAAACCGGCTTTGGCCACAATGGTATCTCAATTACCAAATTCCTTAGCCATTCAGCCTCCCTGCCCGCAGCCGCGAGCGCCACGAACTCCGACTCCATGGTCGAGGTCGTTATGCAAGATTGCTTCTTGGATGCCCAAGATATGGCGCCACCACCCAATAGGAAAACCCAACCACTTATCGAAGTGTGGTCTTCCAAATTGGTGATCTAACTTGCATCGGTATAGCCTTCCAAGCTTGAAGGCATTCCCACATATGTAATGCCATATGTCATAGTCCCATACAAGTACCTTAGTACTCTCCTTAAGGCCTTCCAATGACATTTAATAGGTCGACTTGTGAATCGACTCAACCTGCCCACGGCAAAAGCTATGTCTGGGCGTGTACACGTCATGGCATACATCAAGCACCCTATCACTTGAGAATACTCAAGTTGAGAGATAGGATCTCCACTACTAGGGAGAAGTTTCTCACCTACTTCCATAGGCGTGCTCACAGGGGTGGATTTATCAGCATGGAACTGCTTCATCACCTTCTCGACGTAATGGGATTGTGTCAAGGTAAGAGACTTCCCATCCCTCTTGATCTTTATTCCCAAGATTACGTCGGCCTCTCCAAGATCTTTCATGGAGAACTTGGTTGACAAAAATTCTTTTGTCTTGTCAACCACCTCTTGGTTTGTACCAAAAATTAGCATGTCGTCTACATATAGACATATCATCACCCCTTGACCGGAGCGATCAAATTTGCTATATACACATTGATCTGCTTGATTGATCTTGAATCCATCTTTTAGGACCACATCATCAAACTTTTGATGCCATTGTTTAGGCGCTTGTTTTAGTCCATAAAGAGACTTTACAAGACGACAAACCTTATGCTCTTGTCCGTCTACAACAAAGCCTTCAGGTTGTTTCATGTAGACCTCCTCATCCAACTCTCCTTTGAGAAAGGCCGTCTTCACGTCCATTTGATGAATGACCAGACCATGAATGCTTGCTAGGGCAATCAATAGTCTTATCGTGGTGATCCTAGCAACCGGAGCATATGTGTCAAAGTAATCAACACCCTCCCTTTGCCTAAAACCTTGGATTACCAAACGAGCCTTATATTTGTCAATAGACCCATCGGTTTTCATCTTCCTTTTGAATATCCATTTGCAACCCAATGGCTTGCATCCGGGTGGAAGATCCGCCAATTCCCAAGTGTTGTTGCCAACAATTGAATCCATCTCATCTTGGATAGCTTCTTTCCAAAACGAGACATCTTGGGATTTCATGGCTTCCTCGAACGTCTTAGGATCCTCATCCATATGAAGATATGAAATGACTTGACCCTCCTCTTCCCTAGAACCTTCCATCAAGAACACTTGAAATATAGGCTCATGGGAAACTCGGTCTATTATAAGAGCCGAGTGACTATTCTTTGAAGAGTAGGACGACTCTTCGTCATCACTAGCACCCAAGGGCATTGTGTGCCCAACCTTACCACTATTATTGTGACTTGTGCCCTCTTCCCTAGCCGTATCAAAGGCTTTGTGCTTGAGCACACTTTCCTTACCCCAGACGGCTATTGCCCCGGCACCCGGTGCATCTTTGCCCGAAGTGCCTTCTCTAGGTGCGCTTGCACCCAACATTGGCATAATCGGCGCACCAGCATGGGCCAAGGATCTAGTCAATACGGTTATTCTACTAACTAATCTTCTTTTCCATCCTCTAAGACTTCTAGGTCTCAAGAGAAGGCCCCCTCGTCTCGCCCTAACGCGCCGGCGTCGTGCCCCGCGGCTAATCCGAACCGCGCCCGAGACGTGGTGTGCCACAAATGTGGAGGTCGTGGCCACTATCAAAAAGACTGCCCAAACGTGAAGAAGGTCCTCTTCTCCGAGCATAATGAATATTATAGCGAGGACAAGGATGAGGACGAGCTGGAGTACGAGGCCTCGCCCGAGGCTTATGACATTGATGACGGCGCCGCCTATGGCGTCCCATCACTCGGCCTTGTGGGGAAGTGAGTACTAAGCGCATATCAGGAGAAGGACAATGGGCAACGATTCAACTTGTTCCACACTCGTTGCATTGTGAACAATGTTTCTTTGAGTGTAATTATCGATGGTGGGTCGTGTTCCAACTTCTTGAGTGAGCGGGTCATCAACCACTTCAACATGGCCACGACGCCCCACCCATGTCCCTTCAACCTACAATGGATCTCTTCCGATAGTTCAAGTTGGATAACACATCAAACTCTCCTTTCATTTTGCATTGGTCAATACAAAGAAGAGTTATTATATGATGTGGCGCCGATGGATGCCACTCATTTGATGTTGGGGCGTCCTTGGCAATACGACCGCCGCATGCTCCATGATGGTTACTTTAACACCTAAATGTTCATATACCATGGGAAGCGCGTGACGCTCTTACCTATGAGCGTGAATGAGATATTGCATGATGAGGCCGAAAGGCATAGGGACCGAGTACATGCCCAACGTGCCGCTAGTGCACCTTCTGTGGGCCACGACGGGTCATCACCCAATTCTGCCAGGATGTCCTCCACGCCATTAAAGAACACTGAAAATAAGGAGGAACAGCCTGAGGAGCCTCGCAAAATTCGAAAGAATAAGAGAAATGGCTCACAGCCTTCCACCGCGGCCCCTACGCCCCAGGACGCGCCACCTGCGTGCCAGCCTGCGCCCGCGAGCGGCACAAGCGGCCACGACACCTCTAGGCCGATCCCCATGGGCGACTCTTGGGCCAAAAATCTTAAAACTAAAAATGCTTCAAAGCAGCCCGAGTCCACCCATGATATTGATCGGGCCACCCATGATGACAAGCCACCCTTGCTTGGCTCGTGTGAGAAGCGGCTTTTCTTAGCCCGAAGAAGAGACATCATGCCATCACTCCACGGTAGAGTCTCGTGTTTCTTAGTTGTGCCTCTCCTTTCGGTTACTTCTCACCCCTCAGAACTTCCCAGTTCCATTTCTTCTCTTCCTGATGAGTTTAAGGACGTGATGCCCGATTAGCTCCCACCCAGCCTACTGCCCTTGCGTGGCATAAGAGCACCGGATTGATCTCATTCCCGGGGCCTCTTTGCTCAATCGGACGGCCTACAGGACCTTGCCCCAAGAGACTAAGGAGCTCCAACCTCAAGTCCAAGAACTCCTCGACAAGGGCTACATGCGCGAGTCGCTTAAGATGGCTCGTGGAGGATGTGTGTAGACTACCGCGCCATCAAATACCGTCACCCCATTCCTCGTCTAGACGGCATGTTGGACGAATTAAGTGGTGCCACGGCATTTTCAAAAATTGATCTTAAGTCTGGATACACCAAGTTTGTATGCAAGAAGGAGACGAGTGGAAGACGGCTTTCAAAACATAGCATGGCCCATACGAATGCTTAGTGATGCCTTTTGGTCTTACAAATGCTCGCTCTAGTTTCATGCGTTTGATGAATCATGTTTTAAGAGAGTACATAGGGAAATTTGTAGTGCTTTATTTTGATGATATATGATGGGGGTCGTCCGGATCGGATGATATCAAAATTTAAATTTATAAACCGAACCCCAATTGTAGTATAAGGGTAGGGTGTCGAACACACGGGAGTTCGTGCGTTGAGTGTACCAAGAAGACTAAAAAGAGGTAAAAGAAAGGCAAAAACAAGGAAAATCAAAGGGAACAACCCGGACCGACTTTGGTCACTTCGGTCCGAGGTTGGATCGATGCGAGTTTGGTCGGGACCGACACTGGGGAAGTCGGGCCCGATGTACTGGGTAACTCGGTCTTGGCAAATATGGTAGATCGATCTTGGGTGTTTGGGTTCCTTCCCTAACTAGACTTGGGTGATTCCACCCCAATTCAGCCAATAAGTGTTGATCCTTATGAGATCGAGGTTGTTTGCCTTCGATCCCTCCACTCTACACTTCGACCTTAGGGAGTTTTCACTCTCCTTCGATGCTAGGTCTAGTGACGGGCTCGAGATCACTTTCGCTTACTCTTACCAACCACAAGCCCTAGATCCCTTGTTCTCACAAGAGAATTGAAGCTCAATGAAGAGAGGATTCATAGATCAAGCACTCAAGGCTATGGAATTGGGGGTTCACACCCAATCCTAGCTAGGGGATTCCCCCATAGCCCAAGACTATGGAATCTACTCCATCAAGTAAGAGTAAAAAGCAATCGAAAAGCAAAGCAAGCAAATCTCAATCATCAAACTCAAATCAAAGCCAAATTGCATTCAAATCAAAGGGGTTCACAATATCCAAGTCTCAAATCCACTAAACAAAAGCAAAACAAGTTCAAACTCACTAATCTCTCCTAGAACTCCACCGATTTCCACTCGTCTTCTCCTCTTCCTTCCTCCTCTTGCTCTCCAAGTCTTCCCTTGAGCCCTTAAGAGTGATTAGATGTGTATCCCCCCCATAAGCTCCTCTAAGCTCTCTCTAATTATCCTCTCCTTTGATTGGGGACCAAGGAATTCTAAAATTAGAAGAAGGGCAAAAGTGAAAGATCACAATAATGTGCCTTGGAGCCCAATCCTCACTTAAGCCGACTTGGATCGACACGGGTGGACCTCGGGCCCGACGTTGCCAACGTCGGTCCGAGCCTCTAAAGTGCCAACTCGGGCCCGACTTGCTGGGCATGTCGTTCCGGGGCTTCGATCCTCTTCTTTACTTGGTTTTCCTTGAGCTCCTCTTCGTTCTTTGCATGACTCTTCCACTCCTTTGCTCCCTAGCTTTGCTCCTCCTTAGAAACTCCTCCAAAACGTCCTCAAATGCGCCATTTTACCTACAAAACACAACAAATTCGCATAGTCTCCGAATCTCATAAAAAATCGGGAACTAAGCTAAAAAGGGACAAAACTAACAAAGAAAGGAACAAAAGACACATATTTACAAGGGAAACTAACCACTAAAACACCACCAAAATGAGAGACATCAATATATTGATTTATTCCACTTCACTAACCTCTCATGTCGAGCACCTTAGGCTAGTTTTAGAGTGCCTTCGACGTGAGACATTATTTGCAAATATGGCCAAGTGTGTGTTTTGCAGGGACTCCACGAATTTTCTTGGTTTCGTGGTATCCAAGGACGGGTTGCGAGTGGACGATGAGAAAATTAAAGCCATCCGCAAATGGCCTACTCCCACAACGCTCACTATGGTTCGTAGCTTTCTTGGCTTGGCCGGATTTTATGGGCGGTTTGTTAAGGACTTTTCGTCTATAGCGGCGCCCCAATATAATCTCACCAAGAAGGCCACGGCCATCAAGTGTTGTGACGTGCATGAGACCGCGTTCAATGACCTCAAGGACACCTTATGCAAAGCCCCAGTGCTCGTGCTCCCGGACTTTAACAAGCGTTTTGAAATAGAACGTGAAGCCTCGGACTTTGGCATTGGCGGCGTGCTTATGAACTATGAAGTTAAGCGTGCTAGAACGAGAGTAGTACCGGGATGGGTGACCTCCTGGGAAGTCTTTCGGGTTGGAATGGGATAGCCCTTCTAGAGCCTCGGGCCTTACAAATGAAGCGCCATCCCATGCCAACCCCAGGACTTCCCAGGAGGTCACCCATCTTAGTACTACTCTCGCCCTATCACACTTAACTTCATAGTTCTTTTGACTACTCGAACCATGAAAAGGAAGAGCTCTTGTTGGCATCGGGAGCACCTCAATCTCTTATGAACTATCGGGGTGTTACAATCTCCCCCACTTAAGCACTTGACGGCCTCGTCAAGACTCAAGGACCGCCCCCTGGGTCGAGTGACCGCTCTCCGGCTAAGCCAACTCGTAACCCAAAGTCTGCTCTAATGCCATTTATAAGGCCCGAGGCGCTAGAAGCGCTATCCCATGCCAACCCGAGAGACTTCCCAAGAGGTCACCCATCCTGAGACTACTCTCGTCCTAGCACGCTTAACTCCATAGTTCTTTTAACCTCTCGAACCATGAAAAGAAAGAGCTCTTGTTGGCATGGGGAGCACCTCAATCCCTTATAAATTCTCGGGGTGTTACAATCTCCCCCACTTAAGAGCACCTCAATCCCTCATAAATTCTCGGGGTGTTACACAAGGACCATGCCGCCCTCGCATACCTCAAGTCTCAAACCACTTTGAGCTGGCGACATGCACGTAGGGTGTAGTTCATGGAGAACTTTCCCTACGTCATAGCTCATAAGAAAGGCAAGGACAATGTTGTGGCCGATGCCCTATCTAGAATATACATCCTTCTTTCTTCCCATCAAACTCGATTATTTGGTTTTAATTTGATTAAGGAGCAATATGAACATGATAACTATTTTTCTCCTATTTTTCATGATCCAACCAATAATCGTAAGCATGAGTCTTTCTTTTTGGACAATTGTTTTCTATTTCGGAAAGGGAAACTTTGTATTCCCTCGTCTTCTATACGTGTTGTCTTATTGAAGGAAGCTCACAAAGGTCTAGCCCACTTTGGAGCCTCTCGTACACTTGCACATCTACGAGAGAATTTCTTTTGGCCATCCATGGCCATGGACGTGACTCGCTTTTGCAAGTCATGTGTGACGTGCAACAAGGCCAAGTCCACCTCTAAGCCCACGGCCTATACACACCAGTGCTCATTCCTAGCGCCCCGTGGGAGGATATTAGCATGGACTTCATCACCGGCCTTCCACTCTCCAAGAGAGGTAAAGATTCTATCTTTGTCGTGGTTGATAGATTTTCCAAAATGGTACATTTATTGCGTGTCGAGGAACAAACAATGTCGTGGAGGTCTCGGCCTTGTTCTTCGACAATGTAGTAAAGCTTCATGGTATTCCGCGCACTATTGTTAGTGACGTGATAGATGTTCGTTGCTCATTTTTGGAGAACTCTATGAGCCAAACTAGGTACGAAACTTCTCTTCTCTACCTCCTATCACCCACAAACCAATGGTCAAACGGAGGTGACCAACCGGACCCTAGGCACGCTCCTACGAGCCATGCTTAAGTCCAATACTCGACAGTGGGAGGACTTACTCCCATTTGTTGAGTTTGCTTACAATAGGTCAAGACACTCGACGATGAAAAAGTCTCCATTCGAGGCCGTGTATGGGTGCAATCCACATGCACCGCTCGACCTTGTGCCTCGGCCCTTGAAGGACGGTGAGCACATTGGCGGCACCCAACGGGGCGAGTAAGTGAAGGAGCTACATGCTCGTACAAAGGCTCAATTGGAGCGGCGGGCTCAACAATATCAAAAACAACACAATAAGGGTCGTCGTCCCTTGGTGCTCGAGCCAGGAGACTTGGTGTGGCTTCGCTTGAGGAAAGAGCGGTTCCCTTCGCAGGTGAAAACAAAGTTGCATGATCGCGGAGACGGCCCCTTCAAGGTCCTTCAATGCGTGAACAACAACGCTTATGTCCTCGATCTCCCCGACAAGTATAGTGTCCATGCCACCTTCAACGTGGCCGACTTGTCTCCTTAAATCGAACCTCCCTTTGATGATGAAGAAACGGGGACGTTTCCGAGCCAAGGGGGAAGGATGATGCGCTCACGCCCACCATGTCGGCCAACGATGAGGAGGATGCCCTACAAGTTCGCTTCAACGGCCCCATCATACGGAGCCGTCCCAAACAAGTGGCCCGAGCCACCCATTCCATCATCACCCGAGCCATGGCGAGCATAGGGTCCATTGATGCGTCTAAGGATATCACCATCACCTATCTCCATGAAGACGGCATCCAAGGATTAGAGGTTAGCTCCCTAGATCCGCCCCAGCTCGCGGCTCGGACCGGCCTTGATCTTCTCTGTGGCCGTGCCCCATCGCGCCCCAGGCCGCGACCGCGACCGATGCCTTGCTCCCCAAGGAGTCCAACGCATTTCGAGGCCCGGCCCAGGCCGTTCAGTCCGCGTCCCGCATGCCTTGCGGCCCACTCCATCAGGTCGTGTCCAAGACGCGTCCCGGCCGTGTTCTCTCTCTATGTGCCGTGCGGCCTAATACATGCAGCCTTGTCCACGCGCCAGCTCTCGACTTGTGCCCCAAGCATCCCGACACGGCCCCATGCGCCCTTATTCCATCCTTGGCGCCCAAGTCTTGGCCCGATAGACACAAGGAGCCTCTCGGCCGGCCTTGGCCCGCGTTTCATCCCACGGCCCATGCCGCCTATCTTAGTTAGTTAGATACAATATTTTCCTTGATTTTATTTTGGATATTGGAGATATACGATTTAGGATTATTGTTAGTAAAATCGCATATCTTATTTATTTCGTTTTATTTGATTGCTTTATTTTATGAGAAAACTCTATCTTTAGCATAAGATAGAATTCTCTTTCCTAGATTAGAATTAGCCTAGTTTCTTTTTTATTTAAGTCATACAATTGTACTCATAATTTTTAACGCATAATTGAAGAATTGTTTCGCTGTTGGATCGTAAGTCAGTTAATGAGGGCGTCCTTAACTGGGTTAAGGGCGTCCTTTAGTGCAGCGGAAAGTAGACTTAACAGAATACAAGATAAGATAAGCGAACACAGGTATTTATAGAGGAACCCCACTAAGACCAACTAGTCTTGCGGGTAAACCTCTACCTCCGTTGGAGGATTTTCAATAGCCGTCCCTTATCTTATTGAGAGTGAGTCCTTACAACTTAGGCGAGTCGTTACACTTCTCTGAGCTAAGCGTCCGTCCTTAGCCTCACTAGTAACACTCCTTTCAACCTAACAAGTAACCTAACACTTTTAGCTATAAGGAAGCTATCACTCACGTCTCTCACGGTTCGTTGTGAGAGACAAACTACAACTCTAACTTATTTGTGGTTTGTTTTGGATTTAATGTGGTTCGACTTTCTTTCTCTTGCTTCAAGCTCACTTGATCTTCTTGATCTTCGTTCGTGTTCTTGAATGCTTCGGGAGAGCTTGAGAGAAAGTCTTCAAAGTCCACACCGCTATGCACACCCTTGAGGGGGTATTTATAGCGGAAGTGGTTCTTGTCCTCTAGCGTCCTCTGAGACTTGGTCAGACGCTTGATCTTCCATCAACGGTGCGATGAGCTCCTTGAGGAAGTCAACTCTGTTGACGCTTGGGAAGCCTCCGCGTGGGTAGGGGACCATCGCTGGGAAAGTGACATCTTTGGAGTTGTCTACACGTGCCCAGACAAGGGAAGCTTCCTTCTGAGAACTACGGCCGGACGTGATGTAATCATGTTGGGGCGGCCTTGATTTGAATTTGAACTTCGTCCGTATTTTGGCGCGCGTCCCTTCTTGATGAGGATGCCGTCCTATCTGCGCAGGAACTTGGCCAACTACGTTTAGCTTTGGAAGTTCTGATGACGTGCGTCCCTACAGTTTAGGGACTGCCGTTCACTTATTGTCCTTTTCGCTCATGTGCGTCCACTGGACTTACCTGAGATCAACACTTGGACAACTTATCAAATACCTTTGAGTTTCTCATTATCAAAACAAGGGACGATCATCATTGGTTTAGATATTAATGATTGGCGTCCTTAATATCGTCCCAACAATTTCCCCCTTTTTGATGATGACAAACTCTTTCAAATAATACGCACAGAAGTAAAGCTTTTAGCATGAGAAACTACACTTGATTTTCTTTTCAGCTTAGGTTGGCATGCAACACATTTTTTTTAGTGCGTTCTATCTTATTCTTAACAAGCGTCCTTTGGACTTGGCCGAAATTCCCCCTAAACACATGCTTTCTATGATAACTTAAAGACAATCGCATCTCTGCAAAACTATACTTCCCCCTTTTGGCATCATCGAAAAGGAGAACAAGTCGAAAAGCATGCAAGCACAAAGTCATAACTAGAGTAAAGAACGCTTAGACAAAATGAAGCACAAATGTAATGAACTGCATTCAGAAGGAGAGAAGAGTACGATCATTACAGACATTCACAAATAGTGTTCAAAACGGGGACAGCGTCCCATTGTCTTAACAAAAGCAAAAGAAAAGATAAACTGTTTCAGGGTTAGAGAGGGGGGAGGTGATCATTTGCGGGGACGCTTGCCAAGGGCCTTGAGGTGTTGCTCCTGAAGATGGTTGTTCTGTGCAAGGAGCTCGTTGTTGCGCTCAAGAAGTTCTGTGTGGGTGTGAAGGGTGTCGTGAACCTGTTGAATTAGATCTATCATCATGCACTGGTTCTCGATCATCATGCCCATCAGATACTTCGTAGAGTGCTTCTCGGCCTCATCAGGGACGCTCATACCATCGAGCTCGTCCTCTTCATCAGCATCGTCCTCTGCTGGCGTCCCTACGACTTGCAAATTCTCAGCTTCTGGATCACCTTGAGCATCTCTAGCAGCAGCAGCAGCGGCCTTAGCCTTGCGTTCCGCTTCCTTTTGCTCCTTGGCCATTTGCCTCTTCACAGAAGGAAGCGGCTCATCACACCTCAATTTGCCAACAGGGGGGAGGGTGATTTGCCTGACGTCCCAATGGATCCCAAAGGTCTGCTCTGTTTTGGGGACGTAGAGGCCTTGCTGCTTCATTATCTGCTTGACCAGTCCTGGGAAGGGAAGAGAATGGCGTCCACCGGTGCACTTGCCCATGTGCTCCAAGATTACCCGTGGCAAGTTGATTGGCTTGCGTTCCAAGAAGGCGTCCAGCAAGATACTGTCAGTTATCTGGACTATCGACTTCTTTTCTTGGCGGGGGACGACCATGCGCACAATGAAGTGATGCGCAAGGACGCCCGTCTTGGAGAGGCAATGGGCGACCCTGTCCTTAGCGACTGGTTGTCTCCCGTTGAAAATGCGAGTGAAGATCTCTTCCTGGGAGAACCGGCCAAAATTCTTGTTGGGCAGGTCATGGAGTGCATCTGGAGGAGAGGGACGCAGGCCTAGCATATTGCGGACGGTATCCTCAGCAATTGAGTACTCGTCCCCATCAATTTCGAACGACCCTTGAGGCTTCCCTTTTACTTCAGATATTTCGAATTTTGAGTAAAAGCGGAGAACCTGGTCGGGGTCGACTTCAGCGGCCTCGGCGCCTAGGTGCGTCCATCCCTGGAACTCCAGCAGTTCCAGAAACTCTTGCCTCTGATTCTCTTCCAAAAACTGGGCGGTGAAAAGGAGCGGCGACAGAATCTTCTTTAATCTTTTCTGCTTGCTGCCGTTGCTGATGATGACCTCGTCACCAGCGTCCTGTTCATCACCATCTCCGTCCTCATCCTCGGGCTCCTCATCCTGGAGAGGGGCGTCCTCTTCATCTGAGGCTTCGTCCCCTTGGTCATGGGACTCAGCCATTTCCGTGCCCTCAGCAGTGGACGCTTGTTCTGGGGGACGCGCGTCCACAGCTCGAGTCCTCTCCAAGGACTCTGTAGGGACGGTGAGAGGAGACGTCCCTTGGACTTGAGCAGATGCCTCGACGGTCTGAGCGGGCGGAGGAGCAGGTGGAGGAGAGACTCTGGGAGGAGAGGGAGAAGGAGTTCGTATCTTAGCCTTTGAAGCGGGGGCAGAGGAGGAGTTGGGCGGAGCCATGGATATAGGCTTCACTTTGAGCGGAGCAGGGGGAGGAGGCGGCTTCTTGGCAGGAGAGTCCTCAAGAGTAATCACTTTTGGTACAGCGTCCTTGGCCGGGACCTGTACGTGAGGGGTCGCCTGTTGAGCGGTTGGCATGGGCTTTGCCAAGTCCGCCTCAATCTCTGCCTGAAGCGGATCGGAGGTAGCCGCAGGAGCAGGAGCGGGAGTGACGTCCTCTATCCTTGGTGGAGGAGGAGGAAGGCGAGGGACGTCTTGCAAACTCTGCTGGATCGCCGCAGCAATGGCGTCCTTTTCGGCCTGCTCTTGCCGGGCCTTCTCCTCTTTCTCTATTGCCAGCTCCGAGAGGCGGATAGCGGCCATTTGTTGCTCGGTCACGCCCTCGAGCTCAGCAGACGTCTTCCAGCGTCTCTTTGGGGCGGGAGGAGGGGAGGAAGGAATTGGTTTTGGTGGTGAGGAGGAAGGGCCTTTTATTTGGAGCGTTTTGGAAGGAGGGGGAGAGGAAGGCCTTTTGCGTTTTTGAGAAGGGACAGAGCCCGCAGGAGCCACAACGAACTCCATGATATCAGGGAGCAGTTTGGCAAGCTCGTCCACGGTTCCACCAAAGGTGTCGGATATGATGCCTGGCCCCATAAAGGGAGGGTTGGTGTGGTTGGTTTCTTTGAGGCGGGGTTGGACGTATGTGACCATGAAGTAGTGTAGGAGGCGTTTGACTTTGGGAGGGTGGTCATGAGCGGACACCCGTAGGCAAATGTTAGCGAGCGTCCGAGGCTCTTTCTCTAGCCAGTCCTCAATTAGGGGGTCAAGAGGAGGACGGCGCTTTGGTTGGGAGGGGAGACCTTGGATAGTGCCTTTTGCAGAGTGTGCTGGTTCTGGCTCGGGTTTAAACGGTCTCTCAAGAAATTGGAAGCGTTTTTGTGAGGGTTTGGAATAAGGGCGAGATGATTGGGATTTTTGTGGAGGAGGTTGGGAGCGTTGTTGCTGAGGAGGGGTGGTGGAGTGGCGGCGTTGGGTGGATTGAGAAGAGGAATGGTGGCGAGGAGGTTCTTGGCGGCCGGAAAGTCTGCCTCTCGAGTCCATTAATGACCGGCCTCTTACCGGAGGAGATCTCGAGGAGCTAGGGTTTTTCGCCGCCGACGAGGGTGACGGATTTTTAGAAGCTCTGGTGTTGGCCATTTGAGAGAGGGTTTATATAGAGGAAGATTAGGGTTTAGGGTGAAATTTCGGGATGCGTTTGAAGATTTTGAAGATCTTGAGAGATTTCTATAAGTGAGCAAACAACAGAGGAGCAAAGAAGGTTTTTCGGAGTGCACAGGTGGGTATTTATAGGAAGAAGACGAAGTTGGACGGTCAAGGGTAACAGGGTCTTTACACTCGGCTTCCTCCACCCGCCTTCCCACACGTGGCTTTCTTCTTTGCTAAGAAACACAGCTGTTGAGCACTGATTGCGCATATCCCGAGATCTTCGCTGAAACTTCTCTAAGACGGTTCACCTTCCCAATTTCAAACATTCAAACTTCTCACAACGGCAAAGGACTCTGACCTGGCGTCCTTTCAACACACAAAACTTTACTTCACTGAACTGAACCACGGCGTCCCAGACACTGATCTCAACCTCTGAACTTAGAACTCTGTACGGACAACTCTCAGCTCTTAACACGCGTCCCTTTGATCATTTAGAACCATTTTTGAAAATCAAGCAAGTACGTCCCGTAAAGATAAAACAAAGAACGCTCATAGGACGCGTTTGCAAGATTCTCGGCCTGGGTAAGCTTAGAGTTCCCATCATTTCGGCTTATAATGAGGGTAGGTTGATCAGGGATACTCTTGAGAAGAAGAGCGAATTGAATACCGTTCAAAAACATGAACAACACATATGTCTTAGACTAGCGTCCTTTAAAGATGACTTTAATGCATGACATTGCTTTAAAACGAGTTCTCAACAAAACATAGCCAATCATGGAGGGAATAATAGAACGGGACTTGATTATTTAAAAGTTATCATCCCCAAAAGCAACCGGAGGTGCTCGAAGGGACGTCTATCAAGTGCTTTTGTGAAAATATCGGCCACTTGGTCCTCAGTCCTAACATGATCCACTCTAACTAATCCAAGTTCAACATTATCACGAAGAAAGTGATGTCTTATATGAATATGCTTCGTCCTAGAATGATGAACAGGATTTTTGGCAATACTTATAGCACTAGTGTTATCACACAAGATAGGGACTGTGTTGAGGAACGTACCATAATCTTCAAGTTGGTACTTGATCCATAGGACTTGTGAGCAGCACGAAGCAGCAGCAACGTACTCAGCTTCCGCGGTTGAGAGTGCCACGGAGTTTTGCTTTTTGGATCCCCAAGATACAAGGCACGAGCCCAGGAATTGAGCCATTCCTGAGGTGCTCTTCCTATCCACCACATGGCCAGCGTAATCTGCGTCAGAGTACGCTACCAGGTTTAGGGACGTCCTTCTGGGATACCATAGGCATAGGTCATCCCGTCCCTCGAGGTATCTGAAGATTCTCTTCACTTCTTGCATGTGGGACTCTTTTGGATTTGCTTGGAAGCGAGCACATAAGCACACAGCGAACATGATGTCGGGACGACTTGCCGTTAGGTATAGCAAGGACCTGATCATTCCTCTGTAGAGCTTTTGATCTACACTCTTGCCTTCTTCATCAGCATAAAGGCGAGTGTTGGGGGAGATGGGAGTATCAATGGGTTTTGAAGAGTTCATCCCATACTTCTCAAGCATTTCACGAATGTACTTTTGTTGATGAATGCGCGTCCCATCTTTGAGCTGAGTGATTTGGAGTCCCAAGAAGAAGTTGAGTTCTCCTATGAGGGACATCTCAAACTCACTACTCATCAAGTTCTTGAATTCCTCTACAAGATTCATGTTAGTGCTTCCAAAGACTATGTCATCGACATAGACTTGGACAATCAAGACATCTTTAAGGACTTTCTTTAAGAAAAGTGTTTTATCAATGTTACCTCGTGTGTACCCGTTGGACAAGAGGAAGGACGCAAACCTATCGTACCATGCACGAGGGGCTTGCTTGAGTCCATAGAGTGCCTTGTCCAAGAAGTACACATGATCAGGGTGATCAGCGTCCTCAAATCCTGGAGGTTGAGCGACGTACACTTCTTCTTTGAGCTTGCCGTTGAGGAAGGCTGTTTTGACATCCATTTGAAAAAGCTTGAACCCTTTGTGAGCGGCATAGGCGATAAGGAGGAGAATGGCTTCAATTCTGGCAACAGGAGCGAAGGTCTCATCATAGTCGATTCCTTCCTCTTGTCTATAGCCTTGAGCCACAAGCCTTGCTTTATTTCTTGACACACGACCACTCTCATCAAGCTTGTTCCTGTAGACCCACCTCGTCCCTATTATGTTTTTGTTTCTTGGACGAGGGACGAGGGTCCAAACCTTGTTTCTTTCAAACTGATTCAGTTCTTCTTGCATGGCTTGAATCCAATCAGCGTCCTGAAGTGTCTCCTTTATGTTTTTAGGTTCAATTAAGGACACAAAGGCGTTGAAGGCACAGAATGCTATGTTGGCATTATGGGACTGATTCACAGCTGATCTTGTTTGAACTCCTTTAGACATATCTGAGATGATTTGTTCTGTTGAATGAAGTCTTGAAAGATTGGATCCCTTATGAGTATCGTCCTTTGCAGGAGTACATCTAGGGTCCGTCCAATCAGATTCATCTGAGTCAAACCCGTCGTCTTCATTGAAAGGCTCAAAGTGTTCCCCCTCAAGTTGAGCGTCCATTTCTTGACGCTGTTCACCTTGTAAGCTTGATTCAGCACCATCATGTTGACCCGGTGATTCACTCCGAGAGAGAATTTCCTGAGCAGCACTGGGAACTTCCACTGAGACTTCTTCAGGGTTTGGAGTAGCGTCCTTAGGAACATAGTATTTTCCAGAGGACCCAAGATCAACTTCATCGTCGGAGTCGTCCTGCTGAGAAGAATATGAGCGATCTTTCCCACTTGATTTTTCTTTGTGAGAGGCACTTTCCTTGAACACAACATGAATGCTCTCCTCAAGCCTTAGAGTTCGTTTATTGAAAACTCTATACGCTTTACTGGTGAGGGAGTACCCAAGGCATATGGCTTCGTCACTTCTTGCATCAAACTTTCCAAGTCTTTCTTTATCATTGTTGTGAATAAAGCATTTGCATCCAAAGACTT
This sequence comes from Polygonum maritimum, assembly GCA_963924305.1. Lineage (NCBI taxonomy): Eukaryota > Viridiplantae > Streptophyta > Magnoliopsida > Caryophyllales > Polygonaceae > Polygonum > Polygonum maritimum. The sequence goes on from OZ002728.1 coordinate 16,674,463, forward strand.
TGAGATAGTCGATGCGAGCCTTTCTTCCCTTCAACAACTCATAGGACGTCTTCTTCAGCAAAGGACGGATCATGGCTCGATTGACAATATAGCATGCTGTAGCAATAGCTTCCGCCCAGAAGTACTTGGGGACGCTATTAGCTAAAAGCATAGTCCTAGCCATATCCTCCAGCGTCCTATTCTTTCTTTCCACCACTCCATTTTGTTGAGGAGTCCTTGGAGCTGAGAAGTTGTGAGAGACTCCATGTTGATCACAATAGGCCACGAACTCTGAGTTTTGAAACTCCGTCCCATGATCTGATCTTATGGATTTGAGAGGCGTCTCAAGCGCAACTTCCACTTGTTTGATGAAGACTTTGAATGCGTTGAAGCAATCTGTTTTTGAAGCTAAGAAAAGAACCCAGGTGAATCGAGAATAATCATCTACAAGGACGTAAATGTACCTCTTTCCACCATAGCTCAACGTCTTCATTGGTCCACAAAGATCCATATGGAGAAGTTCCAAAGGTTTCTTTGTGCTGACATCGTTCTTAGACTTAAAGGACGTTCTTGTTTGCTTCCCTTTGATACAGGCTTCACACTGTTCAATTTTCTCAGGATCAATTTGGGGAAGACCTTTCACAAAATTTCTTTGATGAAGCTTGTGGATTGTGCTTGGTCCAGCATGGCCAAGTCGGCGATGCTAGAGGTCAGCGTCCTCCTTTGACACAGATAAGCACAACTCAGATTTTGGCTTGAACTCCTGATTGAAGATGTAGACATTGTTCTTTCTGACTCCTTTGAGGACGACTTTGTTTGATTTCTTGTTGATGACGAGGCACTCCTTTGAGTCAAATGTGACTCGGTTTTCACCTTGATCACACATTTGAGAGACGCTCAGGAGGTTGAAGCCAAGTCCTTCAACAAGGCTAACATTTGTCGCTTTGATGGACGGATTGAGAATAGCAGTTCCCGTCCCTTTGATCTTTCCTTTGCCCTTGTTGCCAAACGAGACAGTTCCTCCCGTGGCGCTACTTTGGATAGAAGTGAGATGGATCTGGCTTCCTGTCATATGGTTTGAGACGCCACTATCAATGATCCATGGGCGTCCCCTCACTTCCACCTGCCAAAACAAAGTTAGTGTTTGGCGACCCAGGCAAGGTGTTCCTTACCTGGTTCGTTACAGAAATAGAACTTTGGTTCTGGCATATAGTCACTTATATTCACGTCATTTGAAATAGCATGCTTTCGGAAAGAACTCTTAGACCGTCTAGGACGTTTAGGGTTAGCCTTAGGGACTGACTTATTATTCTCAATGTTGGTCCTAGCAGCTTTGCCACTTTCAATGTCGTTCTCCATTTTTAAGCATTCATATTTAAAGTGATCTCCTTTTCCACAATACCAACACGTCCTATAGTAAGTACCAAGGTAGTACTTCTTGTTGGGACGTTGGATTTTGTTCTCTTTCATCTTTTGAGGGTTACAAACTTTCGAACCCTCCCCCTTAGCAATTTTCTTATAGATCCTATGACTGGTGGAGTTAGTGTAGTAGTCCTCTTAACCTTTCTCTCCACTTTCTAGGACTCTAATTCTTTCTAGGAGATTCTTAGTCTTTTCCTTTTCCAATTCAAGTTCTGAAGTTTTGCTTGCCTCAAAGTCGCTAGGGAGAGAATTCCTAGTGTCAGACTCGTAGCCTAGTCCTCTCTTGGCCGGGACAAACACCATTGGTTGAACTTCCTCAATCGCTGGGCTTTTCCCTAACACTTTCACCTCTTCCCTAAGCTTAGCATTCTCTAGCTTAAGACACATCACTTCAGTTTTCAGGGATTTGACTTCGACACATGAGGACTCTAGTTGTAATGACACTGTAGAACAGTTCTCACATTCAACTAACACATTTTCACTTTTAAGTTCAAGTTCATCCATTCTATGTTGCATAGCTACGCTTTCTTCCATGATTCTATTGATGAGCTTAATAAGTTTGGATTTGGAACACTTTTCCAAGGAATTCATCATGGATTCACGAGTTACCTCTTGTTCCTTTTCAGGAGCGTCCTCTTCAATGACTGGGGCGTCCTCCACAGCCATGTACGCCACTTGCTCATCATCTGAGGCGTCCTCTACGGCTATGTATGCAACTGGTCCTTCGGGTTCTTCATCATCAGAACTCACATTATCCCATGCGGCTTCACATGCTCCCAAGAGGGCTTTCATTTTCATTTCCTTTGAGCTTAGTCCCGTAGTACACCTTTTAGCAAAGTGTCCTTTCTTGTTACATTTGTAGCAAGTAAGTTCCTTCATCTCTGCCTCTGTATACTTGGGACTCTCCTTTTTGTAAGGCATCTTGTTTTTCTTGGAATCTCTGGTCTTTTTACCCCATAAGCGAGCAACTTTGTGTAGAAGGGCAATCTCTTCCTCTTCTTCTAGCTGTTCCTTGGTCTTGCTTTCCTTCTCTCTCAAGGCTTGAGCACGCATTCTTTCACGATTCTCATTTTTATTTGCTTCCACCATTAAAGCAATGTCTCTTTGGTGGCGCAGATACTCAGTATACTCTGGAGTTGACGTCATCAAGGCGAGATCTGTCTGGGGGTTCCTAGCCAATTCAGCCATATCGGCTTCCCTTCTTGCTTCATAGCCTCTCAGCTTCCCATAGATTTCTTCCATATCCAGGGTCTTGTTGGCTGTATTTTCCTTGAACGTAGTCCTATCAAAATTCCATTTCCTTGTAAGTCCATCAATGACTACTCCAACTCTGTTCCTCATTGAGATTTCAGCTTCTGGGATGCCCAAATTTCGCATCTTGGTCACAAGAGCTTCAAAGCGGTATGAGTAGTCTTTGACAGTTTCATTAGGCAGCATTCTGAAGGCATAGAACTCTCGTTTGATTTCAAGCTTAACGTCTTCCTTCATCTCCGCCGTACCCACATGGTACTTCTCAAGAGCTTCCCATTGTAGTTTGGCCGTTGCCAGATTGCTAACCCGGGTGGCGTCCCTCTCGCAAAGGGACGCTTGAAGGAAGCATATTGCCTTAGCGTTTGTTTCCAAAAGCTTGAATTCGTCAGGACCCCACTCGTCCTCTTTGTCTTTCTTCTCATCAGGGATGGTAAGGTCACCTTATATGATCACTCTCCAGCATTGATAATTCTGACTTCTGCAAAAGTTCTCGAAGCGGATCTTCCAGCGGTTGAAGTTGCCGTCCGTCAGGCGAGGAGGCTTTACAAAGGAGATTCCAATAGGTTCCATGTCCATCTTGTACCTGCAACTCAACAAAATCTAGAGCGCCGGCTCTGATACCAATTGTTGGATCGTAAGTCAGTTAATGAGGGCGTCCTTAACTGGGTTAAGGGCGTCCTTTAATGCAGCGGAAAGTAGACTTAACAGAATACAAGATAAGATAAGCGAACACAGGTATTTATAGAGGAACCCCACTATGACCAACTACTCTTGCGGGTAAACCTCTACCTCCGTTGGAGGATTTTCAATAGCCGTCCCTTATCTTATTGAGAGTGAGTCCTTACAACTTAGGCGAGTCGTTACACTTCTCTGAGCTAAGCGTCCGTCCTTAGCCTCACTAGTAACACTCCCTTCAACCTAACAAGTGACCTAACACTCTTAGCTATAAGGAAGCTATCACTCACGTCTCTCACGGTTCGTTGTGAGAGACAAACTACAACTCTAACTTATTTGTGGTTTGTTTTGGATTTAATGTGGTTGGACTTTCTTTCTCTTGCTTCAAGCTCACTTGATCTTCTTGATCTTCGTTCGTGTTCTTGAATGCTTCGGGAGAGCTTGAGAGAAAGTCTTCAAAGTCCACACCGCTATGCACACCCTTGAGGGGGTATTTATAGCGGAAGTGGTTCTTGTCCTCTAGCGTCCTCTGAGACTTGGTCAGACGCTTGATCTTCCATCAACGGTGCGATGAGCTCCTTGAGGAAGTCAACTCTGTTGACGCTTGGGAACCTCCGCGTGGGTAGGGGACCATCGCTGGGAAAGCGACATCTTTGGAGTTGTCTACACGTGCCCAGACAAGGGAAGCTTCCTTCTGAGGACTACGGCCGGACGTGATGTAATCATGTTGGGGCGGCCTTGATTTGAATTTGAACTTCGTCAGTATTTTGGCGCGCGTCCCTTCTTGATGAGGACGCCGTCCTATCTGCGCAGGAACTTGGCCAACTACGTTTAGCTTTGGAAGTTCTGATGACGTGCATCCCTACAGTTTAGGGACTGCCGTTCACTTGTTGTCCTTTTCGCTCATGTGCGTCCACTGGACTTACCTGAGATCAACACTTGGACAACTTATCAAATACCTTTGAGTTTGTCATTATCAAAACAAGAGACGATCATCATTGGTTTAGATATTAATGACTGACGTCCTTAATATCGTCCCAACATTCGCTTAGTCGAGTGAATCGCCTAACTCCAAACCGTGCGTTCACCCCTTGTCCCGAACCATAGCTCGCCCTCGAACACCTCATGTGCATGTTCCGCCCATGTTCGAGCCATCACGTTGGCCGAACCTAAAATCCACAATCTCCATCCCGTTGGAGGCTGCTATCACTTGCTTCCACGAACTCCGAAGTGACATCCAAGGCGATCTTAGCAATCCTGTCGCACTCTTTGGCCTTGTACGAGAACAAGAGCGCATCAAAACTGTGACCTAATCCCCCTCGCAAGCGCGTCTGTTCATCGCACATACCAACAGGGACTCGAGTCAGGCGACGGAATCGAGAGTCATAGCACTATATGGTCTTAATCAACTAAGTTTGATCGAGTATGGGATTCGATGATGCGCATCGCTGAGTCGGACTTTGAATTCCAAGGCGGTCTTAGCAATCCTGTCGCACTCTTTGGCCTTGTACGAGAACAAGAGCGCATCAAAACTGTGACCTAATCCCCCTCGCAAGCGCGTCTGTTCATCGCACATACCAACAGGGACTCGAGTCAGGCGACGGAATCGAGAGTCATAGCACTATATGGTCTTAATCAACTAAGTTTGATCGAGTATGGGATTCGATGATGCGCATCGCTGAGTCGGACTTTGAATTGTCGTTCCATAAAGCGTCTCACTTCAAAAAACTGTTTTGGGTTGTCGATCCAATGAAAACCCTAATTTGTCACGCGAAACCTTAATTTGCAATTCCGTTTGCAATCTTGTACAACAAGTTCAAAACTCTAAGATTAAAATTCGTGATTGATGGAGAGAGGTCCAAAGAATATTTCTTGAGAAAGAAGAAAGCCTCAAACTTTTGGGCAAGAGGTGAAGAGTAAGATATTTATGCAAAGGTGGAGATCTTAGCTCCATTCAAACCTTGAGTGGCGTAATGTACAAGGAAGATTCCTCAATCAGGGCAAGAGATCGAGACTAAAACATCAACCTATCAAGACGGAAACAAGGATTGCACAGCCGGCGACGATCAAGATTCTCTTGATCGTTCACGTGCGATCGTGAAGTCAAACCGTGGACCAACCCCGCGCATGGCCAAACATCTGCGAGCGCGGATCAGCGATGAGTCGCGTTCAGAACCGCGAGCGCAGCACCTATACCCGCGACCGCGGGTAAACGACCGACAGATTCGTTGATCATGCTTCTGACTCGCTTTTCCGGAGTTACGCTAATCGGATTTGGATGATCCATATATCGTTCGAAAGAGGAAAAGCTAAGATACAAATCTACTTCAGACATTTTCCCCAAAGTCGCACTCAAGAGGTGGCGAAAAGGCATTTGCATGCTATTGCAGTGCGCGAAGTACGCAGAATAAACCAAGTCGACTTCAAACACTTCGTTCGGGAGATAGAAGTATCGGAAAGTTATAAAATTTATGTATGAGGAAATTTGGAGAAATCATCTACAAGTTCTCTGTTGGCATCGATAACAGAAACATGCTCGAACTAATCCAAAATCGCAATTCAAGACAGACAGTCCCGTTTCCATGACAACATCGTACCTTTGTGTTGCGTAAGCACGTTTGGGATCTAAGGTTGTCCGATCAAGACAAATCAAGATATTATGTAAAGATAACGAGGATTAATATATTTTGGCTTCAGAAGTCAAAGCAAGAACCCCGCTCAAAGTCAGTCGAAACTGGACATGAACGGCATTGTCTGGAAATCAAGTCAAAGAGATGAAAGATCAATCAATGTCCTTGATCGTTGTGCAAGTCACTAGAGTACCACCACGAGATTTGCTCGACAACGGGAGCCGCTGGCAATATTGGCGTTAGCGGAAAAAGCAAAAAGCCTAGTGAAGTCGTCCTAGGGCTAACAACATCGGAACGAGAAGATGACCCCTTCACTGGGGCAAAACCGTAACCGCGGTCCACAAAGTCGCGGCCGCTGCATCGAGCACTACGAACGCGGTTCAACACCCTGTGAGTGTTGGGCCCAGATTTTCCTCGATAAAGTATTGATACCCGGTCGAGACTTCTACAGTACTTCTTCAGAGCACAGCGAGGGACGGCAAGGACCGAAGTCGGTTCAACAAGATAGAGTTAAAGATATAATATCAATCTCTCCAAGATATTCCGTTAGGATCACGATTAGCTAGAATCTTATATTTTCTTATCTTTTTCTATAAGATAGATTGATCCTAAAGGACGCTATATAAACCGATTGTAAGCCTTAGGGCAGGATTATGCTGTTTTACGCATTCAATCATACTTCGAATACAATTCAAGAGCTTTTACGTCTTTCGTCTTCTCTGTGATTCTCTACGATCAGGCCCGATTTAGGCCATAATCCCCTAGGGTGAATTTTGGCTAAAACAGTTTGGCGCCCACCGTGGGGCCGTGATCGGAACAATCACGCAAAAGACACACTGACTCAAGCTCCCCGGCGACAATGTCAGGCGATGGAAACGAGTCACCAAAAACTCCCCTTGCCAACCACAGCAAGGATCCCGTGCTCCCTGAAAACCGGTCGCAAGACGAAGAGATGACTGACCTCAGGGAACGGATGCAACTCCTCCAAAAGGAGCTGAGCGACCAGAAAAGCTTCTACGACGCCCATGTGGAACGCCTCACGCGAGAAAACAGTCAGTTGAAGCAGCAATACGAGGTTATCGCCACGGGCCGCCGGTCTCTCCGTGTCAATCGCCGCACTAACGGCATAGTGAGAAGGCTCAACTTTGGAGCGGGAGAAGGAACCTCCAAAGGGGACGAAACTCTGGACGCACGTGACAAGACACCAGTGTTACCAGAAGATGCCCCAGAAGCTTTCGCTCGACACCGCCACGAAGAAGTCTTCCTTGACAAAGACCCACCAAGATATCCCCGGTCAGAAGTTAGGAGACACCAAACACCACCTCGGGATGCTTGGCCGAACAGGGGAGAGACCGATGAAGAGGATTTCGAAAGGGGGAGGCCCAGAGACCTCGACGCGGCCATAAGAAGGAAGGTAACGGAGCAGATAGGGGTCATCGCTGATCAACTCCGGATCGGTCGAAAAAGTTTCCAACCTCTGGAACCAGAAGCCCCCAATGGTTTCGACGAGTCCCCTTTCTCCCGTCGCATCACCAGAGTCGAAATACCAAAGAAATTCACCGTGCCGAACATGACTCCATACAATGGTACCTCCGACCCTGACGAGCACGTCGCCATCTATAAGCAAAAGATGATGATGAGCGCAGTCCCGTCATACTCCAAAGAGGCAGTGATGTGCAAGGGGTTCGGCACAACTTTGACAGGTCCGGCGCTGACTTGGTTCATAAAACTGCCACGTGGTAGCATCGGTTCTTTCGCCGAACTGTCGGACTCCTTCCGCACCCAGTTCGCCAGTAGCCGCAAATTCGAGAAGCAATCTAGCGACCTCTACCGGATCCGTCAGAAGCAACACGAGACTACCAGAGAATTCCTAGAACGGTTCAACCGCGAAAAAGTCTCGATACAGTCTTGTGATGTTACCACCGCAGTGGAAGCATTCAGGCAAGGGATCATCCCCGATGGTGGCCTATACAAAGAACTCACCAAGCATCCCTGCTACACCTTTGAGGAGGTTCAAGCCAGGGCCCTGGCCCACGTCAGGTTGGAGGAACATAGGACCTTGCGCAAAAGAACCTCAGAGTTTGAGAAGTACGAGAAGAGGGGCTAAACCGACGGCCGTAAGGGCTCGATCGATCAACGAAAAGATCGTCGAGTACACCCGTATTCACGCCCTAGCCACGGGCAGGTGAACGCGGCCGGAGCGCGACAAACGGACGATCAATACCGCGACCCGCCGCCACCGTCATGGCAAAACAAGGGGAGTACGTGAGGTGGCCTTGGCGGGACAAAGCCCCAAAAGCAGACAGGGACACCACCAAGTGGTGCGATTACCACGAGTATCACGGCCATTGGACCCGAGACTGTATCATGCTCAGAAAGGAATTGGCTCGCCTTATCTCAGAAGGGAGAATCAAAGATGTAGCACCAGATGCTCAGGTGCCCAGAGAAGTAATAGAGAATCTGCAGTCTGAGCCGAGGAGAAGGAGGGACCCCCCAACACCCGACAGAGTGGTCAATGTCATCTCAGGGGGTTCAAGCATCTGCGGCCTCACGTACTCAGCGGCGAAGCGACACGCGCGCGAAAGCAGCTTCGATCGCCCGCGACGTACCGGTGGGGGTTCATCCAGATCCGCTATTGTCTTCGACGACAACGACGCGGACTTCTCCGCCGAACCCCACCACGATGGCCTGGTGATCTCCCTACATATGGGGAACGTACTGATGAAAAGAATCCTAATTGACACCGGTAGCTCTACCAACCTCATGACACTCGATGCTTTAAAAGAGATGGGGTTGTCCGAGAACGACATCCACAAGCATCCGGTTCCATTGGTGGGTTTCAGCGGCGAAGTTAAACACACAGTAGGAGACATTGCTCTCACTACCTTCGCTAAAGGGATTAACATGCAGGTCAATTTCCTCGTAGTGGATTGCCCCTCTTGCGACAACGTCAGCCTAGGACGTCCATGGTTGCACGACATGAAAGCCGTCGCGTCCACCTACCACCAGACGGTGAAATTCCCGACCCCCTGGGGGGTAGAGGAAATCCGCGGGGATCAACGGTTGGCTAGGGAGTGCTACAAAGCGGCCCTCAAACCAACCACCCTAAGACCGGAAGCATAGCAATTACAGAACATCACCCCTCCACCTGCGCAGATCGAGACCGAAGAGAAAACGGAGGAGGTGACTCTCGAAGAAGGAAGGGTGGTGAAGATTGGAGAAAAGTTAGAACCAGCCATCAAAAAAGAATTAGTAGAATTCTTGAAAAGTCACCAAGATTGCTTCGCTTGGAGCCACGAGGATATGACAGGGATCGACCCCTCCGTCATCACTCACAAGCTCAATGTCAACCCCGAACATCCTCCTGTTAAGTAGAAGAGGCGGAGGTTCGCGCCAGATCGGGTCCAAGCAATCGAAGAGGAAGTAAAGAAGTTGTTAGGAACGGGGAAGATCAAAGAGGTGAAATACCCAGATTGGCTAGCGAATGTGGTGGTGGTACCAAAGAAGAACGGGAAGTGGCGGGTGTGTGTGGACTTCACCGATCTCAACAAAGCCTGTCCCAAGGACTCATTCCCGCTACCGCACATTGACACTATGGTAGACGCCACGGCTGGGTACGAGCTACTCACCTTCATGGACGCCTTCAGCGGCTACCACCAGATCCAAATGGATCCCCAAGACCAAGAGAAGACCTCCTTCATCACAGGACAAGGCACCTACTGCTACCGAGTGATGCCATTCGGTCTTAGGAATGCCGGCGCAACCTACCAGCAACTGGTCAACCGGATGTTCAAGGACCAGATTGGTAAAACTATGGAGGCATACATTGACGATATGGTGGTAAAGAGCACAGAGAAATCCCTACATAGGGGCCACCTTGAGGAGACCTTCAAAATCCTGGAGAAGTACAACATGAAGCTAAATCCACAAAAATGCATCTTCGGGGTACAGTCTGGTACTTTCCTGGGGCATGTGGTGACCAAACGGGGGATTGAGGCCAGCCCGGACCAAGTGCGAGCAATTGCCTCCCTGAGATCCCCCCGAAGTGTGAAAAATGTACAAAAGCTAGCCGAAAAAATAGCTGCACTAAACCGGTTTATCTCCAAATCCTCGGACAGGTGCCGGCTATTCTACGAAGTCCTAAAGAAGAACAAGAGTTTCCAGTGGACCGAAAAACACGAAGCTGCCTTCGAAGAACTAAAGAAATATTTCGCCAACCCCTTGCTGTTGGCCAAACCGGTCCCTGAAGAAGTCTTGCAGCTTTACATAGCGGTATCAGAGAACGCCCTGAGCGGGGTACTCGTTAAGGAGGAAGAAGGCCAACAAGTACCCGTCTACTTCGTAAGCAGAACCATGGTGCCAGCAGAAACACGCTACTCTCCCACGGAGAAGTTGGTGTTAGCAGTGGTAATGTGCTCTGTTGAAGGGTTTCTTGAACAAATAAATTTGTAGTCAAGACCCCGCTGAGTATAGCGAAGTCAGGATCGTCCACGGGAGTGAGAATAGTGCTAAGATTAGTCGATAACTACGAAAAGCAGGAAAACAAAGGGCAGAACAACTTCAGGCTCGACCCAAAGAGGGTCGATCTCGACCCTAGGGAGGTCGATCCTGAGAGTAAAAAGAGGCACGAACACAAGATAACAAGCAACTAACTCGAACACGATGGAGGGAGTCGGGATCAAGGAAAAAGATACGAATTTCAATCAATAAAAAGGCAAATCCTAGGGCTAGGGCTACCACAACAACAACCATACATGCTTTTGACAAGAATTCACAACTATCATGCCATCTAGATCATAGAAAAGTTAACTTTCGCAAACAATTCAAGCCATTCAATCAACTTTCGCAAATTAAACAACTTTCTACCTATCCTTCAACCTAGGAATATCAACTTTCGCAAATAATCCTATTAGAACTAGTCAAGTAATTAACTTTTCACTTTCGCTAGGGTTAATTACAAGTCATGCCTCAATTTTCACCAAGGATTAAGCACAAGATAGGTTAGATATGATCCTTAAGCATTTAAGTCATGAATTCAAGTTTTAAACATGCATGATTGTGTTGGGTTTCTGCCCAACCCTAGAACTTAAGAAGACTACTCACACATAACAAAGAGAGAAGAGGAAGAAGAAGACATCATCAAACCAAACTAAAACTCAAATTAAGCAAAAGATCAATCTTACAAACCTCAAACTTGCTCTCCAAGTCTTCTCCTTAATCCTCCAAGTATCCAAAGTATGATATGTTATAAAAACTATAGGTTCAACCTCCTTTTATAGACAAAAAGGAGTCCTAATCTAACTAGGAAACACAAGCAAAACACCTTCCTAAAATACAAACTAGGAAACTTCAACTTGCAATCCGGATAAAAGGAAGTCGGTAACGCGCGATCGACCCTCCATAGGGTCGATATCGAGGCTCTGGTTCCTTGTGCTCTAAGTTTGGTCAAATGGCTCGAGGTCGACCTCCTTGGGCTCGATCTTGGGGTCGATTTCTTGACTTCTCTTCTTGATTTTGCTCCTTTTTAGCTCTTCTCCTTGGTTCTTTCACTTGAATCTTCCTCCTAGCTCAACCATCCTCTCCAAGTCTCGCTCCAAAACCCGTCTCCAAGCTTCAAAACACCTACAAAACGACACAAAAGCGCGTAGTTTCCGAATCTCAAGGAAATACGTAAACTCATGCAAAAAGACTAAAAAACACAAGACTCAACTACGAAACACAACTTAAACTAACCTATCTAGACCCTAAAAATCTACCTAAAAACGCGGACATCAAAACACCCCATACTTAGACTTGCTTGTCCTCAAGCAATAATCATGCAAATCAAGACCAATAACACAACCTTCAAGCATAGCCCTTGTCAAAACATTTTAAACACAAGTGAAAAGAAGACAAGTAATTTTAACGTCATCACATATGTATGAGTCTCAAGCTAGGCAATCACAATCCAATCTCACAAGAGATATAAATGTGTTTCTCTCTACTCTCATGTGTTTAGGCTTAATAAATCAACTCTCATCTCAATCTTTATGCAACATCTACTTTATCATTGAGACTTATATCACCAATCTCTCTACCTAGAGAAGTCAAGACACATCAATATTCATAAGAACTTAGGCTCAATGAAATCTTCATAGAAGACTCATTCGGCCGGGTTGTAATGGGGCTCGGTAAATAACATAAGGGAGGGAGTTATTTGGCCATGTGGTGCTAAATCCGGGAATCAAACTCCTAAATACAACACTTCAAACCAAAACAACTCACTTCTTCTCTTTTCAACTCATAACCAAACACTTCAATGAAACTCACACCCTTCAATTTCTAACCCAAATTCCCATAATACAACTTAGAAACACTAAGAATTCTTGGCTTTGCACTTATACATTTTTCTCTTTTCTTTTTTTTCTCTGCTCGAGCCTAGGGGGGGTCGAGGTCGACCCCTAGGGGGTCGATCCTGAGTGCTTTCGGTCGAGCTTTTTACTTCTTTTTCTCTTCCTTTTTTTTCAACAATGTGCAATCCAAGCCAAGAATCCTATTACACTGTACTTCAACAAGTTGTTTTCTACCCTTTAACAATGTCACCACTTTCTAACCCAACCAAAATGTCACTCAACAAAAATTATTCCCAACACTTCATCATCTAAGTTCAATTCCCGGAAGAGGGTCAAGCTAATATAGGCTAGGGATAATCTTTGTGGAGCTTCAAACAAAGGCTAAGGCTAAAACGGGGCTTCAAGCAAAGACAATTCAAGGTAGATATGGAAGAACATGGGCTAAAAATATAAGTTCTTAATCACAATCAACATGCATGAACAATCTCATATCGGTTTCAAGAAATAGATAACCATATCAATGACAAGAAACATATGCATAAAGAGAGCAAAATCACACAAACAAAGAAGAGGGCATCAATGATGTTCTCCGTACAAGGCCAAAATTCTTACTAGGTAAAAATTTATTGGATTGCAACTACTTTCGCTCAAAACACATATGCTCAATTTCATCACAAGTCATTTTCACAATCAAAAGCAATTTCTCATAAACTTAGGCTACACTATCCAATTATGCCAAAGGAATTACATGACAAGCATGAAAATTAGTTTTTATCATAGGACATCTAAGATGGAATGCTTTTCTATCCTAAAATAAACAAGGAAGCAAATATTTTTTGGTTTTTTCGACATTTTGCCATTTTTTTTGGATTCTTTCAAGACTTTTCTTCTTCACAAACAAACTATCAAACTACTCAAACAAAGCAAGCAAAGACTCAATTATATACAACATGTGAGACTCTTCTTCCCCACCCCATACTTAAATCATGCAATGTCCCCATGCATGAAAACATATGACAAAGTAAAGAGAAAAGAAGAAGGAGACTCACAAAAACCAGAGGAAGCTTGGTTGGAGATGGAGCAAAGAAGGCATGTGTGTTGGCACGACCCTGAGGGAGGTCGATAACAACCCTCTTAGGGTCGATCCTGAGAGCTAATGTACCTCGTGTGAAGTCATCTTTTCCTGTCCTTTTTGAGCCCGCATTTGAAGCTTAACACCCTACAAAAAATCCAACAAAGATCCTATCCAAACAAATGTATATCCTAGTCTAATCTAAGGAAGGTTAGAAAATAAAAACAAAAATCTAGTCTAGAAATTGGAAAATCAAAAATCAAGAAAATAAAAAGGAAAAACTAATCTAGAAACCGGGTTGCCTCCCGTAAGCGCTTTTTTAACGTCATGAGCTTGACGAGAGAGACCTCAACTAGTTGGAGGATGTGAGTGCCAAGGTGGCTCGGATGTCCTCATCGCCACCCCATACTTAGAATGAGAAGAGAGGGTGGAAGAAGGTGTAGAGAGAGGAGTACCACAAAACATGCAAGAAGAGTGAGAATATTGACCTGTATCGACCGGAGGACGGGTCGGTGTCGATTTGCTTTGTCCGGAGTCAAGCTTCTCTTGTACATGAAGGTTGGTCGACCTCGACCCCAGCTGGGTCGTGACCGATCGTGTAGGGGCAACATCGAGCTTTAACACCTCGCCTTTCCAAAGATCCTCTTCCGGATGAAACTTGTTAATGGGCACTACATCTTTGGACTCCATGATACCCGCAATAGGTAACCGAAACTCTACCACTTCATCGCCAATTCCGAAGGTAAGGAGACCCTTCTTCACATCAACTTTAGCTCCGGCGGTTGCTAGGAATGGTCGCCCAAGGATAATTGGTACGTCGGGATCTTCCGGCATAGCCATGACAATAAAATCATTAGGCACGACAAACTTGCCGACTTGGATAGGAAAGTCGTCGACAACACCGGTGGGCTTCACACAAGAACCATCCGCCATGTATAACCTCATGTTCACCGGTACTAATGGCCCCATGTTGGTCTTGGACCAAATTGAGAGTGGAAGCAAGCTAGCACTAGCACCAAGATCACACAATGCCTTGAAACGATAAGCTCCAATACCAATGGTAATAGCGAACTTCCCGGGATCACCGAGCTACTCGGGAAGGTCCAATGACCTCACCTCATCCGTTAGTTCCGACATCGATCGCTTCCTAGATAGAATCTCCTTCAAGAACTTGGTGTAAGCGGGCATTTCAGTCAAGGCCTCGGCGAAAGGAATAGAGAGATTCAAGCCTTGAAGCAACTTAACAAAGCGCTTAAACTTTCCTTCCGTCGCGTCCTTGGGTTTCTTCGAAGGGTAAGGAAGTACCTTGGAAGAGGAGGGAGTAGGATCCGGAATGATTGGTGGAGAGGGGTTGAAAGACGTCCCGGGTGCAGGGTGGGCGAGCTCGACCACCTCGGGGTCGATCGCCCCTTCATCCCCATCTTGGGCGGTCTCAGGCTCGACCATGGAGGGGGTCGATATCGACCCAGGTAGGGTCGATCTTGAGACTGCTTCCTTCGCCGGTTGCTTCGGTGGATCGGGTAATGCTTTGCCACTTCGAAGGTTCATGGCTCGGACTTCACCATTGCTTGCTCGGCCTCTAGGATTCTCCTCGGGTCGGCCCGGAAGTTGTCCTTGAGGTCGTGGGATTTGAGCCGCTAGATTACCAAGTTGGGAATCAACATTCTTCCTCCATGCATCTAAGTTTCCCAATTGGCCTTGAACGCCATCAAGTTTGCGGTCGAATCTTTCAAAGAAACCTTGAGCCCAAGCCGGTGGCTCTTCTTGATAACCGGGAGGTCTATAAGGAGGGGCCCTTTGCTCTTGTGGAGGAGGTGGATAACTTTGGCCTTGACCATTGTTATTCCATTGAGAATAGTTGTTGTTGTTCCTCCCCGCATAAGAATTGTTTTGGCCTCGGTAGGGTCCTCGCATATAGTTGGCCTCCGCATATGCCTCGGCAGCCCGAACTTGCTCCACATTTGTGCAAGAAGCGGTGGTATGAGATTGAGAACCACATTCTTGACAAGTGGGGGCAGCGGACTTGTAGTAACTCACTTGCTTCTCGAGCCGGTTGATCTTATCTTGCAAGAATTGAAACTTCACGTCTTGATCAATTGGCTCACTATTCGGATCATAAAGCTTCTTTGTTTGAATACGGATGGGTTGTTGGGTCCCATACATAGCATCATAGTTGGTGAGTTTGTCCAATAGAGCCCATGCCTCATCGGGATCCATCTCAATGAAACCGCAATCGGTGTGAAGATTGATGCGGTCCTTTGTGGCAGCGTTGATCCCTTGGAAGAATATCTCTTGAAGAACATAAGGAGGTTGTCCATGAGTAGGACATTGCCGAAGAAGCTCCTTGAATCTCTCCCAAGTCTCAACAAAAGTCTCATTAGGAAGTTGATGATAAGAAGTGATGCGCTTCCTTAGCTCGGTAGTCTTGGCCGGTGGAAAGAACTTCGTCATGAACAAGTCGTGCAAAGCCTTCCATGTAGTGATGGACCTAGCGGGTAGACTTTCGAGCCAATGAAGTGCCTTCCCGGTAAGAGACCACTTGAACGCCTTGAGGAGCACATATTCGAGTGACACGCCATCGGCGGCGATGGTGTCACAAAGATCGGTGAAGTTTTTGATGTGCTCCATAGGGCATTCGGATGTCTTGCCTTCATATTGAGACCTCTTGATGAGAGTGATGAAGTGGGACTTGATCTCAAAGGCACGCTCAATCGCCGGGAGCACTATAGCGGACTCGGGAACTCTAAGCTCCGGATGCATGTATTGCTTAGCGTTCCTCGGAATAGCATCTAATTGTTGTTGGAGACGGGCAGCAGCCTCTCTCTCTCTCGATGCAAAGCAGCATCTTGAGCAGCACGCTCCATTTGCATACGCTCCATCTGAGCACGGAGTTGTTCCATCTGTTGAGCAAGAGCCTCAGCGTCGGCCATTGCTCGTCGTTCTCGTAGCCTGCGATGAAGGGTTCTCTCTATTTCAGGATCAAAGGGAAAATAGTCGATTGTCCTTCGTGAACTAGAGGGCATACACCTGCAATCACAAACACAAGTAAACGAATCAGTAACACACAAGGGGTATGGGCTATTCCCAAACCCAAATATCAACTAAACTCGGCACTATTGCACACTCCCCGGCAACGGCGCCAATTTGTTGAAGGGTTTCTTGAACAAATAAATTTGTAGTCAAGACCCCGCTGAGTATAGCGAAGTCAGGATCGTCCACGGGAGTGAGAATAGTGCTAAGATTAGTCGATAACTACGAAAAGCAGGAAAACAAAGGGCAGAACAACTTCAGGCTCGACCCAAAGAGGGTCGATCTCGACCCTAGGGAGGTCGATCCTGAGAGTAAAAAGAGGCACGAACACAAGATAACAAGCAACTAACTCGAACACGATGGAGGGAGTCGGGATCAAGGCAAAAGATACGAATTTCAATCAATAAAAAGGCAAATCCTAGGGCTAGGGCTACCACAACAACAACCATACATGCTTTTGACAAGAATTCACAACTATCATGCCATCTAGATCATAGAAAAGTTAACTTTCGCAAACAATTCAAGCCATTCAATCAACTTTCGCAAATTAAACAACTTTCTACCTATCCTTCAACCTAGGAATATCAACTTTCGCAAATAATCCTATTAGAACTAGTCAAGTAATTAACTTTTCACTTTCGCTAGGGTTAATTACAAGTCATGCCTCAATTTTCACCAAGGATTAAGCACAAGATAGGTTAGATATGATCCTTAAGCATTTAAGTCATGAATTCAAGTTTTAAACATGCATGATTGTGTAGGGTTTCTGCCCAACCCTAGAACTTAAGAAGACTACTCACACATAACAAAGAGAGAAGAGGAAGAAGAAGAAGAAGACATCATCAAACCAAACTAAAACTCAAATTAAGCAAAAGATCAATCTTACAAACCTCAAACTTGCTCTCCAAGTCTTCTCCTTAATCCTCCAAGTATCCAAAGTATGATATGTTATAAAAACTATAGGTTCAACCTCCTTTTATAGACAAAAAGGAGTCCTAATCTAACTAGGAAACACAAGCAAAACACCTTCCTAAAATACAAACTAGGAAACTTCAACTTGCAATCCGGATAAAAGGAAGTCGGTAACGCGCGATCGACCCTCCATAGGGTCGATATCGAGGCTCTGGTTCCTTGTGCTCTAAGTTTGGTCAAATGGCTCGAGGTCGACCTCCTTGGGCTCGATCTTGGGGTCGATTTCTTGACTTCTCTTCTTGATTTTGCTCCGTTTTAGCTCTTCTCCTTGGTTCTTTCACTTGAATCTTCCTCCTAGCTCAACCATCCTCTCCAAGTCTCGCTCCAAAACCCGTCTCCAAGCTTCAAAACACCTACAAAACGACACAAAAGCGCGTAGTTTCCGAATCTCAAGGAAATACGTAAACTCATGCAAAAAGACTAAAAAACACAAGACTCAACTACGAAACACAACTTAAACTAACCTATCTAGACCCTAAAAATCTACCTAAAAACGCGGACATCATGCTCGAACAAACTACGGCCGTACTTCGAGTCTCACACCATCGTAGTCCTGACGATTACCCGCTCAGACAAATCATGCAAAAGCCTGAATTCTCGGGAAGGATGGCGAAGTGGGCGATCCAGCTGAGCGGTTATGACATCAGATACGAGCCCAGAAGAGCAATCAAATCACAAGTTCTGGCTGACTTCGTTGCCGACTTCACCCCAACCCCTGAAGAAGGAGTACCCGAAGAGGTCTTAGCTACCTCCAACAACGGTACAGAAGAAGAATGTCTACTACACACCGACGGAGCCTCAAACATAAGAGGAGCAGGACTCGGGGTTGTTCTAAAGTCGACAAAGGGGGATCTAATAGCCCAGGCAGTGAGGTGCGATTTCGAAGCAACTAATAACGAAGCTGAATACGAAGCACTCATATTCGGCCTAGTGCTAGCTGCCGACTTATCCATAAAGAGAATCAAGGTACGCGCCAATTCCCTGCTCATCATCAACCAGATCTTAGGGGTCTTTGAAGCTAAAGACGACAGGATGATCAGCTACCTCGGGATAGTCAAAACATTATCCGAGAAGTTTGACCAAATTGAATTCGAGCAGATCCCTCGTGAGCTAAACGCTCCAGCCGACGCCCTAGCAGGGCTAGGATCAACCTTGGACCCCCGAGAGTTCAGCAGCGTACCACTAGTCCACCTTCTGCAATCAGCCCTCGTTGAGACATCAGCGGCGCAGAGCAAGGATTCTCCCCCGGAGACTGGGGTATCAAAGAAGTATCAAGACCCCGACGAGGCTAGAAAAGATACCAAAGCCAGCTGGACGAAACCATACCTCGATTGGCTCGTCAAAGGAGAAGCCCCTAAGGACAAAGACGAAGCCAAGGCCCTGAGGTCAAAAGCTACGCGTTTCGCTATCGTTGATGGGATCCTATTCCACAAATCAGCGGCGGGTTTCCTTCAACGTTGCATAGAGGAAGAAAGTCCACAGCGGAGACTGCAGTAACCACACTGGGGGTCGGAGCTTGGCCAATAAAATCCTCAGGCAGGGGTGGTATTGGCCCACCATCCGTCATGACGCTAACAAATACGCCCAATCTTGCGACGCATGCCAGCGCCATGCCCCAGTACCTCACCAGCCACCGGAAGTCCTCCACCCGTCGATTACTCCCTGGCCCTTCATGAGATGGGGAATGGACATCGTAGGGAAACTACCCCCTTCCACGGGGCAGAAGGTTTTCTTCCTGGCAATGATGGACTATTTCTCCAAGTGGAT
Source organism: Polygonum maritimum (assembly GCA_963924305.1). NCBI lineage: Eukaryota > Viridiplantae > Streptophyta > Magnoliopsida > Caryophyllales > Polygonaceae > Polygonum > Polygonum maritimum. Next base: position 16,693,593 of record OZ002728.1, read on the forward strand.
CGAGGCAGAGGCTTTCCGAGAAATCAAAGACAAGCAGGTCATCTCCTTCATAAAAAGAAACATCTTGAGCAGATTCGGAGTACCCGCAGAGATCACTTGCGATAACGGCTCCCAGTTCATAAGCAAAAGGATGCGCGACTTTCGCAAGGCTTGGAACATTGACTTGGTCACCTCCACACCTAGATATCCTCAGGCTAATGGCCAGGCCGAAGCAAGCAATAAAGTCATCATCAACAACTTGAAGAAGCGGTTAGCAAAAGCCAAGGGAAATTGGGCAGAGGAGCTACCTTTCGTCCTGTGGGCCGACCGTACTACACCCAAGGGCGCAACCGGCCAAACACCTTTCTCCCTGGTACACGGTTGCGAAGCCGTCATACCAGCCGAGGTTATGGTGCCCACCGCTCGATACGGACTCACCACTTCCGCGGGTAGCAAAGAAGAATTGGAGGCTGACCTAGACACGGTCCAAGAGCTCAGAGAGGTAGCACATGCACGCATCTCGAAATACCAACAGCAGGTCGCAAGGAGCTACAACAAGAACGTCCGCGTTAAGTGCTTCCAAGAGGGAGATTGGGTCTTGCGCAAGGTATTCCAGAACACCGCAGAGGCCAACGCCGGCAAATTGAGACCAACTTGGGAAGGGCCATATAAGATCACCAAGATAGCAGGAAATGGAGCATACCAGTTGGAATCCAAAGACGGAGAAGCAGTCCCCCGAAGCTGGAACGCAACGCACCTAAAGCAGTATTACTTCTAAACTCAGTTGTTCTCGATAAAGTTTCAATACCTTCCTTAGCATTAGTTTTTGAGACTTCTTTAGGACCTAGTTATTTTCTTTTCAATAAAAGACTCTGGGGTCATCACCCCCGACGTCGATGCACTGTTCTTTTTTCATATACGACCTAGAGTTTGTTTTTGTTAATGATTTGATATGTTTCGCGAGAACACAACTCTCCCACAACTCAAAGTCATCTCGCACAAAACATCCTCACGGTCATAACTTGTGCGCGACCAAAAGCGTTTTACTCAAATCAACCACTGTACGTTTGCATGGTTGTACCGTCTAAATAAGACGATGTCGTCACGCATACAACGTGATGAAGTAACCCATAAGTTGGTTACCCCCCATCTAAGTCCAATCAATGTAGTCACATTGGATTAGTACGGGAAGGGGAACGCTATAGCACCGATACCCAAGGCCACATTCGCGGGACGCCGTGAACACATTACATCCTAAGGCACTACCCTTATAGATCCAAAGGATGCCTAATCATAAACAAGTATGCACGGCCCTTTGCAGTAAACTAAGCGCAATAACCGAAAGCCTATTTCGTAATAATTATGCGCTGGGGAGGAGTCACATAACGCTTTCCCCGGATGCTGACCTACTAACGCATCTAAAACTACCAAACATTGCCAACCAAACGCAAATCAAAATAATAACAAAACGCATCACAAGGCAGATAATCAAAAGCGCCATACAGTGGGCGTCAAAACGATTAAGTCTAATATTTTCCGGCCCGCGGCCGAAAATATTAAGAGTAGTGCTGGCTCGATAGCCAAAAAAGTATCAAGAAAGTCTTAATCAACTGGAAAGTTTAGAAACAGGCGGAAAGATATAAAGCTTGAATAAAAAGAAGGCAGGGGTGGTCACTCGTCGTTTGGGCTCGTCTTCCCTTCAGCCTCGCCCGCAGCATCTTCATCTCTGACATCTGTCGCGCCGCCCGTGGTCACAGCATCAACCTTAGTACCAGGATTCTCGGCGGTAGTACCTGGGGTCCCGGCCTCCTTGGTCTTCTCTGAATCCTCGTCCGCGGCCACTTGTTCGGCAGTCTCAATGAACTCTTGGCCTGGAGGAGGGTTGCAGGACGGAAAATACTCTTCCAGGGCTTCCTGCTCTGCGGCCAACACCCAGTTTTCTCCTTTCCCCTCTGCCTGGTCTTGAAGAAGTTCCACCCGCGCCTACAGCGTATAATACCCGGCCACCTGGGTCACCACCTCCGAGAAATGCTTAGCAGACTTCTTCGCCTCGTGCATCCAAGACTCCAGTGAGGCCTTCTCAGCTTGGAGGTCCTCCACCTGAATCGACAAGGAGTCGATGGTCGATTGGAGCTTACGGATCTTTCTCTCGGAGGCGGCGGCGGCATCTCTGGCACTCTTAGTATCGGCCTCCAGCTTCGACAACTCTTCATGAGTACGGTAGTTGGTCGCCATGAGTTCTTGAAAAGCCTGCAACAAGCACAGCCTGGTGAGTACAAGGTATCAAAGAAGTATTGATAAAATATGATAGAGAAGATTGACTTACCAGTCTAAGGGTAGTACCCACACGGCTAAAGGCCGCATCAAGGGGTAACGATTGGAACTCAGCTTTGATATTCGGGGAAAGCTTGTCGCCGAAAACACTCAGGAGGTCCTTCGGCTCTCTCTTCTTCGCAGCAGGGGATGGGGTCTCGTCAGTCCTTTTACGCTTCGGCGGTTGAGATTTCTTTGAGTCTATGGGGGGAGTCGGGGATGTCAAAGCCTTGATTCCACTGGATCTCAGCCTCTTCACCATCCCAGCAGCGGACATGTCAATCTTAGCGCCTGCCCGGTGCTAGAAGATTAGCAACCCGAATATAATGAAGAATTCAGAGATGAGAGATTTCGAATAAATGGGTTCAGACCTGATTTCTTTCCAGATGAACTCGCCATATCAGAAGATGTTGGAATTTCGCTTGTTTCGGTCTTGTCCTCAGGATCCAATGTTCCCACCTCCTCTGCAGGTTCTTCAGGTTCGGGCTTAGTCTTCTTCGGCTTACGTTTTTCGACCTTGACCTTCAACAATCGCCGGCAAACGCCTGTATCTGTACTCCTGGAGCTGATTCCCACCGGTACTGCACAAAGAAGAAAGGAAAACCGAGTCAAGATCAGTCGCAAATGCTAAAACAGGGGATAACAGCGAAGAAAGGCTCAGAGCCTTACGGGACGTGTTCCATCCATCTCGAAAGACCGATAATACATCCTCGTCTAAGCCCCTTAGAGATTCTAACTCAATGAAGAAGAAACGAGCTTGCAAGCTCCGGGAAGGCATTTTCGTTTTGGGAATTAAAGGGTTTTTCACATCCCTAGCATGGAGAGTAATTCGGCCGGCTCTTTGTGGAACGATTTTGTAGGCAAGAAGGAGTTCCCCCATCGACATTTTAAGCCCACGTTCCGTGGCAAGCTCGTCGATTCGAGCAAGGGTCCGCCACGTTGTGGGAAGGATTTGACAAGGGGAGACCTTTAGGGTACTTATAAACTCACGAATGAAATCGGAGAAGGGAAACTTCAGACCTAAGGTGAATGGGTAATCCAAGAAACAGACCCAACCCTTGCGAACCCAATCGATCTTTTCGATCGTTGGAGCGTGGAATCGGGTGCCATTGGGGAAACCCCCAAATTCGACCCATTCGGCGATTTCGTCTCGGGTCATGGTGCAAGGAAGAAGTTCTTCCTCGTTGAGGGCTTTAGAAGAGGTAAAGGGAGATCTTGGAGTCATGGAAAACAAGAAAGAAGCAAGAAAGGGTAGTAGCAGTACCTGAGCGTCGGAGAAACGAGGAATAGAGGAAGAAGAGGGAAGGACGAATGCAATTGAAGGCGGAAATGGCTAAGGAAGGTGAAAAGAGAGTTTTAAGAGGTCTGCTAAATCCCGAAAACCCAGGCTTGACCACAACGTCACATCACTTAAATGCACCATTCAAAATTTGAAAAGATTCCAAAATCCGAACGCTGCATTTAGGGGTATTGTTGGGCCCAGATTTTCCTCGATAAAGTATTGATACCCGGTCGAGACTTCCACAGTACTTCTTCAGAGCACAGCGAGGGACGGCAAGGACCGAAGTCGGTTCAACAAGATAGAGTTAAAGATATAAGATCAATCTCTCCTAGATATTCCGTTAGGATCACGATTAGCTAGAATCTTATATTTTCTTATCTTTTTCTATAAGATAGATTGATCCTAAAGGACGCTATATAAACCGATTGTAAGCCTTAGGGCAGGATTATGCTGTTTTACGCATTCAATCATACTTCGAATACAATTCAAGAGCTTTTACGTCTTTTGTCTTCTCTGTGATTCTCTACGATCAAGCCCGATTTAGGCCATAATCCCCTAGGGTGAATTTTGGCTAAAACAGTGAGCGCAGGAGAGCATCGAGACTCTCAGGAAAATAGTCGAAACCGCTGCCCGCGCGGGCATGATGGCGGATACTCGTCTTCCCCGAGACAAGGCTCTCGGGACTATAGCTATAAAGTCTCGACGGGAAGATCGTACACCGGATTAGAATCGTCGCACATCGGAAATTCGTCCATTAATTGCAAAACCGCACTCGCAATATAGCTGGCAGCGCACTCTTTACAAGGCCCTCGCGTGGATGTTGAGTTGTTTGAAAACCCTCTTTTTTATGTTTTTCGTTTTCTTAGAACAAAATTTTGGCCAGGAATTTTTCTTTTTAATGCTTCATTTTTCTAAATTCTCCACAAATGACACGCTTAAGGGTAACGTAACGTTAGTTCATCGCACTAACGGATATTCTACGTATACGCGCGTATGTAGAACGCAATCGCACGCTCGCACGCACGCGGGGATTCTGCGCCTGATTTGCATGATCACTACGAATAGGACCTATGTACCCCTCCATTTAGACTCGATCTAAATGCAGGGTGGGGCATTGTGAGCAGGTAAATTAATCGCCATAAATATTTTCTCTATTTACCACCATGAAGGTATTTTTATTTATTAAGCTTTTTATTTTAAAAGTATTTTATTATTAAATTAAAGAAGGCGGTTAAGCATTACGATGGAAGGTTCTATCTTATCGTAAAGGTTGAATTATCGCTGAATTGGGTAGCAAGTAATTGCTAGGGATAGATTTATTCTCCATCTACCCTCTCTCTTCCATTATAAATTTGACATGTATGGAGGTAAGTTGCATCTTCTAGCTTTTCTAGCAATTCTCGTCTTTTACTCTCGACGCTCGACTCGAACAACTGCTCTACTGACTTAGGTATCGGAGATGGATGAGGGGGTCCCCACCTCTTTGTTCATTGTTGGATTCTAAGTCATTGAAAAATGAAAAAAAAAGGTAAAGAAGGGGGTAATCAATTAGTACATTGAAAGCAAATTTTTATGCACTAACAAAGCTTCAACAGAGGGAAGAAAAGGAAAAATCCCCAATAGGCCTAAAAGGAAAAATCATACTTCTTGGAAAAAACCACCCCCTCAAAGTTATAAACTAAATTTTGATGCATCGAGACTTAAAACAGGAACAACACATGCTGGTTTCGTTCTACGAGATCACAACGGATTCATTCTATCTATTGGACGACAACAACTACCTACCATGACAATTGTACAAGCAGAAGCTTCAGCTTTACTATATTCTCTTCAGCATATTGACTGCTCTATAATTGATAATCTTATCATTGAAGGAGACAATCTTATAGTTATTAATTCTTTAAAACGTATGTGGAAAGTACCCTGGGAACTTCACTCTATTATTGAGGACATTAGAAATCTTATTTCGGTTATCCCTTTTGCTGTTTTTTATCATTGTTTCAGGGAGTCTAATGTTGCTGCTGATTTCCTGGCAAGAAGACAAGTCGATCTTCAAAGTCTCAATGCAGCCATTCCATTTCAATCTTCGTCTTTTCCATATTCGCATTTGTCTATAACTCAGTTGAGGTTCTTGTTGAGTCAACATCCCTCGCTGTTTGATTTTTTAAAGATCATCCGTCACGATGATTTAGGCTATCCTTGTAACTAAAAGATGGCCTAATTTTGGCTTGTTCGAACTAGTAGCCCCGCAATCAAAAAAACCGAGGAAAGAAAAATGAAAAGCTTATGTTAACGTATTTCATGTTGCCAAATGTCATGATCTACATCCTAGCTAGTTTTAGAAATGCTTTCTAGCCACCTCAAAGAATATACAATATGTTGTCGCTTAACTAAATTGATTGAGACATACGCAAAGGGAATCCACACGTACCCAAAAGTTGTTGTGCCTGTCAAATTGTTGTTAATTCGGGTACCTATCTAGGTGCATCGACTTTCTTAATTACTATAGGTCTATAGACTTGAAGTCATGAAAAGCCGATATAAAATCATTGAGATTTCATCCTATAAAAAATGATACAAAAAAAAGTTGATACATATACCTAAGTTAGGATTCAAAAAACAATTAAAAAAAATTCACCACCCTCTTTTAGGTTTTTTTAAAATTCTTATTTATCATTACATTTTAAAATTATCACATTAAGTTCACTTTTTCAATTTGTTTTGAAAAAAAAAAGGGATCAATCTTAATTATTTGAGGAACTTTAATTAAAGTTGGTTCTTCATTCCCTTCTATGAAAAGTCAACCATGTTCTTCCTGGAGAATAAAACGAAGTTATTCTCCATCAAACGGTTAAGCCTCTAAGGGTAGTACACAAAGGTCACCAGTTCGACTCCTACGGACAGTGCCCTCAACCAAAAAAATTCTCCATCAAAAAGTAATAAAGTAGATAATGTGAACAACCAAGGGAATCTATGAAGAGTCAAACATGATTTGATAAATTGCAATTTATAGGCTTGGTGTTTGTAAACTGAGGCATATTAGTCACATTCTGATGGAGATGGTATGATGGAAGAACACCATTACTAATTAAGCTGGAAACATTTTAAGAGACCCACTTCTAGTTAAAAGGTAAGTGTTAAGACTAAACTCTATCCTACATCGGGAAATTGAAACTAAACCACCAACCATATAAGTATATGGGCTACTCCACCTATTGCCAATTGGTTTTAGGGTGGAACCTCATGTGCTTGTGTGTCGGGCTTACCGCGCATACACACACAAACCGACGTGTGAACCCCCCACGTCATGTATGGCGCACCGAGATTTAACAGTAAGTGTGTTTTTAGCTCGCTTTTTTTCTCGACTATTAGTGTAAGTAAATTCCCCCCTTCCCCCTCCCCCACGAGTTCAAAAGATTCTGGATCCACCACTGCTGATCCATATGCATTAATAAAGGGTGTCGATGAGCATTTATAAGGTAAATATATCATTACCTCTCTTTTATAAATAAAAGCCATAACCTCTCTTTTACATTAGTTAAGGGACTCGATCCGGCCATATGCAATTCATTGAGTTACGTATAAATAAATAAAATATATGAAATTTTTTCGGACATCTAATTAAGCGGTTAAACCTCCAAGGATAGTATTCAAAGGTCACTGATTTCACTCTCATATACAGTATCCTCGACCAAAAAATATATATAAAGTTAAAATTAACATGAACATGGGAGATAAAGCCAAGGGACAAAACTCCCCTCCCTAATTACTTTGAGCGCAAGCAAAGCCTTCACCATACAATTTATATTTATATGTTATACTATATTGAAACTCAAATTAAGGTAAGCACCGGTCATGAAGATTGTGCTATGCTTGAATGCCAAGTACCAAGTGCCAAGTGTGCAACGTCAGTTTCATGTTAATTCTTCTCGACTTTGTGATTGATTATGGTTTTTGTCCATGCATGAGTTTGGGTGAGTGATGATGACAAAGGCTAGGGTGTGTGTGTGGGCGTGAGATCGAAGAGGGTGTGCATGAGAATGAGAGTGAGAGAGCTAGATTCCAAAGTTGGGAAGATAAACGTATCGTGAACTTCACGTGGTGGCCGGGATAAGCTAGCTTAATAGCTTATGTATGTATGTGTAATTTGTGGATTGCAAGCTAATTAAATGAATTAATTACGAACATGTTAACTTGTCCTCAAATGTATCTCTTTCATGCCCCGGGAAGGGTTTTCTCCCATTTTTTTGTTTAAAGAATTTTTTGTCCGTTACTTAATTAGCCTTGTGGTGAGAGAATTAGGATGTGTATCAAACATTAGACAAGTACAAGTAAAGATTCGACCAAAAAAAGAAAGTACAAGTAAAAATATTACTCATTAGTTCAATTGAGTTAAATAGTGGATCTGAACTTATATTAAAAATATTAATAATCACTAATGTAATTTTTAATCCTGGTTGATTACGAGCTATCGGAAATCTCACATATATCAGAGCAGATCCGATTCCAGAAACGCATTAGAGCTAGCTCGTCATGAGATAGCGTTGTTAAGAATTGACACTTTTAGCACTTTGATCTATATCTGCAGCAATGCTTACGATCACGTGTGTTGGGGGCAATTTGTCAAGAGTTTGAAGGACTTGGAAAATGTAAGTTAGGCTACGTGGCTATCTCAGGAGTGATCGATCACACAAGTCAATCTATGTATGCATTTTTTGGCAAAACTTATACTACTATTACGTACTACTGTATTTTATTTTTATTTATCTATACGATCGATCTTATGTGTAGGATCAGTTATAACACGGTACAAACAAAATGTTGGAAAATGTTGAAATTAAAAGATGAGCACGTTTTCGGGAACCGATAAGATTGAGCATACGATAATGAATTAGTGAAAACTATATACTGTATATAGTAGCATAGTTCAATTTGGTTTGCGGGTGCGCCTATTTTGTTCGCTTTGGCGACTTTGTTGTTTGAGTCGTTTAAGTTGTGAGTGGAAATAAATATCATTGTTTTACCTATCTTATATATAACCATTTAAAATAATAAAAAGTAATAATCTGAAAGAAATAACAAAATGGATTCACCATAAAAATGTTGAGAGATATGTCGAAAAGTACACAAACAATCAAGTATTTACTATAAAATGGATTATGCTAATTAACAACACGTGAGGTAGACTTTACTAAAAGAAAGCCACCCCTCAAGGGGCATGTTGAAAAGATTGTCTCACATTAGTAATAAGAAATAAATCTTATTAATTTAAGGAATTGAAATATGAAATTCAACTTATTAATTTACATTGTTTAGTTAAAAGATAGATTTTAACCTTAGTTTTGGTCGAAAATTTTAACCTTATTTATATTATGGTTTAACAACCTAATACATTACCGGTCTAATATCGGTCCACCGCAACTTGATATAAATGAGAAAAAGTCGTCAAAACCCCAAATTAATTACTAAGTGTTAGTACACAAAATATATATGTGTACAAGTTTCAACTCCTTCTTCAATAATCTTGATCTCCACGTGCCTCTCTGCCTTCAATGATCTGCAAAACAATGGATCTAGGGGCGAGCGACCCCTAATCCACCTCCGATGCTTAAGTCAATAAGTGCAATGTCAAAAAAGGCGTCAGGCAGAGCGAATAGGCTAGAACTTACCAGGCACATGGCGGATGCATGTGTATTTATAGAGGAAGGGGGACAGGCGAAGGGGGGCGCTCGCCCCTATGGGCCGATCGGGCCTGCTAGGGTTAGGGTTAGGCGATCCTTTGCTCCCCAAGTCAACCAATATCTTATCCCATCTAAGGATAAGATCTTCCTCTATAAATATTATCCTAATCTAGAGTAACTACCCTAATAAAAGGATAAAGCATAATAAATATGGATAGACATAATTAATAAGATAAGGAAATAAATAAGATATGATAACTAATTGATGTCGGAATCATGCCCGCCTATACTAAGATTGTCATACACCTTGATGGTTTGATGTATGAATATACATATATCATCTTTAGAATATTTTTTGACCGCATTGTTGAAATGTCATTTATGATTAATTTTCAATAATAATTAATAAATTTTTGTTTCATTTTAATGATTCACATTACATTATATTCTCAACTGAATATTCAATAAAAAAAATTTATCTAATTTTTTAAATTGTATAAATATCGACCCCTGAATATATACACCTACAAAATCATTTTCATCACTCATTTTTTGTATTTAATTAGATTTAAAGACAAATGACTCGGAGATCGTGAATTGTAGCACTTGGCTGAGTTTTGTAATTACAAATACGTAGAAAACACAAAAAAAATCAACTGGTATACATAAAACACTAGGTAGAGATTTCTTTATTGTCTTCATCAAGGGCCTTTAGGATAGTGAACTATTATCGCAAACATGAAAGTCGAATTCGTGACATAAAGGCATAAGGAGACAATGTGCGTTGACCTTCGTTTTTGTTAGCTTTTGGGCATATTCCGTTGAGAACTAAACTAAGTGGAATTTCTTATCCTCTCTTTATTTTATTTAAGTAGCTAGACACGTAGTGTCAAGATTTACAACCCTTTACAAATGCACCTCAAATCATTTAGACCAATTAACACAAAACACATCAAACCTACGGTACTATAAGGCGAAGTCAATATCTTCAAAACCAATTTACCACGTGGTATATATAATAAAATAATTCATTAAGTCATCATGAATTGTGATCTTCTAATCAACAAATTTAACCCTCGTACCATATATATGTATAACAGTAATAAATTTTTTAGGCACAATAGTAAGAAAAATATTATATAAACAAAGTTTCAACAAAGATTTATTTATAATTATTTATAAAATATTATGAAAATATTTATGTTTCTGATCTAAAGTCTAAATCTCAAAATAAAATTTAACTAATAAATGTTACAATCTCTCTAGATAGGCCTCCTCGTTTAATTAATTGTCACCTAAGCCTATCATTATACCATACTGGTGGGCAAATTTCTTCATACATGTAAGCTTAAAAATATCTAGTTTTCAATAAAAACACTCGCCAAATCAAGTGTATATCACACGCGCAATACCATGTCAAGGACGAGGTATTTAATAGGTAGGCTTTGACAAGTTAGGGTGCTCAATTGGTCCGTTTCAAATGCCAGGTGTCCAAGTGACCAAAATGGACAAGGTCAAGTATCTGTATATGTTTTAGTCCTATCACAAATTAGGCCCAATGATTGCCCCCTGGGTTTAAGTGGGGGAGATTGTAACACCCCGACAAATTTATAAGGGATTGAGGTGCTCCCCATGCCAACAAAAGCTCTTCTTTTTCATGGTATGAGAGGTCAAAAGGAGTATGAAGTTAATCATGCTAGGGCGAGAGTAGTACCACAATGGGTGACCTCCCAGAAAGTCCTCGAATTGGCATGGGATATCGCTTTTAAGACTTCGTACCTTACAGTCTTCATAAATGTAGTCGTTGCACTAACAACTTTACTACACGACATAAAGCATTTACAAAAAGCGATATAAAATACATTTTCCAAAAATATAAAAGAAAGTGTTGGATCTAAACAATTATTCACCGTGCGATTTGCAAATCTAGGATGTGCACCTCCTTCTCAAATCCCCTTCACCGTCTCCTCTCCACCTTATCCTTCCCGACAAACGATGTCATTTACACTACCTTGTCTTCCCGTCTCTCTCAATTTGCAGAAGTCAGCATTGCCTCATCTTCTTATCTCCCTCAATTTGCAGATCTGAAATGAGTGTAGAGATTTTTTTCTCCGCTCCATTAAAGTCGGGTGGAACTCCATAGTCGAGAACAACGGGATTTGAAAAACGACGGGGTCAACTACTGTTGTGGCAGTGGTCAGAGCGTTTTCCGATAACGACGAACTGCGGGAGGTGGGGGGGGGAGACAACGAGGTTGATGACTGTTGTTGCGGTGGTCGGAGCGGAGGAGATTGTGACTGTGAAAGAGTTTCTAAGCTGCACATAACATGCTCAATGAAAAAAAACTAAATGAAAGATATGTTGTTTTTTACGTGAACATACTGTGATTTTATGTGAACATGTTATGATATTAAGTGAATATCATATGTTTTGATGTGAACCTTATATAAAAAAATGTGTGATGTATATCTACTTTTTTTTCTTGACAGAGTAGGACTTTTACGTAAAAGTACTATGATTTTGTATGAACTAGCTATGATATTAAGTGAACGCTATATGTTTTGTCAAACAAGAATCGATTGACATAAAAACAAGTGAACTACAAACAAAAATATTTGGTACACAAAAGGAAATATGTGAACCACAAAAAAAAAGTGTGAGCTATAGAAAAATCAATTACGTTGTTAAATCAAAATGCATGATGTCTTGATAATTGAACTGTAGTAGAAAATATGTGAACAATTAAACAATTATATGAACCACAAAGATGAATATGTGAACTACAAAAGAAATATGTGAACCAAAGTAGAAAACATATGCTTGCTTAGAGAGGAATGAAAAAATAGATCTAACATAATTACAAAAATGTCATTGTGTCCTCTATTTTCTATATAAACTAGTATTAATCCCGTGGTTTGAAGGCAAAAATTTTATTTAACTAAAATCTTAGTTTACATTTTATATAAAGTTATTCAATAGAATAGTTTCATATAAAATCTTGTATTAGTTTATTTAGTTTGCTTTTTATGGGATTTATTTTAGTGATATAGTATTTCTGCTATTCTATAATATATTCTTGTAATCGAATAAAGATTTAGAGGATTATAATTTTAATCGAATAATATAACTTTTAATCGAATAAAGAAAATTTTCACATGTTAAGATGATAATTTTAATCGAACAAAGATTTATTTTCATTATGTATACAATTTTGGATAGATTTTTCCTAAGTTTTGGATAGATTTATTATGTGTACAATTTAATGTGGGGTCTACAATGAAATTTCAACCAATTAAACAAATTAAATTATTTTAATAAAGATGGATGATGTGGTCCAATGAGAAATTGACACGTGTCGTGCTAAATATTATTTTTAATCTCCGCTTTAGTATATAGTTATGATGATGTACAATGCGAATATGTGCACTACAAGTATAAATATATGAACTATGAACATCAATATGTGATTTTGGAAATAAAACTACTTGACTTAAAAAAAAAAGAGCATCCGTACATATTCAAAAAATGTCACTGCGTCCCTAATCTATCCTATTTTGCTATATCAGATTAATACTCATTTTGGACCATTGATCTTCTTAATCTAAGGGTCTATATTTATTTATAGTTTATATCTGAAGGGGGGTTTTCACCGGCCATTACAAAGAACGTATAGTAAGTGTTAGTGCACAAAAATTTGCCTTTAATGCACTAATTGATTCCTCCCTTCTTCAACCTCTGCTCAACCTCTTCAATAACCTAAAACCTGTAAAACAATGGACAAAGGGGGTGGGGACCCCCTCATCCACTTTCGATGCCTAAGTCAGAAGAGCAGTTGTTCGAGTTGAGCGTCGAGGGTAAAGGACGAGAATTGCTAGAAAATCTAAAAGACACCACTTACCTCTATACATGGTGAAGACATGTATTTATAATGGAAGAGAGAGGGTAGAGGGAGAAAAATTATATCCCAAGCGATTACTTGTTACCCAATCCAAGTGAGAATTCTATCTTTACGATAAGATAGAATCTTCCATCATAATGTTTAACCGTCATCTTTAATTTTAATAATAAAATACTTAAAGATAAAAAAAATCTCATAAATAAAAATACCTTTATGATGGAAGATTGAGAAAATATTGATGGCGATTACTCTACCTACTCATAGTAAGTGAAACAATTATGTTAAGGAAATGAAATGAAATAAATTAGAAAGGAATATCTGATACAGCATTTGAAGTTACCGAAGGCCATTGGAACAACTGTTGCTTCTTGCACCTAATTAATCTTTTCTAAATTCAGTCATGATATGATTAGGTTTAAAAAGGATTTCCAGGTTGAGCTTTTACCTTTCCTCTTCCGGAAATGGTCCCTGGAATAATCATCACTAATTGGGTGTTAAACAGACCAAACTCTAAAGCTAATTAAGGATGGAAAGGTGGGCATTAATGCATTATGACCACAAACTTAAGCCACGTGTTTATGTTATTATTAGTTTAGTGTATAATAATGTGCACCATTGACTAAGATTCCGGACGCAACTACGGTTTATATTAACTTACTACAAGTATAACTAAGCTTTCATGACTAAAGCACTCAGATCGATTATATTACACATATATTTCAACTGAAAAATAAACTCCATAAAATTAGTTAGAAAGAAGTGCAAGTAAGTGTAGCTTCCATATAGTATATATTTCAAAATAATAAAAGGTGTCACCTTCCACAAAAAATAGTGCTCTTTATTTAATATTTATGCCCACTACTTATATATGTGGAATTAAACGAGCCCAGATATAGTCGATCATATACAATCATCCTAGCTTATCCCACATTCGGTAGGAGAAGCGATGAGTTTTGGTCGGGGTGAAGTTAGAGGGAACTCTTCCTGTTTTTTAAATATTTACCTTCGTAAAAAAAAAATTCATGAGGGAATGTCACAACCCGTAACACAATGGTCATGACCCGTGATGTTTTCTTGAGATGCATTTAGACTTTATTTCTCAATGTCTTCTTGACAAAGGGAGAAGAACATAATGTAAATTCTTCAAGATCATCTTATACACTTGAATGCTTAGTCTCTTCATAGAGGCCTTGATTTAACCTTGCGCTATCTTGATCTCTATAGCAGCAAATTATTTTAGTTGACCTGAAACCTAATATTTAAGAATCTAATTGGATATAATAAAAACTATTGACCCAATTAAACTGAGGTAATCTGGCTGGCTATTAAATTGTTATACATTCTATGTCCTATATATTTTAATTTTAAAGTTCTCAAACTATGAGCAAAATTAGCCTTTCATTCGAAAAATAAGCCATATAAAAATTAGATCAAAATTTCAAACCCCTTTTTTTGGGTCTAAATCAAATTTTATAACCCTTAAAACAAATCTTAGAACAATCTCAAGTTTTCTCTATCCCACTTGAGAAGTAGGGAAGTGGCAATTTGCTTATGGAATACATGTGGGGGTTTTAAGTGGCACACATGTTCCCACATAATTAACGAACAGGCCTCTTCCGGACATTATTAGCATATAATATTCTCTTGAACCACCCCTAAATGATGCTTAGGGAATATAATTTTGCACTAATCTCATCTGCTACATTAAAATAGGTTATCAATGAAACAGTGTAGTCCACAGTGTATCTTCATACGACTCTTTTCTCCGTTGTTTTACTTGTAAACTAGTATTAGTCAAGTTCCTTTAAAGCACGAATTTGATTTAATTAAAAATTTAATTTAAATTTTCTATAAAGTTACTCAAACGAATAGTTTGATATAAAATCTTGTATTATTTTAATTTAATTTGTTTTTTATAGGATTTATTTTAATAATAGTGTAATTTCGCTATAATATACTCTTTTAATCAAACAAAGATTTGTACGATTATAATTTTTTGTATAAGGATTGAATACTCCTAAGATCTTATAGAATTTATTACAATGTTTATGGATTATAATATAAATTATATAATTAATTGGAGTTGACATATATTTTTCTATATTATTATTTTAATCTCCAATCTACTATATAGTAAGATTAATTTAACTATATCTTTAATAGATACAATTTCAATAATGTATATTCTTTCAGATTTTACATACATGAGAGGTCTACAATCAAAATTAACCCATGAAATTGTTTTAATAGAGATGGGTGATGTGATCCAATAAGAAGTTAACACGTGCCGTGCTAAATATTACTTTTAACTTCCGCTTTAGTATATAGTTATGGTATATATATATATATACATATATATATATATATATTCATCTTCTTGCTCAAAAAAATATATATATTCATTTTTTTATAAAACGGATTTTTTATTGTGTGCCAACAACTGGAAATACTATCTGTTAAAATTCGATAGACCGATAATCAAATAAAATAACGTGTTAAATAATTAACTTTGTGTATATAATATCGAGATCTATCTTCTTTTTTTTTACAATAACTTAAGCTGTTTTTATAACTTTGTTTTTCCATATATACTGACCTTACATAATTTCTCATGTTCTATGTGAACACACGTACACTTGATTATCCTTCAAGTACTAACTATACCAAGTTCATTGCCGATTGAACCGTACAAGTCTAATCAAGTCTAGCATCTCAATTGTTTTATACTCCAATATGAACCCAAATCTAGAAAATGGAGCCGGATCGAGCTGACTCTGATTCTAAATATAGTTCGAATCCAACCAACTAACAAGTAACTATTTTATAGAAAGTTAAGATTCAACTTTTAACATAAGAATTTAGTTAGGTTTTACTTTTCCGTATATACTAGTAGCACTCGTGGTCGTTGTGGGATACGCACGGTCAATAGTATCACATCACACGTACACTAAGGATATGTTCGGCAAGCCAGGTAGTAGAGAGCGGAAGAAGGAAAACGCTAGCAGAATCCAGTCCTCTTTTTAATACAAGGGTGCTATGTTTTGGAGGATTCCGACCCCACTAGTGAAAAACACTATCCATTCTGCTTGCACCGAAGAGAGCCTACATGCCATGAACACAATTAACATAAACTTCAATTTATAACCAATGTGAACTACTAAAAAGAGAGGACCACGGATCAGTACTGATACCTATGAAGGATATTTTTTATTTTTGTAAATGAGGGTTGGATTGTTTTTAAGTAGTGGGTCAATAACCATTTTTAGTAATGTTAATTTGGAATGGGTACGTCTTCTCTTATCTCTATGGCTTTTCTTATAAAAATCATGAATCAATATGCACAACGAAAAAAGTATCTTTATGCTTGTCGACATAAGATGGTACTTGACAATCTATCTTTCTTCTTTAAACATTTCATGCATGATTAAGATTGATTAATGTCATTATCAATTAACTGATTATTTGTAATTTGATACGTTTGGTGTTGCCATTGCCCATTGATAGTGGTACTCAATTGGAACATAAAAACAGAGGTAAACCATTTTTTATTTTTTTTAGATAAACATGTTCATATACATATTGGCTAGTTTGTAATGCATTCTAAGCAAACACCGGATAACCATGTGATGTAATGTTAGCCCAAATCATCGTTAATCAATTTGTAAAAGTTAATACATAAAAACGTGTATACCAAATCATAAGCTTTTGACGTGATTGCATATGTTATCTACATTATCTTACTTTTCCATTTTTCAATATCACTTTATATCTTTACTTAATAACCGTAAAAATCGTCTTTTTGGACAGACATTACGGGAAGTGCTGAGTAATATGTATAACATTGATAGTTCGATCATATTACACATGGAAAGAAATGAGTAATACAAAGATGGACTCATTTGGAGGCATCAAACAAGACAAGCACAATAATTTGGTGATGTTACATGGTGGTTCTTGTAATTATGGAGAACAAGATAATTGATTGGTAATATATAAAAGTATATTCCTTCCAATTTTCCAATCACTATAGTGAAAGAATCAACAGAAACCAGCTGAGCTTTCATCTATACACCTACATATATCTCCCACTAATTTGAGAACTATTTCGACCAAAACAAAACTAATTTGAGAACTATACCCAAAGTAAGTAAAAATTACTAAGAAGGGCCTCCGGGGACGTATGTGCAAACATCCCTCAGGTAAGCCCTCTTTTGCAAAAAAAACCAAAAACCAGCCTCCTCTGTTTCTACTCAAACTTGTCTCTGTAAATCCTCTGCTCCAATGAAGGTGCCATGGAATCCATACGGCACTCTGGAAGGCAGCTTGATCGAGGCTTCGAGCTCCAAATTGACGGCATTCACAATCTGCAACTCCGATTTCTTCCTCTTCTCGTCGTAAACAAACCCGATTATGTACCCATCGTCCTCGGATCCCGAATCATTAGGAAGGAAATACGGTTCGCCTCCAAATTTTCCGTCGGCATAAATGTACCTCTTGACCTCCCCTGTTTCCAAATCCACCTTGGCGAACCCGGAAACCTTGGGCCATGGCTCGGCGATCGCCAGGAAGGCGAATTGGGTCTTCCTCCCGAGCATGTTCCGGTTCACCATGCCTGCTTCCAAGTTAATCTGATCCGACTCGGACTCGGAAATGGGCCTCCTCGTGGACTCCCCTGTTTTGAGGTTGAGCCTGATTTCCGACAAAACCGAGCGGAGATTCTCGTCGCATTCGTTGAAAACGGAGTCCGCAGGGGTCATACAAGACCCGATCACGACGATCTCGTCGGTTTCGGGCTCCTCCCACGAGTTCCAGAGATGGAAGCAAAAGCAATCGGGGACGTCGATCCACTGAATCTCGTCCGAGTCCTGAGCGTACTTGTTGAGGACGCCGAATCTGGAGACCTTGTCCTTCTTGTACACAACAGGGGAGCCTCCTCTGAGCATCTCCTGGAGCTTGAACACGATCTGGCTGTCGGGGATCACCACGAAGTTCTCGGTGATGGCGAAATCGTGCATCATGGTGGGGTCGCTGAGGGGGATGTCGACGTCGGGGGACTTCTCCCCTGTTTTGGAGAAGTGGAAGTACTTCAAGTAGGGTTTCTTGACGACGTCGTAGCTGAGGGAGAAGAGCTCGCCGGAGACGGGGTCCACTTTGGGGTGGGCGATCATGGAGGAGGCCAGCTGCCCGTCGAAATCGAACCTCCCCGCCGTCTTCAGGTCGCCGGAGGGAGTGACCCGGACGTGGTAGGGGAGGTCGTCCTCCGACATGGCCAGCAGCCGCCCGTTGAAGTAGACGACGCCGGCGTTGGCCACTCCGATCCCGTCGGAGGGGTCGAGGAGCCCGAAGAGGCCGCGGGAGAGGAAGAGGAGGAGGCGGCCCACGCCGGAGTGGCCGTGGAGCTCGCCGATGGCCTTGGGGAAGATGGGGCGCCCCAGCTCGCGCTCTTGCCGGAGGCGGCTGGTCTCCGTGAACCGGCAGGAGTAGGAGGCGCTTCCGTCGGGGTTGAACTTGACGGCGTGGATCATGCCGTCGCCGTCGAAGAAGTGGTGGCCGGCAACTGGGCGGTGGAGCGGGTTCGCCCCGTTCCGGAGGTAGATTCCGCCGCGGAGAGACTCCGGGACCGTGCCGGAGATTGGGAGGTTTCGGGTGGCGGGGCGCTCCGGCACCGGAGCGAAGTTGCCGGCGATTTGGACCTCGGGGTCGGAGGTTTTGGGGAGGGGGTGGTGGGAGGCGAGGGCGGACTCGAGGATGTCAAAGGCGGTGGCGGCCGCCTTCTGCAGGGGGTTCCATTGGGGCGGGACGGTGGCGGTTGTGGCGGCGGAGCGGTGGCGGCTGGGGAGTGAGATAGAAGGGGTTTGGAGGGAGGAGTTGATGTTGAGTTTGTTGTTTGGTCTAGTAGGAGTAGGAGTAGTGTTGGAGACCAAATGGTCAAAGGAGGGGAGTTTACAAGCCATCATTGGTATTGAGCGTTTTTCAAGTTTAGGAAATTGTTCAAATTTGCAAGTGTTTGTTTGTTTGCTTGCTTGCTTGTTGGTGGGGTGTGAATGAATGAGTGAAGAAGGGAATGCTATTTATAGGAGGGAGAAGGAAGGAAGCGGATTCATTTGTGACACGGATGCCTATACCACGTGTTCGAGTGTGCGTGAGGATTTTCTAATTCATCCCTTTTTCGTTTTGTTGAAAAAGGGAAATTAGTAGTATGAGGCAAAATAAAACACTTTTTGGTGGGGGCTGGAAAACTATATAAACAAATTGGTTCAGATATTCATTGAAAATATGTTTACTACGCTAATCAATCTAATCAGCGACTTCTACTATAGTGTGGAGAAGAAAAATATTACAACTAGGCAAATATGCTACGGGGATTTAGATTTCATGTTTATACGTTTCACACATAATTTTGTAATATCTACTTTATTATAGTATAAAATAAAATGGAGTCAATAACTTTAAAAAAATACTATCCTGACATGTATATAATACAGTAATCCATTAGACCCTCATTTATATAATAAGTTGTAAATGTTTAATAAATATTATCATTTAAAATTTGATTTTTTTATTCAAAGAAAAAATCAAGATAAAATCGAAAAATAATTTCTAAGATATAATTCTAAGATTATTTTTTTGTATTTTTTATAATTTTGGAATATAATACTAACTTTTTAAAACAGATAATTTAGACTATATCTATATTTCTTGATTTCCCACATATTACATTTAAATTTTATTTTTAAGACAGTCAATTAAGATAAAATCATGAAATATTTTTTTTAGGTCGTATCTATATCTATATTTATAGAATTAGTCTAGGCGATTCCTCTCTATCAATGATTGAAGCAACATCCAGAGAGAGCTCACTTTTCTATTTATCAATATATCTATATTATTCCCTATCTAAGAAGTCCATCAAATATATTTACATAAACCTAGATGGTAAATAGTATGATATTATTACAAAATATCACAATATTATTATAATAAAGATTTATTACATTAGGTGAGTTTTATAAATAATTTATTTTAATAATTTAAAAGATTTTATATCTAATAAGATTTATTTTCAAAATTTAGATTTTGGTCATATAAAAATATCTTTATACTTATAAATTATTTTAATTAAATCTTTGTGTAATAAGTGAACTTTATACATAGAATATTTTTCTGTCCAATTTGCCTAATAAATTTATTAGGGTTACTCATGGTAAACTAGTTAGTTCTAACCTAAGATTTAAAAATATAGAATAAACATCTTGAAATAGACAGATTTATTATTTTTACTTATTTAATAAATTAAAAGTTTTTTATCGATAAGTGTATACATTTACTTTTTAAGACTTTAGTTTTCCTAATAAACAAGGGTATCCTCCACTCTAAGTTACATTGTGAACGTTTTCTAGTTCTTTCAATTTATTACCCAAAAAAACACAATGTTGTCTCTTTTATCCATTGCCTTTATCATCCACATTTCGTGAATTTCTATTTCAAGTTGTACCATGGCATATATCATGCACCCCTACGGAATCTTATAATTTCTCAAGTGACACTTGTATATCATAGATGTGTAGAGTTATTGTTGAGACTAAAAGTTATCCCATATCGGGAGTTGAAACTTAAATCACTTACCATATAAGTATATGAGCTACTCCCCTTATTGTCAATTAGTTTTAGGGTGGTACCTCATGTGCTTATGTGTTGGGCTTACCGCGCATATGCGCACGAACCGACGTGTGAGCCCCCCACGTCATATATAGCTCACCGAGATTTAACAGTTATATATGACCAAAGATGTGTCGTATATCATATTTGTGATGGACTTGGGCGCGGTAAATCAGTAACTTTTGGGCAATTGGTCTACTTCTATAAAATCGGGTATTGTTTACAAAACAAAACTTAACGAAGTAGGTTAGATTTTTTTTTAAAAAAAAAAGGTAATTAAAAATCAAAATCAAAAAAAGCAACTTTGGATTCATGCAAAGGGGATAAGTGGATTGACGTTGAGAGCGTTGACCGATGCAGTGAGTTTGAACGTGGAATGGGTTGTACACCTGGATTCTTCGACCGTCACTCATTTTTAACCCCCCCAAAGAAAAAAGAAAAAAGAAAGTATATGGCATTTCCATTTATACCCCTCTCAAAGTGAAACGACTCCGACAAAGGAGGAGCAGAAAGCGGTGGTGGTGGTGGTGGTGGGGTGGTGACGGTGGCGTGGATTGGTGGGGTCCGGCCCAATTCCCGCGTTCCGAACACCCTGCCGCCCTCCTACACGTGGCAGCATCTCACTTGCACTAAACAAATCTTCAACCGTTTGGCATGTTTTAAATTATTTATGCCCCACACGTTTACAAATTATTACTGTGAGACACTCTTTAACTAACTTCTCCTTTGCTTCGGAGGGGGAGGCAGTGGGTCCAATCACAAGAGGCCCTGATTCAACGAATTACCACTAGCGTAGCGTCTCTTTTAGAGTATCCACAACGAAGACACATGTATTTCTTAACTTTTAAAAATAAAAATAAAGTTAAAAAAATGTTAGAGATGTATTTTTTATATGTGTAAAAAATTTCTTGCAGAAGTGAGCTTTTTTGACAAATTTCTCTGTACAAAATGTTAACAATAAATGGGAAAAAGAGAGAAGACTTTTAAAAAAAAATTTAGTGTATTTTCCATTGTGGATGCTCTTAAACATTAAAATACGTTCATTTTGGTATCTAAGGGTGCTTGATTTGTGGTTTTTAAATCCCGTTTAAATACGTTTTTGGGTCATGAAATTGTCTATCGATATCAGTCGCCAAATAAATTAAACATTTTCAAAGTTTTTTTATGATACTACCGAATACGAACGTGAGAGCATGAAACATGAACTTTGGAATGCTAATCTATAAACATTTCCAACTCATACGTACATTAATCGGCTTAATACATCAACAAACCGCTCTACTTATACTTTTTTCCTATTAGACCTCGGCCCCTACAAAGAATATTTAATTAGCCCCCTATATTAAACCCACTTTTTCTTATCATACATCGTCCGAAGCTTTATCCCTTACGTGTGTTAGACGTGCGCCGAGGTGTCTGGTCTAATTTCCAACTAAGCTTGGCATAATAAAAAATGAAAGTCACGTAATGTGAATTAGATACTATCTAAGCCTAATTATGCCAACATAATAACATCTTATATTATAACATTGTTTTCACATGGTTGTTATATATGATTAAGCATATATGAATTTGAAAGGAAATAGGGAAGGTCACAAGTCTGAGCACACGCGAAATGAAGAGATTATTTACGCAACACGCGCTCGTCCATGTAAGGTTAAAGCGTTCAATATAAAAAAAGTGGACTTAGTACATGGGTCTATAAATTTTTTTTGGTAGGGAGTCCTAATAGAAAAAAAAAAGTACAAGAAGGGGGTATTGATGTATTAAGTCTACATCAATCATGGACTCCCGTACACAAATTGCTAAACACATGAATCTTGTAATACTATTGACATACGTAAATTATTAGTAAATCTATGATGAACTATATATTTAGATCTAAACTTTCAAATGAGTATATATGAACCTCACCTTAATTATTATATCAAGAACATATGCGTTAAGGACACATTAGGTTGTAAATTGTGGAAACTTAAACAGAAGGAAATGAAACTAGTCTATTTCAGTGTCATGATACATTGAAATGAAAAATTTATTTATCTTCTTCCAAAAAGTTACACATTTCTCTGTATATAATTTGTGAAGTAATGTCTTCACAAAAGAATGGGGCATTTGACATATTCTCCAATTAACATGTGCTTTTTAATTTTTTATAAATAAATAAAAACTACCCACTACCTCTTTTTTGAAAAAATAACTACCCACCTCTTCTCCCACCATCTTTTCAATTTTTTCTTTTATATTCTATAATACGCCGTATAAATCAAAAAGATTATATTCTATGTTAACTAATTGATATTTTTTATAATTATAAATTATATATATGGTATACTCTTTTTTTTCTATATTACTCCATTTTTATTTTTTGAAATAATTATAAACATTTACTCTATAACAATTTTAACTAACTTCATAAAATGACGACATTAATATTTCCAGTTTCGAGATATATATCAAATCTCTTTGCTGATAAGAAAAATCCCGTGCAGGTCACAGGTCACTATACTAGTGATAAAATTAAACTTGTTCTACTTCAATCAATCTTTCATTATACGTACGAGTGTGGGTTGTTAATAAAATAGAGAACTGACTCCCTTCCATCTCTCACTTTTATAAGGAATAAGATATTGATTTTTCTAAATTAGTGTATAGTGACACATTTACACTATAAAGTATAAATACTCTAAATTTAATTTGTTTTCATTCTATTTATGTTTTCATAGGGTATAACCGAACACGCCGTAAATATGTAAAAAAACATGGACTATTCCAAGGTCAAAAACAAGTATATAAGCAACAAGTTTTGAATTTTAACTTTTTTTAGCGTGTTCACATTTGTGTACGTAATGATATAATCTAATATGAACTTGAGATCGTAAGGCATGAGTTTTATAATCTGTGACATATGCTACATATACACACATGTCCTAAATATTGAACATAAATTGCTAGAACATGTGACTTCAAAGTACTAGTATCGAACATATATATATATATATATATATATATATATATATATACCAAAGGGGCGGAGAGGGGGGTGTCTGTAAGGGGGTCAAGTGTACGTGACCCTAAAACTTTCTCCTGGAATCTTGTAAGTGCAGTAGCACCCAAGTGTGCAGGAGTGGATAGTCCTAGTCTAGGAATTGGGAACCTTTCGGTACCTAATTCAGAGTAGCGGATTAGCCTTCCAATTTTAGAGCTAGTCATCCTAAAGTCTCTCTCCTTAAATAATCAAGAACTGAAACGTTCTTAGTAATAGGAGGTTCTGGAGGAAACCTCCCTAGATCTAAGTCGACGGTAAGACCTGAGGGTCTTATGAGTCTTGCAGGAAGATTTCTAGTCATATTGGTTTCTTTATCTATTTCAAACCATGTGCCTAGATCTAGATTTAGTCTTACTAATTCTAGTCTGAAGTATTCTGTTAAAAAGGATATGTTATCAGTCCTTTTTATTTTTGTTATAGTTTGTCGGGATTTGTTTTTCATAGTGATTTTTCCCTCAAATCCTAGAGTTTTATCTAGGTCAATAAGTGGATCATCAGTTATGCTAATAAGCTGTTTTGGATAAATTTCTTTAAAAATTTGTCCTAGTGTATATGTGTCTGTGTTGAAATTTTTAAGTATGATTAAAAGTTTAACCATAAAGTTCTCAGTTATGAATGTATGGAGTTGGTTATAAGTATACCATTCCATATGTAAGTCATGATAATAGAACATCTTGTTCTTTAAGTTATTTCTTAGATTTGTTCTTAACAAATTTTATGAAATTCAGGAGGTGTAGTGGTTCATGGAGAATATGATTAGCTAAAGGGGTTTTAAGGTATAATTAATTCTTATAACTTATAATTATTCTATGTTCTTAAACCTTTCAAATAACATGTTCCCGGATCATACTAGCGTTGGATTAGAACTATAACTTACTAAACCTCACCTTTTCATCCTAATAGGTACTTATTTTCCCCTAAACGGCCTCTTGCCTAAGCGGGTACTTTCTTCCCTATTGAAACAGATTTACGTCTTTTGGCTTCATAAGTTATAATTAATCCGGTGCCCTTAGCCTTTCCTCTCTAACATGTTATACTTTCATTAAGAACATAAAATAAACATTAAGTTAGTAAGATGATTATACCTTAGCCTCTTGCTAATTTTGTAATTCCATGACCACCTCCTCCTGTTGTAAGTTTTAGCCTATCATCCTGGTGGATGATTTTCCTTCTTCAAGTTTTTAGTGCAGGGAACTGAAAAGAGTTTTGGAAATTTTTTAGGAAGCTTTCTTTTATTAAGGTTGCTCAACACATGAGCTTCTTACATACGGTTTCAAGCATTTGTATATCCTCTTACAACATTGAGCCTTCCTTTATATACTAAAGGAATAGCTTCCTACGGGACTTAGTGGATGCCACCTGGCTTCCACTTTGTCTAAAGAAGACAAAAAGAAAAGAGCAATTATTGCTCCTTAGCCAAAGAAAAACAACAAAAAAGAAAAGAGCAATTATTGCTCCTTATCTAAACAAGTACGGCTTACATACCTGCCGTGAAATAAAAGACGCGTGGGGTTATACAGTCCCCCACTCACTACAAATAGTGTCAAGTCAGGATAAGCATCCCGAAAAGCTAAATTGTCCTTATAGGACTACATGATTGCTGCTTTTTGGGCGGCTATTATTGTGCTTCTAGACGAGTGATGAGTCACTCATCTCCTCCAAGTGAGGTAGTTGTGTCGTCAGTAGATTTTTCTTCTACTTCCATCAGACTCTTATAAAGTTGTCGCCTTTGGGCTTCAATAGTCTTGGGCTTTGAATGTTGGACTTCAAAGTTCCTGAAGTTGGAGCAGTGCTTGGATGTCTCCTTTGTAATATAAACCTTCATAGTAGTGGATTCTCCATAAAGAACTTTAGTTTCTTCATCTTCTTTGGTCCACTTGAAGTCTCGAGCAAGGATGGAGGCCCGATATTTTTCAAAGTTAACCCAGTTATCTATGTTGGGTAAGTAGTAGTCTTCTGGGCTTGTTTTTTCGACCCAGATTGGGATGTCCTCCAGATCAATTCCTTGAGCTAGGACCATAATTACATGTCTTGCAGGATCATAAATATTTGGTCCAAAATAAGGAGGGACGGAAATTATTTTTAAAACCAGTCGGGTTTGTAAAATTTCCATCAAATTGTCTAAAAGTGAGTATAATGGTTCTGGCAGAAATGTGATATCTGACCAGTCAGCTATAAATAAGGTTTGGAGAAAACCATAGTTAAAGAAGTGTGAAATTTCCATAGGGATACCCATATGGTTTCGAATAACATAGTCATCAGGATTTATGGAAACCAGTGGGAAAGAAGTAGTGATCATACATTTGCAAGGTTGCTTTGTACAATCAGGAAATTGTTTTGAGCAGGAAATTTTGGGATTTATTTGAAGTTCCCAGTTTATAGTTATTCCTCCAGAAGAAATTCTTCTTTGGGATAACAAAGTCAAGTAATGGTAAGTGATCTTTGCTTGTTCAAAAGAGTGATCCTCAGGAAATTTGAGGTAGTAGAGTTCCCGATGGATTGGGTCTGGCAATTTGACAGAATTTTCGGGTTTAGTAGTACTTGATGTGGATTCCTGCTTATATTTCAAAGCTGGTCCAGTTAAAACAAGTGCTTTAGATGTACTGGTTTTAGCAGCAATATCCAAGAATGTTGTATTGGGTCTGAGCCCAGTAGATGTAGTAGCAGTAGGCCCAGTCGACTTTGGAGTCGGGTCTATCAGGTAGAGGGAAAGGGAGGCACTAACAGATGGTGACATCTTATAGTCCTTTCCTAACAGTTCCTCTATAGCCTTTATGGCATCATCCAGTGAATTATATCCCTTATAGAAGGGTTTTCCCATCTTAGGGGTTTTTGCTAATTCCTGGATTTTAAGGGAAATTTCTTCCCAAGTAGAGTATATACCTGCATCTTCTCCATTGAAGAGACAGTAACAGGAGAAGTTTCTTCCTGTGTTGTGCTTGTAGTAGTGCGAGATCAGAGTTTTGATAATGCTCAGTTTGATCTTGCTGTCTTTAGTGGGAGTTGAAAGGTTCCAAATGCTATCTATGACAGCTAATTGGTCCTTTGTGAAAGTCGTTCTGGAATCGAACCTGAATTGGTTTTCCAGAGAGTAAGTCGGCAAATCAGCCTGACTCATGCCTTTAGCCTTTTTAGGCGGCATAGTGTAAGTCTCGTTTCTGCATAGAAACAGTGGAATGGTTTGTTAATTTAACCATTATCATTTGGGGTGCCTGCCAGATTAGTATCCAGAAATAATCTAGATAAAATATCATGTAAAATGTTATTTTTTCCCTTAATGTGTTCCCAAATAATTTTGGTACCACAATTTTGTATTGAGTGACGGAATTTAATCCATCTGTTTGTTAAAATGCCTTTTTCTTTTTTGGAGTCAGCATATTTAACAATAGCTTCACAATCAGTTCTCAAGGTAATTTCCTTGTGAGATATTATAAATAGTTTGAAAGCTTCCAGCACATAAATAATAGCTAGAATTTCAAAGTCAAGAGAAGTCAAGTATCCTTTTTCTTTGAAGGTACCTGATGTATACCTACAAATCTGTTCTTGAGACCTAGGGTCTAATTTGTGAGGTTTTCTTAGTAAAATTCCACCCCATCCATGGGATGATCCATCAGTTTCAACTATTAAATAATCAGTTGATAATGGAAGTGCTAGAGGTTTAAGATTTTGGGCTAGGTTTTTAATTTCTCTGACTAACTTAATATCTTCTGAGTTAAACTGTCTTTTCCCTTTTGGGCTAGCCTTGTTATACAAAGGCCCAGTATATTTGGACAAGTTTTTTATAAAGGGTCTAGCATAATTTACTAGTCCTAAAAAACTCTGTATTTGTTTTAAGTTTTCTAAGTAGTCAGGAAATTCTAAGATTTTCCTAGTTATATGGGGTTGTAATTCAATAGTCCCCTTTCCAATAGTTACTCCTAAAAATCCAATGGTTTGTTTAAACAATTCCATTTTCTTTTTAGAAATAATAAGTCCGTTGCTCTCAAATAGTTTGAGAATAGTGTATAGATGAGCTAAGTGTTCTTTCCTAGTTTTAGAAAAAACTAATATATCATCTATATAAACACATGTAAATGAAGAACAATGTTTAAAAATGTTATCCATCTTTCTTTGGAAGACTTGTGGAGCATTTTTTAGTCCAAATGGCATAACTAGCCATTCGAAATGTCCTTCACTACAAGTAAATGCTGTCCAAGGAATAGATTCTGGATGCATTTTAACTTGCCAAAAGCCTGATTTCATGTCAAACTTAGAGAAATAGTTTTTGCCTTGAATTTTGTTTATCAAGACATCTTTGTTAGGAATACAATATCCATCTTCATGGGTATTGTCATTTAGTCTGGTGTAATTCATCACCATTCTAGACTGACCTCTTTTTCTTTCACTTTCCTTTTGTATTATGAAAGCAGCAGTTCTATGTCTAGAGTCTGTTTTCCTAATTACTCCAAGTTTTAGTAATATCTGGATGTGCATTTTAAATTCTTCCATCATCCAGTTATCATATTTTGGAGCTCCTGTTTTTATTGTTAAGTCTGGATTTATAATATCCAGTTTACAGTAGATAGGATTTCTGTCCCAGTATTTTATAGGATTTTCTCCTATGATTTCTAGTCTTTCTAATCTACTAACGATATTATCTATATCATCTGTAGTTATTAGAATTCTACTAACTTGTTCTGGGTAGATTAGTTGTAAATCTGTTTCTACCTCTAGTGTTAGTTCGTTATCCTTTTCTAGAGTTTGTGTATCTATGAGTTCTTGGCATTTGCCAGGGATTTCACAGGTACAAGTTTTTTCTGGAGTTTTTTCAGAGTTTTTTGTGGGTATATTTTCTTCATTATTTTTCCCACCAACCTGTGATAAATTGTAAATCTAGCTAGGTCCAAGGAACATACCCTCGAAGATTGTAATTATGTAATCAATTATTTTTAAATCAGTACTCCCTCCGTTTCACAATAAGTGTCGTTTTAGCTCTTAACACAGTTTTTAAGAAAAGCAATCATTCACTTTAAAACTTACAACTTTTTCTTAATCTTACCACTCATTACATTTTTTGGCCAATGAATGAACAACTTTAGTCAACAAATACACATTCCAATAAAAATTATCATCATTCACCCCTAATAAATCGCTTTGAAAACCTAAAACGACAAATATTATGAAACAAATTTTAAGTGTTAAAACGACACTTATTGTGAAACGGAGGGAGTAGTAAAGTAATCCTAGAATGACATATCTATTTAATTAAAGCATGCATAAAGTGAAATTAGGTGTCATGTCCTAAGTGGAATTATACTCCCTCAGTTTCTTAAAAACTGACGTTCTAGCAAAAAGCACTGTTATTAAGAAACAATTAATTATCCCTCCTTTGCAATCATTTACCCCTTGGCTTTTTAAAAGCAAGCCGCCTTTAACAACCCAAATACTGTTGAGCACTCCTTTTCTCCACGGAAGGCCATCCTTCCGTATTCCCCTAATTACTTTCAAAAGAAAAAATTAATTTCCTACTCCGTATTCTCTACCATGAGAAGCTGAAGAGAAGTGTGGCTCTCTGCATGCTATCATCTCTCACACTAATCAAGCAAATAAGTGAGGTTAATTTTTAAATTAAACCAAATTAAAATTTAACTTTGTAGGAGCGGGTGAAATTTATAGACAAATCTTGATTAAAAATTTCAAAAATTTTCATTTAGAGCCAAATTTCCAAATTTTAAACAAGAGAGATGCATACAAATATTGTACACACACTTTGTACGTGAGGCAACTTCTAGATTCATCTTCCACTTCTCACTTATTTGTAGGCCATCCTTCCCTTCAACTCATGGCTTGCAACAACAACATTGATTTGAATGCTCTACCACAAGAGTTTTTATTTGATTTAAATCAAATTTTGGAGTGTGGAGAAAACTCAATTCATTTTCAAGATCATTTTAGAAATCACTTTGACGAGGAGATCGAAGGGGAGATCGAAGATGACGATGAGATCGAAGGAGAGCTCGAAGCTTACGGGGAGATCGAAGGAGAGCTCGAAGATGGCGGAGAGATCGAAGGAGAGCTCGAAGATGGCGGGGAAATCGAAGGAGAGCTCGAAGATGGCGAGGAGATCGAAGGAGAGCCCGAAGATGACGAGGAGATTGGAGAAGAAATCGAACACCCAAACATTGATTTAAATGTTGAGCAAAACAATGAAGAAGATGAACATGATCAAACCCACGGTAAGGACCCAATTCAATATGGTTTGATCTATCTAAAATTAAAAACAATTTTTTTTGCAAATACAGGAGTACGTAGTTTGTTAAGATTGAGAATGGCCTAAATCTTAACAAGTAGCTAAATCCTAACAAGTAGCTAGTGTAAATATAGAAAATATTAGAATCCGAAATAAATATGGTTTGATCTAAACCTAACAAGTAGCTAGTGTGAATATAGAAAATACTGAATT
Source organism: Polygonum maritimum (assembly GCA_963924305.1). Lineage (NCBI taxonomy): Eukaryota > Viridiplantae > Streptophyta > Magnoliopsida > Caryophyllales > Polygonaceae > Polygonum > Polygonum maritimum. The sequence goes on from OZ002728.1 coordinate 16,723,896, forward strand.
AGAATCCGAAATAAATAGAAAGAAATCTGAAATCTTTAGCTGGATACTGAATTAAGCATTAATGCACCAGTTTACATATAGGTTGCCTACGTGATTTGTTGAGATGCCCTCATGTAAATGTACTTCAATTTAATTATTTGCTCTTTTTGTGGTCCTGTAAGGTATTGTGGTCAAGTGTTAATGTGCATGTGGTTCAATTTTTATTCCTTTACGTAATTTGTTAAAAATGCCCACATGTATATGTATTTCAATTTGTGTGCTCTTTTTGTGGTCCCGTAAGGTTATTACTTCATGATTTATTGCTTTTGAAATGAAAATGTTGTTGTATATGTACTTCATCAATTTACATGCTTTTCATGTGGTCGTGTAAAATTCATTTCTCCTTCAATCTATATGCTTTTACGTACACATGGTTGTTTATATGCATTTTCAGATAATGTACGACGCACTTTAAGAGTACTATCAAATGAAGAAAGACAACAAGTCTACACTACTCTACTTACAAGAAGTGTCAATGGGAAGCTAAAGAACCATACAACATCAGAGGTTGCTTCGTTGATGTCAATTCCAATAAGAACGGTTCAACGGATTTGGAAACAAGCAAAGGATACCCCGAATGGCTCACCAGTTGATGTTCGTCACCAAAAAACAAAAAGAGTTGGTCGTAAAAGAGTCGAATTGGATCTAAGTCCAATACCGACTTTACCGTTAGGTCGTCAGAGAACATTAAGATCACTTGGCAAAGCTCTAGGTGTGAGCTACACAACTCTACATAGACGATTCAAGGAAGGTAAGATTCGACGTCACTCCAACGCCATCAAGCCACTTTTAAAGGATGAAAACAAAAGAGCACGACTTCAATTTTGCATGTCTATGCTAGACCAAAGTAGTGTGCCGCATGATCCAAAGTTTGTTGATATGTACAACATTGTACATATCGATGAGAAATGGTTTTACTTGACAAAGAAGTCGAATACTTACTACCTACTACCAGAAGAAGAAGATCCGTTGCGTCAATGCCAGAGTAAGAACTACATACCAAAAGTCATGTTCCTAACTGCAATTGCAAGGCCAAGGTTTGATGAAGAAGGCAATGAAGTCTTTTCAGGAAAAATCGGGGTGTTTCCTCTTGTGACTAAGCAACCAGCTTTACGAAGAAGCCGGAATAGAGAAGCCGGAACGTTGGAAACCAAACCGATCACCTCTGTGACGAAAGAAGTCATACGAACCTTTTTAGTTGAAAAAGTAATTCCAGCTATTCAATCTAAGTGGCCAATTGAGGATCAGGGAAAAACAATTTTTATTCAACAAGACAATGCAAGAACACATGTCCACTCAAACGACGAAGTCTTTCAAATAGCAGCAACACAAAATGGGTTTGACATCAGATTGCTTTGCCAACCAGCCAACTCGCCGGACTTAAATGTCCTTGACCTTGGGTTTTTTAGTGCGATCCAGGCATTGCAAGATCAAGAGTGTGCAAGAACCGTGGACGAGCTTATTCATGCTGTTGAGAAGGCATACCACGAGTATCCGACGAAGATGATCAATCGTGTTTTTTTAACTTTACAATATTGTATGCTAAAAATCATGAAAATCGAAGGGTCTAATCGATATAAGATACCACATAAGTGCAAGCATAGGTTAGAGAGGAATGGTACACTTCCTAGACAAGTGTCTTGTGATTATGCACTAGTAGAAATTGTCAAGAATATTTTAGAAACAAGAAATACATAATAATTTAGTTTGCACCTAATTATGCAAAACATTGTTCGATTGCAAATTCTTTTGCAAGAGAGCTAGAGCACAAGCCTAATTCTCGGGCACTAAAATATGGTACTGATAAACCGTTATGTCCCAAATGCAAAAGACCCACGAAAACACCAAGATATAATATGAGCATGATATCTCATAAACAGTCATGAGTTTTTCAAGACTAACACAACTAGTACTAGCTAGTACAAATCCATACACAACCACGTTGCAAAAGCATCATCTTTAATTTTCAACATTTTAAAAGCATATAGCTTTCTCCAGATTTCTTTGTTTTTTGGTTTTCTTTTTCGAATCACCACCACCACCAACGATACACATCTTGGTGGCTTCATAATATATGAATCAATACACAAATAAACCTGACGGCATGGTGGAGAGCCTCTATGAACCAATCCCTTCATAAAAGTGACATCCAGTTTAGAAATCCTGCTCAAGATGTGTTCACTGTTCAGTACCATATGAAACTTTACCCTGTTTCATAACAAATTAATTTGGTCCAAAACAAAAACAGGCACTACAAAACAGTGTAATGAGAGTACTTACTAGCAAAAGGTAATGCTAACAACTTCAAATACAATAGCTAGATTTTTTGGTGATGAAATACAGTAGCTAGTTAACTTGCAAATGGTACACCTACTTCATGGGAAATTGGATCAAAATAGTGCAGCCACTTTTACATTAACTCAATACCAAAAGATTTCAAAACTAAAGAGATAAAATATCCAAGGAGCAATGTCTAGGATAGATAAATTGACTATAAAATTGAATAACAAGAAGCCTACTATTTCTTCTTTGCCGATGTCCAATACCAAGTCGGGAAAAACTTGTTAAACAATTCTACAAATAGTTTGTTCATTTGTTCATCTGGGTGATGTATTTCCATAGGCGACTTGTTCAAATAAAAGTTACGACACTTGTTTAAATCACGATCTACGGCAACACCGACCTTGTCATTTGATGGTACATGCTCCTTGGTGAAGGAAACATTACAGTCGGAGTCATCCTTCTCTTCTGACGGTAATAAGTTCAAATCGAAATCTTCCGCCATAGGATCCATCCGACGATCTAAGGCAACACTGACCTTGTCATTTGATGGTACATGCTCCTTGTTGAACGAAACATTACAATCGGAGTCATCCTTCTCTTCCGACGGTAATAAGTTCAAATCGAAACCTTCCGCCATAGGATCCAGCTGTGTAATTAACCTTTTCACTACAAAGTTGCTAAAATAAAATTAATATCCATTACACTAAGTAGGCTGATATCCTGTCTATGAGAATTCACTGTATGCGAGCATAAAATGTGGATAAGAGTTTCATTATTAAAACCTGGGTGAAATGATCAAACAATTGAGATTAAAGCATAGCATGCAGCTCTTTCACAAAGTAGAAGTAAATTTCTCTATATACAGGAAGCTAGTGTTGTTTTCTTGAATCCGACTGAAAACTGATTGGATATCATAACCAAGCCATCCTCTCCCGGATGAACCATGCCATGAAATAGTACTATGAACATAATAATTCTATCCCACAACCAATTCAAAGTGGTACTTAAATATTGAAGCAAAACAGTGAGCAAAGACTTTGTGAGCATTTCATCAAACACTTGATGAGCATTATTTCAATCAAACAAGTACAACAATCAAAGTATATCAACAATAGCCCAACAATTCAATTCCTTCCAAAAATCAGAATAATTCAAGCAACAAATCTGGATATTCTCTAATCCCAAATAAAAACAGTTGTTAAAATATCAATTCCAGCAGAAAATATATTCATGAATACATACCTGAGTTTACAAAGGTGAAGAAGACGCTTGAAGATGAAGAGGAAGGTTGTGCACCATTGAATGTGAGCAAAAAAAGACTCTGATCTTGTAATTATACAAGAGGTGGTCATTGAGATAAATTTGCAGAAGAGAAGGGGGAAGGTTGCAGCAGAAAAGGGAGAAGGGGAAGAGTTTACTTGGAAAACTCATCACCCGTGTAAAATAAAGATGGAGAAAGCAAAATGAAGTTTTCAAGGAGAAATAAAGATAAAAAATAAATAAAAAATATTGGACGTCACTTATTTTGGTTAAAAGTACCAAAATTAGAGTTTACTTGTCATTTTACTTGCATTAAGAAATGTTAAATTCTTACCGAAATTAGGGATCAAAAAAAAAAAATCTAACCAAAATATATATTCCTATTTATCTTTTGGATTTTACAGAAATTCTTTCATAGATTCCACATATACACAAATTATTTATATGCATTTAATTAGGATTTGAATTTTTTCAAAATAACTTTAAAATAAAAAAGTTATTACTATAAAATAAATAAACTTATTGATGAAATATCCGATCATTATACTATAATTATAATCCTACAAATCTTTGTTTGGATAAAAAATAAAATATATCATTAAAATAAATCTCATAAGAAATAAATTAAATAAAATAATATATCAAATTTAAAATATTAGTTATAGTTGAATAAAAACAAGGCATTGAGACTGTTATTAGTTTCATTCTATAACGGGTAAAGTTATAAGAGTGTAATCTCCTTCACTTAAAATTTTTCTAGTATATTGTTTTTGGGCGTTTTAAAATATTTGTTGTCTCTTATTCAATTATTATTCTTCCTTTAGGTCCAACTTGTAAAGCTATTTTATTTTTTCCAACTTATTACCTCTTTTAGACTACAAACTAGTTATAACCCGGGCCTTGCCCGGGGCCTTTTCAAATAAAATTTAAAGCATATATTAATTTAGATATGATACAAACATTATAAATTAAATACATAATTTATTTAAATATGGTAAGTATTTTGAGAACTACAACATCTTGAATAGGTTAATTCATTAATTTTAGTAATATGAATCTAGGTAGAGCAAACTAAAACTTGATGGTATTAACGTAGTTAATGACCTAATGCTTGTTCGAAAACTCTTTTAATTAGAAAACATAATGTATTAATTTACATGTGATCTATATATACTACTATAACTTAATGTCATATATATAGCTTTAAAATTGCATATGTATAATTATTTAAATAATAACTTTTGTTTTTCGTCAAGTTGGCTCAAAATGCTGAACTCAAATAGAAATTCAAAATAGTCGACTCTCTTCAGTAATAGGTCAACATAAACTTGCAAGACAACCATAATGACTTAACCTAACTAACTTACAAAATTAACGATGTGAACTTATACTCAATCTCAAACCAAACCGACTGACCTAAATCCAGCTAAACTAAACTTGCAATGACCGTATCCAATTGACATATAAATTTACACAATCCAAACTTATACTCAATCCGAATTCAAATGAACAACCTACCGAACTGACCTTATTGATGAATATGCTCACCATATATAATATCTCGAACATATATTCAATTTGAACTCCAAATGATCCACCCATCAAACTGATCTCATCAATTGATTTATTTTCTATATTTAACAACTCAAATTTGTACTCAATCCGAACTCAAAATGACCAACCTACTGAACTTACCATGCTAATAATTTTATATTCTCCACATGTAATAGCCCCAATTTGTAATATATCCAAACTCAAAAATGACCAATGTAAAAACTGACCCATAAATGTTTATTCTCCACATATAACAACCTAAACTTATACTCAATCCGAACTCAAATGACCAACCCATAGAACCAATCCTATCAATTAGTTTACTCTCCATACATAACGGTACAAACTTGTATCCAATTCGACCTAAAAATGAATGAGCTACCGAATCGACCCCATCAATAGGTTTTAGTATCCATAGATAATATCCCAACCTTGTTATTTAATTTGAAATCAAAATGACCGACTCCTCAAACTGACTTATCTAATAGTTTTATTCTTGATACATTGATAATTTTTTATGAAATTATCGATTATAAAATCATCTCCATATATATATAAAATATATTTTCAGGTAAATTTCCTTATACTTAATTGTGTAATTAAATTTTTTCATGTGAAAAATTGTAATTCAATATGTAATAAAATATTACTCATAATTAGATTTGTCAAATAGGTTCATTCGAACGGGTTCGATCATTTCGGGTTAAGTGCAGGTTCGGCAAATTTAATTATAGGTCAAGTTATCGGATAATGATGGATTATTGCACAAGTTTGAATGAGTGAGCGAATCAAGTTAAGTCGGGTCATAACATGTTATTCTGCAGGTTCAAATTAGTTAGCGAGTTAAGAATATCGATTTGTAGGATTATTAAGACAATAATATGATAAAATAACGTAATATTTAATAATAAAACCACATTTTGTAATAAATTAGACTAAATAACGTATTTTTGGAACCCGAAACCTATTGAAGTGGACAAACTATAATACCAAAAGATGAATAGAGAAAAATAATATAAGACTACAACAAAAAATTATTAATAGTAAATGGTTCAAGTCGGGTCGGGTCATGTCATATTATTTATTTAGATGGTTCGATATATATATATCATTAAATTAACATAAAATTCATATATTTATATGGTACAATAACATATCTATATAAACTACAACAAAAACATATGATATAAGTAACCTTTATTATAAAAAAATATGGATTTGTAATTCACGTATATATTTGCATAAGCTATCTCCATTTTATTTTTGTTTAAAATTTTACAACTAAATCTAATACATGTGTATATATGCATATCTATGCTTATTCAAAAAAGTAAAGATAGAAACTTACATAGAAGATATATTTAGAGAAATATAAAACGTGAAAAAGTTATTGTCTTTGGTCATGTTATGTATAAATATTGTCAGATAGTGTACTAAATAAAAAAATTAATTAAGTCACGTATAAATTATTTTTGTTAGTTATTGTCTTTGGTCACGTATAAATTGTAAATAACGATCTGATCACAAAATTTCCGTCCAATTAAGATAGGCTATAACTTATCTTGTGCTACACAAATGGATGAAAAATTAAGATAAAAATAGTTATTAAAAATGGATAGAAAATTATCATAATAAATCACTTAATTAAAAATAGGATGGGTGGTTTAAAAAATCATATTGACGAAACTGCCCTTAACTGCTTCAGGTTTAGAAGTATATATTGATTACCACCGTTCAATTTCATTTTTAATCCTCATCATCCAAAATTTCTAATCTATTTTATACATTTTTGGACTACTTCAAATTGTTCAAGAAAGTAAAAAGAGAAGTTTTTCTAAACAAAAAAAATGGACCTAAAAGAATAACAATAAACGAAGTCTGAAGGCAGTTCAAAACATGCATGATTATTATTAGATGTAATCATATTTTGCGGGAAGGAAAAAAAAATCGTTGTATACTACAGTAATACAACAAAATCAATGGACCAGTAATGCAGTCCGGATCACCTATTGCACTTTGTGTTTCATTCCCTATTTCTTTCCTAATATTGCTCTATGTGGAGATTTTTTTAAACCTAATTTAATTAAGTTAATTACAACAGTTTTATGAAAATAGGAAAAAATTACCAAATCAAAAAAGAATCTTTTATCTTTCCTTAATCTTTTCTAACTAACCTTCTTCTCCCTCTCTATTGCCGCGTTCAACTGTAGGCCTTTGATTCTCACTCTACGTATACATGATCGAAGCCAAATTAATCAAGCACTTTCAAGAATCAGTAATTCGTCACTAAAAATAGAATGTTTACACAAGCTGATGAAGGCTACATAAATTACTTGAAAGAGGAATATGTGATCCATATGTACTGCTTGCATTCCCAAAGCCTCTAAATCACACAAATATTGATGTGCTTCAGCAGATCATTTTTTTTTTCAAACTAATTAGTCCATTTGCAAACACTATTTGAACCTATAAATTTCAACACAATAAAGAAGAAATATAGTTTAATTTGGCTTCGATCATGTATGCGTATAGAATCAAATGAACACACCTAATGGCGGCAGGAGAGAGGGAGAAGAAGGTTAGGTAGAAAAGATTAAGGAAGGGTAAGATTCTTTTTTGATTTGGTAATTTTTTCTATTTGGATAAACCTGTTTTAATTAACTTAATTAAATTAGGTTCAAATAAAATCTCCACGTGGAGCAATATTAGAAAAGCAATAGGGGGTGAAACACAAAGTGTACTAGGTGATCCGGACTGCCAATAATGGCATCATGCTTCATGCATAAATGGCGCCAACCCTCACAGACACACACAAATCCCGGAAACTATTAAAGTTAATCTCTGAATCAATCATATAAACACATGGGATGAGAAGTTGATCTGAATCTCCAAGCTAGTTATCAACATAGATTATATGATTATATAACTCCATGTATATATATATATTAGGTAGTGGCAGTTACTACTTACTACTCTGTATCATTTCCTTTATAAAAAAAAAAATAGTAGTCGAATCAATATATGAGTTATGTAACTAATGTTAATTAATCATTTGTTCGATCATGATTCAACCAACAAAGTTATTTGTTGGAAAAAAATAAGGGACGTCACGTTGTGTATCAATCTGTATGTGTATTCTTAAGAACAGTTTTTGTAGGGTATGCTACTCTTGAGCTTTGTAGGTAAATTTAAGAACAGTTTTTTGTAATGTGTGTCCGTACGCTCATATTAAGAATACTGAACCAACGGTGCGTTGGCGTAGTGATTGCGGAGCTACGTTCGGTAGGACGATCCTTACACAAGGTGCAAGGTTCGATTCCCCGAAACGTCGTTAGAAGGGAGGTAAGCCTTAACTCCGCTCTAATCCCCGGTCCAGACGTAGGCCCATGGACTAGTAGCCCAATGGGGCCGAACTGGGCGGTGGCACAGCCATGTGAACAGAAAAAAGAAAAAAAAAATATTAAGAATACTGAAAATGGAAGGAAAAAATTCAAACTATTTCTTTATTGATGAAAAATTCAAACTATTTCTTAAATTGGAGTGTTAATTATTCAACCAACAATTTTCATCTTCTTTTCAATTTGGTATTTTTTTTTTGTTTTTTGGTGATGAAACGGGTCTAACCCTTCGATAATACTATTATTAAGCCACTAGATAAGCCCAAAGAGGGCTACTTTATCAGCCTCAATCAGGTCCTTATATAATAGTATTAGGAGGGGAATGAAAAAAAATATCATGCAGTTAAACCTCTATAAATTAATAGAGTTGGGATCGGAGTATTTTATTATTTTATACTCGTAGAGATATTAATTTATCGATAAATTAATATTTATTAATTTATGGAGATTTTAGCGATAGAAATCTTTCCAATTAAATAATACCAAGTATTGTCATTGAACAAAAAATAATACCAAAAATCATAAAAGTATAAACAAACTATTGATATATTTACTAAAAATAAGATATGGACAATTTCTGAACAAATTTTGGATGATTGGTATTATTGTGCATTTCGTATACAATAATAATTTAATTTATGATTTAATTGGGACCACATATTTTTATAGTGGTTTTTTGAAAATTTATTATCTTATCGAAAATCGTTAAATTTTAACACTAGCTCAAGTCAGGACCAAAGAAAAATATGAATTTACCGTGTTTATTAATTTATCGAGTATTAAATTATGGAGGTTCTACTGTAGTTTCTTTAAAGGAAAAGGCTAGAGCTACAAGGGTATCAACTAGAACATTTGTTATCGTGTGTCCATGGGCACATGTTAGAAAAATCTATTTAGGAATACTTATTGTCTTTTTCAATAGTTAGTAATCCACTTCTACAACATATATTTGTATCGAAACGAAAAACTTGAAAGGATACATATAAGGCAAGTCCATTAGGAAAACTTATATCATCCCTCTTTTGAACGTCTTTTTTTTCTCATTCGATTTGATTGGTCACGATCATTCTAATTCAAACCTGATATTAAAGACACCTCTTTGAATGGAGCGATATATTCTTCAATATCCAATATAATTATTCCATACACGTCAAACTCAGATTTTCTGAGTGAACGCTTACAGAAATCTAATATCTAATTCCTCTAGACCGGTTGTTATTGGTTTTGACCTAAGTCTTGTCATTCTTCATTCCAATACTATTTTTCAATAAATTTAATGTGGAATATAGTCGAATGAATCTATACCTTATGCAACAATATTTTCATTTTAACATCATTTATCTACTCGGCTATATCCATAATAATTTACGAGTTTTGAAGAGCATCAAAATCGTAATCAATAACTGCAAAAGACAATTATTCATTAATTAATCTAACATGATAAGGCGTTAAATTTCCTGAAAATTTTGCCTAGAGATTGGATCTTTCTAGCGATGTCTATGAAAATATCAAATTAGGAAGGTCACCCCATTAAAGATCTCTATAACGCTAGAGGTCCGGACGTATAATGGCTCTAACCGATTACATATCAAATTAGGAAGATCGCCCCATTAAAGATCTCTATAACGCTAGGTCCGGATGTATAATGACTCTAACCGATTACATCGGGTGAGAGATCCAGAGGAAAAAGAAAAAAAAAACTATAGAACACATGCGTAGGTACTACCATTCGCAACTTAATTATCCAAAATTAAACTGAGTTTAGTGGCCGGCGCGATATGGGGCTTGAGACGAAATTAAAGTAAGTCTATAAACTACATTATTAACAGGAACATTCTACCATTAACACATGTCTTCACGTAATCATTCAGCTAGAACTCTGGGAATTATACTGTGATCAAGTATAACACATGTAATTTTATACATATAAAAAAGCGTTCATATGATTCTTCTTCTGATTTTTTGGCACATGAGACCACATGATCATTACACTTCAAAATTGGTCCTCAACACTATCTTATAGACATAATGAAACCGTAAATCTTGAAGTTTTTTAGTACATAGACCTCCAGGTCGCCTCTTTAAACAAAATTATTTTCTAGAATAAATTAATGTTAATTAAAGTGTACAAACTACACTACACTAACTACTAAACGTATCCTAAAAAAAAACTACTTAATGTTAATTATGATAGTTCTTTTGAGCGTTATTCTATACACTAGAAATTTTGACCCATCCGATGGACGGGTAATTTCTTTCGCCGTATTTTTTTGGAAGGTGAAACTAATAATCTTCGTCATGACACAATTTTGTTTTGATCAATAAATTATGTAGGTATTTTGTATTAAATTGTCCAAAAAATAGAGATATAATAAATATAAAATATGAATTTATTTTATTTTATTTTATTTTATTAATTTCTTATGAGAATTATTTTGATAATACGGCTTTTTAATTACAGTTAAGTTTTTTAGCCTAATGAACATGTGTAGAATTTTTTTTTTAATTTTATAGACATTTTGGAGGAAATTTAAATCGAAAGCATATGGTGAGCTCTTAAGGGTTTGTATTCTCGCTTAGAAAAGAAAAAAAGATAAGGTTTTGCATTCAAGTCATAATATAAACATGATATATGTTTGTAAAGTGGTGAATAACTATTATATGAAGTAATATTATAACATGATATATGTATGTAAAGCATAAGACATAGCAGCATATATTCACGAGAAAAAAAAAAGGGAAAAACAAAATAAAAATAGAAAACATGTATTTATTTGACAAAGGAGAGAAAAATAATAGTTGTAGAGAAGAGATAAAGATTTATATGCATAGAATGACCTTAGTAGAGCTGTGATTTACCCCTCTATCAGCAAAATTCATAAGTTCTAAACCTTCTGATTATAATGCCGGATAGAATTTATCTCATTTTTTCTAAATTTTTATTTTATTCGCAATGACTATTTTAGTTATGAAATAATAATAACAATAATAACAACAACAATAACAATTATAATAATAATAATGATAATGATAATAATAACTTTTGAGGGAATTTGTTAGTAACCCCACCAGATCCAAATAGAAATAAGGTCAGAAAACTGGCAATCCTAAATGCAAAGCTCATTTTGGTCATTTAAACAATTCCGAGAGAATATGAGAAATTGCACATTATAATCTACCCTAATAGAGTATAAAGTAGAAATAAAGTCTTTGTAAAAAGTTAAGCCACATGATCCAAACTAAATAAACTCATGATTTTACTTTTTCATAATATTCTCTAAAACTAATCCTTATATCACTTGATATCTTATATAATTTTCATATCTTTATGAATTATAGTCATTATTATGAAGATTCTCGACTATCAATTAAAATAATTGTTCATAATTGAAGTGATTGCATTTTATTTATTTATAGATAAAATACAAATATATATAATATTATATACAAATAGCCTTAATAAATTAATACTAAAAATTTATTTTAATAAATATTATTTGGAAAAGTAATCTTACCCAATAATCTTAGTCAAGCTGATTGAATTAATTAATTTATAGATAAAATATAAAAAATAGATTGTATCAAATGCAAATATAAATTTTCATAAATTAACTATATAAATTACTTTCAAGAAAATTGATAGTTCTTGAAAATATTTAATCTACTAAGATATTAGACATGTGGATCGGTTTAGTCGGTTTGGATTCAACCTTTTAAGGTTTGATTGACAACGAGTTCAACTCAATCGAATTATTAGTTAAAACATATCAAATTATGGAAGGTTCTCGTGTGAGGTCGGTTTGACAAATGGGTCAATAATGACAATTTTTATTTAACTATGACTAGATTATGACCTGCCCCTTGCGCAGGAGTTTTTCTAAATAAATATTAGAGAAATATTTTTCTAAATTAATATGTACTATTGCTCTGAATAATATGTAAGTCATTGGATATCAAATGAGATAATTAATTAGTTTATTATATTACTTAAACTTACGTATGAAGAACTAAATATATTATTATATATAGTATGTGAAACTCAACGGGTTAACCCAAACCTTTCGAATCAGGGTTAGAGTCGAGTATATATCGACCACGATTAATTCGTTTAATCCTGAATCTAGAGTGATCTTATTTCAACGTGATTAGACAAACTTGTTTGTCAAGTCTAGTACGTATAATAATAGTTTCAATATTTGATGATATTAATATATTTTTTTTAGTCGTATCGAAATTTTCTATGATTGAGATATTAAACTTAAACTCCTATGTCTTGAATATTATAAATACTATTTAGTATATAAAAATTATAAATTGATACATATATGTCACTTAATTATTTTGGCTATAGATCAATTTTTTTCTACATTTATATATGGTGAGATTAATATACTTTATTTAGAATATTAGTATAGAAATTATGTGATTGAGTTGAATACCTAATTGTTATCTATTACATCTATTATATATAAATGGATAGAAAATCTTCATAATAAATCACTTAATTAAAAACAGGGTGGGTGGTTTAAAAATATTTATAGACGAAACTACCCTTAATTGCTTCAGGTTTAGAAGTATATATATACTAGCCGATGACCCGTACCTTGTACGGAGTGTTATTTATTTATTTATTTATTGCTTTGTATATGAATTTACTATATCAATTAAAACTATTATCATATGCATACTTTGTTAAATTGACATTTATCTTTTGGATTATAAAATGATATAATTCTTGTATATCATCAAATACTTATATAAAAATAAATTTTATTTATATATTAATTTTTTATACATACATAAACATATATTTAAATAATCGAGGAAGAATGTCGATCATAAGATAAGATGCATTATCACATTTTATTAAAAATTGATAAAAATTGTTTGGCATTTAGATTAAATTGCGTAAACTAACTTGTATAGCAAAATTAATAATTTTAAATAAAAACTCATATTAATAGAGGACTACATTAAAGATATAGATAATATTTAATACGATAAAATAAAAAACCAAATTATCTTGTACAAGTATATTATTATGTTGTGAAAAAATAACTAAAAAATAAATATTTAATAAAAATTAAAGAATCGTTATCTTAATTACGAAATCTATCTTTTTATCTAAATTGTAACTAATATGTAATATTATAGATATAATTATGGTAAATATAACATCTAATCTTTTTATTGAGATTTTATCATGATATGATAATTAAAAATATATTTAATATATTATTTGAATATAATGAATATTTGACTTAAATATAGTGGTAGAGTATGCTACCAATGCCATTGATGATTTTTTAAAAATATCATATTTAAATTACGAAAAATATTTATAAATAAATTTGCTGTTAGAATAAATGGGTAAAATATTAAGATTATGATTTATACATTATGACTAAATAACAATGTTTGTTTAAAAAAAAGTTTATGATAGATCTATGTATTAATTAAATGTGTCTAATGATAAGATAGAGATTTATATATTTGGATAAATTTATTAATTAAACAACTCAAATTCTAAGATAGAACTAACATCTTAATTAAGTATGTATAAGATTATGATAAAATTAAGATTTAATAAAATAGATCTTTAATTAAGGGGGTGATGTGGCGCAATATGGTGGCAGAATTTGCTTCCGCTTTAGTATATAGTAATAGATAGATATTGATTATTATTAAATTACTATAAAATTATTAGTTGTAATATAAAATGAATATATTTGGAAAATTTTATTTTATTTTAAAATTAAAATTATAATAATATATTAATAAAAAGTACATCTATAGGTCAATAGGTTCGGACTTGAGTCCATCGAGTTTAAACTGTACATTTTCGAGTAAAAAATGGACTCGAATCAAAATTCAATCTCAGATCGATTAAATCGGGTTTATATATATTCACGTTATGCGTACATTACACAAGAGTTATACTAGTTATATACTGTACTAAAGATAATCAGCTTATAAATTATCCGAAATCCTACATAACTTGGTCCAGTCACTGCAAAAATTAATTCTCAACCGACGGATCAGTGTCCAATCTTGAACCGAACATGCATTAACCGACGAATGCTCACAAATCACAATCATAATCAATCAAGCAAAGTAAGCCTTTTTTTATACTCCTATTATACAAAGCCGGTCATGAAATAAATAATTATAATAAAATGGCAATTGTACTACAGTCTACACCCTTTATACTCCCTCCGTTTCACAATAAGTGTCGTTTTAATTCTTAACACAGTTTTTAAGAAAAGCAATCATTCACTTTAAAACTTACAACTTTTTCTTAATCTTATCACTCATTACATTTTTTTGACCAATGAATGAACAACTTTAGTCAACAAATACGCATTCCAATAAAAATTATCATTATTCACCCCTAATAAATCACTTTGAAAACCTAAAACGACACATATTATAAAACAAATTTTAAATGCTAAAACGACACTTATTGTGAAACGGAGGGAGTATATTTGAGGCCGTAATCCCACTATAATCAATTATTAATCATGATGATGATGATGATGATTACGTATTAACGTGGGATTTTGTTCTCTGCAAATGAACGATTAACAAATTACTCCGGCGAGTATCATAATTGTAAAAAGGAAAATTGGACGAAAATAATCTCAAGTATCAACTTTCAAACAAAAATAATCTCAAGTTTAAAAATAACCGGCAACAATCCGAACTATTACACTATTAACCGAAAACGATGTTCCGGCGAGTTCTCCGGTAAACTTGATGATGTGGCAAACGGAAATCTGACATGACAATTTAATATATTTAAGTTTTCTTTCTTTGTTGCATTGTCACTAAATGAAAAATAAATAAATCAAGTGCCATATTCTTAGATTGTTAGATTGTTAGATTAACAATATTTTACCTTTAATTAAAATCCAAAAGTAAATCAAAATCAACAACAAGGATGAGAAAATCCGGCGACCAGAAGGCTTCATGAACGCCATTGATTCCGGCGCCTCCCCAAACGAGTCGGGTCTCTGGTACGGAACTTGGGTCGGGTCTCGTAGATTGGGCTACGACGAGCGAACTCCTCTTATGGTCGCCGCCCTCATCGGCAGCACCAAGATCCTCCGCTACATCCTCGCCGGTGCCGCCGCCGATCGCAACCTCACTGTCGGTTCTAACGCCGTCTCCGCCCTCCACCTGGCAGTCTCCGACAACTCTCCAACCTCCCCCACCGCCCGTCGAAATTCTCCTCAATCCCTCCGTAAACCCTAATCTTCTCACCTCCAACAGGCTCAAACCAAACCCTCAGACCTCATCGCCCCCAAATCCCCAGTTTTCAAGAAATTAATTAAAGCTCCTACTTGGCGGTAGGCCCGACTCCGACCCGGTCTCCCCGATAAGCGAGCTCGGATTCGGCGGCGGCGGGGTCTAGATGCCGGACATAAACACTGATGTCTCCTCCTCCGACGACTTCCGAATGTACAACTTCAAGATCTAATTTCTTCTAGTTAATAGTGCGAGTTTGCTGTTGGATTTTAATTTCTTGAAGATTTGATTTCTAGCTTCTGGTTCATTGTGCAGGTTTGCTCTTCAAGATCTGATGTCATCGTGTTCAATTTCATTGCTGATTCTACCAGCTTTCTTTTGGACTTTAATTAAAGATAAAATACTAATCTTACAATGTAATGACGTGGCATTTAAAAAAATAAAAATCCAACAATGTAATGACGTGGCATTTAAAAAAATAAAAGTATAATATATTAACTTGCCATGTCATGTTTCCGTCTGCCATGTCATCAAGCTAATCGGAGAACTCACCGGAAGTTCGTTTTCAGTTAATATTGTAATAGTTCGGATTGTTGAAGGTGATTTTTAAACTTGAGATTATTTTTGTTTGAAAGTCGATATTTGAGACTATTTTTATCCAATTTTCCTTGTAAAAAAGATAGATAGATATATAGCACTTTTTTGTTTCATTAGTGACGGAGCTACCTGAAATAACTCCCAACTACATATGCATCATGCATGCCTTGTGTTGTGGCAAGTTGCAAATCATTATATATATGTATATTGTGTGTTCAATTAGGCCACGTTACGTACTCATAATTCATAAATCTAGATACCAACTAGGCTAAAATATATGTTTAAACCAGCTTTGATCAGTCTTGTGCCGTTAACTCGTCCAATAAAATTGGCTAGTCTTCCTCTACCTATATGACATAAAGCTTTATCCAACAACTTTAATTACTCGATATAAAGTTATTTTTACTGTAATAAAATTAGGCAAATAAGTATGATAAATAAATAAATATTATGTTCAAAAGAATTCTAAGCAATTAAGTTGCATTTTCACAAAATAATAGAGTTTTCGTAGTAGAATCCATTCACCAAAAATGGCGTAATAAGAGTCTAAATTTAATAATCCATCGAACCTAACTAATTATAATAAATCATTATTTTTAACAAATAGACTTAGGGTTATATTAATTATAGACATATAGTCAAACATAAATTGTGTGGGGATATATAATTATTTGGATATGATTATATCACATTAAGGTTCATATGATCATATACCATATCTTGATTAGGTATAGATAAGAAGACCGATAATAAAAACAAAGAGTGGTGCATGATTAGATCACATCTGATTTTTCAGTTAGATAACTATACTTTTGATTAAAGTGATGAGTTTGTACCCCATCAATCAATCCTATTCCTATACAAGGTTTATAACTTTATCACTTCGATTGATCCTATCATTAGTTAAATATTTTACTGTATTAGTTTATGGCTATTTGGATAGGGAATGTCATTTCTGTTTTTAATCTGATGTCCATAAAGAGACGTGCTTTATTAATTTAATTTTTCTTATTAAGATTATCGTATATCTCGGTATTTTCAAATAAATCATATATGTAACTAGCTTAACCCGTCGTATCATGTATGATCATGTCTTAAATATTAAAATTATTTTTAAAATGTATTATAATATGGAATTTATGCATGTTTAATTTTACTTACTAATAAATACACCGCAGCTATATTTAGCACTATATTATTATATTTAATTCGACTTAACTTGTTTTTATAAAATAACTTTTGATCGTAGTATATTTTCTGATTTTTAAATTTCTCATAATATTACTATATAATTTGTCGCATACTTATATCTAAAATATCGTACTTTGCGTACAAAATCATAGCAATCCTAGAGAGCATATGAAACGGGGTTAAAATTAATGTGAAAAGTTTCGACCAAAAATAAAATTAATGTGAAAAGCTCGACAATGTAAAATTAATGTGAAAAGCTCGTTTTTTAAAACTAAAAATGTGAGATGGGTCCACCTTTGGTAGGAAATATCGGCTCCATCAACAAGGAGATAAATAATCGGGCCCAGTCGGCCCAATTAGCGAAGCCCAACAAGGCAGACATGAATTTGATCTACCTTCGATAGAAGCACACAGAACCTAAGAGAAGAAGAATTTGACCATCGCTTTTATGATATTTTTAACAAGTACATTTGACCATCTTCCCCTTGAAGATGGTGTGTTGGACCATCTATCTCCCTTTCATCTCTTAGCCGAAGATCACATCATTAAAAAAGAGCCCAAATATTTATCTGACTTAAAGATTACCCGAATATATGGTTGATCTTTCTAAACCTTTTGGATGTCACACTATCACTAATTAACATTACACTCTCGATATAGCCAAAGTTAAAACAAGAAACGGGGGTGAACGGTGAAGATCCTTTGTCCCATTTACATGTCCTTTTAATTTGATTGGTCCATAGAAATTATTTTATTAAAATCAAATTAATTTTCAATTGCTTTTATCATATATGGACCAATAAGATTGAAGGGACGTGTAAATGGGACAGAGGATTCGGACCGGTGAGTTAAGGTCTATTCTATCTTACCTTGAAAAAACATGGGCGATTTCTTGTTATTCTATTTATAACTAGTACATATTGTTTAAGGCCGATATCTAGTCTACGAAGATAAATATAGTCTACTTATAAGGTACTCATTCCACGTCTCATCAAGGTGTAGTGTTTAAGTGATCTACGTGCAAATGAAAAATATATAACAAATTGTCTTAAATTATATCATAACTTTAAGGAGCTCTCTAGAAGTAAATGAGTATAATATATTAAAATTTAGTCCCAATGTGGTTGGCACTTCACTTCATTGAAAGTAAAAATATCTCAAACAGTCATCTTATTTGCTATGTTTGGTTCGCACAATATAACGAATTTATTTCCCAGGAAAATGCAAATTCCTCCTTTAAGCATGCTTGGAGCTAAAATCTCGCTTCTTTGACTTTTAGGAGTGCCTAATGCTAGTATATAGCCGATCCAATACTGATCAAGCGCATGGACAAGATTCTCACCCTTAGTGTTCATATCCTACATCATCGCCTCGACAACTTTATAAATAGTATCTCTTTACACGTCCGACATCAGAGTCCGTCAACATCGTTAATGAACATAAATTAATTTATGATTGAGATCCATGAGTGATTATTTGTTAGGATAATTAATTTATGAGTGATTTAAAGTTATTTGAAATTTCACAACCTTTTATGAATCTCAAAAAAAAAAAAAGTTGGAAGCTTGTATAGTCTAATCGGTAAGAAGTGTTTTAAATCAATTGATCACAAATGCCACGTACCCCTTGAACAAACCAATCATGCCTCAATTTGAGTGAGGTGGGCACTCGATGGTGACGTGCACTAAGAGCCAGGCCACCTGTACAAGCTGAACACGTATACATGATTCCGTGTAATTACCTAATTCACTCACCAAGATTCCAGTTTCAAAGGAAACCGGGGGCGTATAAATGAAACTGATGAACCATTGAATGAACGCGATATAAACCACCACTTCATAATTCAATGAAAAAGAAATTTGTTATGCTTTTATCATGTACGCACGAGTTCTTATCAATTATGCACTTTATTGTCGAAATTAATGCTATGTACACCTTACGGAATATACATTTTGAACACTCGAGAAGTAGAAAATTTTCAATGTTCATTAATTTGTCAGGGTCAATATAGTCACCATAACAAGATATTTTGTGGACATTGTTTTGATTTTACATTGTTTTGTTAGGCGAGGGGTTATGCACTTTACTTGGGTTAGGGCGTTGTAGTGATTGTGGGGAGAACACGTGTTCTAACCATTGGACATGTAGGCATATGATTCATGCATCTACGTGTATATTTTTGCACAACCAATTTTTAATTTTGAACACCCACCCACCCACAAAAGAAAAGATAACCGAAATTAATAAAAGGAGGCGCTTGTTTATCAATGGTTAGCATCACTCTATCAATGATCAGTTCACTCCTTCGAGTTTACGATGTACTTTTTCGGCTTAACAATGCACTTTTTCAAGTAGTAGTGTACTTTTTTGAATTAATGATGTACCTTTTTAAGTTTGCAATGTACTTTTTACCACTTCCCTTTTATTTCAGAATTTAAAAAATGAGATATGTGTCATATATTTCTCCCATTGGATAGTATACACCCTAAAAAAGTATCACAAGTGATCTCTACTCCATCCGTCCCTAAATGTTTGTCCATCTTTCCATTACGATTGTCCCAATAAGATTGTCGAACTTTCCATTTATATCATATTTTTCTTACAATATTACCCTTATTCAATCTTATATATTACCTTCATTACCAAAGTTTTTGATTACCTTAATTTACCACTTTTTTCTATAAAATTATAAAATTACTCTAATTCAATCTTATATATTATCTCTCATTATTCAATTTTCCCATCAACTTTATCATTTTTTAACTTTTTAACTCGGCAAAATCACAATTTACCATCATCTATTCTCATATCTATCTATCTATCTATCTATCTATCTATTACTATATACTAAAGCAGAAGCAAATTCCGCCACCACATTGCGCCACATCACCCCTTTTATTAAAATAGTATGTTAATTTTTTCCCCATCTTATTAAAATCCCCCCAAAAGTCTATCAAATTATTTCTACTTATATATTTATCAATCATCAACTATCTATCTATTACTATATACTAAAGCGGAAGCAAATTTTGCCACCATATTGCGCCACATCACCCCTTTATTTAAAAAATCTGTCTTATTTAATCCTAATTTTATCATAATCTTATGCATACTTAATTAAGATATTAGTTTTATCTTAGAATTTGAGTTGTTTAATTCATAATTTTGTCCAAATATCAAAACCTATATCTTATCATTATACACATTTAATTAGTACATACATCTATCATAAACCTTTTATTTACAAAAATATTTTTTTTGTCATAATCTAGATATCATAATCATAATATTTTACCCATTTAATTAAATATCATATTAAATTTAAATAATTTTTCGTAATTATTTTATGGTATTTTTTAAATCATCAATGGTAGCAAATTCTACCACTATATTTAAGACAAGTATTCATTCTATTAAAATAATATATTAAATACATTTTTGCTATCATATCATATTAAAATATTAATAAAAAGGTAGATGTTATATCTACCATATATATATATATATATCACTAATATTGCATACTGATTACACTTTGAAGATAGATTTCTTAATTAAGATAATAATTCGTTAACATTTTCATTACACATTTATATAAATATTATTTATTTATTTTTTCATTAAAACAATTCTATATATACGAGATAATTTTGTTTTTATTTAACTTATTAATTATTGTCTATATCTTTAATATTATAATATATTAATCCGAGTTTTTATTTAAACTTATTGATTTTATTATATAAGTTAGTTTACATAATTTAATTTAAATGTCAAAAGATGTCTATCAATTGTTAATAAAATGTGATAATGCATTTTATCTTATGTCATTCTTCCTCAATTATTTAAATATATGTTTAATTTATGTATGTATAAAAAGTAAATATACAAATACAATTTATTTATATATATATGATGATATACAAGAATTATGTCATTTTATAATCCAAAAATTAAACGTCGTTTTAAAACAAAGTATACATATGATAATATTTGTAATTGTTATAGTAAATTCATACACAAAGCAATAAATAAATAAATAATACCCTCGTACAAGGTACGGGTCATCTGCTAGTTATATACTAAAACAATGATAATTTATATCATATTAAAGATATATTTTAAGATCAAAGTATCCAAATATATTTTATACGTATCTTTATAAAATTTTCTATTTCAGTCATATTTAAATAATTATTATATTGATATGAGATCTCAATATGTTTGCTTATTTAAGTCATATATAAAAAGTACATTAAATTTATAAAGATAATACATTAAATTTAAGTCATATATAAAATTACATTAAATTTATAAAGATAATACATTAAAATTTTTTTTCACACTATCTTTTAGGATGAAATTGATATGTAATATATAACTATATATACGATTATGCAACTTACCATGCAAACCAAATTAATTTGTTTATCACATTCATATACCATTATACTAATATCAAGGAAATATATATGATATTATAATATATAACTGTGAGATCATGTAGCATATTCATATATGCAAACAAATTAAAAAATATTATATTTACGTAATGAATCTATATGCAAATCAAACGTTATTATGTTTTTTAAAATATTTACCCTAATTTTTTACTATATATAATGTCTTCTCAAATATTTTTTTAATATAGGAAAATCAAGCATATATGTATGTAAGGATTACAAAACATACCATAAAATTAGATAATAATGTTTGCACTTAAAATAATAAAATTAGATATAAAAAACAATTATATCTCCTAATATAAATTCCAAAAGGCCTATTTATGAAAGAATATTAATATAAATCTATGAGGGAAAAATTTACATTCCTAATATACATATAACATGATAATAAATCTATATCATCTCATTAGAAAAAGTATGTCAAACCTTTACCTGTAGTGAAATCACATAAAATAAAATAAATTTTAAAACATCATTCCCGTACAAAGTACGGGTCCTATGCTAGTATTACCCGAATTATTTAACTTTTCAATTTTTTTATTAATTACAGTCAAATCATATTTTATGGGCAAACAATTTGGAACGGATGGAGTACAATATAAGTATAATTCAAGTTTTTTACCATTACACCATGCGGTAACAATATAATAAATAAAATTCAATATACTATTTATATAATTTTGCTAAAGTCTTTGTTGAAATCAGTGAATCATATTAAAAAAGTTAATTTGAAATTTTCTATCTTATTCAATACAATTTAAAATAAATAGAATCTTACATATTTACACCATAGTTGACACTCTTAACATGAAAATAAAAGTTGTGTATTTATATGAAACTTTACATATATTTTATACTTTATATTATTTTAATAAATAATTTGTCAAATCGATGAGTTTTATAAAATGAAGTATTTTTTGAACGTATAGAGTATGAGCTAGAAGTTAGGACCTATTAGTCAAATATCCAAACTCGATGGGCCTATTAAACTTGATGGATTAGAACTACCGCGAGCCCATATGAATGGTCTGTTCAGGTTTAGGCCCACATTTTAATGACCTTTATTGAGACTTCGTCCATCAGGCCCAATAAGTAAATATGGCTTCAACTATTTACATTCCATGCAAATTGTGAGTGACATTTCTTCTATAATCTGGCCCAATCTTATCTATAGTACACATACTCGAGGATTAAGCCATATTTACTTGGCCCAATCTCTCTATTGTGAGTGACGTTCCTGTGGCCCAATCATTCAATTGGACAATTTTTTTCGAGAGAGAAACATTCAATTGAACGAAATACATAATCATCAATATCAATCTATCTATCATCATTATATTATAACTATATACTAAAGTGAATGTTAAAAATAATATTTAGCACGACACGTGTCAACTTCTCATTGGACCGCATCATCCATCTTTATTTATATAACTTAATTTGTTTAATTAGTTAAAATTTCACTGTAAACCCCACATTAAATTGTACACATAATAAATCTATCAAAATCTGTAAAACATCTATCCAAAACTGTAAAAATAATGACAATTCACTTTGTATAGTTTTCAATAGATATATTTTTATTTAGTTATATTTTTCACCTAGAATCTATCTAATATTTTATGTATCTTATCCTTTTCTTATACGATAATTGTAAAACTTTAGTATTTACGTATGTCAATAAATAAATCTAAAAATTATGATCGGAAAATCCAAAATTATATGATATTTGATTTCTTTTCATTTTCCTATTAAAGTTTGAATTCTATATTTGAAGAAATCCAAAATTTATATGATATTTGAATACATATGTCAACTATTGTAGAATCTATCCAAAATTATAATCGGGAAGTTTATCTAATATAAATAAACCTTATTTAAACCATATAAATATATGATATTTGAAGAGAGAAGGGTATTAAAATAATAATTATCACGGCATGTGTCAACTTCACCTTAGACCACATCAACTATTATCTTTTTAAAAATAATTTAGTTGGTTGATTTTGGTTGTAAACTCTATATGTATGTAAAATATGAAAGAATATGTATCATTGAAATTGTATCTATAAGTTTCCTTAAATATATAATTAATTAATCTTACTAGATACTAAATTGGAGATTAAAATAATAATATAGAAAAGCACGTATCAACTTCAATTAAATATATTATTAAAATTATAATCCTTAAATATTAAAATAAATCCTAAAAGTCTTAGGAGTATTCAATCCTTATACAATAATTATAATCCTACAAATCTTTATTCGATTAAGAGAATATATTATAGTAGAAATATTATTAACTAAAATAAATCATATAAGAAACAAACTAAATAAACTAATACAAAATTTTATATCAAACTATTCTTTTGAATAACTTTATATATAATTTAAACGAAGATTTTAGTTAAATCAAATTCGTGCCTTCAAGGCACGGGACGGGATTAATACTAGTTACTATATACTAAAGCGGAAGCAAATTCCGCCACCATATTGCGCCACATCACCCCTTTTATTAGAATTATATATTCTATACAAAAAAACTATCCTTTATTGAATCGGAAAAATTATCTTTCTATACCATGTAAATTTATTCCACTACTTATGTAAAAATATAATAAAGCGTGTTAATTCCACTACTTACCCATCAAAGATAAGGTAATGCCTACCAATTTTTTAAATATTGTAAAAACTTACGTATGCTCATATGATAAGATAATGTCCAACAAATTATATATATATTGTAAAGATATATTATAACACGTTAACAAATTCAGCTAAGATATATATTAAAAGTATATTATATATGGTATATCTACATGTGCCAGCAATTATATTTTTATTATATTTATTACTATATTAATATATACTAAAGCGGAAGAAAATTCTGCTACCATACTACGTCACATTGCCCTCTTATTAAAAAAATATCTTATTAAATCTTAGGTTTATCATAATATATGATCTTAATCCTTTATAATTTAATTAAAATATTAGGTCTATCTTATATTTTGAGTTGTTTAATTAATAGTTTAAACCTAACATATAAATCTCAGTCTTATCATAATACTCGTTTATCAAATAAATCTATCCAAAAAAAGTATCTATAGAAAAACTATTTATTTATTTAAATCATAATCTTATCATTTTTAGACATTTAATTAAATGGTATATTAATCATAAGTTTTTTTGTAATTCATTATAATTTTTCTTTAAATCATTAATGGTAGACTTGGTAGTAGATTCTATCACTATATTTATGCTACATTTTCCTTTTATTAAGATATTATACTAAATATATATTTTTAGTATCATATAATATTGAAATACCTATAAAAATACTAATAAAATTATTAGATGACATATCAACCCTAAATATATCGGTAACATTATATATTTATTACATTTTAGATAAGAAATTTGTTTTATTTTTTATTTTATTATATATTCTCTACATTTTTAAATAGTACTATACTAAGCCAATTGTTTATTAAAAATTTATATATTTATTTATATAAGTTAGTTTAAGCAATTTAATTTAAATTCCAAATGTTTTTTTAATTAAATTTTAATAAAACTTAATAATGCATCTTATCTTATAGCATTCTTTCTCCATCATTTAAATATATGTTTATGTATGTATAAAGGTTAATATGCAAATAAAAAAATATTTTTATATAAATGTTTGATGATATATGAGTATTATGTTATTTTCTAACCTAAAATTAAAGATAAGCGTTGTTTTAAAACAAAGTAGACATATAATAACATCCCGTACAAGCTGCGGGTCAATTACTAATTACTAATTACTAATCTACTTCTAAACCTAAAACAGTTAAGGGTAGTTTTGTCAATCTTTAATAAACTACGTATCTTTCAATTAACTAAAAAATTGATATAAATAACTTATTAACTAGATCTTATAAAGTATTTATCATCTCTTCCATATTTCCTCTTTCTTTTGTATTATTACATTTAATTTCACAAAAATTAGATGAAAATAATAATTAAATTATTTTATTTTCTCCTAATCGGTGGTAAACATGTATAGGTGTATAATGTTTTGAAGTCAAAGTATCTTTCATATCAAGGATACAATTATATGCATAGTATTCACATATACCATCTTCTTAGAGCTGTATAGACCTATCAAAAGCTGACCCGACCCACAAACCCGACCCGATCCGGCCCAAAAATTTTGGATTTCAACCCGAAAATTTAGACCCGTGACCCAATTTCAACCCGACCCGATTGAAACCCGAATCCATATATTGGGTTAAACCTGAACCCGTTGGGTCGGACCCGATTTTTTATAGTTTAAATTTTATTACAATATATAAAATTTATTCTGAAAATTTTGTTATATTTAATTATTAAAATATTTAAATATAATATATTATTATTTATATAATATTTTATTTAAGCTTTGGTAATAAAATTGATACTCTTGACCCGTTGGGTTGATCTGACCCGACCGGAAAACCCGCAACGACCTGACCTAGTTTGACCCGTAACCCGATTGACCCGAACCCGAACTCAACCCTAATCCGAAGCGACCCGACCCGAACCCGCCCGACCCAACCCGATTGACAGGTCTAGAGTTGTATAAATATGTTTATATTAATTTAAGGAGTTTTCTAATGTTTAATTAAAAAACAGTACTCGCTCCATGTTAGTATTTATATAATTTCTCCAACAAAAATACTCACATAAAAAAATTCATACATTTTGACAAGAAAAAAAAGTATAATATGTATCTTGTAATTTGTTGGACTTCCATATGAAAATTTGTGAACAAAAGATTTACTTTATAAGATTTAATAATTAATTAAATCGAATTTTAGATTTGATTAATAGTTTGTTAAGGAAAGATTGAAGAATAAAGCTATTAATTATGTTAGTTTGATGAGTCAGTAATTTTGATTTCGAATGAAGTACAAGATTAAGATATTATACATGGAGAATAAATCTATTGATCAAATTCGATTGGGATATTATATATCAAGAACAAACCTATTAAGTATAAATTTGAGATTTGACACCATCAAATTCGAATTTATTTTACATATGCTCATGTAACTAAAACTATCAATTAATCAATTCGAAATGCTGCAATTTTCACAATAATTTTTCAATTTAAATAAATTATAAATTTGATTTATAAATTTATATAATATATAAATTAATACATTCTAAATTTTATTTTAAAAACTCCCGGGCAAGGCCCGGGGTTATAATTAGTTATAATTCTAAACTTAGGAAGTTAGGATCACATTAGAAAGGTTTCTACGGAATAAAACGAGAGAAAATCATGACCATCCATGGGAGGAATGTGCGGCCAGATTAGATGGAGAAAAAAGGCACGTGATGACAATTCCGTAAATAAGCGAAAGTTATGTCGGTGTAAAAGTGCACTGCTAAATCAAAAAAAGTGCAACGCGAAACGGAAAAATTTCGAGTATAAATTGAATAACGATATACTTTTTAGAGTTAGCGATGCTCTTTTACAACACTCGTTTTACTCTTTTATGATGCACTCTTTCGAGTTACCAATGCACTTTTTCGAGTTACCGGTGCACTTTTCACGTACCAGTGCACCGCCAGAAATTTTCACTTATTTACGGAATTTTCACTACGTGTCTTTTCTCCCCCTTGTGATCTGGGCCGCCCATTCTCCCCATCTAATGGCCAAAATCTCCCCTCATTTTACACCTTAGAAAACCCCCTCATGTGATCTTGAGTCCTAATACTAATTGAAATCATAAGTTGATTTAGTGATTTACCCCACATTTAATCCACCTCCTAGTATAGCACCAACTCTCTAGTATAATTTAAAACATTTAAAAATCAAACTAGCTTGTTAAGTTATTTTTGGTGTATTGGGAAATGTAAAAATTAAAAGAGAAGTACACTTCTTTCAATAAGATTGAAATTGTTTTTGGGTTGAAAAGTACTTTTCCTCACAAAAAAGAACAATGTCAGGTAATGGGTTCGGTTCGGTTCAAACCGGCAAAAACCACCGTTCCGAGAATTGAATTGGCACAAACTGCCGAGTCCGGTCAACCTCCACTTTGGGTTTCAGTTCGGGGGTTCCCGTATGAACAAACGGTTTGATCTGGTTTCGAACCGTTGGTTCTAATCCGGAAAAGTTGTCGGTTCAAATCGGAAAAATCGTTAGTTCACCTATTTTTTATTTAAAAATAGATATTGGATGTGAATCGCGGTCGCGGTTAGGTAAACCAGTCATGTCTTCATTTTGTTTTTAAAAATTCGGTTTATATTAGAACCAAAACCGGCTTGAAGTTGGAAAAACCAAAACCGAAACAAGACATCCCGATTTTGGAACTAAATCCGCCGGTTTCAAAACCGGACCCATGACTAAGAAGCCGCGGTACAAATAATCTTAATTGTCTTAAATTTCGTTATATTGTAAGTCACAGATGTTTAAGTACATTAATCTGTAGTGTGTCATAACTTCCTTGCCCTTGTAATGAAGACCATTTTCTTTCGACCAAAAAAATGAAGACCATTTTCATTGGTTTAGATTGGAAGCACTAATCAATCAGTATTTACAAAATACAGTGAACCAGAAAATAATACTCTCACTCCACCTCCGAATATAGGATTTTTGAGTGGTAAGGTTCAAGTCCAAGTACAATTGATCTTTGGTTCCTTGAATTCTATGCAACAATATACCCGAATGTACTGACTTGCAAGGATTTTATTGGCCAGTCTATATAGAGAGCAGAAGATCAAGCCGTCCATTTGGTGGGTCCGTACAAGATCGACGGTGAAAAGGCTGTCTGTGACGCTTGACCAGTTGCACTTGCATCACCGCCTACAAATACATCCATTCACCTGTTCGAAAATGGCGGAGAGCAGTCGATAGAGAGAGAAAGAGTGAAAACTAGAGAGAGCGAAAACCGAGGGATAATTGTTTGCTTTCCCTTCCAGCTACATAATCTCTGCCAGGTACCTAGCCTGAATCGGATACTCTATGTGAGAGTTCTAGAAAAAAATCTGGACATTTTGAGGGTTTGAATTACTCACAACATTTCAGCTGCTGATCAAAACAGCAGAGCTCAACGGCTTCTTCTCTATCTTACTCTTGCGAGGTATAGAGGCACAATTGGTGGAGCTTTTGTGGAGGTACGATCTCAATTGAGCTCAAACTTTGGGGTTTTGGATCGTCTTGCTTGTTTCGATCGCCTGTTAATTACTTTACTGCTCTTGATTTTGGGGTTTCTGCTTGATTTCCGTGTTTCTGTCTACCTCTGTCTCCTGTGGCGTGTTCGTTTGCTCCTACCGAGTTTTAGAGTTGGAATTTGGTATTGCTACTGTTTCTAGGGTTCCTGAGCTGAGTACCTTTCTCATTGTTGTTCTAATTTTGGGGGAGCTTTTGGCCGTGTTTGGTACTACACCGTGGGATTGGCTGTATGATTCAACCTGATCGATACCTAATGTTTGGTTCGTGCTGTGTCAAAATGATACCTTGAAATGACTGTTGCCCAACTTCATCAATGCCTTGAATTTGTTTGGAATTTACAAGTATTTCGCTTTACTTTTTCGTTGTTTGGTCTCTGTTATTGATCATGGTTCCAATGTCTGTGATATATTGTAGAAGTTGGACATAAAAGAATTATCGGAATTCACCGAGATAGAGTTGACTAATATTCTCTGGGATATGGAAATCCAGTTAGAAGTGCTATATTGTGGTTTCTTGTTATGTATCAATTTCGTTTTGACTGATTATTAGCATGCTACTAGCAGCTTAATTCACAACTACCAGTAATCTAATCACATCCCAATTGGTATGCACCTGACTAAGGTTATTGATATCCTAATGTAGGTACTTGCAAGTTTTGAGCTTTAACTTCGCGTGATTGATTTTCGATGGAGTCCTGCAACTGTATTGAGCCACAATGGCCAGCGGATGATCTGTTGATGAGATATCAATACATATCAGATTTCTTCATCGCACTAGCATACTTCTCCATTCCCTTGGAGTTGGTATATTTTGTCAAAAAATCTGCTGTCTTTCCTTATAGGTGGGTGCTAGTTCAGTTTGGTGCTTTCATTGTTCTCTGTGGGGCTACACATCTAATTAATTTGTGGACGTTTAATGTCCATACAAAAACAGTTGAAGTAGTCCAGACTACTGCAAAGCTTCTAACTGCTCTTGTCTCATGTGTAACTGCCCTTATGCTTGTGCATATTATTCCCGACTTACTTAGTGTAAAAACAAGAGAACTTTTTTTGAAAAATAAAGCTGCTGAGCTCGATCGAGAAATGGGTCTCATCCGTACCCAAGAAGAAACAGGGAGGCATGTGAGAATGCTAACGCATGAGATTAGAAGCACCCTTGACAGGCATACGATTCTTAAAACTACACTTGTTGAGCTTGGTAGAACTTTGGGTTTGGAAGAGTGTGCTTTATGGATGCCTACACGTACTGGATTAGAGCTTCAGCTCTCTTATACTCTTCGGCAACAAAACCCTGTTGGTTTTACTGTACCCATACAGCTTCCTGTAATAAATCAAGTCTTCAGGACCAACCGTGCTGTGAAAATTTCTCACAATTGTCCAGTTGCTAGGATTCGCCCTTTGGCTGGGAAATACATGCCAGGAGAGGTGGTTGCTGTGCGCGTGCCTCTTCTTCATCTTTCCAATTTTCAGATCAATGATTGGCCAGAGCTGTCAACTAAGCGTTATGCGTTGATGGTTCTTATGCTTCCATCTGACAGTGCAAGACAATGGCATTTTCATGAACTAGAGCTGGTTGAAGTAGTTGCTGACCAGGTTTGCATTTGCTTCCTTTTATTTCCTGTTGTTTAGGGACAAATTCTAATATAAATGTGTTTGTTATTATTGAGGTTTATCTGCCGACCCTTGGTGTTATCTTTTTGAAATTCTATTAGTTTATCTGCAGAAGCTTACTTCACCTGTTACCTGCTAATTGACTGTTGTACTATTGTTATTGTGTGGAGTCTTGTTTGAAAAATTACTAGCATTTTTAAGCATCGTCTGGGAACTTAAAGTTCATTGTCCTTAGCAGTCCTGAAAGCTCCAGATAGTTTACCTTGTCCAAATAGCAACGGAGTTATATTTGAAATCTGATTAAAGTACTTTTGCAATTTTTTCATAAACTGATTAAAGTACTTCTGCAGTAGCTATTTAACTGTTTGGTAAATGCTGTATTAGACCAGCCTTTTCTTGTATGTCTTTTGAAAATGGATGCATACCAGTTAGATCTGATTTTTTGTGGTTATGTCTTGCCATAATTTATGCTAATGGTTGAGGAAGGACCTAGAAATCATGTATAAGTGGTTGAGTGACGTATTTTTTCGAATAAGAATCCAGGTTGCAGTAGCTCTATCCCATGCAGCAATACTAGAAGAGTCAAGGAGGGCACAGGAACAACTTATGGAGCAAAATGTTGCACTGGATTTGGCAAGGAGGGAAGCAGAGACTGCCATACATGCTCGAAATGATTTCTTGGCTGTAATGAACCATGAAATGAGAACTCCAATGTATGCAATTGTAGCACTTTCCTCCCTATTACAAGAAACTGAGTTAACCCCCGAGCAGCGCCTGATGGTGGAAACCGTTCTAAAGAGTAGTAACCTTCTTGCTACTCTCATAAATGATGTCTTGGATCTTTCAAGACTCGAAGACGGAAGCCTTAAACTTGATATTGGCAGGTTTAATCTCCATGCTGTTTTCAAGGAGGTACGAATTCTTCGTCGTATCCCTGTTGATAATTTTTTGTTTTACATGAATGAACTTGAAGCTTCTTTTTTCATATCTATGGCTCATGTGATATGTCATTTGATGCAGGTGCTCGACCTGATTAAGCCAATAGCAACAGTCAAGAAATTGTCCATTACCCTAAACGTGACACAAGATTTACCAGAATTTGCCATTGGAGATGAGAAGCGCCTCATGCAGGTCATGTTGAATATTGTTGGTAATGCTGTGAAGTTCTCTAAAGAAGGGAGTATATCAGTTACAGCTACCCTAGCAAAATCCGAGCCTCGGTTTCCTGACTTTGTACCAGTCTCTACTGATAGTCAATTCCACTTGCGTGTGCAGGTAATTGCTGTGCATTCTAGTTTGTCATTCACGTTTAGCAAATCTTTTGTTTTGATTCACTTTTCATCTTCCTGATTTAGGTGAAGGATTCCGGGACTGGAATCAACCCACAAGATATTCCCAGCCTGTTCACTAAATTTGCTAATGGTCAAACTTCTGCAACTAAAAATTCTGGCAGCGGACTTGGACTTGCAATCTGTAGGCGGTATGTTTCTATTTGCTTGTTGCGTAACCACCTTGCTCATCTCTACAAGTGCTAGATTTTTATTTCTCTAATCCTTTTGCTATACTTGAAGCAGATTTGTTAATCTTATGGAAGGCGACATCTGGCTTGAAAGTGAAGGCCTTGGCAAGGGGTGTATTGCTATCTTTATTGTTAAGCTTGGAATCCCCCAGCGTTCGAATGAGAGCAGGCTAGCTGTTCTTCCTAGCTTACCAGCAAATCCAGCTCAATCAAATTTCTCTGGAATCAGAGTTCTTCTCATGGATGAAAATGGGTAACTAATTCCAACCTACTTTCTTTATACAAAGCTTATCT
The DNA here is from genome assembly GCA_963924305.1 of Polygonum maritimum. Taxonomy (NCBI): domain Eukaryota; kingdom Viridiplantae; phylum Streptophyta; class Magnoliopsida; order Caryophyllales; family Polygonaceae; genus Polygonum; species Polygonum maritimum. The sequence continues at coordinate 16,756,562 of OZ002728.1, forward strand.
TTTGTTTGGTTGAATGCATGAAGTGCAATGCCCAGGAGGGTACTTCTTGTGAATTGACATTCACAGGAATTGCACATCATGGGAATTGTGAAAGCGTGTTTGGTTGACTTTTATTTAAAGGGAATTCAATGCTGTGTTTTGGAGGAGTTAAATGCCCAGGAAGTTCATAGTCTTCCGTCATAAATTTGTCAACCAACGTGGGATTTCGTGCTTCCTGAGATTCTATCTGCTAACCAAATGAGCTTTTATAATATTACACCATTTCACCATCTAAACACATGGCAGGGTGAGCAGAACTGTCACAAGAGGACTTCTAGTGCACCTAGGGTGTGAAGTAACATGTGTAAGCACAGGTGAAGACTGTCTTCTCCATGTATCACCAGAATACAAGCTCGTTTTCCTTGACGTTTCCATGCCTGGAGTAGACAGCTATGAAGTCGCCATTCAAATCCACAAGAGGCTCTCAAAGAGACGAGAGAAACCGCTGCTCATTGCTCTGAGTGCAATGGCTGACAGGACAACCAGGGAACACTGCATGAGGGCAGGGATTGATGGCTTTATACTGAAACCCGTCTCAGTTGATAAACTGAGGAGCATTTTATCGGATCTTCTTGAGCGCAGAACCGTCTTTGAGCATTAGAATTATTAGGCTTCTAATTCCAGAAGGATGCACTTCTTGATCATGAGTTGGTGAAGGATATTGCTTTTGGCATTACTGGGTTTATGGTGTATATATTGGCTCATCAATTTTGCATCACTTTGGAATCTGAGTGGCTGTATTTTAATGTGTTTTTTCAATAAGTAGAGAGTTAAGTTATAGGGGCTAGTGTCAGTTGATGTTGCTGGAAATCCAGCTTTTGTAAGAGAAGCCATGGAAACGGCAAGACAATAATGCATTCCTATTTCAGCGGAGAGTCTTTTTAATACATAGCATTCCTATTATCTTAGGAATCTGCTACTGTTAGCGTGTAGGGTTGGCCTAATTTCACAAGTCTCAGATTTCACACATGTTTCAATCAATTTAACACATGCCAATTAAATTAAAATGTGCCTAGTTTAGGTAGAGATGGTATTTGATAATGTGACAAAATACGTGTAGGTACTACTAACAAGAGATGCCCTACTCGAATTGAAAAGTTTAATGCCCCTACAATACTTTTCAATGTTTACATAGACATTTTTTATTTATTTGATAGGTGTGAAGTTTTTTTGGTAATTAGTTAAGATTTTGGTGTGTGGCATGTTAAAACTGTCCACCTAGCATCTCTCTAGTGTGGAGAGCATGTAAACGATCTCTACCGTGGAGAGCATGTAAACGAAACGATCTTTTCAACGGGCTTATGAACTTTCTTGCACATATGTTTAACGCTGCATTTGTTTTGGGCAAAATATAATCACTACGGGATTAAACTTGCAGAATGAGGGCTTAATATGAAACCAGGAAAATCAAATATTTATATGTATTGATCTTCCGAAAAATAATCATGTCCCTTCTATCAAAGGTTATAAATTATTTCAAAATTTTCAACATGTGGGCTGAATTTCCATGATGTGGTTAGGTAAGCTTTGGTGACTAATACTTGGGGCTCTTATCAATTTTTCGCTTGTGCAAATTGCTCCATGACTTGAAAATGCTCATGAAAAACATCAACAAGGCGGAAGTTGGCTACATTTCTTCTAAGGCGACTGAGGCCAGCCTCACTCTTGCTAGCGCTCTAGAGGCACTCTGCTCCAATCCCAACTGCCCTCAGGTCAAGCGCTCAACGTGTAAGGACCGAGGTCCTAGAAGCGTTATATCATGCCAACCCGAGGACTTTCCAGGAGGTCACCCATCCTGGTACTATGCTCGCCCTAGTATGCTTAACTTCATAGTTCTTTTGACCTCTCGAACCATGAAAAGGAAGAGTTCTTGTTGGCATGAGGAGCAACTCAATCCCTTATAAATTATCGGGGTGTTACAATATCCCCCACTTAAGCACTTAACGACCTCGTCAAGGCCCAAGGACCGCCTCCTGTGTCGAGTGACCGCGCTGCGGACCAAGCCCACTCGTAACCTAGAGTCAACTCTGATATGTAAGGCCCGAGACCCTAGAAGCGCTATCCCATGCTAATCCAAGGACTTCCCAAGAGGTCATCCATCCTTGTACTACGTTCGCCCTAGCACGTTGAAATTCATAGTTCTTTTGACCTCTCCAACCATGAAAAGGAAGATCTCTTGTTGGCATGGAGAGCACCTCAATCCCTTATAAATTATCGGGGTGTTACACAGCGGCTCATGCCAAGGCTGAAGTTAAAAGGCTCAACGACGTCGATGGAAGTTTTATAAGGCAACAAGCCAAGGTCAAGCACTTACTCCAAAGTGACCGATGCTCTAGATATTTCCAAGCCCTCATGAAGGCCAATGGCACGCGAAATCACGTTTCCTCCATCAGTAAAGGGGATGGCCTGGCTAGCACGTCCATTGATGAAGTGGATAATGAGTTTGCGGTTATTTTCAAGGGCCTCTGCAGCATAGAGCGCCCTATTACCGAGCCCGATCCGAACTGCTTTGCTCTTGAGCCTATGATCGATGTAAATGAAGCTGCTTCTTTGATTTACCCGGTCTCTATTGCTAAGATCAAGGCTGCTCTTTTGTCCACGGGCGATGACAAAGCCCGTGGCATCGATGGCTACACGACCAAGTTCTTTAAGGCCTCTTAGGACACCATCAAGCCTGAGCTTTATGCGGCGGTCAAGGAATTTTTCACTAATGGGAAGCTCCTCAAGCAGATCAACCACACTATTATTACGCTCATTCCTAAGGTTGTTAACCCCACTCTTATTGCTCAGTTTAGGCCCATCTCTTGTTGCAACGTGGTGTACAAAGTGATCTGCAAAGTCATGACCTTACGCCTTAGCAAGTGTCTCGGCGTGCTCATCGACCCGGCGCAAAATTCCTTTGTTGATGGGAGGTTGATGTCCGATAATATATTTCTTATTTAGGAGCTTCTCCGATGCTACAATGTAAAGAGGGACACTAGAAGATGCTTTCTCAACGCGGACCTTGCCAAGGCCTATGACACGATATCTTGGAGATTCCTTCTATTTGCTCTCTTTAACCTTGGCTTTCCTATGAAATTTATTGATTGGGTCATGGAGTGTATGACCTCCACCTCTTGTTCCAACAAAATCAACAAGGGTATTCATGGATTCTTTGAAGGCAAGCGTGGCTTAAGGCAAGTTGACCCTCTATCCCCTTTGCTCTTTGTTATGTGTATGGAGTTTCTCTCTCGGCTAATCAAGAGTGAGACTTCCCGGGGTTGTTTTAATTTTCATCAACATTGTGGGGACTTGAGGCTCTCACATCTCATGTTTGCCGACGACGTGTTCCTATTTTGCCATACTGACCTTGGCTCGGTCGAGGTGCTCATGGGCTGCCTTAAGGCCTTTGAAGGTATGTCCGACCTGGACATTAATGAAGCCAAATCTTCTATTTTTCTTGCTTCAGTCCCATATATTGAGGTGGCCTAATTGTGGCCGCTACTGGTTTCAAAGAAGGTGTGTTCCCCTTTCGGTACTTGGGCATCCCTATAAGCCCTCATGGGCTTTGTGTCTTGCACTACTGTTGGATCGTAAGTCTGTTAGAATGGGCGTCCTTAACTGGGTTAAGGGCGTCCTTAGGTGCAGCGGAAAATAGACTTAACAGGAAACGAGATAAGATGATGGACACAAGTATTTATAGAGGAACCCCACTAAGACCAACTAGTCTTATGGGTAAACTTCTACCTCCGTTGGAGGATTTTCAATAGTCATCCTTATCTTATTCAGAGAGAGTCCTTACAACTTAGGCGAGTCGTTACACTGCACTGATCTAAGCGTCCGTCCTTAGCCTCACTAGTAACACTCCTTTCCACCTAACAAGTAACCTAACTCTCTTAGCTATAAGGAAGCTATCACTCACGTCTCTCACGGTCCGTTGTGAGAGACAAACTACAACTCTAACTATTTTGTGGTTTGTTTTGGATTTGATGTGGTTGGACTTTCTTTCTCTTGCTTCAAGCTCACTTGATCTTCTTGATCTTCGTTCTTGTACTTGAATGCTTCGGGAGAGCTTGAGAGAAAGTCTTCAAAGTCCACACCGCTATGCATACCCCTTGGGGGTATTTATAGCGGAAGTGGTTCTTGTCCTCTAGCGTCCTCTAATACTTGGCAGGATCCTTGATCTTCCATCAACGGTGCGATGAGCATCTTGAGGAAGTCAACTCTGTTGACGCTTGGGAAGCCTCCGCGTGGATAGGGGACTATTGCTGGGAAAGAGACATCTTTGGAGTTGTCTACACGTGCCCAGACAAGGGAAGCTTCCTTCTGAGGACTACGGCCGAATATGATGTAATCATGTTGGGGCGGCCTTGGTTTGAATTTGAACTTCGTCCGTATTTTGGCGCGCGTCCCTTCCTGATGAGGACGCCGTCCTATCTGCGCAGGGACTTCGCCAATTGCGTTCAGCTTTGGAAGTTCTGATGAAATGCGTCCCTGTAGAGTTAGGGACTCTCGTTCACTTGTTGTCCTTTTCGCTCATATGCGTCCACTGGACTTACCTGAGATCAACATTTGAACAACTTATCAAATACCTTTGAGTTTGTCATTATCAAAACAAGGGACGTTATTATTGATTTAGATATTAATGACTGGCGTCCTTAATATCGTCCCAACAATTTCCCCCTTTTTGATGATGACAAACTCCTTTAAACAATATGCTCATAAGTAAAGCTTTTAGCATGAGAGACTACACTTTGATTTTCCTTTTAGCTTAGGTTGGCATGCAACACATTCTTTTAAGTGCGTCCTATTTTATTTTCTACTATCGTCCTTTGGACTTGGCCAAAATTCCCCCTAAACACATGCTTTCTATGACGACTTAAAAACAATCGCATCTCTGCAAAACTATACTTCCCCCTTTTGGCATCATCGAAAAGGAGAACAAGTTGAAAAGCATGCACACACAAAATCATAACTAAAGAAAGGAACACTTAGACGGAATGAATCACAAATGAAATGAACGCCATTCAAGAAATGAGAGTACGATCATTACAAGCATTCAACAGAAGTTCCGAAACAGGGACATCGTCCCAATGTCTTAAAAAAAGAACAGATAAACGTTTGCAGGGGTTGGAAGGGAAGGGTGATCATTTGCATGGACGCTTGCCGAGAGCTTTGAGATTCTTCTCCTGAAGATAGTTGTTCTGCGCATGGAGCTCATTATTGCATTCCAGAAGTTCAGTGTGTTGATGGAGAGTGTCATGAACCTGTTGGATGAGATCAATCATCATGCACTGGTTCTCGATCATCATTCCAAGCAAATACTTCTGGGAATGCTTCTCAGCCTCATGAGGGACGCTCATGCCATCAAGTTCATCTTCCTCTTCTTCAGCGTCAGCGTCCTCAACTGGCGTCCCAACTACTTGCAAATTTTCAGCCTCAGGTTCGTCTTCCACATTCTTAGCAGCAGCAGCAGCGGCCTTAGCTCTTCGTTCAGCCTCTTTCTTCTCTTTGGCCAGTTGTCGTTTCACTGAGGGGAGCAGCTCATCACATCTCAGTTTTCCAACTGGGGGCAGGGTGATTTGCCTAACGTCCCAGTGAATGCCAAAGGACTGTTCTTCTTTGGGGGCATAGAGATGTTGCTGCTTTAGGATCTGCTTGACCAAGCCAGGGAAGGGAAGCGAGTGGCGGCCTCCTGTGCACTTACCCATGTGCTCCAAGATAACCCGCGGCAAGTTGATGGGCTTGCGTTGCAAGAAGGCGTCCAGTAAGATGCTATCAGTGATTTGGACGATCGACTTCTTCTCTTGTCGGGGGACGACCATGCGCACTATGAAGTGATGCGCAAGGACGCCTGTCTTGGAAAAACAATGGGCAACCCTATCCCTAGCAACTGGCTGTCTCCCATTGAATATGTGGTTGAAGATCTCTTCGTGGGACAAACGGCCGAAGTTTTTGTTGGGAAGGTCGTGTAGAGCATCAGGTGGAGAAGGACGCAGGCCCAACATATTTCGGACGGTACCATCAGCAATTGAGTACTCGTCCCCATCAATCTCGAACGTCCCTTGAGGCTTCCCTTTTACTTCAGATATCTCAAATTTTGAGTAAAAGCGGAGAACCTGTTCGGGGTCGACTTCAGCAGCCTCAGCGCCCAAGTGCGTCTAACCCTGGAACTCAAGCAGTTCCAAAAACTCTGTGCGCTGGTTCTCTTCCAAAAACTGAGCAGTAAAGAGGAGCGGCGACAGAATCTTCTTGAGCCTTTTCTGCTTGCTGTCGTTGCTCACAATAACCTCATCACCAGCGTCTTCTTCTTCACCGTCTCCCTCCTCGTCCTCATGATCCTCATCCTGGTGAGGAGCATCGTCTTCCTCGGAGGCCTCGTCCCCTTGCTCATGGGACTCGACCATCTTTGTGTCCTCAGCAGTGGACGCCTGTGCTGGAGGAGGCGTGTCCACAGCTGAGTCCCTGCCAAGGACTCGATGGGGACTTCAACAGAAGCCGTCCCCTGGACTTGAACACTTGCCTCGACAGCCGGAGCAGGCGGAGGAGTTGGAGATTTTGCTTTAGGAGGAGAGGGAGTGGGTGTTCTTAGCTTGGCCTTGGGGGCGGGAGTAGAGGAGGAGCTAGGCGGAGCCACAAAAATTGGCTTGACCTTGAGCGGAGCAGGGGGAGGAGGCGGCTTCTTAGCGGGGGAGTCCTCTAGAGTGATGACTTTGGGTACAATGTCCTTGGCCGGGACCTGTACTTGAGAAGCTTCCTTTTGGACCTTAGGCATAGGTTTTGCCAAGTCCGCCTCTATTTCCGCTTCAAGCTGATCCACAGCAGCCTCGGAGACAAGAGTCACGTTCTCTATCCTTGGTGGAGGAGGAGGGAGCAGAGGGACTTCTTGCAAACTCTGTTGGATCGCCGCAACAATGACGTCCTTTTCCGCTTGCTCCTGCTTCGCCTTCTCCTCTTTCTCCATTTGCAGCTCGGAGAGGCGAATAGCTGCCATTTGTTCCTCTGTGATGCTCTCAAGCTGAGCGGACGTCTTCAGTCGGCGTTTGGGAGCGAGGGGAAGGGAGGATGGGATTGGTTTGGGTTGAGAGGAGGAGGAGGAGGAGCCTTTGATTTGGAGCTGTTGAGAAGGGGGAGGGGTAGAAGGCCTCTTTCTCTTTTGTGAAGGGATGGAGCCCGCAGGATCCACGAGGAACTCCATGATATCCGGGAGCAGCTTGGCGAGCTCATCCACCGTCCCACCAAAAGAGTCAGAAATAATACTTGGCCCCATGAAAGGAGGATTGGTATGGTTGGTTTCTTGTAGGCGTGGCTGGACATAAGTAACCATAAAATAGTGAAGGAGGCGTTGGATTTTTGGAGGATGGTCATGAGCGGACGCCCTTAGGCAAATATTGGCCAGCGTCCTTGGCTCTTTTTCAAGCCAGTCCTCAATAAGTGGGTCAAGAGGAGGACGGCGTTTAGGTTGGGCTGGGAGTCTAAAGACGGAGGTCTTTGAAGGGTTCCCTTGCTCTGGCTTAGGTTTAAATGGCTTCTCCAGGAATTGGAAGCGTTTTTGTGAGGGTTTGGATTGGGATCGGGAAGGATGGGGTTTTGGATGAGGAGGTTGATTTCGTTGTGGCTTTGGAGGGGTGGTTGAAGGGCGGCGCTGGGAAGAATGAGAGGAGTGCTGGTGGCGAGAAGGTTCTTGACGCCCAGCGGGTCGACCTCTTGAATCCATCAGCGACCGGCCCTTGACCGGAGTTGAGGATCTTGGTGATTTATGGTTTCTCGCCGCCGAGAGGGATGGCGGAGAGGGCTGAGGTTTCTTTGAGGATCTTGTGTTGGTCATGATGAGATTTGAGAGGGTTTATAGAAGAGATTTAGGGTTGAGGGAAGGAGATTTCGAGATCTGTAATAGGGATGTAGGGAGACTTGAGAGAGATTTCCAGATTTGGGCAAACAGGTAAGATGTGCGAAGAGAGTGTTCAGAGGTAGCAGGGGTGAATTTATAGGTAGAAGACGAAGTGGAAAGGGCAGGGGTAACAGGGTCCTTTCACTTGGCTTCCTCCACCCGCGTTTCCACACGTGGTTATCTTCTCTACTAAGTAACACAGCTGTTGAGCACTGTTAGCGCGTATCCCGAGATCTGCGTTCAACTTCGCAAAGACGGTTCACCTTCCCATTTTCAAATTTCATACTTTTCGCAACTGCAAAGGACTCTATCTCGGCGTCCTTTCAACACACAACACTGCTTTACTTAGAACTGAACCACGGCGTCCCAAACACTGATTACAACCTCTGATTCTTGGAACTCTTTCCTGACATCCTTCAGCTCTTAACAAGCGTCCCATTGATCACTTAGCACCAGTTTTGAAAATCAAGAAGTACGTCCCGTAAAGATAAAACAAAGAACGCTCATAGGACGCGTTTGCAAGATTCTCGGCTTAGGTAAGTTTAGAGTTCCCATCATTTCGGCTTGTAAAGAGGGTAGGGTGATCAGGGATACTCTTGAGATGAAAAGCGAAATGAATAGCGTTCAAAGCACAAGCAAAACACATGTCTTAGACTAGCGTCCTTTAAAGATGACTTTAAATGCATGACACACTTCAAAACAAGTTCTCAACAAAACATAACCAATCATAGAGGGAATAATAGAACGGGACTTGATCATTTAAAAGTTATCATCCCTAAGAGCAACCGGAGGTGCTCGTAGGGACGTCTATCAAGTGCTTTTGTGAAAATATCGGCCACTTGGTCCTCAGTCCTAACATGATCCACTCTAATTAATCCGAGTTCAACATTATCACGAAGAAAATGATGTCTTATATGAATATGCTTCGTTCTAGAATGATGAACAGGATTCTTGGCAATACTTATGGCACTAGTGTTATCACACAAGATAGGGACTGTGTTGAGGAACGTACCATAATCTTCAAGTTGGTGCTTGATCCATAGGACTTGTGAGCAGCACGAAGCAGCAGCAACGTACTCAGCTTCCGCGGTTGAGAGCGCCACGGAGTTTTGCTTTTTGGATCCCAATGATACAAGGCAAGAGCCTAGGAATTGAGCCATTCCTGAGGTGCTCTTCCTATCCACTACATCGCCAGCATAATCTGCGTCAGAGTACGCTACCAGGTTCAGGGACGTCCTTCTGGGATACCATAGGCATAGGTTATCCCGTCCCTTGAGGTATCTGAAGATTCTTTTGACCTCTTGCATGTGGGACTCCTTTGGATTTGCTTGGAAGCGGGCGCAAGCACACAGCGAACATGATGTCGGCACGACTTTCCGTTAGATATAACAATGACCCTATCATTCCTCTGTAGAGCTTTTGATCTACACTCTTTCCTTCTTCATCAGCATAAAGGCGAGTGTTGGGAGAGATGGGAGTATCAATGGACTTTGATGAGTTCATCCCATACTTCTCGAGCATTTCCCGAATGTACTTCTGTTGGTGAATGCGCGTCCCATCTTTGAGCTGAGTGATTTGGAGTCCTAAGAAGAAGTTGAGTTCTCCTATGAGGGACATCTCAAACTCACTACTCATCAAGTTCTTGAATTCCTCTACAAGTTTCATGTTAGTGCTTCCAAAGACTATGTCATCGACATAGACTTGGACAATCAAAACATCTTTAAGGACTTTCTTTAAGAACTGGGTTTTGTCAATGTTACCTCGTGTACACCCATTGGACAACAGAAAGGACGCAAACTCATCGTACCAGGCACGAGGGGCTTGCTTGAGTCCATAGAGTGCTTTGTCCAAGAAGTACACATGATCAGGATGATCAGCGTCCTCAAAACCTGGAGGTTGAGCGACATACATTTCTTCCTTAAGCTTGTCGTTGAGGAAGGCTGCCTTAACGTCCATTTGAAAAAGCTTGAACCCCTTGTGAGCGGCATAGGCAATGAGGAGGCGAATGGCTTCAATTCTAGCGACAGGAGCGAAGGTCTCATCATAATCGATTCCTTCCTCTTGCCTATAGCCTTGAGCCACAAGCCTTGCTTTGTTTCTTGAAACGCGGCCACTCTCATCAAGCTTGTTTCTATAGACCCACCTCGTCCCTATTATGTTTTTGTTTTTCAGACGAGGTACGAGGGTCCAAACTTTGTTTCTCTCAAATTGATTGAGTTCTTCTTGCATGGCTTGAATCTAATCAGCGTCCTGAAGTGCCTCCTTTATGTTCTTAGGTTCAATTAAGGACACAAAGGCGTTGAAAGCACAGAACGCTATGTTGGCGCTATGGGACTGATTCACAGCTGATCTTGTTTGAACTCCTTTTGAAATGTCCGAGATAATTTGATCCGTTGAATGAAGTCTTGAAAGGTTGGATCCTCTATGAGTAGCGTCCCTTGTAGGAGTACACCTAGGGTTCGTCCAGTCAGACTCATCGGAGTCAAAGCCATCTTCTTCATTGGTAGGCTCAGTGTGTTCCCCCTCAGGTTGAGCGTCCACACTGTTCATTTCTTCTCCTTGTTGACTTGATTCAGCAGCATCTACTTGGTTTAGCGACCAAGTTTGAGAGGGCTCTTGCTGTTCACTAGGGACTCCCATTGAAACCTCATCGCGAGCTTCAGGGGCGTTCCTAGGAACGTAGTATTTATCGGAGGAGCCTCTGGGTTCTTCCTCATCATCTTCATCATCGTCCCTTGGAAAGGTATGACGTTCCTTCTTACTTGGTTCTTTCTTGTGAGAAGCATTTTCTTTAAACACCACGTGGATACTTTCCTCAAGCTTAAGAGTCCGTTTGTTGAAGACTTTATAGGCTTTGCTTGTGAGGGAGTATCCAAGGAATATGCCTTCATCACTCCTAGCATCAAATTTGCCAATGTTGTCCTTGCCGTTGTTGTGAATGAAGCATTTGCATCCAAAGAGTTTAAGATGCGAAATGTTTGGCTTTCTTCCATTTAGGAGCTCATAGGACATCTTTTTGAGCAAAGGACGAATCATGGCTCTGTTTATGATGTAGGTAGCTGTGGCCACGGCTTCTGCCCAAAAGTGTTTGGGGGCGCCGCTTGCCAGGAGCATCGTCCTTGCCATGTCTTCCAGCGTTTTATTCTTTCTTTCAACAACGCCATTTTGCTGAGGAGTTCGGGGGCAAGAGAAGTTGTGGGAGACTCCTTGTTGGTCACAGAAGTCAAGAAACTCTGAGTTTTTGAACTCCGTTCCATGATCTGACCTTAATGCTTTTAAGCTCGTCCCAAGAGCAACTTCTACTTGCTTGATGAAGATTTTGAACATCTGGAAGGCTTCTGCTTTTGACACCAAGAAGAGAACCCAAGTGAATCTTGAAAAATCATCTACAATAACGTACATGTACCTCTTTCCACAATAGCTTTGGGTCTGCATGGGTCCACACAAATCCATGTGAAGGAGTTCTAGCGGCCTCTTTGTGCTCACTACATTTTTGGATTTGAAGGACGATCTTGTCTGCTTCCCTTTGATGCATGCTTCACATTGCTCAATTTGCTCAGGATCAATTCGGGGAAGTCCTCTTACAAGTTCCTTTTGATGAAGCTTGAAGATAGTACTAGGACCAGCATGTCCAAGATGTCGATGCCAGAGATCGGCGTCCACAGCAGAGACGGATAAGCACAACTTGGATGTAGGCTTGAATCTTTGATTGAAGACATAGACATTGTTCTCACGAGTCCCTTTGAGAATGACTTGATTTGTTTTCTTGCTGATAACCAGGCACTCCTTAGAATCAAATGTGACTAGGTTTTCACCTTGATCACATATTTGAGAAACGCTAAGGAGATTGAAGCCTAGTCCCTCGACAAGACTGACTTTGGACGCACTGATGGATTGTTTTAGCTTTGCGGTGCCCGTCCCTTTTATTCTTCCTTTGCCCTTGTTGCCAAACGAGACAGTTCCTCCCGTGGCATTTGATTGGATAGAAGTGAGATGGATCTGGCTTCCAGTCATGTGATTTGAGGCGCCACTATCAATGATCCACGGGCTTCCTCTCACTTCCACCTGAAAAGAAGAGTTAGTTCTTTGCGACCCAGGCAAGGTGACCCTTACCTGGCTCGTTACATGGGTACAACTCTTTCATGGGCAAATAATCATATACATTCACATCATTTGTTCTTCTAGCATGCGTCCTAGGAGATTGATTTTTAGCATTTGGCATACTAGCATGCGTCCTATCAGCAGATTTAGGCTTGGCGTTCTTACTGCCACTTCTAGCCTTTCTTCCATTCTCAAGATCCTGTTTTAGCTTAAGACACTCATATTGGTAGTGACCACCTTTGCCACAATGCCAGCACGTCTTATAGTAGTTTCCAAGGTAGTACTTCTTGTTAGGACGATGAATTCTATTCTCTTTCATCTTCTCTGGATCAGCTACCTTAGATTCTTCACCTTTTGCAATCTTTTTGTAGATTTTATGGCTAGTGGAATTTGTGTAGTAGTCCCTTTGGCCTTTCTCACCACTCTCAAGGAATCTTATGCGTTCCTCTAGGTTCTTTGTCTTTTCCCTCTCAAGTTCTAGTTCAGTGGTTTTGCTAGCCTCGAAGTCGCTAGGGAGAGAGTTCTTTGAGCCTGATTCATACCCTAGTCCTTTCCTAGCTGGAACAAAGACTATCGGATTCACAGTTTCAGTCATGGGACTCTTTCCTAGGACTTTCACTTCGTCCCTAAGATTTGCATTTTCAAGTTTTAGGCACACAAGCTGACTCTTAAGGGACTTGACCTCTTTCTGAGAGGACTCTAGTTGAAAAGACATAGTATTGCAATTTTCACATTCCACAACAATATTCTCAGATTCAAGTTCATCAAAACTTTGTTTCATGGCATAACTTTCTTGCATGATTTGAGTGATTAGTTTGATAAGCTTGGGCTTTGAGCATTTTTCAAGTGAGCTTAACATGGATTCATGAGTTACCTCTTGCTCAGTTTCAGAGACGTCCTCTGGAGAGGCTGGAGCGTCTTCCATGGCCATGTAAGCTACTTGATTTTCTGGTTCCTCATCACTTGAGTCGAGGTCGTCCCACGCACATTCAAATGCACCAACCAGAGCCTTTTCCTTCATTTCTTTTGATGTTAACCCTGTGGTACATTTCTTGGCCATGTGTCCCTTCCTATTGCATTTGTAGAAGACTATATAAGGTTTGTGACTTTCCTTCTTGTAAGGCATCTTCATTCTTGGGACTTTGCCTCTTTTGTACAAAGTACGAAGAGTTTTGTGCAACATTGCTAGCTCATCTTCTTCAGATATTTGTTCTTCAGTCTTCCCTTTGCGTTCTACTAAAGCCTAAAGACGAAGATTCTCTTGGTGCTTTTGAGTTTTGGCTTCTAGCATGGAGTTCAGTTCCCTTTGTCTTTGGTAGTATTGCTCATACTCTGGCGTCCTAGCCGCAAGAGTTAAAGCCAGCTCATTTTGGGAACTCTTCCCCATTTCCAGCAAATCTTGATTTCTCCATACTTCGTACCCCTTAAGCTTTCCATAAATTTCCTCCATGGACAGTCCTTTGTTGGCTTGGTTTTCTTTGAACGTCATCCTATCAAAGTTCCATGGTCCCGTGAGTCCATCGATCAAGACTTGAACCTTCATCCTCTGAGTGATCTCCGTTTCTTTGACACCCAAGTTTTTCAACTTGGTTAGTAGGGCCTCAAAGCGGAAGGAGTAGTCAGTGATGGTCTCATTTGTGAACATTCTGAACTTGTAGAAGTCCCTCTTAGCTTCAAGCTGGACGTCCTCTTTCATTTCAGGCGTCCCAACATGGTACTTCTGAGCTTCCCATTGGAGCTTGGCAGTTAGAAGATTGCTCACACAGGTGGCGTCCTTTTCGTGGAGGGACGTCTGTAGGAAGCAGATAGCTTTGGCGTTTGCCTCCATGAGCTTGAACTCATCGGGACCCCATTCTCCTTCTTTGTCTTTTTTAGCAGCAGGGACTTCTAGGTCGCCGTTCTTTATCACCAGCCAGCATTGGTAGTTTTGACTTCGCATGAAGCACTCAAATCTTATCTTTCACCGGTTGAAGTTCCCGTCCGTGAGGCGGGGTGGCTTCGCACTTGAGATACCTATAGGTTCCATATCCATGTTTCCTGCAACTCAAACTTAATCTAGAGCGCCTGCTCTGATACCAATTGTTGGATCGTAAGTCTGTTAGAATGGGCGTCCTTAACTGGGTTAAGGGCGTCCTTAGGTGCAGGCGGCTGTAAATGAACCGAGCCGTTCGTGAGATATTCGGCGTTCGATTCGGTAAAAATTCGTTCGCGTTCGGTTCGGTTAATAAACGAGCCGAGCTCAAACTGTTCGTTAAGGTAAACGAGCCGAGCTCAAACACCTAGAAATTCGGCTCGTTTGTTCATGAACACGTTCGATTATATATTCGTGAACACGTTCGATTATGTGTTCATAGGCTCGAATATTTATAAATGAAAATAATAAAATAGTAGTGACCTACACATTTTTTAAATAGTTTACTAGACCGGCCCATTTTTTAAATACCCACTACAAGCCCAAAACTAAAAGCCTAAATACATTTACCCTAACCTAAAAGACTAAAGCAGGCAAGCAGCCGTCATTCTCTAATTCTCTAAACCCTCCCTTCACTCAATCACTCCCTTCACTCTCTAATACGCAGCCCCTTTTGGATCCCATCCCTCCCTTCACAGCTTCACTCAGGCGCTCACCGCTCACTGCTCACCGTGGGCTCCGTCACCGGCTCAGCGGGTCACCGGCTCACCGGCTCCTCACCTCTCCTTCCCTCCTCCACCACTCGACGTCTCGCCGTCGCCCAGATCTGGTATATTCCGAGTGTTTTCTAAGCTCTTCTTTTTTGCGTAGATCTCTCGTTGTTGAAACCCTATTTTCGACATTGTTGCCGTTCTTGTTTGATCTTGTGTGTGTTCTTTCGCTGGGTTTATTTTCCGCAATGATGCTTGCGTGTTTGTGCTTGTGTGTGTCTCACAAATTATGCTGGGTTTATTTTCGCTGGGTTTATTTTTGTGATTGTGTGCTCTGTTTTTGTGTGTTCTTGTTTGTACTCTGTTTTCGACATTCTTTGTGCTTGTGTTTCGCCCTATTTTCCGGCCGATCTTGCACTAAGCTTTCTTCTGCTTGTATTTTGGGTTGATGTTGTTGTTGTTTACTCGATTTTAGGGTTTCTGTACGGAAAACTTGAAAAAAACTTAAGCAAAGACGATCTGGTATTTTGGAATCACTTGTTATGTTCGGGTTTAAGCATTGTGTATACTCAATTTTGTTTTCCCTGTCTAGCTGTTTGTTGATATGATTGGAAAATTGAGGTGTAGCCTGCTTTGAGATTCCCTAGGAAGCATTGTGTATTTAGGGTTTGGCTCTGATGACATTTGTGTGTATAATTTTGTGTGGGCAGGTGCAAAAGGAAGTACAGGAAAGGAGTGCAAGAAGCTGAGATTATCACCAAAGAACTCACTGCTCTGTATGTCAATTCCTTCTGTTTATGTTTGAACAACTTGATCTTCTTGTTTCCTCATGAATTTGCATTTTGTTTGTAAATCTGTAGTTATTTCATGTGTGGACAGGTGCAAAAGGAAGCACAGGAAAGGAGTGGAAGAAGCATTTTATTTGTAAAACAGGTAATATTTCATTTATTTTATCATTTGTATACAACTTTTTTATTTTCACATATATTACGTGTTGTTTTTACAGGCTGTTGGTGCAGAAAGTCTATCTAAGTTTGAGTATTCTCTTCTTTGATGGCTTGAAGATTGAAGGAGGAAGGGCTGCTTTTTCTTTTGTATGAGCAAATCTTGATTAGCTCTTTTTTTGAATGATATTTTGTGAAAGATTGCAAAACTTGTGTATTGTAGTATGATGTGTTTTGAGTTTGTAAGACAGTTTGAGACATTTGTGGTAATATTTGAGACTTTAGTTTGAGGCAAATTAGATAGCTAAGACAGATAAAACAAAAACTGCTTGTGTACGAGCTCAAGCTTGAGCTTGACAGATTGATAAACGAATCGAGCTCGAGCCGAGCTCGAGCTTGGTGGATCGGTAAACGAACCGAGCTCGAGCCAAAAATCTAAGCTCAAATCGAACTCGAGCCCGAGCTCGAGCAGGTCTCCAAACGATCGAGCCGAACCCGAACATGTCAAAGTTCGGCTCGATTCGGTTCGATTACAGCCTTAGGTGCAGCGGAAAATAGACTTAACAGGAAACGAGATAAGATGATGGACACAAGTATTTATAGAGGAACCCCACTAAGACCAACTAGTTTTATGGGTAAACCTCTACCTCCGCTGGAGGATTTTCAATAGCCGTCCTTATCTTATTCAGAGAGAGTCCTTACAACTTAGGCGAGTCGTTACACTTCACTGAGCTAAGCGTCTGTCCTTAGCCTCACTAGTAACACTCCTTTCCACCTAACAAGTAACCTAACTCTCTTAGCTATAAGGAAGTTATCACTCACGTCTCTCACGGTCCGCTGTGAAGACAATATACAACTCTAACTATTTTGTGGTTTGTTTTGGATTTGACGTGGTTGGACTTTCTTTCTCTTGCTTCAAGCTCACTTGATCTTCTTGATCTTCGTTCTTGTACTTGAATGCTTCGGGAGAGCTTGAGAGAAAGTCTTCAAAGTCCACACCGCTATGCATATCCCTTGGGGGGTATTTATAGCGGAAGTGGTTCTTGTCCTCTAGCGTCCTCTGATACTTGGCAGGATCCTTGATCTTCCATCAACGGTGCGATGAGCATCTTGAGGAAGTCAACTCTGTTGACGCTTGGGAAGCCTCCGCGTGGATAGGGGACTATTGCTGGGAAAGAGACATCTTTGGAGTTGTCTACACGTGCCCAGACAAGGGAAGCTTCCTTCTGAGGACTACGGCCGAATATGATGTAATCATGTTGGGGCGGCCTTGATTTGAATTTGAACTTCGTCCGTATTTTGGCGCGCGTCCCTTCCTGATGATGACACCGTCCTATCTGCGTAGGGACTTCGCCAATTGCGTTCAGTTTTGGAAGTTCTGATGAAATGCGTCCCTATAGAGTTAGGGGCTCTCGTTCACTTGTTGTCCTTATCGCTCATATGCGTCCACTGGACTTACCTGAGATCAATACTTGGACAACTTATCAAATACCTTTGAGTTTGTCATTATCAAAACAAGAGACGATTATTATTGGTTTAGATATTAATGACTGACGTCCTTAATATCGTCCCAACAACTACAAGCCCTTGATTGACAAAGTCGGTGCCTGCCTTAATGCTTGGCCAAGAAGTCTATCTTTTTCGCCGAGAGTAGGGAGCTTATTGCCTCGGTTCCCTAGGGGTGTGAAAGCTTTTGGCTGTCAATTCTTCTGGTGCCCACGCTTGTGTTGAATAATCTTATTAGCTTGTGTCGTAGCTAGGGGCGGACATACATTAGGACGAGAGGGGGTCGTAGCCCCCACTTATTTTTTACGAAAAATATATTATCACAAATATGCATTTGTTATATCTTTGATCCGAATTCGCAATTAGCCAAAAACTA
Organism: Polygonum maritimum; assembly: GCA_963924305.1. Taxonomy (NCBI): domain Eukaryota; kingdom Viridiplantae; phylum Streptophyta; class Magnoliopsida; order Caryophyllales; family Polygonaceae; genus Polygonum; species Polygonum maritimum. The sequence continues at coordinate 16,774,020 of OZ002728.1, forward strand.
ATCATATCTTAGTGTATTAGTATGATATAAATGGATGTTCGAAAATACCCAATACAAAATCATTTGAAAAGCCAAAGTTACCCGACTCAATATCATTTGAAAAAAAATGTCACCCGACTAAAAAACACTCGATCCAAAATAACTCGTAATCTTGAACTCAATGAACGAATTTAAATGAAATTATCTCATATAGTCATATCTACTTTTAGAAAAATGCAATATCATTCGATAAAATAATTTAGAAACATTAAATATATATAAAATTGTTTAAATAAATATTTTATTTTACAACTTATTACTAATGGGTATTTGTTATGGTTATATTTTTGAATTACACTAAATATCTAGTGTCAAATTTAATTAACTAACTAGGACAAAAATCATCATTCAATATATGGTAAAAATCGAAATCCGAGCCAACCCAAAATCTAAAAAATTGGATCGAAATTGAACCAAAAACCCATTTTTACCTGATTAAGTGAAAAGCCGACACGAAATTGTCTAACCCGATTGTCAAAATATTCAGATCTGAATCAAATTTGGTTTGGTCCGAACCCCAAAACGATCGGGCCCGAACTCGTCCCTACCCACCCGATTGACAACGTTAGCTACTCCCACGACCTTGCTCAAAAAAATTCTATATTTTGTATATTTAGCCCCCGCTCAATGCAATTCCTGGGTCCGCCACTGGTCGTAACTTCCTTTGGAAAAGGCCCCGAGTCTAATGGAGCAATGTGTGTATGCCTAGAAGAGAAGGTGGGCTCGGGCTGCATGATATTGAAACGTGGAACACTTGCTTTATAGCATTTTTGGCAGATACAAAGCGAGAGAGAGCCTTTGGGTTAGATGGGTGCACCACCGTTTCCTTGGCGTGGATAGAGCAACTATTTGGGTCGTGCACAGGCGTGCCTCTACGTTGATCAAGGCCATCCTTGATGCTAGAGACGTGGTTGACAACATGGAGAATAGAGATGCTAGCATTGAGGCCACCCTCTCGGATTGGTGCCATGGAGGCCGCTTCAATGTCACCAAAGCCTATGAGGTTATTAGAAGAAAATGCCAAGTTGCTCGGTGGGCCAAGGTGGTTTGGACGGCTCGCAACACTCCCAAGCACTCCTTCATTTTATGGCTAGCCACGCTCGGTAAACTTTCCACCTATGATCGGCTCCATTTCCTTAATGTTGACCCTACTTGCAAATTATGTGGGCATGAGTTTGAGTCTCATGAGCATCTCTTCTTTGGCTGCTCTTACACACGAAATATTTAGAGCTAAATTAGAGTGAGGTTTATGATCTCGGCGTCGGTCTCCACTATCGGGTGCGCGCTGCACTAGCTTTATAGGCACGCTTAGGCCGTGGCTGCCTTGCCCATCCTCGGGCCTTTGCTCTTTCGGCCTCGGTTTATAATGTTTGGCACACTAGGAATGCAAATATTTTTAATGATAATTTAATTACTAAGGAGGTTGTTAGTAGATTGATTATTACTCATGTTCTTACTTTACTCCATGACATTTTCCCGACGAGTGAAGTCGAGGCCTTGTAGCCGGTTTTGTGTTGATCTTTGACATAGTACGTTTGGGGGGCTTGCTTGCTCATTCATTTATGCCTTAGTTTGCATAGTTTGGAAGGCTTGCATGTCTGTCCATTTGTGTAGTGCGTGTAAAGTTGGTTGAGTTACCCTCTTGTAGGGTCCTTATTTAATCAAATTAACCTTAACCAAAAAAAGAATTTCTTAGGAATGTTAGCCTTTGCGATCCTCGGTACGAAAGAGGATTCATCGTATCTGTCTGTCACCTCCTTCTATATGGGCATGGCTAGCCCGGGATACGAGATATTTGTTCGGAGAAGGTGTTGAGATGTTCTTGGATTTCCCTCTAGACGATCGTGTCTAGGTCTATAGGCCTTCGACAATCAATGTCATCATCCTCCTCAGTTTGTCAGTACTCCCCAGACTGATTGGGGTGGGCGTCTCTCGCTGACCGGAGGATTGTGGTTGGAGCTTTTGTCCAAGTGTGCAAGGGAAGTAGGGGTGGCACCCCCGATATCGTCACAATGGACATAGCGAAAGTAGTCATTGTGCCGTTGGCTGGCCGACGGTACCTCTCCCCCGTTTAGGTCGAGCCTGGTGGCAAGCCCTTCTGTTTGTCTTAGGATTCGAGTGTTTGACCGTGCTGATGTCAAGGATTGCATGTGGCTCCTTAGCCGATCCCTTTCGGTGGAAAGGCTGTCGATGATCGTCTTCTATTTGCTCTTAGTCTCATCCATATCCTTTTAGAGATCTTGGAATCTTTGAACAAACTCTGTCATTTCTTCCGAGTATTCTCAGATCTGAGGATCTCCGAACCGTGCCGACTCGTTAAGCACTTCCCAACTAGGTTACTGCTCTTTGGGATCCAACATGCTAATAGTGAGTATCAGAGTATGTTTGGGCAAAATTAATCACTATGGGATTAAACTTCTTGTCTTGAATGAAGGCTTCGATTGAAGAATAATTTCATGTGGAATCAATAGGAAACGAGGAACATCAAATGTTCGTATGTATTGTTCTTTCAAAAATAACCATGTCCCTTCCATATAAGGTTACAACAATATATCTATCCTCTATTAAATGTTTTCTGAGATGTATTACCACATATACCTATCTTCTAGTCTTTGAGGTTGTTATCTTCAACAAACTGAGTCGTGTGCCTCTCTGAGATACTAATGTGCTTAATCCAGATTCGTTGAATATTGGGGCCAAAAACATCTTATGAAAGTTCGTAGAAAAGCATTGATGTCCTCGGCCAAGAACTCAATATTTGATCGGTCCGGGTGTGGGGGTCGGATGATATCAAAATCTAAATTTATAAACCGAACCTCTATTGTAGTAAGAGAGGTAGGGTGTCGAACACACGGGAATTCGTGCGTTGAGAGTACCCTAAAAGACTAAAAAGAGGTAAAGAAAGGCAAAACGAGGAAAAACAAGGGAAATCACCTCGGACCGACACTAGTCACTTCGGTCCGAGGGTGGATCGAGGTCAGATTGGCCGGGACCGACACACACTACGTCGGGCCCGATGTGCTGGGAAACTCGGTCTTGCACAAATAGTAGATCGGTCTTGGGTTTTTGGGTTCCTCCCCTAACTAGACTTGGGTAATTCCACCCCAATTCAGCCAATAAGTGTTGATCCTTGTGAGATCGAGGTTGCTAGCCTTCGATCCCTCCACTCTACACTTCGACCCAAGGGAGTTTTCACTCTCCTTCGATGCTAGGTCTAGTGATGGGCTAGAGATCACTTTCGCTTACTCTTACCAATCACAAGCCCTAGGTCCCTTGTTTCCACAAGAGAATTGAAACTCAATGTAGAGAGGATTCATAGATCAAGCACTCAAGGCTATGAAATTGGGGGTTCCTACCCAATCCTAGCTAGGGGTTTCCCCCATAGCCCAAGACTATGGAATCTACTCCATCAAGTAAGAGTAAAAAGCAATCAAATGGAAAAGCAAGCAAATCTCAATCATCAATCTCAATTCAAAGCCAAATTGCATTCAAATTCAAAGGGGTTCACAAGATCCAAGTCTTAATTCTACTAAATCCAAAGCGAAACAAGTACAAACTCACTAATCTCCTCTCTAGCTCCACCGATTTCCTCCTCTTCTCCTCCTCCTTTCTTCTCCTTACTCTCCAAGTCTTCCTTGAGCCTTTGAGAGTGATTTTTGGTGTGTGTGTGTGTTCCTCCCTAATCCTCTCTAATCACCTCTAATTATCCTCTTCTCTTGATTGGGGACCAAGGAATTCCAAATTAGAAGAAGGGCAAAATTGGAAGATCACAACATTTGTGCCTTGGAGCCTAATCTTCTCATTCGCCGACTCCGACCGACACGGAGCAACCTCGGGCCCGACGTTAGGAACGTCGGTCCTATGCTCTGGTGCTCGAACTCGGGCCCGACTTGGTGGTGCTCGGTCTTGGGCCTCGATCCTTGTCTCTTCTTGGTTTTCCTTGAGTTCCTCTTCATTCTTTGCATGGCTCTTCCGTTCCTTAGCTCCCTTGCTTAGCTCCTCCTTTGGTGCTCCTCCAAAATGTCCTCAAATGAGCCATTTTACCTACAAAACATAACAAACTCGCATAGTTTCCGAATCTTAAAGAAAACCGGGTACTAAGCTAAAAAGGAACGAAACTAATCAAAGAAAGGAATGAAAAACACTTATTTACAAGGGAAATTAACTACTAAAACACCACCAAAATGAGAGACGTCAGAATACCCCATACTTAAACTTGCTTGTCCTTAAGCAATAACAATGTAAGCAAGACCGAAGCACAATTTTCAAGTAAAGCCTCATATGAAAAATCAAGTAAGCACACGTAATAGATATGCTAGCAAGATTACGTCATCACACATGAAGTGTTCAAGGAATAAAGTCTAATGCAACAAAGCCTCACTTTAGGTATGTGAAAAATGTGTATCACTCATCATGTGTTTAGGCTTGAAAATGAACTCTCATACTCAACAATCATGCAAGTAAAGACTTTACCATTGAAGCTAATATCACCAATTCCTCCACCTAGAGATGCCTATTACAATGCACACAAAGAATATGAACTTGGCTCAATGGAGATCCTCAAAGAGGTTCCATTTGGCCGGGTTGTAATGGGGCTTTTGGTGTTTCTCAAGGTGGGAATCATTTTGGTCTTGTGGTGCTTACAATGGGGATTGAACTTTCTAGTCTCTCACCAACTTCACCAAATTCTTCCTCTTTCACTTTTCACTCTCATCCCAAAAGACTTTGATTTTTTTTCTTTTCTTTTCTTTCAACCCAAACTTTCACTTGACATTCCACTTCATCTTTGCACTACACTTTTTGTTGGATTTTTCACACTTTTTCCACACTAACTCGGGCCCGATGTGCACTTTAACTCGGTCGGTGCCCTTTCTTACACTTAAGCATTTTGCTTTCAATCCACTACTTTTCCAACTTTTTCTTTCTTTCTTCCCACTTCAAAGATGCACTACCCACTTGGTTTATAACTCCATTTTTCGCCCTTCACCAAAGAGAATCTCAACTCTCCAAATATTCTCCAAACCCTCTCACTAAAGTCCAATCCCTTAAGGGTCAAGTCATATAGGCTAGGAATCATATTTTTGAGGAGTTTCAAACAAAGGTCTAAGGCTAAAACGGGGCTACAAACAACGGTTTATCTTCAAGGTAGGATATGGAATATTTTGTGACTAAATGAAATAAAGTCCAAATCAATGTGACAAAGCATAGAACAAATCTCATATTGGCCTTGGAAAATAGATAAACACCTCAATAGCAAGTTTTACTAAGCATGCATGAGCTAATTCACACAAGAAAATGAGGGATATGCAATATGAACAAACATCCCTAAAACGGCCAAAAATCATCTCACAAGGGTCACTCTAGATTAGTTGCATCAAAACCTCATCCAAGAACTCATGTGCTCAATAAAAACATGCAAGATATCATATCACATCAAAAACAACATCCATTTAGAGGCTAAACTATCCAAAAATATGCAAAGGACTTTACATGCTCACATCATCATTTGCTTTCTTTAGACATCTAAGATGGGAATTCCTAGTCCAAAAACAAAATCTTTTTGTTTGTTTTCAACACAATTTTTGAATTTTTATGGATTTTTTCGAAAATTTTTTTCACACAAAGAAACAATCTCATCCATTCATACCATAAAATTCAATCATCATTCATGCATCAAATCATGCCACTAACCCAAAACGAAACATCTCATAAACAAGACAAACATAAACACATGAAACTACACATGGAACTATGAACTACTAACCCACCCCATACTTAAAATTTTGATGTCCTCATCAAAAGAAATCAAAACTCAAAAGTAAAGAGAAGAGTAGAGAAAGCTCACAATTCCTTATTCTTGAATGGCATGTGGAGGCTTAGTTTGGAGGGTGACCACGGCGTTGTCTCCTTTGGAGCCGTGCGTGCCGCTCTCGCTCATACACTTGGTCGTGGAAAGGGTCTTGACTTGGCGGTTGAATTTGTGGGGCGGGACGCATCCATTGATCTTCACGGGAAGAGAAGTTCCCGGTCATCCACTCATTGAAGCTTTCTTGGACGCTCCATCTTTGATCCTCGACCGCCCTCAAGTCGTCCACTTCACGTCTAGTGTAAGCGATGTTGCGGTTCACTTCTTCAAATTGAGCTTGGAAGTCTTCTTGGTAGTGGGAAAGTTGTTGTTGTTGGAAGTTGAGGTGTTGTTGTTGAAGATTGATTTGGTGTGCCTCTTGAAGCATGCTAGATTGTTGAAGTTGAAGATGAGCTAATTGGTTGGCCAAGAAGTTCATGTCCACCGATTGTTGAGGCTCGAGGAACACCATTCCGGGCCCATACCATTGGGCATACCCTTCATATCCTCCATAGCTTGGTGGTTCTTGTCTTGCTCCACTTCCCTCACCCCTCTCGAATTGGCTCGGGACCGGATCGGGCAAATATGTGTCGGACCGACGTTGGTGGACGTCGGGCCCGACATGGCTTGCACCTCGGTCGAGTAGTGTTGGTGCGTGGTCGGTGAGCAAATTGTGGTAACCACCATCTTCTTCTTCTTCTTCTCCTCTAGTCAAGTCCACCTCCATGTCATCTCTTCTCACGAACTCATATTGGTTGGGCTCCTCTTCTTCGGTGTCCGGGGAAACTTGAGGAGAAGTGAAACGAATGTGTTGTGCTCGTCTTCTAACCTCAAGTGTCCCCTCCGGCTCTCCATAAGGATTCTCCTTGCCCGCCCACACTTGAAACCAATTGTAGTAGCTCGTGAGATCAAAGAGACGAGGCCCCAAAGGAATGTGCACCTTGTCGAAGTTCGAGTGAGGGGCTAGATAGGTGGTGGCGCCGGTCATTTGCTTCTCTTTGATGATGTTGGCCTTCTTGAAGTATTTAAGGTCCATAAACTCTACACCATTCGGGGCCGGCGTGTAGGTAGACAAGTCCACCTCAAGACGATGAGCCAAGCGGGCTATCATGCCTCCAAAATAGATCCATGAAGAACTTTGGAAGTCCCTCACCATCTTCACCCATTCCCATGTGAGGTTCATTGGCTTATCATTGTGGAACAACATCTCATAGAGCAACATGGCCTCCTCCTTCATTGGTTTGCTCAACTCGTGCCTAGCAAAGATGGCACAACCCAAAGCTCGGATCATGACTCGGAAGAGTGGACTTGCTATCTCGTTTGTTGATGCGCCTTTCCTCATCTCACTTCTTCCGGCTACAAACCTCCAAAGATAGTCCACCTTCTCATTGTCAACGTAAGCCTCATCTCTCGGAAAAGGGAATCCAAGGAAATGTGCCAAGTTCCGGAGAGAGAGCTCATGCAACTCGTTGCCCATTTGGAAAGAAATCATGCCTTCACTCTCGACTCCTTCATATGTGCACTTGAATGACGCCATAAACTCGGATGTTAAGGCGGGATAGTGAGTGTTGTTGCACCTTAGCAATACGTTGAGCCCAATGTGAGAATAGCACCGAATAAGAGCCTCATCCATGCTCATCTTTTGAATAGACTCCCAATCTAACCACCGAGTGTGGTGAGATAGACCCATGAGTCGCTCATACTCTTGGGCTACATCATCATCTTCGAAGCGCACGTCGTCCATCCTTTGGACTCTCTTGGACGACTTCTTAGACTTTCTTGTTGCTTTCTCCATCCTTGAAGAAGATGCTCGGGTAGTCATGGTACCTACACACAATCAAAGCCAAGAACTCCAAGATAAAATCTATATAATCACAATGAAATCACAAGCTTCCACAACAAACAACTCATCATGCGAGGAAATGACCCCATACTTGCTCTTAAGACACTCAATCCACAAAATCCAATATGTGTGAGCAAAGAATCTCATAACAATGGTCAAGCTACAAGATATATCATGATAAACAAGCCTTAACCAACAATCAAGCTCATGAATCCTAAAGCTCACACAAGAAAAAAGTCAAATAGCATAGGACCGACCAACTCAAGACGTCGGGTCCGAGGTTCTCAACCTCGGTCCGAGTCTTGGACCGACATGCAACATCGGTCCCGAGGTTCTGGGTACCTCGGACCGAGTCTAATCCGAATTTTCTTCCTAGTTTCATCCATAAAACACTCTATCATGCTCCTAAAATCAAAAATCAACCATTTCTCATCATCAATCGAAGTTCCAAGTAGGTGGTAGCAACAATTAAGCACAAATTTCACTATGCATGCAAATCACCATGGATGCTCAAGGTCTAAGCTCACTTAATCATGGCAAATCTCAAATCTAGCAATGAAAGCATGAAATTCACAAGGAATCAAGTAGAGATTGAGATTCACATACCAAATATGAAGAAACAAAGACTTCTAGCAATCAACTTCTTAGAACCCAAATTTCTCTTCTAGATCTAGAAGAGGGATGAAGATCTATGGGATTTTGTTGGGATTTTTGACTTGTGGATCGATGTTTGAGGTTGCTAGGGGTATGGATCGATTTTGGTGGTGAGATTTGCTTGAGGTTCGAGTATGGTGGAGGTGATGGATCAATTTGGGGGTTTTTGAAGGGGCTTGGTATTTTGGGAAGGTGGTTATGAGGGTGATGAGTGTTAGGTATGGGAAAGAAGGCTTTAAATGGGTAAGAAGACAAAGTTAGGTCAGAGGGGTACAATGGGAGTTTCGTCCAAAATAAGACCAAAATTGACCGGCCAAAGGGGACCGACGTTGGGGACCTCGGGCCCGAGGTACTGGGTACCTCGATCCTACCCGGTTTGGCTTCCTAAAAATCCCTCGGCTTGGCTAGTCTCTACCCTCAAGTCCTTTTATTATTTTCACCAATACCACACATGATCATGAAGCTCACATAACACACAATTTCACAAAACACATGCTAAAGAGAGATTAGAAAGAATCTAAGCTAAGGCAAAGGAAAAACAAACTAGAAACTACGAAAATGAACCTACTAAACTCGGGTTGCCTCCCGAGGAGCGCTTCTTTTAAGTCACTAGCTTGACTTCTAACCTCTACCCTTCAAGGAGGGTGAAAAACGGTGAATTGATCATCTTTGTCATATCCATCTCCACACTCCTCATAGTCATAGTACCACCATTTGTGTTTGATGAAAGTGTGGCCTCCAAATTCTCCATCATTCTTCTCCTCCAAAGTGTAGGTTGGCATCTCTTGCATCATCTCAACTTGATGTTCATCACCTACACCACAAAAATCTAAAGAATTTCTAGGGGACTCAATGACATTATAACTAAGTCTTCTTGCAAATCACTCAAGCAAAGGTAATCATCCTCTAGATCCTCTTTTAAGTCACTTAAACAAATGTAAGAGTCTCCCACATCAAAAGGATATAGAGAAGGATACTCTTCATGGCCTCTCGGGCTATCTTCACCTCTTGACTCCTCATGGTCCATCAATGGATCTAGCAACTCTCTTTCTTGTTCTTGAACATAGACCATGTCATGATCTCACAATGGTGCTTCTTCCTCTCTTGTGGGTTCCAACTCCTTTCTCTTGCACTTGGCACTTTCCTCCAACTTCAAGATTGCCAAAGCATCCGGTTCATTAAGAGCCTTGTTGAAATGGAACTCCACTTTTTCCTCGCCAATCTCGAAAGTTACTTTTCCATTTTTCAAATCGAATTTGGCACCCGCCGTAGCTAGAAACGGCCTTCCAAGAATAATGGGCACCATCGGATCTTCTTTCATGTCAAGGATCACAAAGTCATCGGGCACAAAACACCTCCCAACTCTATTCGGGACGTCATCTAGAATTCCGGTGGCCTTTGTTGATGAACCATCGGCCATAGTAAGACTCATGTCAACCGGTTCCATATCTCCGAGGTTAGCCCTTCTCCATATGCTCATGGGCATAACCGATATGCTTGCTCCTAAATCACAAAGAGCTTTAAAGTTTTGGGATCCAATCCCCACGGTGATGGCAAATCTTCCGGGATCACCTAGCTTTTGAGGTAGCTCCAAGATCTTCACCTCATCTTGCATCTCTACAATTGACCTCTTCTTGCTCAAGATTTCCTTCAAGAACTTTGCATAGGACGGCATCTCGCTTAGAGCATCGGTGAATGGAATGGTGATGTTCAAGCCTTGCAAAAGCTTCAAGAACCGCTTGAACTTGCCCTCAACAATCTCCTTGGGCTTCTTCAAAGGATATGGAAGAGTTGTGCCACCTAGTTTCTTGGTTGGATCCACCTCCTTGGATCGATCTTGCCTTCTCTCAACATTTTCAGCTTGGACCGACGTTGGGTCAATCTCGGGACCGACTTCAGGAACCTCGGTCCTGGGGCAGGGAATTTCTGGGCACGTCGGGCCGACTTCAGGGCACGTCGGGCCCGAGTGGTGCTCCTCCTCGGTCCGACTCAGGGGACCTCCTCCGTCTACAGGATCGACGTCATGGCACGTCGGGCCCGAGGTGCTGGGCAACTCGGTCCGACCTTCTTCTCTTGTTCTTGGAACTTGTGGCTCGGGCAAACTCCGTCCACTCCTCAATCCTATGGCCCGGACTTCATTTTGTTGTTGTTGAGCACGGGGATTCTCCTCGGGTCGGCCCGGGAGTCTCCCTTCCTCTCTTGGAAGTTGATTCGCCATGTGAACAAATTGGTTGTCCACTTGCCTTCTCCAAACACCCAACTCTTTGAATTGATCATCAAATTTTCTCTCCATGTTGGTGACCTGATTCTTCAAATCTTGAGCCCATGATGGTGTTTGCTCATAGAATCCCGTAGGTCGGTATGGTGGTTGTTGGGCCCTTGGCTCGTTTTGGTTGAAGTTGTTGTTGTAGCCACTAGCTTGACCTTGGTTCCACCTTCCTCCATTGTTGAAATTGGCTTTCCCTCCGAAATTTCTTTGAACATAGTGAGCCTCCTCAATTTGCTCGGCCAATCGAACTTGGCGCTCATTTGGGCACTCTTGGGCTCCATGCTTCAAAGAACCACACTCTTCACAAGCTCTTGTATTTTGTTGGAGATGACCCATCTTCCTCCTCATCTTGTTCAACTCATCCTCCAAGAATTGGATCTTCACATCTTTTAGCCACCTCTTCACCTTTTGGATCGTAGAGCCTCTTCGGACCGTCTCCATGGATTCTTACTTCCTTGTTCACTTGATTTACTCCATACATGGCTTCATAATCGGAGAGATTGTCTAGCAACTCCCACGCTTGCTCCGGAGGCAAGTCAATGAACCCACAATCGGTATGAAGGTTCAATTTATCCTTGGTGGAGGGGTTGATTCCTTGGAAGAAAATGTCTTGAAGGACATAAGGTTGTTGCCCATGCGTTGGACATGCCCTCAACATCTCTTTGAACCGATCCCAAGCCTCGAAGAGTGGTTCGTGGGCTCCTTGTTGAAAGCTCGCTATCTTCCTTCTAAGCTCCGTCGTCTTGGTGGGCGGGAAGAACTTCATCAAGAACGCTTCGTTGAGAGCCCTCCATGATGTGATTGAACGAGGTGCTTGGCTCTCCAACCAATGCAATGCCTTGCCTCCCAACGACCACTTGAAGGCCTTGAGTAGCACGTACTCAAGTGTCTCATCATCCGTCGAGATGGTTTCACATAGGTCTTTGAATTGCTTCACATGCTCGATCGGGCACTCATTCGGTCTCCCTTGGAATTGCTCTCTCTTGATGAGTGAGATGAATTGAGTTTTGATCTCAAAATTTTTTGACACCTCCGGCAAGACGATGGCCGGTTCCGGCACCTTCAACTCCGGATGCACGTATTGTGTAGCATTTTAGGGTTGGGTGTTGATTTGAGCCTCCAATCTCATCCTTTGCTCACGCTCTCTACGGGCCTCGGCATCTCGGTTCGCCATTTCAAGTTGCATTCGAGCCATGTCGGCTCTCATCCTTTCAACCTCCTCATCACGGGCTTGGTCCGCCATTCTCTTCTTTTTTCGGGCTTGTTTGATGATGCTTTCCGGATCACACACAAAGTCGAGCTCAAGTGTTCCTCGGACGGAACGAGCTCGCATACACTTATAGCCAAAAACACAAACAAACCGAATCAAAACAAACAAGGGGTTTGGGCTAGTCCCTCACCCAAATCAAAGACTCAACAAAAGAGGGTACCTCAAACAAGTAGAACTCTCCGGCAACGGCGCCAAAAATTCTGATCGGTCCGGGTGTGGGGGTCGGATGATATCAAAATCTAAATTTATAAACCGAACCTCTATTGTAGTAAGAGAGGTAGGGTGTCGAACACACGGGAATTCGTGCGTTGAGAGTACCCTAAAAGACTAAAAAGAGGTAAAGAAAGGCAAAACGAGGAAAAACAAGGGAAATCACCTCGGACCGACACTAGTCACTTCGGTCCGAGGGTGGATCGAGGTCAGATTGGCCGGGACCGACACACACTACGTCGGGCCCGATGTGTTGGGAAACTCGGTCTTGCACAAATAGTAGATCGGTCTTGGGTTTTTGGGTTCCTCCCCTAACTAGACTTGGGTAATTCCACCCCAATTCAGCCAATAAGTGTTGATCCTTGTGAGATCGAGGTTGCTAGCCTTCGATCCCTCCACTCTACACTTCGACCCAAGGGAGTTTTCACTCTCCTTCGATGTTAGGTCTAGTGATGGGCTAGAGATCACTTTCGCTTACTCTTACCAATCACAAGCCCTAGGTCCCTTGTTTCCACAAGAGAATTGAAGCTCAATGTAGAGAGGATTCATAGATCAAGCACTCAAGGCTATGAAATTGGGGGTTCCTACCCAATCCTAGCTAGGGGTTTTCCCCATAGCCCAAGACTATGGAATCTACTCCATCAAGTAAGAGTAAAAAGCAATCAAATGGAAAAGCAAGCAAATCTCAATCATCAATCTCAATTCAAAGCCAAATTGCATTCAAATTCAAAGGGGTTCACAAGATCCAAGTCTTAATTCTACTAAATCCAAAGCGAAACAAGTACAAACTCACTAATCTCCTCTCTAGCTCCACCGATTCCCTCCTCTTCTCCTCCTCCTCCTTTCTTCTCCTTATTCTCCAAGTCTTCTTGGTTTTCCTTGAGTTCCTCTTCATTCGTTGCATGGCTCTTCCGTTCCTTAGCTCCCTTGCTTAGCTCCTCCTTTGGTGCTCCTTCAAAATGTCCTCAAATGAGCCATTTTACCTACAAAACATAACAAACTCGCATAGTTTCCGAATCTTGATGAAAACCGGGAACTAAGCTAAAAAGGAACGAAACTAATCAAAGAAAGGAATGAAAAACACTTATTTACAAGGGAAATTAACTACTAAAACACCACCAAAATGAGAGACGTCAATATTCCACATACTCTACATGTATTATTATTGTTAATTGCAAGAACGAGTCGGATGTTAATGATCTGGATACTAAATTACTTTTATGTAAAACTAGAGTCTTATGTTTTAGACCAATCTAAAAAGCCACAGCTTTGAATGCCTATTTTAATCACAAATGTAGTATGACTCAGATTTTGGAAATAATCGATGGTTTGCCATAATTTAGAGGCAGATTTAAGAATGTGCTAGACTTTGCTCTAACATAATTTAGAGGCAGATTTAAGCCACAGCTTTTGGAAATAATCAAAGATTTCCATCTAGTTTGCTTTCATTTTTATTACCAATGTCACATCTAGAGGCAGATTTAAGAATGTGCTAGACTTTGCTCTAACCCATCCTAAAACATAAACATACTAATAATAGTAGGGAATTCATTCATAAATTATATCGAATAAAATTGGTACATGTGACCTCATGTATATTGAAGTGTTGATCCTTGTTCAAATCCCACCGATAACACTATTCTTTTTTCTTATTTTCTTACATACACTAGTTTTAACTCTTTTTCCCTACTTTGTTATCAATTATACTTTTTACCTTTTATTTTTTCTATTTTTAATTTTTACCCTCAAAGTTAACCTAACTTGAAATATTTTCCTGAGTCCGCGCCTAATCACATCATTCTTATTGGAATTTTGTCATTCTTGCTAGCATAATTACTACTCCCTCCGTTCAAATTTATTTGTCGTTTAAACCCGATTCTCTTGTTCAATAATATTTGTCATTTAACGTATTTTACCACATTTTTTCCAATATTATCCCCATTGATTACAAACAATTACATAAATACAGACTAAAAGGAAAAAGATCTTCAAAAGATTGAGGATAGTTTAGGAAAATCATATGGTTCCTTAATTTTAGAGACAAATCCTAAAACGACAGATATTCTTGAACGGAGGTAGTAATGTTGAGTATCCAACTATAAATACCAAACTAGTTTCATTTCCATCTTAGTAAAGTTAGATACAATATCGATTCCAGTAATTGCCTCAAATAGAGAATATGTCACACCTCATTGATACTTCTACGTATTTTGGGTACTTAAGCTCAATGGTACTGATGCTGAAAGTATGTGTTCGGTAAACAAAAAATCTGATTAACTTTTATTTTTGGTAAAAAATAATCATACCTATGTTTTGAATGGAATGGGATGACTTCTTATTTTTTTTAACAACTAAATACTAAAAATTTTAAATTACCAAATACCTTATCATTTAACTTATTTTAACAAATAAAGTACAGTATATGTTTCTTACCGAATGAGACCTATCTTGAATTTCCGGAGTAAATTCATCTCTTTTTTCCATTTATATACAAAAAATTTTAGGTAGAATTTCAGGTTTAAATCTGATTTGAACAAGTCAGTAGCAGAAAATACCAAAAATGGTCTTCCCCTTCCTTCTCGGCTTTCAATTTTGATTCTCATCTCCCAATTTCGTTTTCACTCCTCTCTCCGCTGTGTTGCGTTTTCTCTCTTCCTCAATGAGCGACAAATAAAGGGCAGAGGCTAAGAAACCCAAATGCCATTTCTCTGTTGAAGATCCACTCCCTCCACCATTTCCATTTTTCTAGTGAAGAACCAACTTATTCCTCCTCTGCGATAATCATAACCCTAGAAAGTCTTGTTCTTTCACCCCTCAATTGGATCATTTCTCCTTTCTTTCGTCTTATATAGGGCTGCTTCCTCTGTACAAATCTAGAGCCCTAATTTTAGAGCAATAAATACTCACTTAAAAGTTTCTCTCCTTTTCCTTTTTCTTCTGACATTTACCTTAATTACAGATTAAATTATAGTACTTTTTTGCTGGGTTCGCCCATTTCAAGTTTTGTTTTTCCCTTCGATTGTGGGGAGAAATTTGGATTGTTTTGATGGCGACCGTTGCCCAGAATGGTGACGATCAGCTCACCCAAAGTCGGCCTCCGCCTACCCAGGCGTCTGAGAGTGACACTAATAATAAGGCTTTGGATTCGAAATCCCAACTCCAGAAGAACATCCATCAGCTCGCTGACATTCTGTCCAAGCTGAATCCCTGGGCCAAGGAGTTTGTTCCGTCTTCTTATCGGGCCAAGACTGATCACTCGCCTGACAACAATTTTCCCCATGCTGATAAGAATTCGCCAAATGACAATTTCTCCAAGACCCGAAGGGTACTCTCAATTTCAGCCTTCGTCTCGGTTTTCCTATTCGGAATTCTGTGAATTTTGTTATTTTGTTGTTGTTTTTATTTGTTTGGTTTTGGATGCAATTTGGTGTCTGAGGGGTAATTGATCCTGATTGTCAGCATGTTAAACTGTTTGTGTAATTGATCTTCATACGGTTTAGTTTTGATGTTACAAAAGTACAATTGCATTTGAGTTTAGATGATATATAGTTAGATTAATTTTGGTTTTCTGAATTATCAGTTTTACCTATTGATCATGATCCTGAATTGAGATTCATGTATGTTAATTGGGTTCAATTGTTTATTTCATGGAGTTGTTTTTGTTTTTTGATGGTGTTGATCGAACCAAATTGAGTCAATAGGGAACTCTGGCCTGTATTTGCATTGTATACATCTTGTAACTTTTATATGGCCTTATCCAAGGGTTAATTACTTAATTCTAGTATTGAGGCACTAATTTTTGTTTCCGTATGAAGCTGCTGATCAGCTGATGCTGTGTTTGTGTGCACATGTCTTGGGAGGATCGCGTTTTTTTCTTAGGATAGTGTGGCCTTTCTTTTTGGTGCCACCAATGCATGCCTCCAGTTCTGGTTTACTTGTTAGATGCTTGGATGTGTTTGTTTTACAGTAATAAACCCTTGTGTCAATGTTATTTATAAATATTCACACCCGGGGGAGGGGAGTTATGATTCTGATACAAAAATCAGACATCTACTTTGAAATGATTGTGTTGTCGAATGCTTGTAACATGATTTGTTCAAGGTCTTGGTGTTTATGACAAGGTTTTTGAGTGCTAATGCTTACGATTTTTAATTTTGTAGTTGGACCGATGTTGTATTATGGACATCTTGTTCAGCAAACTAGTACAATTATATTTTGGTTATGCATGCATTGTGTCTTGATGGTCATCTCATCTGGAGTTATGCTCATAGATCAACGTTCAAAATTTGCTTTTGCAAGCTTAAATATGCTAGTTAGACATAAAAAGTTACTTTGTTCAATAATTCCATATGATACCAGACTCTGCATCAATTGATAGAGTGCATGACTTATATAGAAGGTCTATAGATGGTTGTTTGGAAACAGTCATCTTGTAAACTTTGGCAAACCAATAATTTTATTTTTAAACCACTGAATATTCTGAAATTGCATTTGCAAATTCCACTGAGATATTTTTTTGTTCTTGTAGCAGCGGAGAAACAATAATAACCTGGGAAAGAGGAGGCTGAATGGTAGATCTTTTAGAGCTCAGCGGGAAGACAGCATTAGGCGCACAGTTTATGTTTCTGACATTGACCAGCAAGTAAGGAAAAGAGAAACTACTCTATTATTCAATCGAATCTTGACCTTTTCTTTCTTTTCATTATATTTTTTTTTTCGAGGTTGTGAAATATTGTCAATGTTCATTTTGGATTTTCCAAACTAGGTCACTGAAGAGCGACTTGCAGCTTTATTTACTAGTTGTGGACAAGTAAGTTACTGTTGTTTACTTGAACATTTATCTTATAGATAATGTGTTGTATCATCATGTTAATATCTAATCATTGGCGAATTGTGTTCATGTTATCTTTCTATATAGCCCTACTTGGAATTTGTGGGCTCTATTTGCATGTTCTCCTTGTCCCTTTGTAGTGCTAAAGTGAACTAATCCCATTTTTACAAAGTAAAAGTGTTTTTCACTAAGGATATGACTTGTCGGAAGGTCTTTTCCTAATAAGGTATTGCCCTTAATGATGCCTGATAATATATACTGATATCTCAAGTATGCTCTTAATGCACAGTTTTGAAACCATACTTTATACTAGCACGATGGAACAAAGAACTTGTATTTTTGTGGATCATTTTTTTATGCTGTGCTTTTGTTCTAAATCAACTGTATCACCACTATCAGGTATTAGCTTATTAGTTAAGACATTGTTTCTTGCAAATTTGTTGGCCCATGATGTCCATCTGCTTTCAGTATATCATTATTAGTCATAACAGGAATGGATCACTTTCCTGTACTGCTAAAGAGCAAAAGTTAGGTAGTATACGGAAAAAAATCTTTGAGAAAGCTGAACTCGGATCACCATAACAGGAATGGTCCATCTGCTTCCCATTAAATCAATTATATCCTGTCTTCATGAAATTATAATGATGCATGATTGCATGTCATGGCCACAAAAATGAATGTTTTTAGGGCAATATGTTTACAAGTGCTTGAGGTTTACTGCAAAACTTTTGATAAGATGCGTAATCAAGTATTTTGTACCTTATGCTCTAGAGGGTTGGATTTCATAGCAGTGTCTTGTGGGTGAATTTTATTTAATTACAGGAAAGGGATGCTGCACATGTTGTCTCATCCACAAATGTCTTTTACTCTACCATCAAAATTTTCCTTTCATCGTTGGTATTGAATTTGTAGATAATGGATTTTTAATTTTCCATACTGAATGTATAGAGTGATGGAAAATGGCTTTTGTTTGCAATATTAATAAACCGTCTGTTGCATTTTTTCCCCTTAAAGGTTGTTGACTGTCGAATTTGTGGGGATCCTCATTCAGTTCTTCGTTTTGCTTTTGTGGAGTTTGCTGATGAGCGTAAGTACTATTGTCTTTTAGCAGTTATACCTTTCTAGCATCCTTAGCTCCCTTTGGTCTAACATGGGGTAGTTGTTTTACAATAGACGGGGCAAGAGCTGCTATAACCCTCAGTGGGACAGTGCTTGGTTACTATCCAGTGAAGATCCTGCCTTCAAAAACCGCTATCCTTCCGGTCAATCCAACCTTCCTTCCCAGGGTATGAACTCATAATATCTCATTTCATAAAGTTTCTATTACTTTTTTGTAACCTAAATAACCAATTACATTTTATACTTCAAAGCTTTTTTTGGGGTTTTTAAGAAAATAACTTGCATTTTACGGTATCTTTGATGTCTGCCATAAATAAATTCAGTCTGAAGATGAGAGGGAAATGTGTGCCCGGACTGTGTACTGTACTAACATCGACAAAAAGGTTTCAAGCCTGACCTTATTTTCGATTTCCTAATCTGACCTATGTGTTGAATGCATCTATTAATCATAATATGCATTAAATGCCCGAGTGTTTTCGTTCAGGTTTCTCAAGCAGATGTCAAGAATTTCTTTGAAGGCACTTGTGGTGAGGTTGGTGATATATTTTATACAAGGAAGAACTGAACCAAAAAAAACATTTATTCAAATCCTTACTCTTTCAATGCTTTCGGTGTTTAAATTAGTAGTGTCTAAGGCAGAGCGGCTGCTTACCTACAGGTTTCCCGCCTGAGGATCTTAGGGGATAATGTGCATTCTACTCGTATTGCCTTCGTTGAATTTATTATGGTAAGAACAAACATGTCCATCTTTATTACTCTTTGTAAAGCATTATCATTATTACGTATTTATTGCATCACAACCCTGAAAATGTTATTTGTAATGCTACAGGCTGAAAGTGCTATTGTCGCCTTGAACTGCAGCGGGATGATTCTGGGAACCCAGCCTATAAGGTAGAAAGACAAGACCAGTTTTCTTTCTTAATATCATTTTTGCGACGTCTTCTAAATTCTTGACTGATAAGATTTCTGGTTGTAGGGTGAGTCCTTCAAAGACACCAGTTAGGCCACGGAGTCCTCGCCCGACAGCTCAGTAAAACGTTCTTTCTCGATCTTGATCATATTTGATCACGGCAGAACTTAAATCTTTCTTATCCTGGATGTTTCCTTTTTCCATGGAGGGTAACGAGGATAATTAACAACAATTCGCAAGAGAGATATTTTTAAAACACACCAGTTGGTTGATTGGTTAGTATGTCTTTCATAGTAATTTCCCATATCCTTGGGGTCTGGTCGTTTTTTACTGAACCTGGTATCCTTTTGTTTTTTTTTTCTCACAGAAGTTACACAAGCTCCAGCATTTTCATAATATCATAAATAATGGATTGTACTAATTTGTTTTCTCATTGTGCTGCGTGTTGTTTTTGGCAATATAGGAAATGAAAATCCCAGTTACAGTGTTTGGATTAACTGGTGGGGTTTCCATTGTCTGAAATCTGACTGTTAGATAAAACTGTACCTTAATCATAGATTTGGAGCCAAATCACATGTGACCAAAGGCATAAATGGACACAAAACATGGGCTAGTACTTGTAAATCTGGTGGCAATGTGGCATACAAACACTACACGAAGCTTTTACGCTTACATGGGTCTGGTTCGACCTGGGGAACCAAACCGGAATCGTACCAGCAAAAACCGCTGCTCTCGAGACTGGAACCGAAGGCTCCACCCGGTTTTGGCCTGCAGTGCCAAACCCGTTCCACCAGAATCAAACAAGCAAAAACTGCTGGTTTTGGAACTGGGACCGAACTGGAACCAGCGTTTGCAGACAGGTTTTAAAATCGACAGTTCCAGCACTGTGAATTAGGTCTGGCTCAGATGTATTAGACGGTTTGTGAGTCAATGGACATGGTTTTACCAGTTAAGTTTTATGAACATTGTAGCACACCACTAAACTTAACACTGTTGGTTAACACCAGATTATAATAGTACATCGTTAAAAAGGAGTAAGTTAAATTAATATAAAGCAAAAGTATAACTTATAAAGTAGTGTGTATATAAATTGTAAAGTCGGTTATCTATCTGATTTGGTGCTGATACAACTTTTATTTGTTTTTATTCTGTGAACATGGATTATAATATAGGTGATGATAACATCAGAATATAGTGCTGAATGCTCACCAACTATCTTTCTTAAAAAAAAAAAAACACTTGAAAAACACGCAATTTCAACCTTTCGGACATAATAGGATTACGTGGATTCTCACATAGATAATCTAAAATTATGCTGTCATGATTTCAATGAACGTAACATTACAGTTTTGGAAAGATTGCTAACTAATGGGTGCTTATAAAGCTTCAGTATCAAGTCAGATAAATAACTTTTTTTTTCCCCTATGTTTTGTCGATATGACAAGGTTTGAAATATTACTTACACTTGTGCATAAATTGTGAATTTTCGAGCAGATCAGTTGAATCAAGAACATTAGGTCAGTTGATCCCCTTTTTCTCAAAACTTGTACGAAACAATGTATTTGGAAGCAAAGATCGAAATGCCATTATTTTGGTCTCTTCTATCTGAAAAATGGGTCAAAATGACTATGTTTTGAAATCCTTTTTAAATGAGTAGTATACAATTACGGTAGAGCAAGTTGGCGTCAGCATTCGTGAGAATTGTGGTAGATTGTGTCACCATCCACAAACTTTGGCGTCATTTCTTAACTCTCTGCACAAATACATGTGCACACGATACACCATTGACCAACACAAATATTTATCACCATCCACAAACTTTGGCGTCATTTCTTCCTCACATTCAGCTCATACATAGGGGGAGAGTTGATTTGAAAGTTGGAAAATAAACTGCACAAATAGTGCTTCCCAATCTTGAAGCTTTGACCGAATTTACCACAGTAAAAATTGGAAGACGCGTTGGAAATTTCCGATGTTATCCACAAATTGGCATAAAAACCCGTAAAATTATATTTCCTCCAAAACACGCCCTCCGTCCGAATTCCGATACTTTACTGGTCAGCTACTCTATCGTTTAGCGGGTGTTATAGTGCGTCCCCACGTCGCGCGAGTCCACACAAAAGCCCCCAAAGCCAGCAAAAAAGCACCCTCTTCTAAAATTCATTTATTCACAAACACACTACACTCAGATTTTAGTCTTTAGAGCGAGAGAGACAGCCTTCCTTCAAGCATCTTTCTCTCTCCATTCTCGCCCGGTTTCTCACTCACTTCCTTCTCCGAATGGGGGAACCAGACCTTCTCTGATCTTCCTCCTCGTCCCTTCCGAATTCCTCATTCATCTCTCCTCCGTTTCGTCGCTAAACGGCATTCCACACTCGAGGTTACTTCACTCTCACTCTCTCCTAATCTTCTCCAATTTCGATCGCGATTTTTACTTCGTTTTCCGCTAGGTTTGAGTAGCTTGTGCAAGTAGGAATCGCTCGCTTCGGCTATCTATTGGCTCACCTGTCCGGACATTGTAAGTTTTCCTTTATCTACCTGGATTTTGTGGTTTGCTAGTAGCGATGTGGAGTGTGGATTTCTTGCTTTTCGCTTCCCTGGAGTTTGATGTTTCTTCATGTCGTTAATGTGCGACCTGTGTTTGTGGAAACAGGGAGGCGGTTGATGATTCGTTTCCTGCTTGCCGGAGTCTGTCACTTGTCGCGTTCCCAAGGATCCGTGTGCTGTTTTGTAGGAAATTAGGGTTATGTATGAGTGGTCGTTGAGTGAAAGCTTGACAAGTCAGATGATTGTTCTTGTCTGTCCGAGTTCTTTCTGATTTGAGCTGTGGATGAGGTTTTGATTGTTTCTTTTATTATGGGGAACAAATTGGGAAAGCGACGACAGGTGGTCGATGATAAGTACACAAGGCCTCAAGGATTGTATCCGATCAAGGATGTTGATTTGAAGAAGCTCAGGAAGCTGATTCTTGAAACAAAACTTGCTCCGTGCTATCCAGGGGCCGATGAATGTGATTCCGAGCTGCTAGAGGAGTGTCCCATATGTTTTCTGGTTTACCTCTTCTCTGACTGAATTTCTTACATTTTGTGTGTGTGTGTGTGTGTGTGTGTGCGTGTGTGTGCGCGCGTGTGTGTGTGTGCGTGTGTGCGTGGGTGTGCGTGCGCGCGTGCGTGTGCGTGTGTGTGCGTGTGTGTGTGTTCATCTTACTCAAGTTACAAGTTAGATGGAGCTTTAGTTAGGAGTTCAGAAATGATGCATTGGTAGGAACTAGGAAATTTGGTGACACACTCTCTCTGTTAGATGCAGTACTCTCATGAGTGATGTTTAGTTTCCATATGAGAAAGGGATAAGAGGAATTGGAGTAGGTTCATAGCTGAGCTTCTATGTAAATGATCTTTCTAGAACCCTTTCTTCCTTTCTTTCAAACTGCTTTATATAAAATGTAGGAATTTATGTTCGTACTCAAGCATCATAGCTTTTATCATCCATGCTTTTTCCATTAGATAGTTGCAAGTTGAAGAAATTTTGCCAATTTATACAAGAAAAGAGAATTCAATGAAGTCAAATTTGAGGTTTCCCCTGTCCAATCCCATTATAAAATGTGACTTGAGTTGCTTTCTCCTCCGGTTTCATTGGAGAAAATGCATCAACAAGGGAGAGAAGGAAAATAGAACTTTGGGTTGCTTTCGTACTGTAGAATGGTTTGCAGCATCACAATGCTCTCTTTCTAATTTGGTCATTTCTCCCTACTTCAGTATTATCCAACTCTCAACCGTTCAAGATGTTGTTTGAAAAGGATATGCACAGGTATGGATAAGATGATTCCATCAATGTTGATTCATCAAAAATCTCATGCCTTATGATACATGTATGATCTTCTGTACCAGAGTGTTTTCTTCAATTGAAGAATCCAGATTCCATACAGCCCACTCAGTATCCTTTCATGCTGTAGCTCGTGAGTTAATGTTGTTTTTCTCTATACACATTTAAATTCCTTAACTGTGATAGCTGTCCTTTCTGTAAAGCCCCAAACTATGCAGTGGAATATCGTGGAGGAAAATCAGAGGAGGAAAGGGGACTAGAGCAAATTGTAAGGCCAGATTTTTGTGCTTTAAACTGCTTGGATTATAGCACCGGGAAAAATATATTGGAGTGTGTATCCTCTCACAATCAATCCAAATACTGTCTTCTACTTTAGGAGAAACAAAAGGTGATAGAAGCTAAGATAAGGATGCGACAACGGGAAGTTCAAGAGGAGGAAGAGAGATTGCATAGAAGACAAGAAACAAGTCATTCAGATATAGTTACTCAAACTGAGATGATTGACTGTGGATCCTCTATAGTTGTAGAAGGAGAAGCAGTTGTCCCTTCTCAGGATTCAGATGCGACTCCATTGTTCAGAGCTTCGCAGAACCTCCAACAGAATCAGTAAGTCTCATAAGTTTATGATTCTTTTTTACTATTTCTGTCTGAAGAAGTAATCGTTTTTGTTAGTTGATTCTCAGCAACTGAAAATCTCACCCTTGATAGTAGGGCTTTCCAAAATAAGTGCAAATACCTGATAGATCTTTCCCTCTTCACAATATAAAGGCCTGATGTACAACCAAGATTAGGCAAACCATACCAAAATAAAGAAATTTACCAGTAAAATATTTCTACATATAATCCAAAATTATAGAAAATGTGTGGAAGAAGGTATGGGAAGGGAAGCAACAGTTTCATGTCTATCTCTGGATTTTGAGAATTTGGGATTAGTCATGGAGATGAAACATTTCCTTAATATAATGGCATTGCTGCACTGGGTAGAAGAATCCAAATGGAACTGTAATCATTTTATGTATAGCTGGAACAGTTTGACAAGTTGGAGTAAAAGGAAAATGTTTTTCTTGGATATGATTTCTGTTAGCCACAGATGAAAATTTTAGTAGTTGCTGGAAAGAGTGGGAGCCAATTTTTACGGTTATATATGTTCAAAATAAGCGATTCGTGTTGCCTATGGTGTGAATGTCACAAAAACTAGTCATTTTAAGAAGTTCTGGGTAGGCGGAAGTGAATGAAGTATATTTATGCGTGTTTTGTCATGAATCTGTATGTGTTTCATGCATTATAGACTTAAATTTGTGTTTCATTTCATGCATTATATTTGTTCATTGTCAGGGAAACTTACATTGTGTTTCAAGCATTATATTCTTTCATAGGAGAGATACACTTCTAGCTAGATGAATATGGAAATACATACACCCACACCCTCACGTTGCATATGGACTTACACACCCCTACATCCTCACGCTGGATGCTTTATATGTTTTTGGTGATATCACTGAGTCGTGCTATCTGCAATTTGAATCATTTCAAAACAAAGTTCTACAAAAATGGTACTGTGTAAAGATGATGTGTTTTGTAAGTGAAAACAAGGTTAACACTACTAGAATGCCTAGATCTTTGTCCTGACACACTATTAGAAGGTTCTCCTTCAAATGATTTATGTGTTGATTACAACTGGCAGCAATGATCTTGAGCTGTTAGCGGTTTAATACTGGACACGTTTTATGTCCTTGATCTTGAGCTAGGAAGCACCTGATGCATGCATATACACGGACATGTTTGGTTTCTTGTCGCTTACTTATGGTGCTCCAATTAATCATTATAATGTATCTTTCTGATTCTTTGATGCAGATATGATGTATTTGATATGGATCAAGAGGAAATTATGGTTATGGAAGCAATCTGGCTTTCTATCCAGGTATCCTTGAATATATATGATGTATGCATCACTATAAGACGCATCCAGGAGATACTAAAAGCTTCTCCAGTCACTATAATTCTGTTATACTAATGTGGAGAATTCCTGAATGTACAGAAAATGTGCAAGAGTATTTGATAACCGTACCTAAGCTTGTTTAGGTTAAATAACATAGTGAGTTGTTTGTATGGTCATTTGATGGTCTAGTCTCATTTAAGTAGGTAATAATCTTGAATAAGAATGTCAAAAAGGCTTCAAATCACATGACAGATGGTATTACTGGATTGCTGATCATGGAATGCACTGTACAACCATGCTTTATACTCTTATAAACCCCTTTCTCTAAAAGGTGACAACAAATTCAATGGTTTTGTTCATCACAATTCGAGACAGTACAAAAATCCAGTTTAATGGATTGCTAGTGAAGCATGGGGAGGAAAATATCGATTATATCTTTTGAAGACGGTAGTTGTAATATATGCAGAAAATTGTACTAGTGCAACTAGTGTGGTTGTCGGTCAGTATTTTATACATTCACATAGAATTCATTCTCTACCTAAATCTCTGCTTTATCTGGGCAGTCTAAGCTGATAATATATCTTCAGATCACCTATGAATCTGCCTGGTAATGTTTTTATCTTTATTCCATTTCTGCATTCCGTTATCTTTGATCTGCATTTTTGGTAAACTCCAGGAAAACGAAAGGTCAGGAAATCCATGCTATGTAAACACTTCTCCAGAACAATATTCATCAGCACCAACAGTCCATCAAGAAGGGCCGTCCTCCTCCTCATCCTCTTCGCCATCCGGTGGGCTTGCAAGTGCCATTGCAGCCCTAGCTGAGCGCCAGCAAGTGAATGACAACTACAGTGCAACAACATCCAACTCACTACGCAGTGGCAGAAGGACAACAAAGAAGATGAAAAGGAACCAACGTGCTCCTAAGAGAAGCTCAAGTGAATTTGACATGCGAAGGATGAACAACAACAACAATAATAATAATAATAGCATGGGTTCTTCGCCCTGGGGCTCCTTTTATTTCTATGACGGCTCACAGTCACAAGTGGCTGAGCCCGGGACAAGCTATGGTAGCTCCAATGAATCTGACAATGGAGTGGGATTCCTGCCTCCTCCTCCACCGCCACCACCACTGTCACCCGAGTCGGTTTATGTTTCTGGTATGAGCGACGATGCTAGTTCAAATGGATTGGAATGTGATGATCAGCCATTCAGCTATCTTCTTCCTCCACCTCCACCTCCACCTCTGCTTTATGCTGATGATGTCTGGAGCGTCTTTGCTTCATAGACGCTTCGTTGTCTATGGCCTGTTGTTCCAGGCGTACCAGAACTTGGGTTCGAAAATTATTACTGAACTTGGTACATTTTTATATAATGTGGTGTCCAATTGTTGGTTTTTGGAAAAAGTTTAGACTAGGATTTTTTATTTTTATTTTTTTTAATTTCTTCGTGTGAATTTGCGTGCCTGGGCATTACTGCAAGACACGCATGAGTAAAGGGCTCCTCCGCCTAACCTGGAGAGGCTTCCAACGACATCTTCTTGTCTTCCTCAATTCCTACCCCCAGAATGCCAGGAAATTAAGTGTAAGCATGCTAAGACCAAGATCTGGGCTTAAGAAACCAAGGTTTGAGGAAATTCAAACACACAGACGTAAGTAGTGTACAGCAAAATTCAGAAGTGTTCTTCCAACGGGGAAACTGAATATTTGAAACATTGTGTTGCTTGAGGTTGTAGTTATAAGTTAAAATTCTCTCATTGCCTTTAGGAAAATTACAGTTGAAGCTGAAATGGAGCTTCAGTTGTCATCGAAATTGCCCTTTGATGTAGGAAACTACTTTGAACATTCACGTCTGATTGAAGAATACACTCACAATGTTCTTCTGCCATTGAACTGTGTTGCAATAATAATGAATTCGATTTGCAGCTTGTTTGATCACCAGTGAAGTCCGATCATATGCATAAATGATCGGAATATTGAATTTGAAACTATGGACAAAGACATATTAGCTAATGGACCCTCCACGATATTTATGATTAGAGCATACACTATGGAGGGGATTGTCAATCCTCTCTTTACTTTCTCTCTCCTCACCTCCTTTTGACACCTCACCTATCCTATATTTTACCCCACTCTTTCCTCTTCTTCTTCCTCTTCCTCTATTTCCACCCACAACAATGAGGATCATTTCCTTTCCTCTCTTCCAATTTTTTATACATATATCTTACCAAATATTCATATTATCAATTTATGATTTATTCACTTGATTTTGATTAATTAATTAATTAATTAATTTAACATTCAATAAAAAAATATATTACTTATGACAATATAAATTGATTACTACTAATAATTAAATATTGATTAACATTAAAAAAATATACAGTATTACTTATGATAAATGAAAAAAGTATGCAATATTAGGTTCAATTTATAGACAAAAAAATTGTAAGAATTATTCTTTTTATTTTTTGTGTTTTAAAATATCTTTTTTAAGATATTTTTATTTGTAATTTGTTAATGTTAAATTGTAATGAAAATAAATGAATGTAGTTGATAGATGAGACACATGTCAAATTTTGATTGGGTGAATAGGGAGAGGAATGTACAAAAGCCAATGTGCACATTCCTCTACCCATAGAGGAATCAACCCCATTCCTCTTCCAAGAGGGGATCCTCTCTTTCACCCCACTATCAAGAGGACCCTCTCTTTTAATAAAAAATGGATAAAATAAGGAAGAGATGAATAGAATCATGTTCTTGGCTCTTAAAATCAGTGTATGGGATAGTACAGGGATGTGGAAAAGATTTTTCTTCTTTTGAGATGAATAGAATCATGTTCTTGGCTCTAAGGAAGTACATACATGACATGATACATATATCCTACCAAACCAAATTCTGTGTCTCTCTTGAACTTTGATTCTCTTGCATCATCCTCTGATGTGGGTGTTGATTAGTGCGGATCTTTGGAGTGTGCATGTCAATCTGTCATATGATATGAGAAGTGAGCTCAGCACGTGCAACATTGTAATTAAGTTGTATCCGTGGAGGGGCCCACCCTAGTTTTCAGGGGCCCACTGCCACCGTGGAGGTCTAGGACTTTGTGTGCTTAGTCCAGTTTGACTGCTGTGTATCTACGCTTAATTACTGTATTAATCACCCGGCCCTAATCAGAATAGAGATGATGTAGTACGTATAAAACATTTCTAATTGCACACAGAATTCATCCAATTACCACACCTATGTAGTAAATTAAATAATCTCATGCATCAGTTGTAGGTCGTTGTGAGATCGAATGATTTGATGATACAAGAGATGAGTGATCAGTAGTGCAACCTTTTTGTGACATTTGACATGAAGTAGCCAACAAGGATTGATGAAGCTAGTATAATACTTTTCACCTAGCTTCCATTCCATATATTTATATAAATTATAAATATATAGTTTCTTAATCAAACAAGTCATCGCATGCATCCATAATACCCTCCAATTATTCTTTGCTTACCTTGTCTTTTCATCAATTCTTAGTTTAATTAGTAACGATAATAGAGGGGATCTAGGAGGTAGCAATCTTCTCAAAGAGCACAATCCTATCATAAACCAGAGGCTTCTTGAAGGCAGTGGTCTTATACTCAACCCAAGTCAACTCCTTGTACAAGCCAGGCTTATCATCTTCCATTAGACAAGAGAGTGGTCCAATCTTCTCCTTCATTGGTGGCCCTCCAAAGTAGAGCATTGAAAGCCTTGGCTTCCTGCTATTTACCACCACCCTATGCCTCACACTCCTAAACCTCCCATTCGTCATCACCTGCATGAGTCCAAAACCTTAGAAACTTAACCTAAATATTCGTCAACCCGCGTGGACCTACCCTTTAGGCCTACGCCCGCTAGGCCCACGCGGGTTGAACCGAAACAATAGATCAAACCAGAGACAAGTTACATTAGTTATTATCACCTGAAGAGAGTCGCCAATGTTGATAAAGAAAGAGTTGTCATCCGGAGGGACCGAAACCCAGGTGCCATTTTTCAGGAGAATCTCGTACCCGGAAGCTTGATTTGCTCTCAAGACGGAGATGATCTGCGGGTCGGTGTGCTCTCCGAACCCCACCAGGCTCGTGTCTTGTGAAGAAGATTGGAGATCTTCAGGGCATGGTGGATAGTGATTGAGCCTGAACAAGGAGTCGCTCTCCTCGTCCATTAGAAGCCTACTGAACACATCTTTCGGTTGGATTTGGAGCGCTTCAGCCATCATTTCTAGAAGCTCACATGCCAATCTCTTCACTGCTGAGACGTACTCTCTCAAAGCACAGCTACAAAATGTCATATGAGCAAACTGTTCATATACAGGTGTGATTGAAAATCGACCCGTTACATGTATAATCATGTCTCAAAACATAAAACCAAGATCGACCCAATTGAGTAGAGGAGGTTTCAAACCTGAAGCTTTCTGGGTTTTGGCCAGAGTGGTCAACATTATTCAGATCAGCGGACATGAGAAGGTACTCAACCCAGCCAATGTCCCCACTACGTCCAATGCTCCTGGTTCCATACCCGAGCGGGTTCGGGCAGCCCGCTCTCTCCTTCTCTGCCATCGGCTTGGAGAAGAAGTTGAAGGCTTCCGATTCGAGGTTTGTGATCAAATCCACGGGGAATCCATGGTTGATCACCTTGAAGAACCCGAACTCCTCGCTGGCCCTCAAAATGAGGTGTTTTGCATCTGGGTCTGAGAGGCTGATGGTTGGGATGCTGCTTGGGGAAGACTTGATGGTGATCGATGGAAATTGCTCCATTGATGGTTTGAAGCACGAATCTGCCATTATGTTACAGAGGTTATGGGTTTGATCGATGAGGAGAATGAGAAGGGATTTGGAAGACATGCACCTCCTCTCTGCTACTTATACAGAGAATAATTCATTTTTTCAACCAAATTAACAAAAAAAAAGAGAAAAAATCTTCTAAAAATAAAGAGGAGGGAGCTGCACCTGCACGCAGTACGTTTGAGATTACTTGTAGCCGGTAGGCTAAAAATAAGCAACAAATCATCAGTATCTTGTATGGGAAATTTATTTAATTTTTTATTATTTTATATATGAATTTAGTTTAATTAATATAAAAGTTATTATAAATTTACTTTGTTTTAAAATGATATTTTTTATTATAGAATAACATAATTCTTGCGTATCATCAAATAGTAATAAATAGATTGTATGTTATTTTAGGAATTAAATAAATATGTTATTATATTTACCGCTTGTTTTGATATAAGAGGAATTTATATTGGCGCTCGAACATTTTAATATTAAAATAAATAGATATTAGAATGATCGAGGAAGATTGAAAGAGCGGTCGATTTGCATCTGATTATATTAAAATATTAAATAGACATTGAGATATAATACAACGTATTATTTAAATGAAAGTAAAAATATTAATATTATAAATTTAGAATTAATTAATTCTAAATTTAGAATGAAAAGATTAATATTTTAATATTAATATTTCCATTATTAGCTGCTTATAGTGTGCCCTAAGGGCACACAATAGAAAAATCGATATAAATAATAAGAATAATTATAACAATTATTATCATTATTACTAATGTTATTAATATTATTAAAAAAAAACTAAGAAAATTAATATTTCGTTCACTTCTCATCTTATCTATATGTCATTTCTCCTATAACGATGATATCTACTATAATATACAATATAAAGCAGAACCCAAGTCTGTGTAAAAATTTGCGCCACACCATCGAACCTGAATAAAATAATAATTTTATTTTTTCTAAGAATAACCCATTTATCTACTTGATATCTTATCAAATTTTCTTGAGGGCGGTTCACGTGCGTACGGGCCTCTAAGAGAGACCTAAGACCAAATAACAACCATTGGATCTTCCAGATCCAACGGCGCGCTAGCGCGCGTAGAACGTGCGTGAAACTCACCGTAAGCGATTTAAAAAAGCTCCAGTGCACATTCATACCTAATCTAGATACGCAGTCATTGAAGTAGTTAATACACATTCATAG
Source organism: Polygonum maritimum (assembly GCA_963924305.1). Taxonomy (NCBI): domain Eukaryota; kingdom Viridiplantae; phylum Streptophyta; class Magnoliopsida; order Caryophyllales; family Polygonaceae; genus Polygonum; species Polygonum maritimum. The sequence continues at coordinate 16,804,800 of OZ002728.1, forward strand.
GTGATCTTGTTAATCATTGGAGTATCCAAATCAGATTCATACTTGATTTTGATACAAAGTTATTGAAGTAGTTAATACACATTCATACTTGATATTGGTCTTGATCTTGTTAATTAGTCATTGATGTAGTCAATGCACATTTGTATTAATTCTTAATGCGCATTCAAATTAATTCTTAAAATATAATTCACACAGACATAATTTTACTTAATGCGCATTCATACGTAAAATTGAAACACAGACATTCAAACGCTTATAGATATTCACCACATACAGGTTAAATTATCAACGTAAAGTTTAATACCACAACACACAAGTTTGTTCAAAAACTACCACACAAAGGTTTGTTCAAAAACTATCACACACAAGTTTTGACATACCATACATTAACAAACATGCATGTCTTCTTAAAATTATCAGTTCAAATTAGACTTCTTTGGTCTCTTTTCCTTCTTCTTATCTTCATTCCTTTTTCTCTTCATCTGAAGCCCTTCCCTCTTCTTCTTCATATCTTCAACAAAAGAGCTATTAACGTTGCCCTTGAGTTCATTCAAATCGCTGGTGAGCAAACTATGACAGTATAGTTGCCTCAACCAAACATTTGTGTGTTGGGCTCATCTCTCTTTAACCCTGTTTCCCAATCGACCAAGGGATTCCACAAACACTTCTCTCTATAAACAAAACACACAGACATCATTATGAATAACACACAGACACTTGATAAGAAGTACACAGACATGTTAAAAAGAGACACACATACATATAGTTTCATACTACACAGACATAACATGATAGAGTACACACACATTGTTATAAACAACACACATACAGGTTTTAAAAAGAAACACAATCATGATATTTCAGACACAAAAATACTTAAAAATAGCACAGACATAACATGAAAGAGTACACAGCCATGCTTATAAACATCACACATACATGTTTAAAAAGCAACACAAAACAGGAATATTATATGCAACACACAGACAAATGTACAACTGACATGAATTCGAAATAACACACATAGATCTACTCTGTACAACTGGGAAAAACACAACACACAAACACTTTATATGCAACACACAGACAAATGTAATATAAGACACAGACACTTCATAAAGAACCTCACAGACACTTAACATAAACCCACAAAAATACATACTATGTACAACTTAGAAAAACACAATACACAAACACCTTATAACGTCATACACAGACACTTGATCTGGACTACACAGACATTCGATCTGGAATACACAGACATGAGTTTCACATGAGTTCAAAAAAACACAACACACACGACACTATATTCGACATGCAACACATTATACAACATCCTCACAACAAAAAGCAACAAAAATCAATACCAGGTTCAATATGCAATCGACGATCTTCTCTCCTCTTGGCTCATTTTTCTCTATCCGACAAAACACGACTCAATTGAGCAGCATCGGCTTCATAACATAAAGCAAAACGAACAAAAACACCATTAGAAAATCTAAAACCCTAATTTCGAACATCTGCTTCAACTCTTAATTGAATGTCATAAGCGAACAATGGAGAACAAATTCAAAACGAATTAAAACCTTAGCCAGGAACTTGATATTCACCTTTGCTTGAACTGCGAGACGAAGACATGTCCAAATCAAAATCGATAACGAAGAGAGACGAAGGTGAAAGCAAAAGATCGGTGAAGAACGAAGAGAAGAACGAAAATCTCCGGAGGAAGAAGGTGAATCACTACAAAGAAAAGGCAGAGAGAGACGGGAAAAAGAGAGCGTGAAATACAGACGAGGGGGGAGCGCGTACAAAAGAAAACTGTATCACGCGCTTTATATTTGTCACCGTTAGATTGACACGGATCAGCGTCTGGGGATCATTCTCCATTCTCTCTCTAGTAAACGTTCTCACGTGATGCGTATTCAATTTTCTTATATCTACTTGATATCTTATCCAATTTTTACTATCTTAAGATTCTTTCCTAACTCGATTCTTGTAACATTATATCCTTATATGAATAAATTTAAGTAACTTAAAAAATTTTCTTCATTAATTAGTACATGTATTTGTCATTATTAAATCTTGAAGAATAGTGAAAAAACTTTCACATATGTCTATAGTATACTAATTAATAATATAAATATGAATAATTGAAAAAATTATTTTAGAATTAAAATTACATTAATAAAAGTACATATGCCAATAGGTTCAGACTTTGGTCTATTGAGTTTGATTCTAAATTCTTGAGTTAAAAGCGGATTCGTGTCAAACTTTAATCTCAAATCCGTGAATTCGGATTTATATTTACATTAGTCGTACATTGTACGGGATTTATAATAGTTATATATTAAAGTTGAGACTTTTCGAGCTTCCACGTTAACTCTGACCCCACCTTATGTTACAAAATTTAATTTACAAATATAATTTTTTAATTCTTTCTTGTTCTTGTGAATTGTCTATCATCCATCTTCTTCTTTTTCTAATTTGTATATTTTTCCACCTAATATTGATCTATGTTTTTCAACTATGTACTTAGACATTCAATTAAATATATTAGAAGTATAATTAATTTGTTAAACTTTCTCACTATCAAATTTTATATTTATTGTATTTTTATAACTATATATATATTCCATATTTTTTGTCAATATTTTTGTGTCCCATAAATTTATAATTCAAGTAAACAATATCTAAATATATATTTTTAAAATATCTTGAAAATATATAAACTAAATTTGTGTTATAATATTCATTTATAAATTTTATTGATGTATAACTCTACTACTATTAAATTAATTATAATTTTATAAGATCTATTATAATATTAATTTTGTTTCAAAAACATATTAGTACTCATACTATTATACAAGTATATCTTTCTAAAAGATTTATATAAAGAATTCATAATTAACATAGTTTTTTATTTCTACCATCATATAAAAATCTTATTAATTACGAATATATATATGTTCATAAAATATTTCACTTAAGATTTCATACCATATCACATATAACTTTTTTAATTAATCAAATGTATTTTGAAATAAAATGATAGTATTTTTTCTATGATTTTTATTTAAGTCATATTATATAACATCTAAATTTAAATATATTCTTTACATCAAATCACGATTTTGGATCAACAAAATATTGTAACGATTTCAAATTAAAAAACGATATCAATATCGAATTCCTAATAATATTATTATGCATTTTTTTATCAATTGAATAGCACGTCAAAAAATGTTATCAGTTATTTCGCGTACATGGCACGGGCAATAATCTAGTAATAGTTCAAAAATATTCCCTTTTCATTTTTAGAATGTATTGGTTCTTGTATCAATTGATAGATATTAAAAAAAGATTTTTTTGATAGATTACCGTAAAGATTAACCTTTTTTCATTGGTTAATAGCTACTATGTATTACTGAAAAACTAGTACAAGTCTCGTATTATGTACGGGTAATGTAAATATAAATCCCAATTAACTGATTTGAGATTGAATTTTGACATGAATCCGTTTTTAACTCGAGAATTTACAATCTAAACACTATAAACCCGAATCGAAGCTATTGGCCTATATATGTATTTTTATTAATGAAATGTTAATTTTAAAATAATTCTATACAATTTTTCATATGTATATTATCATTTAATATACTATTGACATATGATGATACTCAAGATTTAATAATGACAAAGCATATACTAATTAATAAGGAAAAATGATTGAATCATCAAAATAAATCACTTGCTTTTTTATTCGTATAAGGATATAGCCTTAGAAAAACAACCATGTTAGGAAAAATCTTACGATATAAAAAAATGGGATAAAATATCAAGTAGATATAAGGAAATTGGATAAGATATCAAGTAGATATATAAGGAAATTGGATAAGATATCAAGTACATATACAGCTTATTTTTAAAAAAATCTAAGATAAAAAATTAAAATTATTATTTTATTCAAATTTGATGACGTAACGCAAAATTTTACACTGACTTGGGTTCTGCTTGATACTCTATTATAGTAGAGGATAGATAAAGTTGTAGTTAATGTTGATCAATAATGAAATTTGCAACCAAAAAATGACGCCCAAAGAACGCGCCTCACGCGCCCCCCTCAATAGGATTGGCCAGAATGTTGCCCTAGAAGTCGCAGCGACGTCACCGGTGCCATCGTCAATACCACCATCATCGGTTGCCCAAATCCAAGACTCTTGCAAGCCAAGGAACGAGAATCATGATGACTCCAAGCTTCAATCGAAGGAGATTAGGAGAACTTTTGCTGACAGAGCGGCGCTTCCGGCCTTGGAAATTTGGATTGGTGTTCGGTGGCTCCTACAAACGACGATTCAAGTTCCGCTTAATAGGGCTCGATTTTTGATTGGAAGATCGGTTGGGATCTGCTTTTCGCTCAAGTGGGGGGCGTATCCTAGATTGCTTCGGCTTGCCTTGGAGCCCAAGGAGGTTTGGAGACGTTGCAACTTCCTCTCTGGTTATGTTGGATGCCTCTGTCTCCGCCCAAAAATTGGAGGCCACGCCTCAAATCTGCATCTTATGGCCTCGTTATGGTTGATCAAAGGGCTCCCAATGCTCTATAAATTCAGGCTGGGTGTTGTTTTTGTCCTCCACACTTCGCTCGCCCTCTTCCCTTGCTCTCATCCTCCTTGCTTCACCGGCCCTTCTTGCCTGCCTTGTCTTCCTTCCTCCTCATTCCCTATGCCTACCATGGCGGATGAATCTGCTCCCATCAACTCTGCTATGGAGACTTCACCTTCGTCCCAGAATAAGAATAACCCTGAGGTGGCTAGACACGTTGCTTCCTCCACCAATACCAATGCTCAGGCGGGGGAAAATCAAGCCCCTTGTGACTTTTGGGATCAAACCCCGATTGACAACCGATTGTCGAAATTAAAAATCGACCCAAAGAAGTACGTTTCCCAACTTGAAAAGGCGAAAGTGACAACTCAGAAGACTATGGAGTCATCTCTAATAGCGTACATTGTTGGCAAACCGGTTGAGTTCACCACGCTGAGGTCCAAACTTCGCAAACTTTGAAGAGGAATCTCTGAGCCGGAGTTCATCAACCGGCTGAACTTTTGGTTTGAAATCCGACTCAGAAGCCCGAAAGAAAAGAAGTTGATATTTGGGAGGCCCGGCCCTATCATGTGCTGGGGCAGCTCCTTATCCTGAAGGAATGGAGGCCCGACTTTAACCCAGCAAAAGAACCTAAGAATTTCATTGATATGTGGTTCGGGTTGCCAAGGCTTCTACAACTGTATCTCACGGCGGATGCACTTCCCATCATCATGGAAGGAAACGGGTTAGGCAACCTTATTAGATTTGAAACTCAAAATAGCCGTATTTGCACTAATGTTGATTTCAATATCATACATCTGGAAACTGTTATTGCACCAACGGAAACCGATGAGATTGGCGAGCTTAAAATTTGGTTTGAAGACAACCAAAAAGGGTGTGGTTTCTGTGGGGATGTAGATCCTCTTTACTACCAATGCCCGGAAAAGAAGCTGATGGCGTCGGGTGGCAATCGGAACCCGCCAAAACCCTTTGACAAAGGAAAAGGTAAAATGGACGACATCAAGGTGCAGGTTAAACAAGGTTTTAACACAGGGGTTGCGAAGGGAAGTGGTCCTGTTATCAAGGACTTGGTTACTGACAGCCCATCCGGTCATGACGACAAGCAGTTCAATCTTCCCAAGTCTGAAGTTCCGACTATCTTCATGATTCCGGCCTCCATCTACAACCCTGATGCTGCGGGCAGCTCTCAAGTGGGTGGAGATGGCGCTAAGGCTGAGAGTTCAGGGGCCACTCCTCCCATCGTTGTTCCAATCGAGCAGCCTGTGGTGGCTGAGGGCGCTATTTTTTCTGGTTCTGCTGAAGATGAAGCAGTGGTTGCTGATGAAGGCAATGAAAAGAACTCGGAAGAAGGGGAGATCCTGGACAACGAGGTGTTTCTCGATGCTGTTATGGGAGACGGCACACTAGCTGAAAAGGCCCTTGATGCGAACGCTACCCCAAATCAAAAAAAGAAGGAGGATGAGTTCAAGGAGGCTAACTCTGAAGGCTCATTCGATGCTTTCACTACGGCGATATGGCTCCAAGTAGGGCTGGGCACCGGTCCAGGACCGGACCGGACCGGACCGGGACCGGGAACTTGAAAAGTTGTGGACCGGGGACCGGACCGGGAAAATCCGGTCCGGTACTGGACCGGATAGGACCGGGAACTCCCATTTTAAAAAAAAATATTTTTTTTAAAATAAAATATACTTTTTATATATAAAAAATTATAATATAATTAAAGAAATCACATATAATTAATGAAAAACAAAATATTATTAAGTATATAGTATAAATATAAAGCTTAAATATTAAAAATAAACTATATTGTATTAAAATTAACACAATTCATATTAATTTTTTTTTTTAAATTCCCGGTCCGGACCGGGACCGGGACCGGACCGGACCGGGACCGGGAACTCCCATTTTCGTGGACCGGGGACCGGACCGGGAACCGGTCCGGTCCGGTACGGTCCAAAAATCCGGTCCGGACCGGATTATGCCCACCTCTAGCTCCAAGGACAGAGGTTCGACGACTTCATTGAGGTGACTGATCTTGAAATTTCCGATACCAGTCGCAAGAGGGGAAGCAATGTTGAAGAAGACACCGCTTCATCGGCCCCGAAAAGGCCTAAGAGGAAGTTGAATTAATGAAGATTCATTCGATGAGTAGGGTGTCTGACTGCGGGTTCAAGCCTTTAAGACGCAGTCAAAGTGTCCGGGAGAATTAGAAAATTCCTCCTCTTTATTCAAATCAGTTGTGGTACTCCATTAAACACATTTCAGTTTGGTGTCTTTTGTCTTTGTTTTGGTTTAGTTTGGCTTGTGTGCCGCTTGCTCAGTTGTGTTTTCCTCGTTTGTTTTGGTTGGTTTGTAGTTTGTTGTTCTATTGTAAGGTCAATGTGAGCAAGTTAATGGAGTATGTGTGCTTTTGACTTTACTCTTGGTGTGTTTGTGTGCTGGCTGTTTCCTCGGATGTTGGTCTTTTTCCTGTGTTGTGGGTTTTGTTTTTCCTATCCAGGTCTTTGTGCTACTCGATCAGCTTTTTTTGCCCTGCTGGGTCTCGTTCCTTGTTGCTGATGTAGCCTTGGTTTGCCGAGTCCTTTTTTTCTCGTCTTTAATCTTGTGGTGTTTTTCGATTCTTTTCAGGGTGTATTTTAGCAAGCAATTTAGAGGGAGGTTAAACCCATGGACAATTGGAAGGGCTCTTGAATTCAACTGTCAACTGATGTTGCTCGTTATTTTGAGCACGAAGGACATGGTGTCAAGATGGTTCTCGGGATTTAGCCGAAAGTGCGATGGGACTCGCGTGTTCAGCCTTGTGCGTGTGTACTGGTCGGTGGTCTACTTCAGTTGGCTGCGCTAACCCGTATGAGGGCTGGGGAGCTCATGATGTGCATTCCTTTGTATGTACATTATTACACCTTCCTTTCTTGTCAGCATAAGGCAAGGATTTCACACCTAGTGTTTTACATGAATTGGGGTGCTACTTGGGGTTATTTTGAGCATGAAAGGCATGTTATGTTAGGTATGTTTGGGATCCCTTTTGTGTTTGAGAGGTGTGGCTACCATGGGATGAAATCTCTGGCTTCTCATATTAACAAGATTTTGTGCCGATTGAAAAGGCATTTTGGTTTCATTTCTGGTGTTATTAAGCACATTGGTCGCATGGATACTTGGCTAGGTCTTTCTGTCAAGGATCTCTTATTTTCTCCCACCCATGTTATTGTGAGAGATGAAAATATGAAATATAAGTTCATTAAGAAATACTGGTCGACATTAAGTGTGAGATCAGCCAAAAAGCCACAATTTTGCAAACAAGCTGTAATCCAGCATTTTAACTATGGAAAAACGGTAAAGCGGGATGCAAACCCAACTAAAATTGGTTTAATATGAAGATATGCCTATGGAATTGTAGAGGTTTAAAAAACAAAATTGATGGACAGAAATAAACGCCTTATGTAAAATGGAATATTTTCAGCTCTTGTGGAAATTAAATGCCCACAGTTACCTACTCTAAAATATTGGATTAACGCGGGATTCAACTCCCATGAATATGTTCCTTCAATCGGTATGGCTAGTGGTCTCCTGATTGTCTGGAAAAACCACCAATTATCAAACGAAGACATCAAAACTATTCATAAAGAGGAAAGATTTGTGGCGTTCAAGTATACCAATCTTGACAACCATAATGAACTGGTCATTATTTTTGTTTACGCCCCGCCGAAACTACAAGACAAAGAACTCTTCTGGGATAAGTTAAAGTTGTTCATTCACTAAGCACAGTTCCCTTGTGTTGTAATGGGGGATTTGAACGAAATTCAAAGACCTGAAGAAAAACTAGGAGGGACTATACCGTCTGTGTCTAGATTCAACAGACTGCTTAACTTTAAAAATGATTGCAACTTGATTGATATTCCTACGTTTGGGAATAAATTCACTTGGAGAAGATCCAAAGAAATGGATAATAACAATACATTTGAAAAATTGGACCGTGTTTTGGTGAGTGACCAAATCATTCAATGGTTCTCGTCTATTTCTACCAAAAATAACAATTTCTCCTCCTCAGATCATCGCCCGATTTCGTGCGAGATACCTACGGATGGTGTCATAAAAGCGCGCCTCTCAAATTTGAATCCATGTGGACATCTAGAAAGGATTTTCAGATTATAGTTAAACAAGCATGGAGGCTTAACCCGACAGATTCCTATATGTTTAAACTGGTAAAAAAGACACAATTTCTTAAAGCATAAGCCAAAGCTTGGAACAAAACAACGTTTGGAAACATATTTGAAATTTTAAGGTCAATGACGACTTGCTTAAAGTGTAGAAAGAAATCATTGAACAGGGGAATATTTCACTAACCCAAAAACAGGAAAGATTGAGTAAGAAGCGTGATTGTCTGATCCAGTTCCAACACGCGTACTGGAAACAAAGAGGAAGGAACAGCCACCTCAACCTCAACGATAGAAATACCAAATACTTTCATCGCATTGCAAGCGGACGAAGGAACAGGACTAACATCCACAAACTTATCTCCAGCGATGGGGTACATATTACTGGTTCCGGTAACATAAAACAGGAAATCCAGAGAGACTTCCAGAACCGCTTCATGCGCACAGATAGCAATGAAAGGAAAATGAGGGAGCTAACGTGAAACATTTTCACCCAAAACACGGAGGAAGACAACAATGAGATCACAAAACCAGTGACCAACTTGGAAATCAAAGAACCAGTCTTTGATATTGAAGAAGACAAATCACGAGGACCAGATGGTATGACCTCTTGCTTCTACAAAAAATACTGGCACATTGTAGGGCCAGATGCCACTAAAGTTGTTAAAAGCTTTTTCCATTCCGGAAAAATGCTCAAGCAGATCAACCACACTTTCATAACATTGTTACCAAAATGTGACAATCCAAGCTCCACCAACGATTATAGCCCTATCAGCTTATGCGACATAATTTATAAATCATCTCCAAAATCCTAACAGCTAGACTTAAAAAAGTCATGGGGAAGCTTATTCACCCAATGCAATCAACATTTTTAGAAAACCGAAGTATTCACGACAATACCCTCATCGCACATGAAATCCTCCACTCTTTCTGTAATAAGAAAGGCATTGGCGGATGGCTTGCCATCAAAATTGACATGAAAAAAGCGTATGATCGGATTAGCTGGGATTTCTTGGTCCATGTCCTTCAAAAGTTTGGCTTCCACGGAAAATTTATCTCCTGGATTAAAGAGTGTGTTGAAACTGTTACGTTCTCAGTCCTTATGAATAATGGCCCAACGGAACAATTCAAACCGCAAAAAAATTTGCGCCAAGGTGACCCCCTTTCACCGTATTTGTTTATTCTGGCTGCAGAAGTGCTAGCCAGGCAACAACAGCGGGCTAACATAGACCCGAAGAGTGGGATTGGAATTCAAATCACGAGGGGAGGCACCAAAATCACTATCCTTGCGTATGCAGACGACACCATCATTTTTGCTAATGCAAATAAACATGCATGCCAGAATGTTAAGAACATTATTGGGGATTATTGCCACGCCTCTGGTCAGAAGGTTAATTTCCATAAGTCAGCATTTCAGGCTACAAAAAATATAAATAATGCAACCAAAATTCAGATTAGACAAACCCTTCATTAATGAATTCCACTTCCCTGGATAAATACCTAGGGTGCCTTCTAAGTAATGAGAGGGTTACAAAAAACACATTCAATGCCTATTCAGCGAGAACAAGGGATCAATTATCAAAATGGAAAGCGAACTCGCTTTCCCAAGAAGGCAGAGTTACACTGATCAAAGCCAACCTTTCTGCACAACCAAATTAATTAATGGAATCCTTCTACCTAACTAAAGCTACCCACGACGAACTTGACAAGATAAATCGTAATTTCTTTTGGAATAAGACTAGCGGTTACAAACCGCTTATTAGCTGGAATTCGATCCGCATGCCTACTCACCACGGTGTACTCGGCATCGCCAAAGACGAAGAAATGAATCAAGCATTACAGATGAAATTATTATGGAAAATTATAGCGGACCCAGTGAACTTATAGCTCAAAATCATTAAATAGAAATATCTTAAGACAAAAAATCTGTGGAATTACAACAAGCAACAAAACACTTCCTGGCAGTGGACCAAACTCATGAGCCTTAAGGACCTCTTCCTTTCGGGGCTATCATGGCAAGTTGGAGACGGGAAAACAATCCGGTTCTGGAAGGACTATTGGGTCTCAAACCTCAACATCAAACCAAAAGTGGAATCTCGCCATTTGATTAATGAGGAAGAATTAGTGAGCTCATACTTACGAGCTGATAAAACCTGGGATTTGCATAAACTAACACAAGTACTGAATCCTGACGATGCTACTAAGATCGCCAAAATTACATTACCTGTTAACAATTTATCAAACCGGTTATACTGGAAAGCAAGTAAGAATGGGTGGTACTCAACCAATGCCACAATGAAATGAATCCAAGATAACAAAACAAGTCTTATAGTTGATCTCAAATGGATTTGAAATCTAAACATCCCACCGAAAATAAAAAACTTCATTTGGAAACTTTGTCGTAATGGACTGCCTACCAAACCCAGATTGGCTGCAAATCATATTGTTGTGCCACAAGAATGTGGCTTTTGCAATTCACACAATGAAGATGCATTTCACCTTTTTATCGAATGCAGTCATGCTCGCCATGCTCTTAGTGCGCTTAACCCTGCACTGGATCGAGTGTTGGGTCAGCTTGATGCACAAAATCAATTCCCATTGGATTTTATCAATGAGTTACGAGCTGGGCTCAGCACAACTCAAATTGAATCCGTGTTCAATCTTTGGTGTTGTATATGGTAGTTCAGGAACAAGAACACTTTTGATGGGATAGGCCAACCCCAATTGAATCCAAAAGATACAATGGAATTTGCTTGTAGGCAAATGTCTGACTGGAAAAGAGAATTAGTTTCAAAAAAATATGAAAAAGAGGCAAAAAAATGCAGGATCGAAAACTGCTTTCCAAACCGTCAAAACTGCTTTCCAAGCCCCCCAGTCATTTTTGCAAACTTAATTTTGATGGTACCGTTAACTCCTGTGGAACGGCGTTCCGTGGTGTTTTCCGAAGCTTTTGCGCTTTTGCAGGGGATTCTTGAAGCTATTCGGCTTGGCATTCCCCGTTTGGGGATTGAAGGTGACAACATGCAGGTGGTTAATGCAGTGTTGGGGGATTGGAGCTCCCCATGGGAAGTGGAGCTCGTTCGGGCGGACGTTCAGCTATTGCTCGGTAGATTTCAAAGTTGGGGTATCTGGCATATCTTCAGGGAAGCCAACTCGGTTGCGGATCATATAGCAACTTCGTTCCGTCATGTACCGTCCTGTTCCCTCAGTTCCGATCTGGTCCTTAGGGACCTCATCCTTTTGGATGCTCTAGGATAGTCTCTTGCTTTGTAGGAGCCTAGTTCTTTCCTTTATAAAAAAAATACTATAACATAAAGGTCAAATAGCTTAAAACCACCCGTATATAAATATATATGTCATATCTCACTTAACCACTCTTATATTACAAAAGTTAATGAAAACTACCCCTATTACACCCTTCGTTAATACGTGACCACCCACAGCCCATGTTCCGTCCAATTCTGTTTGCCAATAGTGACATAACATTTTTTTCTTACAATTTTCTCTTATATACATTCACCTCCTCAGCGTCTTCGTCTCCGCCTTCCCTATGGCCATTATCACCAATTTCTCTAGGAGATCCTGCTTCACCCACCATCCGGATCCTAGTCCCCGCAAACCTGGTTTAGTCTTCTCCATTGAACCCGGTTTCCAACCCCTTTATTTCCTCCTCCCTAACCGGTTCGACCTCAACGACCTCCTTGCCGATGATGCCCCCTCCTCCTCGAGCCCCACTATAACAAACTCGAACTCGAGATCGAGCCAGCTAATGCCCTACACGCGTTCGATATGTTAGTTTGCGTGCAGTCCTGGTTTATGTTTGAACCACCCCACTTTAAACCGGACAAACTACTTGTTCGATAGTTACACATTTACCCAAACCGAAATGTAAACCGTCAAGTCGGCAGTTTCAGTTTTGGTCCTAGTTTTGAAGTGCTCAATTATGAAATATCGTAACTTTAGTACCATGAAGATACTAGCAATATGCGTTGTTTATGCGCCACCTCAAGGAAAGAAAGATGAATTTTGGAGACATTTTACACAAACTTTACAACATGTAAACTACCTATGAATTGGAGACTTGAATGAAATCCAAGATGTAAATGAAAAAGTAGGTGGGGTGCCCCCAAAATCAAGTGGATTTGACCGACTGGTTAAATTTAAGAAGGATTGTAATTTATTTGATATATCGACCAAAGGAAATAAATTCACATGGTGAAAGAACAAAACTAAAATAATAATATCTATGAAAAATTATATTGTTCACTGGTCAGCAACGAGATTATACAATGGTTTCCAAGCATTCACACAAGAAATTATGCCTTTTCTTCTTCAGATCAATGTCAAATCATGATAGAGCTAAGCAATGAGCAGACGATGAAAGCTCAACCATTTAAGTTTGAAAAAATGTAGATGTATTAGGAAAGATTAATTTAGAAATATAGTAAGATAGGCGTGGAGAGTAAATGTCTAAGTTTCTAGCATGTACCAACTAGTTAAGAAAACTCAAAGATTTAAGGAAAGTGCATAAAAGTGGAATAAAAGAACCTTTGGAAATACTTTTGAACAACTGAAAGATATAGAGAATGAACTCATAAAACTCCAACAACATATAAAAGTATCATCGAACCCACAAGTTATACAAAAGCAACTACGACTTATCAACAAAAAAGAAATTTTTTTGATATTCACAAAACATATTGGATACAAAGAGCAAAAGCTAAAGCATATCCAACTAATTGATACAGATACAGGATATTTCCACAAAATAGGTAATGGAAGAAGGAATAAGAAAAATATTATAGAAATAAGAACAAATACAGGTATAACTGTAACTGGAGAAGAGAACGTGTGCAATGAAATATGAAGTGACTTCATAAGATGATACCCCAAGGAACAAATTATTGACACATTGCTACAAAACTATCTATACCTTGTGTCTGATGAAATTACGTGCCAAGAAAATGATGACCTAACGAAAAGAGTAACAAACGATGAAATCCGACAAGCTTTTAAGAGTATAGCATCTGACAAATCACCAGGACTAGATGACATGTCCTAGGGATTTCAGAAAAATATTGGGATATTGTAGGTCCAACGGTGATAAAAGCGGTTAAAAGCTTCTTTCACTCTGGAAAAATTTTAAAACAAATAAATCACACATTCATTACACTAATATCCAAGCGGGAGAACCCGGAATCCGCCAATCATTATCGACCAATAAGCCTCTGCTCCACAATATACAAACTTATAGAGAAAATAATCACCAACACACTAAAAAAAAGTAATGAACAAACTCATACATCCGATGCAAGGGCATTCGTAGCCAATAGATCAATCCATGATAATGTTCTAATCGCGCATGAAATATATTACTCATTTAGAGGGAAGAAAGGAAAAGATGGATGGCTTGCAATTAAATTTGATATTGGAAAAGCATATGATAGAATAGATTGGAGTTTTATTTATATTTCAAGTTATATTATGTACGTAGAACATCATTTTCTTAACCAAATAGAAAATGATCTCTCACGTGATTTCATTACTCTAGCTTAAATACATTCAATGTTTGGGTTAAAATCAAATATGTTGAACTTCATTGTCATTGTGTGCGTGAAAGTGTTTTGTGTTTCCCTCGTAGAATCGTTTGAGTGGGATGTTCAAAATGATGATTGTGCAGATAGTACAGTTTTTGCACAGGTGGACTGAGCTGGCAATGCAAGCACTTCAAGTTTTAAAACCTGCAAATATTGTCATCGAATGTACGATCGATATCGATATCAATTGCAAACTAGAAATAGCTAGTACACATCGCCCATTACTTTGACCTATTTCTTTACTATATATGTAAATTGCAGTGGCTAGCTTTGCTACTTACATTTTTTTTTATCAGAAGCTTTGCTACTTACATGATTCGGATATACATCATCTATGATCTATCATACGTACTATTTGGCCCGCTTTTTAAGTTCCATTATTACTTGGTTTTTGGTATATTAACACGTGAAGTACGGTGTAACATGAACAAAATTAATAGGCATAATGTTGGCTTTTGTCATCTTCTCTTTCCTAGGAAACCTTTATCTCAAACTATAGTAATATGATATATGATGTTGGAGTATGTGATAATCAATAAATATATCAAAGCTTGGATTGGATGAATCGATGCCTATCATGCTTTTGTACGTAGATATGAAAATCATATAATTTTGAGTTATTATATTAAGGTATCTATGATTTGACTACATATCATTTTTGTAATCAATTCATTTATTTGTCATTTGTGGTATTTTTGAATTTTTCTTTTTGGGTCTCACTTTGTTTTAATAATTTAATTTTTACACTAACAAATCCACATCATCCACAATCAATGTTCCGTCTTAATTTTATTTAATTAATGATTATTTTATCAAATTTTAAATTTAAATCAGCTAATAAATTTTGATTAAATTATTTAATTGTACTTAATTTCATTTTGTATTTATTTATATATTCTAACAAGTTTACATTGAAAAATACTCATAAATTGTGAACATATATGTCTTGAACTCGTATGGATTATTTGTACAAACTGTAGGATACTTATGCTAATTTGCAACTGTGTTTGTATCGTAGAGTAATATTAGAATAGTTCTTGAAGTTTTTACAACTACAATTGATGCAAGAGATTCTCTATTTTCACTCATATCCAAGTATAGCTAGTGCATTAAAATGCATATAGAAAGGAATACATATAGAGAGTACTCGGCAAGATTTCTAGATTACTTTTTTAATTAATTGACATTTATCTAGTTTAATTAACTTTCGAGTAGTGGATGATAAATAATAGCCGTCTGATAATTAGTGAGTTGAAACTCGTAAAAGTGAAACCCGATAAAAACTGAACCCAATTAACTCGAATATTATTGGGTTGAAACCAAACCCGATTTAAATCATACACTAGTGCATCCAATTATTCAAATTAAAAATGCATATAAAGTGTCAAGATACAATCATAATATATTGTATTAATAAATGAAATTTTGATACTTTACAATACACCTTTACTTTTTATGTATGCTCGTTAAACTTTTATTCAGTACAAAATTCAAACTATCTAAATATATCTTTTATTTTTTCAGATTCTCAGCCGGAAAGAATTCCAATTCACACACAGTCTTTAGATTTCGGTTGTCACATAATTTATCGTCACACATACATATCTATACTACTCTTAAAATTGTCACCAAAGGGGGTCAAATACATGGAGATGCTTTCAATTAGCCCCCCCTTATTTACTTTCTTCCTTACCTGTACATGAAATCTAAAACCCTTGAATTTTCCCTAATTTAATTCCGGCCTTTGAGATGAATGAGTGGTCTTTTAGCTTCTCACCGGCAGTTTAGTTGGACAACAAAAAATAAAATAGATTGATAGAGTATTTAAATGGACACTAAAGCGAAAAGGACATAAATAACACAAAAAAAAAAGCAAAAAAAAAACTAACATGTAATATTAATACACCGCCGTTAAATAAAAATATATCATGACATTATTAAGAATTTTGATGATTTATAATATATCATGACATTATTAAGAACTTCTAATATTTTCCTGACATGCTTTCCCCCGTCCATCAGACGGGACAATGTTTTCTAGTATACATAAATAATTTAATGGATAGTCATTTTCTAATTATTATGACATTAATTATTTGATAATATACCACGTACGTGGTGGAAAGGAAAAGAAGAAGCATCAATATCCAAAACATCAACATCATTTTGATTGACATCATCGTCACAATTAACTAATTGCGGGTAACATTGTCCAACTCCTCCATAAGTTTAATTCCAATTATTCGATCTGTACCTACCAAAACTATATGCTATAATGTACCATTTCATTATGCATGTGCCTCTAAACTTATCCTCAACAAAGTTAGTACAGAGTTCATAAGATGACGTGCTGCTTTTAAAATTATAGAGGCATAAATGCTATATTTGGTCAAATACGTCTAAGTTGAAACAACCACTAAATTAATTGATTCTCATTTAATTTAGAGTTTACTTTCTATTTCTGATACATAAGAAGATACACGTACGCACTTACAAATCCAATTAAGTTATGAGTCACATCGTAAATACCAATTCACTACATTAATCTCATATATCTTCCTGCTATGTTTATCAGCTTGATAATATTTGTATGCAAACATTTCCATTATTTCTCTATGTTTAATCATGAAGACTTACCTCTCGCAATGGAATGCTTTCACAATCCTATATGTATGTGCCCATATACCTATACATGTACATGATAGTTTCCATTTTTCATTGCCCATCGTATTTTTGTGTTTGTGGGGGCGGACCCTTTGTGGAGCTAGAAGATTTATTGTACTCCCTTCGTTTATTTATGTTCGATGTTTTAACATTTCTACATGAAATTAAGAAATCCTATAAAACTACTTAATTATCCATATTGAATTGTTTTAATTTTATAGTGGTTTAAGGAGAGAATCCTTTAAGAAAAGATTTATATGAGATAAATTTAAAAAAATAGATATATAAAAGTGTAAAACATTATACATTTTCTAACAAGTCAATTAGGCTAAAACATCAAACATAAGAAAACTAAAGGAGTATCAATCAACTTTGAAATGATGGAACATATTGAACAGTTTGTGTTTGCATGAACAGTGGGGTCACATTGGAAAATGTAAGGTTGTGAGGACAAGGTCTTTTCAGAGACAAACACAGAACAAACTAAAAGGATATATAAGTACAATATATCTCATGAAGTTAATAGATCGAAAACTGCCCCAAAATAATGTGATCACTCAATATTATTAATATACGCAAAGTAATACAGTATTCATTTATCAAAATAATTTGCTGCATTCCTTGTCTATAGAAAAGTAAGATTCCTCCAATAGAATAAATGTCGTTCATCAATCTAATTCATTCCAATTGCTTTAATTTCAGTTTTTTTTACCCCAAGAGACCCATGTTAGCTGCACTCTTGCACTTCTTATAACAGCCCTGATGTTGTACAGTTTCTTGATTCTAAGTCCATTCAGCTCCTAACAAATTAAGTTGATAACTCATGACCTTACAAGTCCTTCACAACCCTTATAAAATGTCCACCCTCGAATTGTAAGGCATCCCACATTGCTGTCAAATTCTCTGAGATCCAGACCAAGATTGATAGGCGTTCAGGAAAGGAGCTCGAGAAGGAGCCCAAGTTCTTTGAAGAACGGAGATGCTGGAATGGTTAAGATGATTCCCACAAAGCCCATGGTGGCTGAGACCTTCTACCGGCGACGAGGACGGAAGGGAATAGAGGGGTTGCAATTTGGTGCGGAGCTCGCTTCGGTGGTTCACGGCAGCACACGTCAACGACAGCAAACGAGAGGGGGACCGAGCTGCGCGTCACAAGGGGTATTGACGACGACAACGGTGTGACCGACGAGTTGCAGCGCTGGGAATGCAGACCGCCGGGAAAAAAAAAGATGACGCTCGAGGAAGAGAACGAATGTACACGGAGATGATTCGGCGGGGGAAGGACGGCAGGCTTGGAAGGAAACTCACGGCTGCCCTTGAATTCGGCTATGGCTTCATACATGAAACGATGCCCTCTAGGTTTATTAATAATGATTTATTTAATCAGGTTTTGGGCCATTTAATTGCCAAGGTCACCAAGGCTGCTGATTAGCAAGTAGCTAGGATTCCCTGTACCTTAATCTCTGTTTGATGGTATTTTTCCATAGGATTTTTGAATAAATAGTCTATAGATGGTATTCATGAGAGTTGCAGATGATAGCCCTTTTGTTCCTAAAAGGCTAAAACTATCTTTTTCATAGATCAACAAACAATGTAAGGGTTAAATCTCTTTCTTGATAAGCTTTTTGTTCAAAAATCCTATGGAAAAAAGTATAATTTCTGTAGTGTGAAAATCATGTAATGTCATTATTATTATTATTATTATTATTATTAATAACTCATTTCTACATAATATTTACCAAACCAAAAACAATTATAAAATAAGTCTTTGACTACAACAAATAAACAATATAGACAAGGGAATATCAACAGAAATTCAATCACCAAATTACGTAGAAGTGTTTCAATCTTTTTGTTAGCAAATTACGAATTGTTTCAATATTTTTGTTAGGAATATATTTAATGCCCGTCCATCGGACGGGCTCAGCCGCTAGTTTGATATATGACACCCACCTGATTAAAAGAATTTGAAAGAGCATATTAAATGGGAATGTGAATAAAAACTAAAGCCGACTTCTGAGAATCAAACTTTGATTAATTGCACACAAAACTAAACAACTAACCTTCCAAAATAGTTTATTTTTTTGTCACATAACACAACTTTATTTTATACTTAATCATATTTAGTCTAATATTCGAAATACATATCAAAAACAAACCTGACCGAAGGAGGGGCATGCCGCTCGATTCATTTATGAATCTTTCTATTATGGTTTGAGAAGGAAATCGAAGATAATCAGGTTTTACTTGAGTGACCTTGGCTATTTGGCGTTTCATAGCTCTTTTGGTAAAAAAAAAAAAGAGCAAAGAATGACCCTAAATCTCAAGAGCTTCAAAATGTTTACCCTTTGGGCTTGCATTTCAAATCTAGATGATTGTTTTTGGTTGTATAAAGCTCTATACAAGATTGGTATGTCAATGGGCAAATCAATTACTACAGACACGTTCATTTGCAGTAAGGAACATGTCGTGTTTGCAAGACTTCTTGTTGAGGTTAATGCAACTTGTACTATCAAGAAGCACATCAACATAAAGGGTCCAAAAGGAGGAGATTCTCAAGCAGCAAGTTAAATTTCATTTGAAACCATAGGCTTGCTTTGTTTGTCATTACTTTGTCCACAAGAATGGGGAATGGAACAATGACATCTCCAATAATGCACAACTAACTAAAACAAGAAGTGGACTTAGGGTAGCTTTGATCAAAGGCAACACATTCAACCAAATAGTCACTCGATCATCAAGAAGGGCGCACAATCACAAATCCCTTATCAGACCCCTCAATCTAGAGGAGTTTTTGAGACTTCGGAAATAGTGAAAACAAGTAGAGGAAACATTGAATGTAGTTAACCATTCCACAACCCTAGTGACTATGAGGGCCAACAACTTATGGAGATGGTGAGAAACGATTAAAAGGGAGGATGAGGAGCCCGACTATAAGTGTGCCTTGGTAGATGCTAATCTTTTAGCGTGCCAAGTAATGGAGGTTCGACTGTAATACACGGATTATCCGATCCGATTTCCGTTTCGTTTCTCCGTTTCATTCCTTGATCCAAAAACCCAAATTCAACTATTTAGCTAATTCAATTAAATCCATTTTCCTCACTAATTACGTGAATAGTGAAATATTATCTTAATCAATTTTTACTTAACAAACTAATTAATCTAGTTAGCCGAGTAGTTAGCCAATCGGGTTGGATCTAGTGAACCTCCCCCGTAATACTTTACCCTAAGCGTATATATGTACGCAAATCCCTTAGCTAATTAGCAAAGCTGCCGTCATCCTCCCGATTTCTTAAGGGGAGTGATATGTAATACACGGGTTATCCGATCCGATTTCCGTTTCGTTTCTCCGTTTCATTCCTTGATCCAAAAACCCAAATTCATGGTTGTAGATGCATATGCGGTCTTTGTAGATGCATCTTTTGTTCAACTTTTTCTCTTGCCTCACTTCAGCAAAGAAGATCAAGCTATTTTCCACTAAAAAAAAAAAAGTATTCATGGTTGCCTCTACAAGACAATTTACAAGAACCTATATTCTCTTGATAGTGGATTGTTTGTGTCTTGGAATAAGTGTGAAAGACGTCTAGATAGGTTAGAGAACTTACGAAACTTACTAACAAATTATTTGTTTTTCAGCTAAAAATAAACACCTTCAAACGTACACAACTCTATCGATCCCATCGTGGCTTTTTGCGTAGGGAATGCACAACCCCCTCCTCCACTTGTAAAATTTTACATAGGTATTGAGTACAAACTCCAATCCAACACGTCTAATAGCTTTCAGTATAGGCATAAGCGTAATTAATGGTTGTTCCGGGGGAATTAAACAACTAATCATCGCCCGTAAAGTTAGTGAGGAACCGGTGCCAGAGCCTTACGCAACGTCTCCGTGGGGCAAATCGTCTCAAACTTGCACTCAACATAGACCTGCGCAGAGGCGGCCGCGATTGCGCTAACGAGCCCGAGCAAGACGGTCTCGAGCTCGGCTCCATCGGTCCATTCGCGCACCTCCGCTACGACCCTCTTCGGGTCCGAGGCAATGAGGTCGTAAGCCGGGAAGTCCTTCCTGGGCATCACGAAGTCGCAGGCTCGGAGCTTGAGGCTCGGGCAATAGTCGCCGGCCCCGTCGCCCAGGTATATGATCCTCTTGCTGGCCCCTTGCTCCCTTAAGAGCCTCTCGATCACGTGGCCCTTGCACATGTTGGGCGGGCACAGATTGCAGCCGTGGCCGCCGTTGTGGGGCTCCATCCTCAGCCTCCCTTGCTCGTCCACGTAGCCCGGGTTCGTGTTGATCTCCGAAAAGTAGTCTCTCAACCCCAGGTGGGTCAGGATTGTCTCGATGAAGAACGTGTTCGCGTCGCTTACGATTCTCAGATCGCACCTAAAACCAGACCAACCCAAACCCAGAACGATTTAATTAAAAAAAATATACATTTTATAAACGGTTTTTCTAGCCTATGTCCTGTTCGGTCGGAATAATAGACGTGTAATTTAATTACCCTGCAGCGTGGGCGGATTTGATGGCCGGCATGATGCGAGGATGAATGGGAACCGTCCTTAATGCGTTAACAATGTCGTCGATTTTCACTCCTTGTTCGTGCATCTCTTTCATCATCCTGTCCTGCAATGAATTAATTCCCGAACCGATTTGCGTTAACAGGGGAATTGCATAATCACCATATATATATATGTTCATTCACGAATCAAATTAGGGTTGGTCAAATTGAGGATTTACCATGAGAGGATTCCAGGGCATGGTGGGGAGAAGCTGATTGAAGAGATCAGTGAAGCCCAGTTCGTCAATCACCCAATTATCGCTGTCGACGTCGATGATCGTCTTGTCGAAGTCGAAAACCACGACGATTCCTTCCATCTCAAAGGAATTTCCTTCTTCTGTGACTCTTCTCTCGAACGATCGGTGTTTTGAGCGTTGCCGAATTAGTGCAAAGAGGCTAATACGGTATTTATATGTGAGAATGAACTCTACACGTTTGCTTGGGGCCAAAGATTGATGCTAGGAATAAAGATTGATGCTGCGAATAAGGAATAATGCGTGTGTTATTCCGCGGGAATATTACTCATGCAAGATGCCAGATACCATAATCAAGATGCTCCCCTGTTTTTGTTTTTATTGAGTTTCCATTTGTAACCCCGTTTGGTATTAATCTAAGGACTTTCTATACCGGACAAGTCACGGACACGGTTAAAACAGCGTGGTGTTGCTCACTAATTAATTACATTAATTAATCAAATTTTAAATAAGGCTGTATAGTTGTTAGGGAGAAAAACATTTATGCTAAATCATCCCAACCAATATCAATATTCATCGGTCATATCATCGTAACTATATACTAAAATGGAGGTTAGATATAATATTTAGACCGATATGTGTCAACTTTCCATTCGATCATATCACGCATCTTTATTAAAATAATCTAATTAGTTAAAATAATATTATAGACCTCACATATATGTAAAATATGATAAACTATCATCGTAGCTATATACTAAAGCGGAGGTTAAGTATCAAGACATGTGTAAACTTCTCATCAGGTCGCATAACTTATCTTTAATAAAACAATTTAATTGGTTGAATTTTCATTGGTGACCCCACATTAGAAATTTTCTTATCTATTCATTTATATTTTAGTTTCTTTCCAAATAAAAAAAACCTTTATATTTTATACATAACTTTTCTATAAATCCTCTTATCTACTAATTTCGATTTTATTTTTTTTCTAAAATAATTAAACTTCAACTTTTACACATAGTTTTTCTAGAATTATTCCTGTCTACTAATTTTAATTTCAATTCAATCTTAATTTTATAATGAAATTGTAGCATTTTAGTAGCCATAACTAGATTATTTTAATAAACAATCTTAATTTCCAAGAAATCCAACCACATAACCATTTCATCAAATCACTTTGATTTATTGACAATTAATTGACTTATTTTTTATTGATTATAAATTTGATTGTAGATTCTCCCTATAAAGAAATTATATATATATATATGAGTTTGATTTGATTTTTCTTTCAAAATAACTATAAATAAAATATTAATTATAAAATAAAGAAACTTATTGATAAAAATAAGTGTTCACTCCTTATATGACAAAATTATAATCCTAAAAATATGTACTTGATTAAAAGAATGATGTATTATAACAGAAATAATGTATCATTAAAATAAATTCTACAAGAAGTGAATTAAATAAAACAATACAAGATTTTATAATATCAAACTATTATTTTGAATAACTTATATAAAACTTAAAGTAAATTTTGTGTTAACTCAGAATCGTGCTTGTACAGGGACTAATATTAGTTATAATACTATTTTAAAAGCTGAAGCAAATTTCGCCGTCATATTGCGCCACACCACCCCCTTATCTATACTGTCTATAGTATAAAGCGGAGACAAAGTCTTCACAGAAAATTGCGCCACGTGTCATATGTTTAATAAAAAAATCAACCGGGCCCTTGCATATAAAAAAATCAATATAAAAAAATACTAATCACAATAGAAAGATAAATACTCTTATATATGATTTGATAAAAATAATCAGCTGGGCCCTCCTCTATATAAATTAGATAGTTAGAATCTCATATAATCTTATCCCGTAAAAATTATCCCAAAATTTATGAATTATCCCAAAAATTATGAATTATCCCGAAAATTATGAATTATCCCTTACCAAGAATTAGTTGTAATCTTCAGATAAATATTCTTATTTAATAAAACGTGATATTTATCATAAAGTAATTTTTAAACAAATCTAATGGTAAAAATTCACTAATCATAATACGAAGATACATATATATATAATCCTATATTTTTAACGTGATCATCGACGTTACACGTCTAATTACATTGAGTTTATAATCGCATTACCCGTACATGGTACGGGGGTTAAACTAGTTTAAAAGTTATGTAATAATCATAGTTTTATCGTAATATATAATCTTGAGTTCTATCTTAAATTTTGAGTTGTTTAAGTAATTCTATTCTGATATATAAATCTCAATCTTATTATTATATGGTTACCTATTTAGTTAATAAATTGATTTATCATAATTGTTTTATAAAAAAATCATTTTTACCCATTTACTTAAATATTATATTAATAATAAGCATTATTTTCATAAATTATGTTCTAAAATTTTCTAAAAATCATCATTAGTAGCAAATTCTACCACTATATTTAAACCACATCTTTTTAAATTAAAATTATATATTAAATAGATTTTTTATCAAATCATATTGATATCCAATAATGGAATAATTGAAAGATTAAATGATATATTTACCCTATATATCAGTAGCATTACATACTGATTATGTTTTAGATAAAAGATAGATATCTTATTAAGGTAATGATTCGTTAATATTTTTATTTGATATTTTTCTACTTATTATTTAATTACTTTTTTATAACATGATAAACTAAATAAATAAGATAAATTTTGGTTACGTTTTTATCTTATTAAATACCCTTTATATTTTACTATATGCAAGTTAATTTAAATTTCAAAAGATGTTTATCAATTTATTGTAAAATTTAATAATGGATCTCATCTTATGGTAAATCATCCAAATTTCTAAAGGAAATCAGATAAAAAAACTTCTAAATGTAAGTTAGAATTGTTAGTGTCCAGAAAGGTTTCTCTACCACCCGGAATTTGTAAAACCTCGGGGTCACTATGAGAAAGTTCCCAAATAAAAAGGAGATGGAATAGGCCCACCAAATTTAAAATAAAAAATGTGAGCGAATGTGATATGCATTAAAAATATGTTTGTCATCTCTCAGCTACTAGGAATCGAATATGCATGAGTTGTTCTGAAAATTAAAACCGCTTACAAGTTATCAACTGAGCTCTTGTCCACAACTGTATGCATAATACATCCATCCATTAAAGTTTTATGTGATAATATCTAAACGGAGTTGGGGAGAGAGGCATCACTAGACCACTTAGGACCCTCCCCAGCTTCGCCACTGATTTTCCTAATAATAGAAAGTCCTAGGTTGTCTCTTATGTTTTATTTGCAAACTAGAGTTACCCAAACTAATTTCACCTAAACAACATCCAACAACATTTACCAAGGGAAATCCCACCAAGGTAGGATCTGGGGGGTCAGGATGGAGTCATTTCTGACCAAGATGAAATACGCCCAATACAACTCAAAGAATAGGAATCAAAACCACTTAACAACTCTACCGAAAAGACCTAAAACACAAAGAAGACTTGAAAAAAAAAAACCAGTTAATCTAACACCTTGATCTTTTGCTTCCACATTTCTGTGCACTGAGCCAAATCCTCTGAAATCCTTATCAAGGCGAGATCCTGCTTTATGTTGTCCATCCAACGCTTCTTCGGACGCCTCTATCCCTCCGGTAAGCCCCTAAATTCAAACGCTCACACCTTCTAATCGTGGCATTCGGGCTCCACCTCTAAACATAACCAAACCAACGTAATCTTGCTTCTCTCAACTTGTCTCCAATGCTACCCACCCCGAGTTTGCCCCTGATCTCTTCATTTTAAATCTTATCCATCCGCGTGTGCCCACACATCCATCTATGCATTCTCATCTCTACGACTGCAAGTTTCTGCTTCTGAGTCTTCGTCGTCGGCCAATATTCTGCACCATAGACTATTGTCGGCCTTATAACAGACCTATTAAACTTTCCCTTGAGTTTGAGAGGAACCTTCTTGTCGCACAGAACACCTGAAGCTGCTCTCCACTTCTGTCAACCCCTCTAAATGCGAGACCTAACATCTTCATAAATACACCCGTCGAACTGCAAAATAAAGCCCAGATATTTGAATGAATCCTTCTTCACAATGACATCATCGCCAAACTACACCTCACTTCTAAGCTCATCCTCCTGGCTGAAAAGGAACTTTACATATTCGGTCTTAGTCTTGCTCAACCTAAACCCTTTACCTTCTAGCTTCTCCCTCCACACTTCCAGTGTACAGTTCACCCCCTCTCTAGAATCCTCCACCAAGACGACGTCATCTACGAACAACATGCATCTTGGAACCTCTCCCTGGATGTCCCTAGTCAGCACGACAAGGGAACACGTCGCAGAACGAATGCAGAAAATACAAATGGTGCAAGTAAATCCAACAATTTCGTTCAGGGACATGTCGTATCTACAATCTCAATGAAATACAATTATTATGAGTGAACTTAACCTACTAACTACAAGGGGGTTAATAAATGCTCACACATTTGTATGATATGTCATCCATAATAACAAGACAAGGGAACGAGTTAAGTAGATGCACCAGCTTGTAAAGAAGAAGTGTTAGGCCATATACAATGGTGGTACTTAAAAACATGACTTGAGAGTTCTTAACACATTATAATATTTTTTTATTAATCTAGTACTAGTTAAGTACTTTTTTTTAACATTCCACTCCTAAAGAGGAATTTTTATAAATGGGTACTAAAATGATACTTGTACATGTAAAAATAAATAATTTCATTAAAGTTAGACACTTGACCGATAGTTATTGGTCTCAATAGCTTCTGTTTTTCCTTATTCTTCTTCGGTGGTTTCAATAAGTTAATCAAAGGGAAGATTACAATTACATACTTGGCAATGGAGCTATGATGATACTGAAGATCAACATTCACAAATTTCAATAAAGTAATCATATACAATAATGATGAGGGTCAACAAAAACAGACTGCAACCAAAAAATTCTTGTGACACAGAACTACTATATACAAAGACATACAAACAAATGAACAAGAAAGAAACACCAACTGCAATTTGAATCTGAGCAACAATGAATCCATACACTAATACTATGTTATAATTTCCTGACTGATCTCCTTTCCCTTGTCCAACCTTCCCTTCAGGCACCAACTCATTTGCCACATTTTAAGTCGCATGAAGACCCACAAACACGTAGTAGATCAGCATCACAACGCTAGCTACAAGCGAATAACCTCACAAAGGCCTGATACCCCAAGGATCCAATCAGGAAAATCTTTATCCCAATGGACAGCGACGGCAGCCACGGAACAAGCGGGACACAACTGTATCGATCCCATCGTGGCTTTTGCGTAGGGAATGCACAACCTCCTCCACTTGTAAAACTTTTCTTTAGAAAAGGTTTATTACATTGTTTGTTCAAGCTAAACATAGGTATCGAGTACAAACTCCAATCCAACACGTCTAATAGCTTTCAGTATAGGCATACGCGTAACTAATGGTTAATCCGGGGAATTGAACATCTAATCATCGCTCGTAGAGTTAGTGAGGTGCCAGAGCCTTAAGCAACGCCTCCCTGGGGCAAATAGTCTCAAACTTGCACTCAACATAGACCTGCGCAGAGGCGGCTGCGATCGCGCTAACGAGCCCAAGCAAGACGGTCTCGAGCTCGGCTCCATCGGTCCATTCGTGCACCTCCGCTACGACCCTCTTCGGGTCCGAGGCAATGAGTTCGTAAGCCGGGAACTCCTTCCTGGGCATCACAAAGTCGCAGGCCCTGAGCTTGAGGCTGGGGCAGTAGTCGCCGATCCCATCGCCCAGGTATATGAACCTCTTGCTGGCCCCTTGCTCCCTTAAGAGCCTCTCGATCACGTGACCCTTGCACATGTTGGGCGGGCATGGCTGATTGCAGCCATGGCCGCCGTTGTGGGGCTCCATCCTCAGCCTCCCTTGCCCGTCCACGTAGCCCGGGTTCGTGTTGATCTCCGAAAAGTAGTCTCTCAAGCCCAAGTGGGCCAGGATCGTCTCGATGAAGAACGTGTTCGCGTCGCTCACAATTCTCAGATCGCACCTAAAACCAAACCAAACCAAGAACGGTTTAAGTAAAAAGTATACATATTATAAACGCTTTTTCTAACCTATGTCCCGTTCAGTCGGAGTAATAGACGTATAATTCAAATACCCTGCAGCGTGGGCGGATTCGATGGCCGGGATGATGCGAGGATGAATGGGAACCGTCTTTAATGCGTTAACAATGTCGTCGGTTTTCACTCCTTGGTCGTGCATCTCTTTCATCATCTTGTCCTGCAATGAATTATTTTCCAAATCGGTTTGTGTCAACAGGGGAATTTCAAAATCACAATAGATATGTTCATTCACGTATCAAACTAGGGTTCTTCGATCGAATTGAGGATTTACCATGAGAGAATTCCAGGGCATGGTGGGAAGAAGCTGATTGAAGAGATCAGTGAAGCCCAGTTCGTCAATCACCCAATTATCGCTGTCGACGTCGATAATCGTCTTGTCAAAGTCGAAAACCACAATGATTCCTTCCATCTCAAAGGAATTTCCTTCTTCTGGGACTCTTCTCTCGAACGATCGGTGTTTTGAGCGTTGTCGAATTAGTGCAAAGAGGCTAATAGGGTATTTATATGCGAGAATGAATTCTACACGTTTGCTTGGGGCGAAAGATTGATGCTAGGAATAAAGATTGATGCTGCGATTCTGCGAATAAGGAATGCGTGTGTTATTCCGCGGGAATATTACTCATGCAAGATGCCAGATACTATAATCAAGATTCTTCCGACCAAAAAAAAAAAAATAATCAAGATGCTCCCCTGTTTTTGTTTTTATTGAGTTTCCATTAATAACCCCGTTTAGTATTTGATAATCTAGGACTTTCCATAACGGAGAAGTCACGAAAACGGTTAAAACTGCATGGTATCGGTTACAAATTAACTAATTATAAACTTATAACCCCGGGTCTTGTCCAGGAATTTTTTAAATAAAATTTAAAAACATATTAATTTGCAGATGATATAACTATTAAAATTAAATATATACTTTATTTGAAACTGATAAGTATTGTGAAAGCTATAACATTTAGAGCTGCTTAATTGGTTAATTTTGATGACTTGGTGTTTGTTCGAGAACTCTTTTAACTAAATGTAACTA
Source organism: Polygonum maritimum (assembly GCA_963924305.1). Lineage (NCBI taxonomy): Eukaryota > Viridiplantae > Streptophyta > Magnoliopsida > Caryophyllales > Polygonaceae > Polygonum > Polygonum maritimum. The sequence continues at coordinate 16,833,722 of OZ002728.1, forward strand.
GTACAAATCCCGTACCATGTACGGGTAATGTAAATATAAATCCGAATTAGCCGATTCGAGATTGAAATTTGACACGAATTCACTTTTAACTCGAGAATTTACAATCCAAACTCGATAGACACAATCCGAACCTATTGACCTATACATGTACTTTTATTAATACAATGTCAATTCTAAAAAAGATTATAATCAATTTTTCATATTTACATTATTATTTAGTAGATTATTGACATATATGCATATTTTTTCACTATTCTTCAAGATTTAATAATAATAAAAATAAATATTAATTAATAAGGAAAAATTGTTAAGTTATCAAAATAATTACTTAAATATTTTTTAGTCATATAAGGATATATTGTTAGAAAAATCAAGTTAGGAAAAAATCGTAAGACATCAAAAAATTGGGTAAGATATCAAGCATATATAAGAAAATTGGATAAGATATAAAGTAGATAAATGAGTTATTCTTAGAAAATATAATGCAAAAAAATAAAATCATTATTTTATTCAGACATGATGACGTAGCGCAAATTTTTACACTGACTTGGATTCTGCTTTATACTGTGTTATAATAGATAAATATTACCATAACTAGTAATTGACCCGCACCTTGTACGGGGTGTTATTATCACATGTCTAATTTGTTTTAAGACAACGCTTATCTTTTATATTATAAAATAATATATATTCGTATATCATCGAACATTTAGATAAAAATATACTTTATTTGTGTATTAACCTTTATACATACATAAACATATGTTTAAATGATGGAGGAAGAATGGTATACAATAAGATGCATTATTATTTTTTATTATAAATGGATACAAATCTTATGGAATGTAAATTAAATTGCATAAACTAAATTATATATATAAATAAATAAATTTAAATAAAAACTAATATATTATTATATTAAACTTATGGAGGATATTTAATTAAATAAAAAGTAAAACCATTTTATCTTGTATATATATGATATTATATTGTGAAAAAATATTTAAACAAAAGGTTTAACAAATCTATCTTTTATCTAAAACATAATAAGTGTATACTGCTACGGGTATATTTAGGGTAAATATATCATCTAATATTTTAGTATTTTTATCGGGATTTCAATATGATATGATAGTGTAAATATATTTGATATATTATCTTAATGAAAGGAAGATGTAGCATAAATATAGTGATAGAATCTGCTAATATTAATGATTTAAAAAACTTATACTAAAATTATAAAAAATAACTGATAATAATAGACAATTTAAATAAATGGTTGCAATATGCTAATAGAATTTGCTTTCACTTTAGTATATAGTAATATAGTAATAGATTTAATACAGATATAATTATTGGTAGATATAGATATACCATATGCAATATATTACATAATATATATATATATATATATATATATATATTAGCTAAATGTATTAGCATGTTTATATATATCTTTACAATATATAAAAGAATTGTTAGACACTACCTTATCATATGAGCATACGTAAGTTGTTACAATGTATAAGATAAATTTACATGTATTATCATATCTTTATAATGTTTTATCATACCTTATATATACGTAAGTTGTTACATTGTATAATATACGTAAGTTGTTAGACACTACCTTATCTTTGATGGGTAAGTAGTGAAATTAACATGTATTATCATATCTTTACAATATATATATCTTTACATAAGTAGCGAAATAAATTTACATGGTATAGAAAGATAATTTTTCCAATTCGGTAGAGGATAAATTTTTTTAAATACAATACTTTATCTTAATAAAAGGGGTGATGTGGCACAATATGGTGGCGGAATTTGCTTCCGCTTTAGTATATAGTAATAGATTTTCATATGATCTATGAATATCATAATTTGAATTGATGTCATATTTCTAACTATAAAATTGCATATATAAAATTATTTAAATTCAAATATATATTTTATTATTAAAATAAATAAATAAAAAATAACTTTTATTCGTTGTCAAACTGGTCCAAAACGCTAGTGTCAAACGGAAGTATATAATAGTCGACTTTTTTCACCAATTGGTCAACCTAAATTTCTAAGAAAAAAATAATTCCTTGGAACCTACTAACCTATTAAAATAATAACATTAACCTATATTCAATCACAAACCAAACAGACTTACCTGAACCCAACTAAACCAAACTTACAATGACCTTACCCAGCTGACATGACCAACATACCGAATCATAATAGCACCTCAACATTGTTTTCATCTTTTAGAAGCAGTATTGCTACATAAACGTTTCAATGAATGGAGTAATATAGCAGAAATTGAAACCTTAGATTGCTCTCTCTAAGCCCTATAGCTAGTCTCTACATGCCTTGTGGTGAAAGAATTCCGTTGATATTAGTTGTAGCTTTGTTTCAATTGATATGGTTACTTTTAATTAGATGTAGGGGGCTCTATGTACGTGTAAATATAATATCTAATAATGAATATAAGATATAGTTACCTTTGATAAGATTTTGTGTTTGGTTGAAAAATATAAGATTTTGTTAAGACATAGCAATATTATTATCCATATATAAGATACTCCCTAATTTAAAAAAAAACGTAATCTTAAAAAAATATGTTACAGAAAAAAAGATACGTTTGAATGCAGAAAAAAAAGACTCGAGATAAAAGATTACCTTGTGGTGAAAGAATTACGTTTTAGTGGAAAAAGATTATGTTTGAATGTAGATAAAAAAAAAAAAGTATGTTACAAATAAAAAAAATTACGTTTCAATATAGATAAATAGGCTAATTCAACGACTTTAAAAATTAGTATAGAGTTGGCTATCAAGATAAAAAAAATCACGTATAATTCACAATTCACGTATAGAGTTTATTTATGATAAATAGGCTACGTACAATTCACGTAGTAGGATGTATATAAATAGGCTATAACTTATCTTGTGCTACACAAATGGATAGAAAATTAAGATTAAAATCAGTTATTAAAAATATGGATATCAAGATATATTATGTATAGATATGAATAGATAGAAATTTGTTATAATAAATCACTTAATTAAAAATGGGATGGGCAGTTTAAAAGTTCTTATTGACGAAACTGCCCTTAACTGCTTTAGGTACAAAAGTATATATTGATTAACTAATCAAATTTTAAATAGGTTTGTATAGTTGTTAGGGAGAAAAACATTTATGGTAAATCATCCCAATTTCTCAAGGAAATCCGATCAAAAACTTCTAAAAGTGAGTTAGAATTGAGGCCAACACACTTTGTTTTTTCATTTTCGCACACCAATTTGTGTAGATGTCGGATCCGCACAAGGTTATTTTAAAAAAACCGGTTTTTTTGTGCGGTTAAAGGATGCGCACATATAAATTAGATAAACTCGGTTTTTCTTGCAGATACGGAAACCACAAATCTGAACCGCTGTAATCTTGTACGCATAAAAGACCCGCATAAGATCTCCGCATAATATGTTAAAATATAATAAAAATACGAATTTTATAAGACCCGCACAATAGTTTTAAAAATATCACTTGTGGAATCCGCACAAGTAGAATTTAAAAAAAAAGTTGAAAAAACCTACCGCCGTTGTGCGGATTTTAGAAGACAAATACTATTTTAGCTAGATGTAAAACTTGCTAGCCACTTGCTCTAACAAAACACTTTTATGTCATTATATTATATTGAATTTATAGTATAAGTTGAAAAAACAATTGTAAGTGGATTCATTACGATAATTAGGGTACTCCGTAGACGACAAGCTAAACCCTTATTAAATCCTTACTGGAATTTGCTGATTATTATTTAGCATTTTAATAGTTCGTATGTTAATTTATAGGGTTGAGCATCGGTTCAAAACCGATCCGAACCGAAAACCGAAATTGGGAATATGTTGATCAGAAAACCGAATCGAAATACATCGGTCCGGTTCGGTTTGGTTTCAGTTTAGGTTAAAACCGAAAAACAGCGAGAGACTGACAACGAGAAACGGAGAAGGGGAAAGTCAGCGAGAGGTCGCTGGTCGCCGACAGCAAAACTACGAGAGACTTCGGAGGGCCGACGAGGAGGAGACTTCAGAGGAGGCGGGCCGAGGAGGAGACTCGGGAGTCGGGAGGACCAAGGACGACACGAATCAAACGACGTTGAGGACGAGGGCCGAGGACGACACAACAATGGTGACAGGCGAGACGTCGGGAGGGCCGGTCCAACAACGGCGGAGGCCGTCGGGAGTCGCCGAGGCGGCAGAGTGAGCACAACAAGCAGATTGAAAGAGGGGAGTCGGGAAGCGTCGGGGTGAGCACGGAAGGATTGAAAGAGTGTGAAGTGTAACCAATACCCTATTTGGCCTATTACCCATTTACCCTAAGCCAGCCCACACCAATACACCACTAATCCGCATAAGATTTCTTTTAAAAAAATCGGTTTAGCCGAACCGAATCGAAAAAACCCGAATCGAAACCGGAATCATGAAATTTCTTGAACCGAAAATCGAACCGATTGTCCTCGGTTTCGGTTCGGTTATTTTTTTTGTTTTTCCGCTTCGATGCTAAACCCTTTTAATTTAGCATTATATTTAGTTAATTTAGCGTTTTAATATTTTGTATGTTAATTGAGCATGTTATTTAAATTAATGCATCGTTTTTAATATTTCGAAGGGATTTAGGCTGAGTAGATCCAAGACGGAGTATATCCGTCATTGCGAAGACGGATAACTCCAAGTACCCGGGATCAGTATTGCAAAGCGACGGGTGTATTGAGGAGGACGTTAGGTCTCGGATTCAGAGAGGTTGGCAGAAGTGGAGGGCGGCTTCAGGGGTTTTGTGAGACAAGAAGGTTCCACGCAAGCTCAAGGGAAAGTTTTACAGGTCTGTCGTAAGGACTGCGATCCTGTATGGTGCAGAGTGTTGGCCGACGAAGAAGGCTCATGAGCAGAAGCTCGCAGTTGTAGAAATGAGAATGCTTAGATGGATGGATGGGCACACAAGGTTGGATAAGATTAGAAATGATGAGATCAGAAGTAAGTTGGGGGTGGCTAGCATAGGGGACAAACTCCGTGAGGCGAGGCTGCGTTGGTTTGGTCATATTCAGAGGTGAAGTCCGGATGCTACAGTTAGGAGGTGTGAACGTTTGGACTTAGGAGTGTGCAGGAGGGACAGAGGTCGCCCGAAGAAGCGCTGGATGGAAAACATAAAGCAAGATATCAAGTTGTTGGGGATTTCGGCAGAGTTGGCTCAGTGCAGGGACGGTTGGAGGTAGAAGATCACGGTGTTGGATGGCTAGCTAGCTTGTTGGTAGAGCCTTGTGTAGTTGGCTAGTTTATGCTAGTTGTAGTCTTCTGTTTCTGTTTTTCTTTTACTTTTAGCTTTAGAGTTAGTGTTCCTTGTTGTGTTTTTAGGTTTTTCAATTTTTTTTAGTTTGGTTGCTCTTAGGTTGTATTGGGCGCGTTCCATCTAGGTCTGGAATGCCCCCATCTTGACCCCCCAGATCCATCCTGGGCTCATGTTGTTGTTGTTGTTGTTGTTGTTGTTGTTGTTGTTGTTGTTGTTGTTGTTGTTGTTGTTGTTGTTGTTGTTGTTGTTGTTGTTGATGTTGTTGTTGATGTTGTTGTTGTTGTTGTTGTTGTTGTTGCTGTTGTTGTTGTTGTTGTTGTTGCTGTTGTTGTTGTTGTTGTTGTTGTTGTTGCTGTTGTTGTTTTTAATAATTCGTATGTTAATTTAGCTTTTTATTTAGTTAATTTATGGTTTTTAATGTTTCATATGTTAATTTAGCATTTTATTTAATTAATTTACCATTTTTAATATTTCATATATTAATTTAGCATTTTATTTAGTTAATTTAGCGTTTTAAATATTTTGTATATTAGTTTAGCATTGTATTTAGTTTAGACAAACACTTAATTAGTAAAACTTAATTTACCAATATAAAAAAAAATATTATCATTTAATAAAAAACACAATATTATCATTTAATAAAAAACACAATATTAGACAATCACTTGATTAGGAAAATATAACTAATAGACAATCACACGTATAAACATACACCCTAAGCTATTAATATAATTTATTATTTAACTAGTAATAATAGGTTATAAAAATTATGAAAATATAAATTGGTAAATATTGTAATTAGAAATTAGGAATTTGCTATTGATTATATAGAAATTCGGACAAGAAATTTAAAAAAATGGATAAATTACATTAAATAAACTTTTTTAAATATTTTACATATCAGGTGATAGTTGCAAAGATTAGACAGTCTTCACTCACTGGTAGACACGTCGATCATCGACCAGTTACGGCTTCTAGTCAAAAGAGTCGAGTTGAAAAGTTGTCAATAGAGGATATAGATAGCATGCACAGACTCTCAGATCCCCGATCTGATGCTGACTAATTTGGACGAGCAGCACGTTGAGTCCGATAGTACTCCTCTTGCTGCTCCTCAGTCCACCGATACTGCTCCTGATGAGGCCGCAACTCTTGAGCCGACAGATACCGATCCTACTGAGTAGGTTGTGGATGACCTATATGGGTTGAGTGACGGGTCCGTTTTAGTCGATATTGCTACACACATCGGACATGCTATTTGGGGGAGACTTGGTCCGTGGGAGAGGGGTCTTGTTAGGCGATTGAGGTGTCAGACCCGACCCACTGAGTTTGCTAGATGGAGGAGACACATACCTCGGCCGGAGGTTGATGTTGTAGAAGGTTCATGGTTGTTGATCATTCGCTAGACGGGATTGACTAGACTACTAGACTTTGATTTTGGCAAGTTCGACCACTCCCTTCTGTTTGCCTTTGTCGAGCATTGGCATCCAGAGATCAACTTATATCGTCAATGGAGGCTCGGCTCCCTCAGGTGCCCATAATGGGAGACAAGTGTGCAACCCATACTTACTCAACATAACGACAACGACCTGGTGCAAGGTCGCAAACACCAAACCCATCACAGGAATAAGGATCCAAGTGTCTCGAGAGCAAGGGGATATTGTTGTGTTCACCTTCTAGATGAGCTTGTTTATTCCTTCAACCTCCTCGTACACCAACTCCCACGTGAGTGGAGCTTGTTGAATGAAGGCCGAAAGCTCCAACCGAACCTCCTTATACCTGCTTTCATCCCAACCACGTACCCTGGCAAGTGCCCGATATCCACAATGGCCATTACCCACCACATATTTGACCCGAGAGATGTAGGCAAGCATGAAGAGGTCAATCATGTCACTTGGGAGGAGCACCTTCTTCTTCTTCTCTTCCTCCTCCTCCTCCTCTTCCTCCTCCTCCTCCTCCTCCTCCTTCTCTTCCTCCTTCCTCTTCTTCTCATCTTCCTTTTCCTTCTTCTTCTCCGCATTCATCATTTTCCGCTTCCTCATCCTCGATTCGTCATTAGCGTGCTCCTCCCAGGTCTTCCCCCTCTTAGTACTAGTCTTTTTCTCACTCCCCTTTGGCCTTCCCTTTTTGGTCTCACCAAGTGGAGGCTTAAAAACAAGCCGACTGGGGGTCTTCGCACTCTAAGACCTTTTGGGCGACTTTGAAGATAGTGTCCTACCCTATAAACTTTGGACCTTAACCTAACCAAACTTAACCCTAACATAAATCATAGACCCAAACCTCTATGCCTTAAATTTTATACCATAGACCCAAACCCTAGAGCTGTGCATAAACCCTAAACTATAGACTCTAAATCTAACATCCAAAAATCAAGACCTTAGACCCTAAGCTGTCGTAACACCTCATCTTTCTGACAAGCCGTTACTCAGTAGTAGACATCACGAGGCACACTAAGCTAGTTGACAACTGAACATCTGGATCTTGCCACGCGGGCACGGCGAGAAAACAAGAAAACATTCAACTCGTTTAATGAAAGAGATAATATTTAAAGTTTTAAAACCCAAAATGTTATGAACCAAAACCCAAGAAACACACAAATTCAACAAAGCTCATCATTTTTCACCACTATATATGCATAATTTCAATCAATTTGTTCAAAATCACATGAAAAATGACAAACTCGTAATCCTAGAATTCAAAACTTATTCATATTAGAAGAAATTTTACTCATTTAAGATTAAAATCAACCTTACATTTATGAAAGGGGTTGAAGTCTTTGAAATTTGATTACAAATCATATAGGAAAGTACAAAAAGAAATGGCCTCACAATTTGTTGCGTTTTCTGCTATCGAAGCATTACAGAGAGGGAGGGTGATGGAAAGATTGGATTTTTTTTGAGTCAGGACTTCTCTACAAATTACTTAAATTTTGTGTTGTTTTAGTATATTTAGTGTGTTGTGAATAGTAAGCCCCTTCTAAAAATTATTAAAATTATACTCCCTCCATTTCAAAAAACATGGCCTTTTAGACAATTCACGCATATTAAAGAATTTTCATATTACCTAAACTACCCTTGTACCATAATAACAATCATAACTAAAAGTTATGCATGTTGTTTATCAAAAAGAAAAAGCATGCTTGCATGTTCTACTTTTTCAATAATTGAGGTTATCATGAGGGGCGTATCCGGAAAGAAGAGGGAAAAAATATAAAATGGTCATGTATTTCGAAACAACCTAAATTGTCTAAAAGACCATGTTTTTTGAAACGGAGGGAGTACAATAGTTTTAATGATATAATATTAGTTTGTATATTTTAAAATAAAAAATAATTTATATTACTCAACATCTTATATATATTTATATTTCAACCCATAAATTTTTTGACAGATCTGCTGCCGCGATCAGGTCGAGTTAGGTTTTGGGGGGTGTAGTTGCAATCCAATAAAAACATTTCATTTTGATTGTAGTGCTCCCCATTGAATTGCATTCAAACGACTCTTTTTATCGTCGTTTAAACACTACCCATATAAACATACAAATCAATGTTAATTAAACTACCGGCCCGGACAACGTCGGGCGTATATCTATGATTATTAAAGAACTAGACATCTACTCTCGGCGTTGCTCGGGACGATTATTCAATATTATTTTGATAGCTTTGTATGATTGTTGTTTATATCTATGATTTCAATTATTTTATTAGCATCAAATAAGCATAGAAGAAAGACAATAGATTAAAACTCATTTGTTCAGGGAACCGCCTGTAGCACTATTCTTAGACCGATCGATATCGATCACATGGCGCAGGTTAGTTGAGTAGTTGTTAGAATTCGTTTCTGGTGTCGTTCTTGGGGTTTGGTTCATAACATTTTGGGTTTTAACACTGTAAATATGATCTCTTTCATTAAACAAGTTTGATGTTTTCTTGTTTTCTCGCCATACCCGCGTTGCAAGATCCAGATGTTCAGTTGTCAGCTAGCTTGGTGTGCCTCGTGATATTTACTACCGAGTAACGCCTTGTTAAAAAGAAGAGGTGTTACGACAGATTAAGGTCTAAGGTCTTGATTTTTAGATGTTAGATTTAGAGGCTAGAGTATAGGATTTATGCTCTAGGGTTTGGGTTTAGGGGTTTGGGTTAGATTTAGAGTCTACATCACTACTTTCTTTGTAAAACGTACAACACTTATCTATTGGATTATTAAATCAAATAATTCTTGAATGACACTAAATATTTATATGAGATTTATACCCTCAACTTTGTATTGCTATTTTTATTGGTATTTCAATTGGAGGATAGTAAACAAAAATATATTTAACATATTAGTTTAATAAAATAAAGATGTGGTGTTTATATATAGTGGTAGAATTTGCTACCATTGATGGTTATTTAAAATTTATATGACATTTAATATAATGATTAAAAGTATTATTATATGGTACTTGGTTTTAAAACAACACTTATCTATGGGATTATTAAATAAAATAATTCTTGCATACCACTAAATATTTATATGAAATTTATACCATCACCTTTATATTATTATTTTTATTGGTATTTCAATAGGAAGATAGTAAACAAAAATGTATTTAACATATAACTTTAATAAAATAAAGATGTGGTATATGTATAGTTGTAGAATTTGTTAACCTTGATGGTTAATTATTAAAAATCTATATTGTATATTAAAGCCGAGGAATTTCGAGCCTCCACGTTAATTTTGGCCTCACCCCATTTTAAATTCATTATAAATCAATTGTCTATCCTTATTAATTTTACAAATAAAAAATTCTTATATGTATCTATCTATTTACCATATAATGATATAGATTAAAGTTCAATAGTGAACAATTAAATATGAGTGAACAAGTGAACAATTGTAGGCCTTAAGATGCTATTCCAATGGATGGTCCAGATTACATATCGAAATTTGACCCAAATTCAAATTTGAATTTCATCCCTTAATTATAGGGAGTGTTAATTAATTTTCGGATTTATAGAAAAATCACAAAAAGAAATCCCTTAATTATAGCAAGTGTTACTTAATTTTCAAATTTCAACTCAATCTCGTAATTATAGCAAGTGTTAATTATATATTGGATATCCACACGTCTTGTACGAATTATTAAATATATATACATGTTATAGTCTTGTATATACATCCTGGGATCATTATATACACTATATTTACAGTATTCCGGGAGAATTCGTTTTACGATTAAAATATGAATACAAATCGGTAAATGATGTATTGACATCAATTGAGTCATTTTTTGTCGATGTTGGACAAGTCATATCCATTTAAGCTAAAATGAATCCATCTCATGTATATTAACTGAAATGCTCAACATTTATACATTTTATTTATTCGACGTAGAACTAAAAATACATACGGGGTATATATAGTGATCGTAATTGTATATACACATACATACGGGGTATATGGACGTCAGTTACACAATATATCCACAACAAATTTTGTATGTACATTCCTTAAGTTGGTATATACAACATTAAAGTACATATGTATAGCTCGATCGGTAGAAATAGGTTGCATAAACAATCCAGCCCCAACATATTGTTTATATACAGTCATAATAAAGTCATATACATTCGTACTGTACATATATACAACAATAACAACATGGTATAAAGAGGCCACAATCACAATATATCCACAAAAAATTTGGTATATACATTCTTTATGTCGACATGTACAAGTGTACTGTACATATATACATCTTTATATGAATAGATAGGTCACATTAAAAGCACCAATAAATACGTATATACATTCCTTAAGTGTTCATATACATTTCATCTGTACGTATATACGTCTTGATCCCTAGGAATAGGTCACATAAATAATGTAACAACATAAATCTTCGTATATACATACATCAGGCTGTAACATACATTATTATTATACATATGTACATCTTCATCTGTAAGAATAGGCTAAATAAACGATTTACACATGTAATAACGATATATACAAATTCAAAACACTCATATACACGATATAAAAATTATATACACATATACCTGATGCCATATTTATGCGACGTGGTGGTATCTTATGTATTCCGGCGGCTAATAGGTGGCCGGCGTAACGCATGTAGCCACAAATAACAAAAGTCACAATCAAAGATGAAGGTAGACGGTTTTATGTAGCGAGAAGGTAATATGCGATGGCGGAAATTATGTAGAGAGAAGGTAATCTGCGATGGCGTATATACCTGTGGTGGCGAGAAGGTAATATGCGATGGCGGAAATCTGCGATGGCGTATATACTTGTGGTGGCGAAATTCTATAGCGAGAGGGACGTCTGCAATGGCGGAAATCGGCTATGGAGGACGTCTGCAATGGCGACGTTGAGGTCTGTAATGGCGGGAATCTGAGATGGAGGACGTCTGCAATGGCGACTTCTGCAATGGCGACGTGGTGGAAATCTGAGATGGAGAACGTCGGCAATGGCGATTTTGGTGGTTGCAATGCTGTGATTTTTTTTATGCGTGTTTTGATTTGGAATAATTGTGATTTGGGTGGTTACAAAATATGGGAGAGAATCTCTCTAATTTTGGTTTTTTATTTCTATTTTCTTATTAATGAATATTGAAGACACCCATCCAGCCATCCATTACAAATCTCATCCGTAGGATGAGATTTGTTCACTTGTTCTCTATAGAAGGTTGTTCACTATAGAACCTACCTCTATATATATATATCAGAATAATAATATCTATAACTATAATCCTTATTAATTTTACAAATTAAAATTCTCATGTATCTATCTAATTACCATATATTGATATATCAGAATAATATCTATATTAATAGTCTATCAAAATAATATCCTATATTTATAAACTATCGAAATAATATCTATCTGTACAATCTATATTTATCTAATTCCCATATACTTACTCCATTCAAGATTAATTGGTCTTTTAAGTTTGCACAAATATTAAGAAGGTTTAACCTTGACTAAATTACCCTTCACTTATTTACGCACCCATTTCTATGTTGTAAGTTGATGCAATTTAGTTACCTGTTTTCTTTTCGGTAAAAGTCCGAATATAATTTCATTATATTAGGGTAAAATGGGTAAGATAGTTGGCAAATATGTAAAACGTTAATACATCTTTTGGAAAGCTAGAATGTCAATTATATTTGAACGGGGGAGTATTAATATATCAAGATAATATCTATATTCATAATCTATCAAAATAATATCTTATATTTATGAACTATCCAAATAATAACTATTTATATAATTTATGAATACCATATTAATTAAGAAAATATTTAGATTCATCATTAAAAAACAATAAATATTAGCACATGAATGGATTTATCTACATGAAAAATAAGACAAATACGATCTATTGGGATATCGGTAGTATATTTTATATTTTAGGCTGGTTGGTAAGAAAAATCAAGTATTGATATTAGGAGAAACTTATAAATAAGAAAATATACTACGATCAAAATTTATATAGAAAAAACAAGTTAATTCGGATTCAATATATAGCAGTACTATCATTGCATAATTTATTCAAAATAATTTTAATATTTAAGAAATTGTCGTACAAGGTACGAAGGGTTAATGTATTCAAAATAATTTTAATATTTAAGAAATTGTCGTACGTGGTACAACGGGTTAATCTAGAAATACAAAAATTTATATATAATTTTATTATTTTAACGAAGGGGATGATGTGACGCAATGTGGTGGAGGAATTTGTTTCCGCTTTAGTAGATATTAATAGATAATTTTTTTTTTTATTTTTATGTAACATGATTCAATTAAAATCAAGTGTACTTATTTTTTTCCAACTAATTGTATTTGGGTGTGGTTCAGGTGAGAATGAATTTCAACCCCATATATATGTAAAATATGAAAGTATATATACTTTCATAATTTTTTTAAACACGAGAGATAAAAATAAAGTTATTATGAATATGTTAATACTCCCTCCGTTTCAAAATACATGACCATGTGGACATTGCACATATATTAAGAAAAACATGTTATTCCTATATTACCCTTATCAAATGTAGAGTTAATTATTTGTGTTAGAGAAATATGAAAAAGTGCAATGATTATGATAAAGATAATTATTAGGGGTATAAATGAAAAGAAATGGAAAAAAATGTGAAATGGTCAAGTATTATAAAACAAGAAAAAGTGAGCATATGATCAAGTATTTTGAAACGGAGGGAGAATAAGTTAAGTAAAATTTAATAAATATAAATTTATTTAATATTAACGATAAAAAAAATATGGTTCGAAAAAAGGGGCTTTTATTTTAAAATTATTTTTAAAATTCGAATTTATTAAATTATTTCTCACATAAATAGATTAAAAAGGTAATTAAAAAGATAAAGTAATTAACATGTATCTTTTATGGAAGGAAAATTTAGAGATAGATAATATTGCTTTAAAGATAGATATTAGATGGGTAAGAAAAAAGATAAAATTAAAAATCAGATAATTAAAGAAATTTTAAAGATAAATAGTAAGACTTGAAAGATAGATATTAGATAAGTAAGAAAAAAGTTAAAATTAAAAATTGGATAATTAAGAAACATAAAAGATATAAAATTGTTAATAAAGTGGGGTCAAAATCACAGTAGTGGCTCGAAAACGGCCGTGTTTTATAATATACTAGATTATTGCCCGTACCCTGTACCGGCTATATGGGACACGAATCACGATCGATAATAAAAATTTTTGACGTATTCTTCAATTAATAGAAATGAATAATAATATTATTAGGAATTAGATATTAATATCGTCTTTTTTAGCCGAAATCATTATAATATTTTGTTAATCCATAATCGTGATTTGATGTTAAGAATAAATATAAATATAAAATTAATATAGTATGACTTAAAAAAAAGTATAGATAAAATACTATCATATTATTTCAAAATATATTTGATTAATTAAAAAAATCATATGTGATACGATATGAAATTTCAAATGAAATATTTTATCAACATATATATTTTTATAAATAATGAGATTTTTAAATGATGATGAAAATCAAAAATTAAATTAATTATGAATTATCTATACTATATATTAAAGTCGGGGAATTTTGAACCTCCACATTAATTCTAGTCCCGCTTGATTTAAATTTTTTTTTTCAACTCAAATAGATAATAACAACATTGTATCTTTTATTTTTCTTAAATATTTAATCTTCAAATATATCTTTAAAGTCATACTATCTATCTTTAATTTTATTTTCCTTAAATAATTTTATCGTCTTCCTTAATTGTTTGATATTTTTGATTTTGTAGAGCCTTTAATACCGAGTGTATACGGATGGCTTCCTTCCTAAAAAGAGCTAATTGGTAAATGATAATGAAGGACGATCATTCAAATATTCTATTGTATGTGTTCAAGCATATTCTTCTTTAAAATTCTAAATACATAAAAATCAATATCAATATCTACTATAATCTATTATTACTATATAATAAATCAGAAGCAAATTCCGTCATCTTATTGCGTCACATCACGCCTTTATTGAAAAAATTACCTTATCAATCTTAATTTTAACTTAATCTTATACATATTTAATTAAAATATTAGTTCTATCTTAAATCTTGAGTTGCTTTCTATCCTAATGTACAAATCTCAATCTTATTATTATATGGTTACCTATTTAGTTAATATATTAATTTATCCTGGATATTTGAATTAAAAAATCAATCTTACCCATTTACTTAAATATTATATTCATAATAAGTATTATTTTCGTAAATCAATATATACTTCTAAACCTGAAGCAGTTAAGGGCAGTTTTGTCATGACGTATTTATAAACCACCCATCCTATTTTTAATAACTGATTTTAATCAAAAATTTCTATCCATTTATATAATTACTATATTACAATTAAACACGTCATATCTATACGTAATATATCTTTATTTAACGATTTTTAATAACTGATTTTCATCTTAATTTTCTATCCATTATGTAGCAAAAGATAAGTTGTAGCCTATTTATATACATATACATTGTACGTAGGTGAACTACTTTGCAATCACAATGACCTACTTGAATTATACGTAAGGGATACAACTCAAGCTCTAACTTTACATATAAGATCAATTCCAAGGTGATATCCCAACCGTAAGTCCATCTTTAATTTTATGTTTCATCTACTATATATGATGATAAATTAATACTTAATTATTATTGTACGTACATGAATTCTACTATGCTGATAGGTTTTGCATCATAAGATTCAATAGTAGAAACTTATCAATTATTAGAAGGTTTTAGGTGAATGTTTATTTTTGCGGGAACAATGATAAACTATCATTGTTCAAATACAATTTGCAAGAATACAAAAATATAAAGGTAATTATTTAAAAATAAAAACATAAAATTTAATTTTTGTACTCCATATTATTATTTATTTTATATAGCATATTATATTTTGTTTATATCGGCCCGATAGATTGGTCAATGCTCGTGGTCCTGCTAGAATTTTTATACTATATAACTTGCATTAAAATAAAATACTTATTATCTTGCATTTTAAAAAGTTTTATTTGAAAGTAAAGATTATAATTCATTACTTATATTTTTTTTGTAAAGAAGATAACTATAAAACTTATAAATTACAATATATATCTAAAAAAAGTACATTTATTGTCTTTTATGTCATTAGTATGAAATAGAAAAAATAAATAATATAGTGTTACCTTAGAAAATAAAAGTTAAGAAAAAAAACTTAAGAAGTTTTCATAATAAAGTTATAAAAGTTAATTCAAAGTTAATGGCAAAAATCATTAAGAAAATCTGTGATAGTCTAATCTAAAATAGAAAGTAAATGAAAAATCGTTTGAAAATATGTATTACGTAAGATAAGATAAAGAATTTACCATCCATATTTGTTTTGCCTATGATAAGATTAAAATATAGTGTTTATAGTTTAATACTTATATAATTTTGGTATCTATATTGCTCAGGTCAAATATCAAAGATAAAATATTTTTGGTATCACAATAATCCAAAATATCAAATATGTATAGCGATGATTTTATAATTTTATAAAAAACATTTCAATGTAATAAGAATAAAACTATTAGTTAAGTCAATTTGATGAGTCGATTATTTTGATTTCGAATTACGTACAAGATTGAGATATTGTATATGAAGAATAAACCTATTGATCAAATTTGATTGAGATACTTAATTTATAAATTCGTAATTTTCACAATATTTTTCAGATTTAAATAAATTATACATTTATTTTATAATATTTATAGCATATATAAATTAATAATTTTAAGTTTTATTTGAAAAAATCCCGGGCAAGGCCCGGGGTTATAACTAGTTTGTTCTAAAATTTTCTTAAATTCATCATTAGTATCAAATTTTACCACTATACTAGCCTAACCTGTCGTGTCATGCACGAATATTATATTTAAAAATGTTAAAATTAATATTAGATATATTTTAATTGATTATTGCTATTAAAAATATTATATAGACTTTATTGTATAAACATGTTTTTGAAATTCATATAACCTGAATAATATGTATTAACCTATTGTTTACACTTGTTTATATATTTTAATAAAACCTTATTATAAGAATATACATTGATATTTTACTTAAAAATTTTATATTAATAATGATTTAAATATAAAAGAAATTTTTTATAATGTTTCATCATTTGATAATTGATAAAGTTTATTATAGTTTAATAGAAAATGTAGGAAACCACAATTTTACTTGTATCCATAGAAATAGGTTGAATCGATTATTTAAAAGTTATGCTTAATTTGAATGTGAAAGAGTTATCCTTATATTTGACAAAAGTTTTGTTAAATAGATGAGAAGAAATTCAATAGATAACCTTTATACTGCAAAAAATAAAAATTATTTTTTTAGATATGACTGAGGTATGGTCGAAATAAATGTGGAGGCTCAAAAATGACCATATATATGTGTGTATTAAGAAAATAATTGGCATTTATATAATTTACAATAATCGAGGGATTCTTATGTAAATAAGTATAAATTTTCAAAAGATATTCATGATTATCTATATTATTTGACTCAAAATTCAAGTTTATTATTCAGATTGACAAAAAGAAGTTTACAAAAAAGTTGTTAAAACAGGAATTTTAAAGATAGATATTTATGACCCGTATCCTTATCTACAAAATTTACTTGTGATTATGAAACAACGTAATCTATGTGCTTTATGGTGGGTGTGTGTTATTTGTCTATCTTTTGAAGAAAGAAATTTCAAAAATAAATAGTATTGCCTTAAAGATAGATATTAGTTGAGTAAGAAAAAAGATAAAATTAAAGATTAGATAATTAAGCAAAATAAAAAATATAAAGTTGTTAATATCCATTTATATTGATTACCAAAAAAATTACATGATTAAAATAACATTAAACTCAATATATAAAGCGGGGCCAGAAGCAACGTGGTGGCTCGAAAACGGTCGGCTTTTATAATATATATATATTGATTGATTGATTTACGCCACATTGTTTTATTAAAATAATGTATTAAATATTTATTCTATCATATCATATTGAAATCCAATAATAATATTAATAAAAAAGATTAGATGATTTATCTACCCTAAATATATCTGTAACATTACACATTGATTATATTTTAGATAAAAGATAGATTTCTTATTAAGATGATGATTCATTAATATATTTATTGGATATTTACATACTTCTTATTTAATTTTTTTTTACAACATAATAGCATATATACAAGATAATTTGATTTGATTTTTCTTATCTTATTAAATATTCTTTATATTTTAAAATATGATACTATATGAATCCAAATTTTTATTTTGAATTATTGATTTATTTATATAAATTATTTTATGCAATTTAATCAAAATTTTAAAAGTTTTTTTATCAATTTTTAATAAAATTTAATAATGCATCTCATCTTATTGCAATCTTCTTCGATATATATATGTTTACGTATGTATAACAAATTAATATATAGATAAAATATTTTTTGTATAAATATTTGATGATATAGGAGAATTATGTTTTTTTATAATCTAAACGTTATGTACCATTTTATAAGAAACTATATATGTGATAATATTTGTAATTATTATAGTGAATTCATATACAAGATAATACAAACAAAAAATATCCCGAACAAGGTGCGGATCATTTGCTAGTTTAACCAAATCTTCTAGAAAAATAGACTTGTATCAATAATAATCTTTTTTGTCATAAAATGAATATTTTAATAGATCTTATAAATTTATAGTTAATTTAATAATAGTAGATTTATATCAATATAATTTATAAATGAAAATTATAACCCAAATTTAGTTTATATATTTTTAAGATATTTTTCAAATATATTTTTAGATATATGTAGCTTAAATTATAAGTTGATGGGACAAAAACAGATTTACAAAGAAACATGGAGAATGTATATAATTATAAAAATACAAAAAAAAATTCAGAGCGACAAATAAATTTAACAAATTAATTATAAATTTGATTTTATATAAAAAATGTCTAAACAAATAGTTGAAAAAGATAGAAATTAGGTCAAAAAAGATAAAAATTAGAAAAAGAAGAAGATTGATGATAGACAATTAATAAGAATAAGAAAGACTTTAAAAGTGTTTTTCTAAATTTATTTTCTTAAATGGAGTGGGGTCAGAATTAACGTGGAGGTTCGAAATTCGTCGGCTTTAATATATAGTATAGATATAGATAGATATTGATTGATTGATTATGGCATTGCTACATGTGAAAGTATAATTTCTTCTAAAAAGTATACTTTCATTTTTTTGGAATTGATGAAAATGAACTATATTTTATCAATTTTGAGGGAATGAAAGTATACTTTCCCCCAAAACTCTTAAGATATATATATATATATATTAAATCATATGACTACGAGTAGATTAATTCATTAATATATAGGTTATCTTTGTTCTTATTTTCAAAGTGGAATTCCCAACGATTTCTTAAAACTAAAAAGTGCTATTTAGGCAAATGTATGGCAATGCCGTGTCCAACGATGAATTAATTAGATGTTCTCACTGGCTTGGTTTGTTAGTCTGTGACAACGGCATGGCAATGATGGCTGTTGCCTTGCACGACTGTTGGTGGATCTTCTGAAGCTCTCGGAAAGCTGATATGCAATTTCTACAAGAAACAACTCTTTTAAACAGAAACAAGACCATCAACTTCTCTTCTTCCTTATTCTTCTCCGGTGGTTTCGATAAGTTGATCAAAGGGAAGAGTACATGACAATGGAGCTCGGATGATACTGAAGATCAACATTCACAAATTTCAATAAATCATATCCAATAATAATGAAGTCAGCAAGAACAGGGGCAGCAACCAAGGAAAATCTTACGACGCTGAACAATATATACAAAGACCTAAAAACATTCCGACTAAAAAAAAAGACCTAAAAACATAAATGAACAAGAAAGAAACAGCAGCTGTAATTTGAATTTGAACACCAAAGAATCTATACTCTAATACTGTGTTGTTATTTCCTGACCGATCTCCTTCCCTTGTTCAACCTTCCCTTCAGGCAACAGCTCATTGGCCACATCATAAGTCGCATGAAGACCCACAAACACATAGTAGATCAGCATCACAGCGCTACAAGCAAAGAACCTCACAAAGGCCTGATACCCCAAGGATCCAATCAGGAAAATGTTGATCCCAATCGACAACGACGGCAGCCACGGCACAAGAGGGACACCCCAAACTTTCGGGGTACGCACCTGAGGAAGACACTGCAGCACCAATGTACCCGAAAACCAGACCACACCACACACCACATAGCCAATCCATCCACTAATGCCCGAGTTCCAAATCACACTGACACCAATTGAAGAGCCAAACACCAGGAGCAAACAGGCCAAGAATTTAGCCAAGCCTTGTGCAGGAGTCACATCCTGCATATAGTATCGCCTCACGAGCAATGCGACCGCCATTAGCATAAAGATCAGGAGAGTGCTGAAAGACATCACGCTTGATAAGACGTCTAGGCTTGAGATGAAGGCAACAACGGAGCTGGTTATTGTGGTCAGCAATGTTGCATAGATGGGAGTTCCGGTTCTCGGGTGAACGAGGGCGAACCAAGGCGGGATCATGTGGGCCCGGGCGATCTGCGTAGTGTACCGAGCTTGTCCCATGGATCCCACCAGCAGGCTAGTCGACATTCCCTTGATTGCACACACGGAGACCAGGTACTTGGCCCATTTCATACCAATGCTGTCGAAAACCGCCGAGTAAGGAGCATTGATGTCGATCTGAGTGTACTTCTGCATCATTGTGAGCGACAATGACATCAAGCAGTACAGAACGGTGATGATAGACATGGAACCCACAAGGCCTAGGGGAATGTCTCGGGAGGGCTTCTTGGTCTCCTCAGCCATGGTAGCGACCATGTCGAACCCGGTGTAAGACCAGTAGACGACCGCGGCCGCCCGAAAGACGCCTTGTGCGCCGTGAGGGAAGAAGGGGACTAAATTGGAGGATTTGGAGTGCACAAACCCTACGGCGATGACGAAGACTATGACCAGGGAGCTGAAAATTGAGGAGATCCAGTTGAGGACAGAGGTGCCTCTGGTTCCGGACATGGCGATGCCGTTGAACACCAAGAGGACGCCCACGGCGACGGGGTCCAGGAGGTTGAATCCGTCGGCGAATCGGTCGATTTTGAACCGGAAAAAGTCGGAGTCGTTCTTGATTACGGAGGCGAGGTAGGAGGACCAGGAGCGGCCTAATCCGGCGGCGCCGACGACGGCCTCGAGGAGGATGTTGGCGGCGGCGAGGAAGGCGACGAGGTCGCCGAGCTCGATGCGGAGGAAGGAGAAGGATCCGCCGGCGACGGGGATGTCGACGGAGAACTCGGCGTAGGTGAAGACGGAGAGGAGGGCGGAGGAGCCGGCGACGGCGTAGGAGAGGGCGATGGAGGGGCCGGCGTGGAGGTGGGCCTCTTGGCCGGTGAGGGTGAAGATGCCGGAGCCGACGACGGAGCCGAGGCTGAGCCAGATGAGGTCCCACCAGGTGAGGCAGCGTTTCAGGGGGTTCTCGCTGGTTTTGGGGAGGGAGAGGAGCTCGTAGTCGTCCGAGGAGCGGTGGAGGAGGCGGTTGCGGAGGCGGGGGAGGGTTTCCGAGACGGCGGCTTTATAGGACGAGAGTGACGAGAACGAGGCCTCCGGGTAGAAGTCCTGCTTGCTCAATCGCCAGTAGCTTCGCCGAAAGCCTCCCCCGCCTCCGGATCCGGATCCGGTTGGTTCTGGTTTGGAGGCCATTGGAGGAGGCGGGTGCGATTTTGGAGTGGAGAAAAGATGGGGGTTTTGAAAGAGGGGTTTTCCGGATTTTTTTATTCGGGGAAATTGGAGCACGTTGAATTCGTTCGCGATTAGAAAAAGCGGTCAAAGGGCGTGTTGACTGCGGAGTCTGTTGGGCCGAACGGATTCGATTAGATTCTCACTGAATTCTACCGGCTAATCAAAAAACGTAGTACGTAAACGATTTAATCGTTTTATTGGTTCGACGTAGGTTCCGCTCCCGTTACTTTCAGAGACACAACTGCTTAACCAGGACTAAAAAACTACTCTCTCCGTTTCAATAAAGATGTCGTTTCAGCCTTATACATAGTATTTTTTTAAGGAGTTTTTTTTTTACCTAGTTTACCCCTATTTAACCATAATAAAGTAGCAATACTTCAACGTCTTTCCTCTTTTTCTGTCAAAAAGGGGAAGAGTAGTATAGGAAAAAGTGGGATAAAATGTTAAAAAGACATGTTTTTATGAAAAATCCAAAGTGGGCTAAAACAACATATTTATTGAAACGGAGGGAGTATATATTAAAGTCGGGCGGCGGTCCCCTGGACATAGTCTTTTTAGGCAGTGGCCGTTTAGTCCACGGTCCAACTTTCAACCCTTCACTTTAATTCCGGCTGCATCTTATGTTTAAAAAGTTGAATTAAAAAAAAATTATGGTCTAATTTCTATCTTTCCATCAAATATATATCTTTTTCAACTCATTACTTACCCTTTCCCTTTTGTAAATCCAAATTATAATTAATTTTTTAAATCTTATTTGTAACTACAATTTAATTTTTACAATCACACTAGCTTAATTATAATGTTCTCTTTCCATAGTATTACTCGTATGAAGCAAAACAATTTCTTAGAATTTCAAATGATAAACATGTTCAACGCATAAACTAACATATATTTTTAGCAACAAAGGGCACACTCCCATATACAAGAATTGAGTTGTCGTTAATGACTTGTACAAAAGGGAAAAGGCAAGGAACATTCTCCTAGATTTCATAAGAACCATTAGTCAGAACCAATGAGACACCCGCATGTGACGGGATCTTCTTAATCAATGTGGCGACACAACCAGGCCGGCTATGATGCACCCATCTCACCCACATGCTATCCCTCTTATAATGATAGCCTAGGTCAAAGGAGAATCACGCCGCAATCAAGAGCCTCATCCACTCCAAGGTACCTATGATGCACCCATCTCACCCACATGTTATCCCTCTTATTATGAATGTGCTAAAAATTCTTAACCATCAAGAACTTGTTCCAAATTTCAAGCTCCAAAAAGCCAAGACCACTCTCTCTCTTCGGCAAGCAAACATCAATCCATCTCACACGAGGCCTTTTCCGAACGAAATTCCGGCAAAGAGAAATCAAGCTATTGAGCACCATGGTAGGAATCGGCAAGATGGAGAGCCAAAAACCCTCATAATCTTGGAGAACCGAGGGAATCAACTCCCTTATTCCGGTAAAGGAGATGCTCTTTTTGGACCAAGCATTGAGAAATCCACCAATCTTGTCAATGAGAGGCTTATAGTGGATGACTAGAAAGCCATGGGGGCTAATGGGAATTCCCAAGTACCGAAAGGGGAAGGTACCAGCCTTGAAATCGGTGGCATCAACAATGGAGGCCCTTTCATGATCTTAGACCGAGGCAAGGAAGATGGAAGACTTGCCCACATTAATGGCCATTCCGGACATCTCCTCAAGAAGCTCCTTTGCCCACATAATCACTCATGCTTCATTTGCATCATAACATTTTCCCCTTTAGCAGTGTCGAGACCTTGTAGTCAGCATTTGTATTTTCGTATGATTTGGTTTGTTTCTTAGTTTTAGTTTAGAGGGCCTACTTGTCTCAAACTCTCACAATTTTGATGAAACTGGAAGGCGCTTATTGAGGTCTTATTCTTAATCAAACGAGAGAGGAATTCCATGTAAATCACAAAAGGCAAGGAGAGAGCGGCTCACCTTGTCAGAGGCCACGTTTTCCGGGGAAGAAGCCATGAATGCCCTTATTGATATTGATAGATTAAGTAGTTGAGGACACTCCATGATCAACTCAACAAATCTCAAAGGAAAGCCAAGGCTGGTAAGAAAACCGAAGGAACTTCTTAGAGATGGTGTCATAGGCCTTGACAAGGTCCGCATTCAAGATGCAATGTCTTGTGTCCCTCTTCATATTATATCTTCTCAACAACAATAGAACAAGGAGCACATGCGGAAATCGACCCTCAAAAAAGGCATTTTGGGCGGGGTCAATGAGAGAGGCAAGGCACCTGCTAAGCCTAAGAGTCATGATCTTGGAGATGATATTATAGACCACATTGTACAAAAATAGGCCAGAAATGCTCCATATGAGAAGGCCCCTTAACCGTGGGGATAAGAGCAATAATATTATGATTGGGTTTCCGGAGAATCATACCATTAGAGAAGAATTCCTTGACTGTATGAGACACCTCGCCCCTAGTGATGGCCCAAGAGGCTTTGAAGAACTTAAAGGTGAAGCCATCGGGACCGGGGGCCTTGTCATCTTTGATCTCACAAATGGAGACCGAGACTATCAACAATCAACATAGATCTTTCCAACTCATAAATCACGGCACCGGGAACAAACTAAGCCAGATTTGGCTCGGTAATAGAGACCTCCGAGCCAAAGAGACCTTAGAAGAAGGCCATAGACTCACTAGCCACCGTGGACGGGCACCCATCATGCATAGTGATTAAGGGAATGTGATTGCACCTCCGAATAGCCCTCATCAAGGCATGAAAATACTTGGAGCATCTATCACTTTTTAGCAAATACTTGGCCTTGGCTTGTTGATGAAGAAAACTTCCCTCGACCTCATTCAATCTCTTGGCCTCAACTTTGGCACTCTTTACTGCCCTCTTAGCACCCAAGGAAGTGGGATTCAACCGAATCTCTTCAAGGGCATTAGCAAGACCAAGGTTGGCCTCGACAACCCTCGAAGAAAGGTGGCTAATCTCCGACTTGTTGAGGCTTTTCAAAGGTGCCTTCATGCCTTGAAGAAGCTTGCAAAGGCGGTATTGGTAGGTGCCTAGGGTATGAATCATCCACCCCTCCCAAACCTCATCAATGAACTTAGGGTGGTCCACCCACATGTTGAAGAACTTGAAGTACTTCTTACCATTATTGGTAGCCCTACACAAAGAGACAACACCTGGTTTGTGATCGGAGAGATGCCATACGTCCGGGAAGTTAGCACGACAATAAAAATCAAGATTGAACCATTGATGATTTACCATAACCCGGTTTTTCTTGCTCCAACCGGTGTGGTTGGTTAAAGTGAAGGGATTGCAACTTGGGCTAGGTACATCAAAGAGCCCGAGTCTTTGGCAAGCCTCAATCATATCCTTGCATTTATACATAGTAACCGGCTTCCCATTGAATCTCTCCTCCTTGGCAATGACATTGTTGAAGTCACCCAAAACAGTGCAAGGCAACATGAGCCTCTAAAAGCTCCTCTGCTCTAGCCTAAATCGGTCTTTACTCCACAACACTATGAAGACCATACACAAACCAAGTGTCATACTTCACACCAGTGGTCTTACAAGAGACGAGACAACCAATATGTTGAACAAACACCCCTACAATATCCACAACCACAAAGGTCAGATCCCATATGACAATAATCCTCCCACGGGCATCACGATGAAAGTTCGAACCAATCTCCCACCCGAGGCCAAGTGGCTAACCACACTACTCAAATCAAAACCTCCACACTTAATCTAAAAAATGCCACATACCTTGGGATTATAATCACGAATAACCTTCCTCAAGCCATTTTGTATCCGGGGATGACAAAACTCCTTACCGTTCCATGAGATCAGGCGCGGCCCTGGGCAGGTGCAAGCTGTGCACCTGCACAGGGCCTCTATTTTGTGTGGGGCTCCAAGTTCAAAATATTGATACATGAAAAAAACAAACACCTATAAAGATTAGTAGTTCAATTGGCGTAGTGGTTAGACCACCTGCATTTCTTACCTATTAAATGAGGGTTCGAACCTCCATGCCCTCGAATAACATTTCTTTTTATCACAAACCCAATACTTAGCCTTTTTTTTGGTTGGAACCAATACTTAGCCTTTAATTCTTGCATTTATGTTACGGGGGTTTGGGTTGTCTTGTCTGTAAATCTTGTATTTATGTTATGGGGGTTAATTTGGGCTTGTATTTACAAGAAGGTTCATGATCTCCTCTAATTTTATATAAAGCTAATTTTTTAGCATTTTTTAATTTAAGAAACTATTTTATGTGAAAAAAAAAGATAAAAATAAAGTTTTTTTTTAAAATCTTTTTAGATATAAACAAATGTGCCCAATGCATGGTTATTTGTTAGTTAGTTTATGATAATGTAAGTACCTCTTGATAATTATTGGTTAGTCATTAAGTTAGATTTGAATATTAAAATTTTATACAGGGCCTCACAAAACCATTGACCGTCTCTGCATGAGATGATCCTCATTGAGGCACCGACTTGCCCTTCTTCTCGTCGGCACCAAACACAACTTGTCGAGAACTTTTGTAGATCTTGTACCCCTTGGTGTCCATTTCAGTTGAGCTTTTAAGGCCAATGACCGTTTCAGTTTTGCTCACCCTTCTTGGTCCTCTTCTCCTCGGCTTTGGACTTGACCATCTCAAAAAGTGGCTCCTCATGATGGCTCCCACCTCTTCCATCCTCGTCTGAGTTGACCGAGAAATCGTCATCATCCTCCAAACCCCTTAACATTCCATGAGATGATCCTCATTGAGGCGCCGACTTGCCCTTCTTCTTCTCGGCACCGAACACAACTTGTCGAGAACTTTTGTACTTAGATCTTGTACCCCTTGGTGGCCATTTCAGTTGAGCTTTAAGGCCAATGACCGTTTTAGTTTTTCTCACCCTTCTTGGCCCTTTTCCCCTCAAAAAGTGGCTCCTCATGATGGATCCCACCTCTTCCATCCTCGGCTAAGTTGACCGAGAAATTGACATCATCCTTCAAGCTAGCAACCTCCTCCTCCGATGAAGACACTTTGAGATTTGGATCAACCTCTTCCTCACTCTCATCATGTGTTCCACTCCCACTAAGAGAATCATTCTCACTTTCTGTTTCCCCCCAAATTTTGTGCTATTATAATCATCTAAGGAAGGATGGATAATACCCTCACCAAGTGTTTCACTTCCATTCAGACCCGATTGTATCCCAAACCTCACCATGTGCTTTCCCTCCCTCAATAACACTCTTAGAGGTTACCATTTCTTTTGGTGCTTTGTTGTTGGAGGCAGCCAAGCCGGCTAACGGGGATATAGGACCCTTCTCGATGGAGTCATTCGGTGGAAGCCTATCCTTATAAACATTAGCACCCAAGGAACCACCATCCCCGACTGGTTTTTCCCCTCTCCAAGCAATTCTCTTTGAGGCCTTGGGACCTTTCTTAGCCTTAAAACCCACGACATCTCTCTTCTCCTTGAAGGAGCAATTTAATTCGGCATGATCAAAGGAGCAAAAATCTTTGCAATACAAAGGCTCATTCTCATTAAGAAAGGTGCAATTAAGAGAATCATCATCATCAAAATCAAGACTAACCTCTGTAGTAGTGATTGAGGCAAAATTAATCTCAATAAGGACACGAGCATGGGCACCTCTTTTCCTTCCATTAGTGATCGGATCCATGAAGAGTAGCTTGCCCACATGAGAAGCAATTTGGCCAAGAACATCCGAAGTCCAATAATCCATAGCCAAGCCATTAATTTGAACACAAAGGGGAATGGATGAAATATCTTTTCTATTGATATAAAACTTGTCGGGAATGTGCTTAGGAATGAGAGGATTACCATGAATGAAGTAAGGTCCTCCCTTAAGCACCGAGCCACAATCTTCTGCCAATACAAAGTTGAATATTATCCAACCTTCCTCCTCTCGATATCTTGAACGGACACCCCAAGTCTTTCTACACTCATTGATCAATAAGTAGCCTGGATGATAGCCAACGCATCAGCCGAGCAAGGACCAACCCCACACCGATTGCCTTGGAAGAGCTTCGAAGCACTTGATGGAAACCCTTGATGAAGTGGAAGGAGTAAACTCGAGCTTACATCCAAGACCGGAATTAATGAATATTTTCTTGAATTTGGCCACCCAAGCATTGGGCCTACCCTCACTGGCGGTGGGAGGGTTCTTGGTCGGACCTTGGTTCATCGGCAAAGGAAAATTAGGCTTGGGCAAAGAAATTCGAGTGCGTGCGAGAGCAATGGCATCAGGCGAAGCATGAGGAGTTGAGGTCGTGCCCAAAGTCGGAGTGGAGGAGCCCGACACCACAGCCGGCGGCGACGCGAGGCTAGGCAATGATGGAAAGTCATCCAAACCACCATCTTCACCCTCGGATAAGATGTTCCTAGCATTGTTAAAGACTTCTTCTTCTTCCACACCTTGAGCCTTAAAAACCATAGCCTTATCTTCGTTGCCTTCGACTATGGCCACTTTAGAGACCACCGTAGCACCATCATCTTCCACCTTTTTACACGTTTTGGATTTCCAACATCTCTTTTGGTTTTCATCGTTGTTGCACACATGGGAGGGAGCAACCACATCTTGAAGGTACTTGCTTAGGTCACCGATTCCATTGGAGGAAGAAGCCTTCCCCATAGCTTCCAAGCTCACTAGAACAAGAACAAAGAGGCCACAAGTGGTGGCTAAAATAGAAAAAGCACCTCTAGCGAGCAAAAGAACCCACCGTGGGTGAGCACAATGGACAGCCGAGACACTCCTATCTTATGGTGGCTCGTGAGGATACTCACCATGAAGGGGAAACAAGGGGATCGTGAGGAGCATCCTTGTCAGAGTGAATCGGGGGAGGTGAAAGGTCACGAAAAGAGGTTGCCAAGAGTGGGTGGGAGTTGGTAGAAGCACCGGCAAACAAGGAAACGAGGAGAGAGGAGAGAGTGTTTAGGAGGCCAAGCGTTTCATTACGATTACTGCCTTGGTTAGAGTTTGGGAAGTCGGACCCCGAAAGCCTAAGGCATCAGGGCTTGCGTAAGGCACCCGATAGCGTAATGTAGTTGACATTGTCGAAGTTGATTGAGGAGTACGATCATCATTTATAATTTGCTTCATAAATAGGGAAAACTAAACTTTTCATTTAGAATTATGGTTGCGATTTTTTATTTAAAAGTGTAAATACATATAGTATCATATTGATTAAGGGTGGGCACGGTCGGTAAATCGAAACTTCGGCTAACCATATAGTAGTTAGCCAAAAACTCGGTTACTAAATTATGATAACCATTACAAAACCATTTGGCTTCCAATTGCAGAAACGAAGACAAAAATGAAATGAATTTAGGACCCGTTTGGTTGTGACGAGGGAAGCAATAACATAAATTGTTTGAAAAATATAAGGAAAAGGAAACGAATTCCCTTACACACAAAAAATATTTGGTTTTAATTATGTGGAAAACGGTTTGAAAAAAAACCCCAAATTCTTTCTCCTGTTCTTTTCCTCCTATCGCCAAAAGAGCAAAATCCTCAATTTCTCCTTCTCTTCTCCTAATCTAAAGCTTTTAGGTTTTTTCCTCCCAAAAATCAAAAGTTTCCAACTCGCCTCCTCATATCCCCCAAATTGTAGCATTTGTTCATCACTTGCCATGTTCTAATGTTGCTTTGGTGTTCGACCATGTTCATCCCCCCAACTAGCTTCTCCTTCTCCTTGCCATGAAGCCCCAAAATCAGCCTCTATTCATGGCTTGTTGCTCGTCCTATAGTTATTGATTTCGTGGTCGATGCGATGGTGGAGTCCAAGGTGGGAGGCAAGAGGTTGGCAACGAAGACACTAGGGAGCGGGAATAACATGTAAGAGAGGTCGGAGGTTATGAGGATGACGAACACGACGGAGAGTTCAGCGGGTGATGACGGGAAAGGGAAAGGTTTTTGTTACTTCACAATTTTTGAGGGGAAATAAAGTAAGAGTTGTTTCTGATTTTAAGGTGAATGAAAAAATGGATAACTTGACTAACAAAAACACTCTACCGAGGGGAATGCAAAGTTGTTTCCGTTTTCCCAGTACAAAATTTGGACCACCAAACGGCGACCTTAGTCTAAATTAAGTTTCATAATATATCAACAACAAATTTCTCTTAATAACACGGTGATCAAATATATTTTCTTAACTTAAGTGCATGTAATACCATATATGGTGATCGAATATTCTATCCGCTTGTATTTCCGTGGTTCAAATTAAACGACCCTTAATGTGGTTTTGATACCCGAATTAAATAAATATTGTCATAAATGTTGCTATTGACCCTTATAAAAAAGTGTTGTTGTCTATCTAGGATTCTAGGGTAACTACAGTTTAATGAATCCAACCGTCCACGAGATATTTTGTGCTCGGTTTGGTAAAAAATCGTTCCGGGTCGATTTGTAAACTAATCGAGCCAAAACAACTTGAAAAGATAAATGAATCGAACATTAAGTGAACACAAGAAAACTCGATTTGTTTGTTCATAAACAAGTTCGACTATATGTTTGTGAACAAGCTCGCCCAAATGTTCATAAACAAGCTAAAATATATATATATAATATTGTTATATAGTTTACCCTATATAAAATGACATGTACACATACTTTATTTTTTAAAAGCGTAGAAGATATAGCCTAATTTTTGTATATATATATATAAACATGTTAGCTCAATTAGTTTGCTCGCGAACAAACTAATTGAGCGGTTCACAAATCAAACTTGAGCTCGGCGAACACTTAAATGAAACAAGCCTAAACAAAATATTGAGCTTGAAACGAGCTCGAACTCGAGTACGCCTATTTCTAAACGAACCAAGCCTAACCGTATAAATTTCGGTTCATCTGATTCCATTAATATTACAACCCCTATGCATAAGTATTATAAAGATCAAACACAAACCTAAGACGGGGAGTCAAATCTTCCACAAAGAAATAATGTGTTTTGAACCTAAAGAGCCGTGTCAACATTGACATCTGAAAGTTACACTAGAGGATCCGTATTTTATAAAAAAAAGTTTCTCTCTCCTCAAAAATTCGCTCCCTTCTCTAAACCTAATTTCCATTCCCCCTTTAGCCGCCGTCTTGCCTCCTTTCCCCCTTTGCCCTGGTTCTTCCTTGGTGTGTTCCATGGCTTATCCCTTCCCTGATTCCCTCTTTGCCTTTGCATGCTCCCTGCCTCCGCGCCTCCTTCCGATGGTGTTCCCGTTGGTTTGCCGGAATGGTCCTGCCGAGGTTCTCGCCTATCTCAACCTTTGGGGTTCTATGAACCCTTCACTCTCTTGCTGGTGGAAGCTTCCCCAGATCTGGTGTTGTCCGTCGTTGGCGTTCACCAGAACCCTCTCCGTCGACGAGTTTTAGTGGCTCGTCCAGATAAGTATTTCTTACCCCTTTCTTTTTTGAATTTATGCTCGTTATTTCTCTTTGTTGCGCTAGTTTTGTGCGAGTGCCTCTCAGTTTGCTTCTCTTGTGGCTTCGTTGCTGCTCTCGCTTGCTGTTGTGGGTGGTTGTGCTGTTCGGCCCCCTGTCTGTGTTCTTGGTTTGGATTTACTTACTCCTCTCAGATTGTACCCTTCCAAATATTGCATCCCTTTCCTTACTTCTCTTTTGATCCTGATCATTGTTGGTACTCTTCGCTCTTGATCCCTAAGTTTTGTTTGGATCTTGGTTTTTATAAAATCAATAAATGTAACTCTTTTAGGAAATTGGTTTTTGGGATCCCTTTATATGCTTGGTTCTAGCTTTTAAGTTTAGGTAGCTTGTCTGGATCTTTCTTCTTTTATATTATTCTTTTGTTGTTAATCTCTTGTTTAACCTTCTCCTGCTCCATCTTTTTAAATCCACCTTTCAACTGTCTTCTCTGGTTTGCTTCTTCTTTGAAACTGTTGAGTATCCCTTGTTCACTTGCTCTCATCACTACCTGAACTTGATCTTGTTTTTTGTTAGATTTGCTTGTTTAATCTTCATACTCTGCTGCTTGCTTCAACTGCTTTTATGTATTGTGATGCAAGTGGGGAGTTCCTCTATCCTATTTCATCCACTCCCTCTCAAGGATCATTTATCTTGGACTGTGCTCTTACTGGTTGTATGGCGGCTTGTTTTAGGTTGTTGTATGGTTGGTAAGATCATTTCTATAACCCCTTCTCTCAAACTTATCATCCTGGGGTGTTTTTCCCTTGGTCTTTGCCCCTGTGGGGATGTCCATGGACATTCTAGCTGGTTGGTAGAGCCCTGGGTCAAACTAACCAGGTTGATTGAATATTTGTATGATCTGAACAATTGCTACAACCCCCTTGATGACAAATTATGTGATGTACACTACTTGAGTTGCTTGCCTGTTGGTTATTGGTTTAGGCTCCCCCACTTTGGTAGGGTTGTAGCTTTCCCAGTTTCTAAGCAACAGGGTCTCTCTGAAAATTTTGACAAATTGGGGGTGGCCTTGTGTTTGCAAGGTTTCCCTCTAACATCTTGTTTCACCCAGTATCATCTTCTACCATTCCAAATGCTTGGTTACTCCGTTACCATCATAAGAAACAACAATGTCTATTTTTTCAATCAAATTGATACTACAAATTCTGGTAGGTCAGGTTTCAATTCAACTTTCACTAATCATCCTAAACAAGGTATTCCTTATGAGAACCTACCCATTCAACCTACATCCAAATGTGATTTGCTATCAATCACCCTAATAACAATTAGATTTCAGCAAAAGCATGAATATGTTGCCTCAAAAAATATCTGCACTAAATTACTCACTTGCATATCCATTTTCCAAGATACCCATAACTCCAACAATGTTGTTGTAACAATGAAGTCTTGTTTGTTAACCCTATGGAATTGTTCTGTTCAATTCTGCTTGCCCTTTATCACCTTGTGTAATTTACATTTCAATCTCAGTTTGCTTCAACCCATATTAATAAATTACCTCTTTTTGTTCTTCTTGTGTTCTCAGATCATGCATTATTTTTGGTTACTATCAAACTGTCTGGGAATTTATCTGATCAGCCATGGTAACTTCTACAATCATTCTACTGTTGTGGTTTCTTTGTGGCCTCTGAGGGGCATCTCTTACACTTTGAACATTGCTTTTTTCTTGATCTGTATCCAATTGCTGAATGTAACCCTAAGTTTACAAAAGCATACTTTGGAAGCTCCCTCACAAGGACTAGGTCAATTTAATAAATCTTCTAAACCTATCCTAAATTATTATTTTAATCACCTGCTTATTGCATGTGGAGAAAATTTAGACGGCTACAAAGTAATCATTATAGGAAACTCTACTGCATTTATTGAACATTTAATTCTCAAGTACATTCTAAACTGTTCACCCTCTCTGAACTGGAGCATTAATTATGCATGCACTCTTACTCTCAACTCTAAATCAATCAAACTTCACTGCATCTTCACTGTTCATTCCTTTTGCATGACCCTTGCATTTAATCAATTAATTTTGGATTCAACTTTATTTGTCTGCTCATCCAACATTTAAAAGGACTCAAGCCTCACTGTTCACCCCTAATACACTTCTAGTTCAACGAGGTTTGATTACTTTTGATAATTTATTGCAGCTGATTCACACTATCACCCAGCTCTATCAAATCTCCTCTCAACCTTTATTTAAATCAATAGGAACTATCCAGCTATGTATTCAACATTCAATTACAAACATCAATCATCCTGTACAAAATTGTATCTGTAGGTGGTTTATCTATCTCAACTACCTGATTAATAACAACAACATTACTCAGCATCTTTATTTACCAAATCAACAATTGATCTCTTTGGCTTCTGCTATGTATAGTTCTAATGATTTATCTTTATGGAGTGTACCTATTCATATGCAATCTCACAAATCCAGGCTTTTTTATCCTCATTATAGCTTGGTGATGCTTATTCAATTTTCAAATTACCTATTTGATGCATCACATCTTCACTATCCTTCTTACTATCTTTGCTGTATTACTGAGATCAAGTCCATTGACCAATTAATCTTCCAATGTTTTTGTCAACAGATTTATATTAAAATAGACTCTTGTACCTGCATGATGGTAATCATGTCTTCCCACTTATTTGCAACTATTCACTTCAACCTTTTTATGCACTGTGTCAAATATATCTGCAACATAGCCGCCATCATTTATTACTTTAATATTCATATTTACTGCTCCCTTTCTTACATGAATATTCTCTCATGCAATATGGATTACTGCTGTATGTTATTTGTTTATTATATCCTCTCTCTCCAACTGACCACAACATTAACTACTCCTACTTCTAACTCAAACTTAACTTCTGCCCCTAATATCCTCTATTTATAGCAAGTCTTCCTCACTTCTATTCTCACACCTCTAGTCACTTAAGTCCTTCTATTTTCTCTCGAGTGTTCACAACCATCACTCCCATAATGCCTGATAGTATCTCCTTCCAGGATGCTCTTGTTAGCTACACCTCTCAATCACCTATCCCTGCTGCCATGGACCTTGATGGGAATGTTGTTCCCATCATGTTAACCCAACAAATCAATGATCCTATCTCTCAGGTTCCTCATATGAGCCCTGCCAGTCCTCTTCTTGCTACTGAAGTTATTTCTCACCAATCAGATGAGTCTCAGGAACTGGTTCCTGAGATGGTTTTTGTTCCAAATAACAACATCCTGCAACCACAAATCATTCCTGAGGGTCTGCCACTTCCTCCACAAATCATTCCTGAGGGTCTGCCACTTCCTAACCCTACTGCCATTCCATCTGTTCAAAAATACCTCCATGAACTTATGCATTTCACCCTCCTCCTCAAAATGGTTGAAGACCCCATTCTTACTCATATTATTAATGGCAAAATGAAGGAGGTTTGGAAGGATTCTGTTAAAGGGGAAGTCCAGTTCCAGGAGTTTGCTAACTTCTGGATTCTGTTCAAATTTTCCAACATAGAAACTAAGGACTTAGTGTGGAATAAACGCCCCTATCTTGTGCATGGCAAGTTAGTGGCTTTGATTCCATTCCACCCTGACTTTAACCCAACCGTTGATGAAGTTTTGAGGATTGACATATGGGTCAGAATCCCTTCCTTACCTTATTATCTTTTCAACCCTCCTACTTTGGACCTCATCCTTAGGGACAACCTCAGTGGTAGTATTGTGCGTGTTGATGCAATGTCAAATGCCAAAAATAAGATGAAGTTTTGTAGAGTCTTGGTCAATATTGATGTAACCTCTCCTCTCAAGGGCTGTGTTAGAATCCAGACATATGATGCCTCTACCCTTACTCTCAAAGTTTTTTATGAATCTGTGTCAAAAGGTTGTGGCTATTGTGGGGACCATTCTCATGGTTTTGAGGAGTGTCCTCTCAACAATATACAACCTAGGAAGCTTAAGCTGACAGTTGAACATAACCCTGAGGATATTCAGCTTATCCAAACAAACCAATATTAGGCTGCATGGAAACCTTACTACCAGACCTATTGTTCCAAGAATTCCTACTGGACCAACCTTTGTGAGAACCAATGTTGTTACTCCTAATATGAATCCTCAAATGCAAGTTCCTAACCCTCTGTCTCAGCTTATTCAGCTTAGAAGTGTTGTTACAACTCTGCCTCCTCCTGTGGAAGTCCTACCTCCTTACAACCCTCTGCAATGCCTGGAAATGTACTCTCAGTTTGACCCTGCCATGTTCCATGACCCTGCTATGCTGCAGCAGGCTCGTGAGCAAGTTGCTTATGCCTTATCCAACCTCACTGACCCCTTACCTGAGACCATAAGGATCCCTCCCTACCTCTGTAACTCTCCCTTGATGTCTGCTAATGTTGGTGGGAGCTCTTCTGCTGCTACTCCCATCCCACAGCACACTTATCAGGGCTTCACTGGTTTGGACAATGGGGCAGAATCTTCTAACTCCCAATTAAGACACCAACTCAACGCTGTAGACCTCAGGAGCTCTGCTGACACTGCTTCTGAATCCTCCAAGAGAAAGGAAAATGACATTCCTATTGAGCTGGTGGAGCACTCATCCATTCAGAAGAAACCTAAAAAGACCAAGGCCCACACCAAGCATGTTTAAATGAATAGAATCCTGTCTAGCTGGGTCACTGGCACTTGTAAAATACCATCTTCCACTACTATGCTTTCTAAGAACTGCTACTACTTCTTTTGTAACCCTTTAATTATCTACATCTGTCTGAGCATTAGGTCCTTGCATGGACCTCATTTTGGATGTAAATATGCTCAGGTTTCTATTAATCTTGTTGTACTTCTGTCCACGGGACTCTCTGCTGCTGTTCCAGTAGCAGACTTATGTATAATATGCCCATCTCAGTTTATCTATTTCTATGTGCTATATATTTGTCAGCTTTACTATGCAAATAATTTACAAAAATTCATGACTAAAGCTATGTGGTTTGACTCCTTTTGCAGCTTATCTATTGAGTCCCTAAGTGTTAGTTGCTGCCATGTGCTGCTCTCCTTTGATCATCTTTGTTGTAGGCTTCAGTGTCTTGATCCTGCAACTTGCTTCCTTGTTGATGAAATGCAGTGTGCTGGAATGAAAATTGTGTGGATGCTTTTTTATAGTTCCAACAAAAATGAGGTGTATGCAATATTCAACAATCATGTGACAAGACTTTGCTTAGTGTACGGTTCTTGTTCTGTGGTGGTTATAAACAAGGTCATTATGAACATTGACTTATCCTTTGTGTTTGTTCACATAATCAAAATTTCCCATAGTGTGCTCTCTACCCTTTTGTATGTACATCAGTTCATCAGCTTTCTATGTTTCTCGAATGCTTATTTTTACAAAATTTATCATCTATATTGTGGTACTTTCATTCCTACAGCTCATTCGGCTTTGTACCTTTGCGTTTGTTCACATATCTCTGCTGTTTCAGCAACAGAGATATGTATAATATGCCCATCTCAGTTTATCTACTTCTTTGTGTTATGTATCTACCAGCTTCATTTTGTTATTAACTTACAAAAAATCGTGACTAAAGCTAAGTGGTATGATTACTTCTACAGCTTAACTATTGAGATTATGAGGATGGGATGCTGCCATCGGGTGCTTTCCTTTGATCATCTTTGCTGCAGAAACCTGTGTTTTGAGCCACCTTTTTCCAATTCAAATTTATGTAATGAGCAGCGTGTGTATTCTTTGTTATAGATCCAATAGCAATGTTGTGCATGTACTCTTCTACATTCATGCTACAAGTCAGTGTTTTGGTTGTGTTTATTGCTCTTTGCTGATTGTAAACACAACCTTTGTGAACTATGACCCGTTTGTTGTGTTTGGTCACAAAAACAACATTTCACAAAGTATACTTTCCACTCCTTTGTCTGTACATCAGTGTAGCAGCAATCTTTTCTACTGGAATGCTTATTTTGACAAAAATCATTGTCTAAATGGTGGGTGTTTTCAATGTATTACTCATGCAGCTTTGTGCCTTTTTTATGTAAGTATGTTGTTGAGGTTGGTATGGCCTAGTCATGCAACTTCTGTGTATACTTGGCTGCGGTGCCTTGCGTTTGTTTTTCAAATGTCTGTTCACTAGATTTCAAGCTTGGGTTCTACCACTTTATATGAACGTCCCCAATCAAATTGTTTATTATGACATGTGCCTACTGGAATGTGCGGGGTATTAGGGGGGCTAATTTCTGGGATGAAATTGCCTTCCTACGAAAATTACACAAACTACAAATGCTTTGTCTAACAGAAACAAAATCTGATATCCCTCCTTCGGATGCTCTTATTAAAAGAATTGGCTTCCATCAGTGTATTTCCTCTCCTTCGGTTGGTTCGAAGGGAGGAATGGCTTTTTCAGGTATCAAACGGATTTCACAAAATCATGTCAACTAATTTTTCAATCTATAAATATAATTATTATGAAAGTTACTAACCCATTTCACCTATACTTATTAATTTTTGTCTACGCACCTTCACAAGAAGAAAATAAAACGGATTTTTGGACCGACCTTGAAAATTATATTGTCAATTATCAACTACCGTTCCTCTAAATGGGTGATCTTAATGAAATTAATTGTTCCTCGGATAAAAAAGGAGGTGATATCCCGCCTCCAAGCAGATTCAATCGATTACTTGATTTTCAAAACCTAACTAATGCTTTAAATACATCTTTTTCGAGCTTCCTGTTTACCTGGCGGAAAAGCTCAACGTCTAATGATAATACTTTTGAGCGTTTGGACCGAGTCCTTATCCACCACGATTTAGTTTTGGTTTTTCGGTCATTCAAAACTCACCATCATCCTTTCACAACTTCTGATCACTGCTTAATCTCTTTTGATCTAGGGGTTAAAAAGAAAATTTTAAAATATCCATTTAGATTTGAAAATGCTTGGATTGATAAACCTTCTTATGCTAAGTTGGTTAAAAAGGTTTGGCAATACAAACTGACGGCATCCTATGTGTTTAAAATTACTATGAAAATGCAATTGCTAAAAAAATACACGAAAGGTTGGGCTAAACAATACATAAATAATAATTTTGAACAATTAAAAATATCGGAAGCACAATTGCAAAAATTACAAGATGCATTCTTACTTGACCCTTGTAACCAAAACATTCTCACAAAACTTCAACAACATCTTAACAAATATAACGCCTTAATGGACTTTCACCATAGGTTCTGGCTTCAACGCGCCAAAACTACTCATCTTTTAAATATAGATAAAAACACAACATATTTCCAAACTATCTCCAAAATACGTAGATTCAAACAAAACATCTCCTCTTTCCAGGCTCATGATGGTTTGGTCATCTTTGATCACGATTCAATTTCGGGTAATATTACTTCTGAACTTGCTTCCCGTTTCCAATCTAATGCCAACTCAGTTGTCCATCCTCAGGATTTGAGTAGTATTCCTTCTCTTATTTCGGATAACGACAACATTGCAATTTCGTAAGAACCTTCTCCTGCGGAAATTAAAGCTGCAATATTCGATTTAGCATTGAATAAAACGCCTGGCCCTGACGGTTTTACCACAGAATTTTTCCAAAGCTATTGGCCGATTGTTGGCTCTTCGGTTGTACGCGCAGTGGTAGCCTTTTTTCATTCTGGATCAATGCTAACTGCTGTAAACAAAACTTTTATCACATTAATTCCAAAGGTCGATGCACCAAGTTCTATAAATCATTATAGGCCTATTAGTTTATGTAATACCGTCTATAAGGCAATTACCAAAGTTCTGTCTAACAGGATTCAACATACCTTACCATCAATTATTTACCCTCTTCAGAGTGCTTTTGTTAAAGGTCGCTTGATTCAGGATAACGTCCTTATTGCTCATGGAATTTTTCATTCCTTCCATAAAAAGAAAAAAGGTAGGTTGGGCTGGATGGCCATCAAGCTAGACTTAGAAAAAGCTTACGATAAGATCAGTTGGAATTTTATCCGACTTGTCCTTACCAAGTTCGGCTTTCATCACCATTGGGTTAACTTGGTCATGACCTGTATTACAACTTCGTCCTCTTCGGTTCTTGTTAATAAAGAACTAGGGTCAGAATTTACTCCTACTTGTGGAATCCGCCAAGGTGACCCTATGTCTCCTTTCATTTTTGTTCTATGTATGGAATATCTATCTCGAACTCTGCAACAAGAATCATTAAATAGCCCAAATCACGTAGGTATTCAACTTACTAAGAATGGGTCGGTCTTACCCTTCATGAGTTTTGCCGATGACACCATTATCTTTGCAAACGCTAATATCACTAATATGGTTTTTATCAAAAATATTCTCCAAAAATTTACACAAGTCTCTGGATTGGCCAT
Organism: Polygonum maritimum; assembly: GCA_963924305.1. Classification (NCBI taxonomy): domain Eukaryota; kingdom Viridiplantae; phylum Streptophyta; class Magnoliopsida; order Caryophyllales; family Polygonaceae; genus Polygonum; species Polygonum maritimum. The sequence goes on from OZ002728.1 coordinate 16,873,188, forward strand.
TAACTACCATAAAAGTTCGCTCCAAACTTCTGCCAATATTGATCAAACAACGTCAATGGCTTTAGCAAGCATCCTAAATATTCAAATTACAGCAACTATGGAAAAGTATCTTGGAATTCCGATCCTTAAAGGACGAGTGCAGATTTCTATGTTTTCGGACGTTGTGTCCAATTTAAAGAAACAACTGTCGCAATGGAAAGCCAACTCTATCTCTCAAGCAGGTAGGGTTGTTCAATTCTTATACAATCCTGTTTAATAAGAAAAGTAAATTATCTTATGCAAAGTTTTATGCTCCCCCAAGGCGTGCTCAAGCAAGTTGACGCGGTTTGTAAGTCCTTTTTCTGGAACAAATTTAGTCTAAATCACCATCCTCTTATTAGTTGGGATAGTATTTGTTCGCCTAAAGAAAATGGGGGCCTTGGCCTCCGTTCGTCGGAGAATACTAACATCTCGTTACAAATGAAACTTTTCTGGAAAATTGTGACTCAACCTCAAAATGTTTGGGTCAAAGTCATTACTGAAAAATACCTAACCTCTGACTCGTTGTTTGACTACCAGAAAAATAACTACTCTTGGCAGTTTGGCAGATTAATCAACATTAGAGACATCTTTTCCAAAGGTCTTAGATGGCTCTTAGGGAATGGTACAAACATTAAATTTTGGACGGATCCTTGGATTGAAAATGTGGACTTATCACCTTTTATGGATAGTTCAGATCCAAACCTTAGGGTTTCGGATCTTAATCTTCCATGAAGGTCTTGGAACTTAGATGTTCTCCGACATTTGTTGCCACCTCACATTGTTGATATCATTAGTCATATTAGAATACCAATTACAGACTCTAGTGGTTGCCTGCAACGGATGGGGTCTTCTCGGATCAGTCTGCAACATCACTCTTAACTGCTCCAATTAACCGTGGTAACAATAATTTGATTGGATTTGGAAATCTAAATACCCACCAAAAATTAAGAACTTCTTATGGAAATCTTGTGCTGACCGCCTTCCAACTACAGATAGAATTAACCGATTTTACAACTCCGTACCAAATTTGTGCTCCCTTTGTGAGCTTCAGGATGAAAATCTAAATCATTTATTTTTCCATTGTCCGTTTACAAAATCCATGATACTTCGATTACAAAAATTATTAAACTACTCTTTTCAATTAACTACCTCTTCTTCTTTCCACCAAAACATTCGAGAAACTCTGACAAAAAATAAGAACAATACACCTCTTATATTCCTATGGTGGTTTGTTTGGGCCCATAGGGCGCAAAACTTTTTGACCCAGGTAGAATAAACAAGAACAAATTTCCATCTGATTTGGCATTCGCAGGTGCTTTAGTCTCGGATGGTCTTGAGAAGAAAGATAAAGATCTACCAAAGAGACCCAAAAGAAAAAATCATACGACTTGGAAAAAACCACCTCCGCAATGGTATAAACTAAATTTTGATGCATCTAGACTTAAAACAGGAACAACTCATGCTGGTTTCGTCTTAAGAGACCATAATGGATTTCTTAGAGCTATTGGTCGCCAACGGTTTCCTACAATGACAATATTCCAAGCAGAAGCATCTGCCTTACTATACTCTTTACAGAACATTGACTATTCTCAAATTCAACATTTGATAATAGAAGGCGACAATCTTATAGTTATTAATTCTTTAAAACGCCTATGGAAAGTTCCCTGGGAACTACACTCTATCATAGAGGACATTAAAAATCTTATTTCGGGTATCCCTTCTGTTATTTTTTATCATTGTTTCAGGGAGTCTAATGCTGCTGCTGATTTCCTGACAAGAAGACAAGTCGATCTCCAAAGTCTCAACGCATCTATTCCATTTCAATCTTCGTCTTTTCCTTATTCGCATTTGTCTGTAACTCAGTCGAGGCTCTTGTTGAGTCAACATCCCTCGCTGTTTGATTTTTTAAAGATCATCCGACGTGATGATTTAGGTTATCCTTGTAACTAAAAGATAGCCTAATTTTGGCTTGTTCGAGCTAGTAGCTCCGCAATGAAAAAAAAAAACATTGACATCTGAAATTTCTCGACGTGTGCACACAAAAATTACTTGACAAGCAATGACAATTATATTCGACCAAAATAACGGCAATATGGGAGATAAAAATCAATTGAAGAGTGAATTAATTCTTGAAAAAGTTGAATTTTATAATCCATGACGGCATGAGCACCTTATTTTACGCGATTAAGTGTACGTATAAGAGCACAAATATACATTGAAGTTTTTTTCCTTTTTTTTATATCCACTAGTGTATCCGGCCCCTGCCTACGGCAAGGGGCAACGTTCTTTTTATACGGCATTCATGTAATTTGATTTAAATGTAGAAACATATTTGATAGAGTTATAGTACGTCTTAACTCTTAATCATTTCTTATTACGATACATTATATGTATGTATTGAAGCCATTCAGAAATAATAACTAACGGGTCAACGGGTACCTTCATTATTTTACTAAATATTTGTTTGGATATATAAGTAAGAAAGTATGTAGCACCGTAAGTAATTTTCGATGATGATAAAATACTTCACTTGAGATTTCATATAATATCACATATGATTTTTTAATTGATCAAATATATTTTGAATAAAATGATAGTATTTTATCAATATTTTGATTTAATTCATATTATATAAAATTCAAATTCAAATTTATTTTTAACATCAAATCACGATTTTGGATTAACAAAATATTGTAATGATTTTGAATAAAAACGACGATATCAATGTCTAATTCCTAAAAATATTATTATACATTCTTTTATCAATTGAATAATACATTGAAAAAATATTACTGAGAAAATGTAATCTTTGGAGAGTATGTAGTAACAAAAATAAAACTTAAAACCCTTATGCATGGAACATTTAGAAAAAATAACTCCTTAAAAAAGTGAGAGAGCAGTTAATTAGTAATAATAATCTTTATTTTGTAAATATGTTAGAGAAATTTTGCTATGAGTTTAGATAAGATAAAAAATAGCTTGAAAATTTGTTATGATTGATATCTTAAAATTTTGTTATAATAGAATCATCTTAATTAAAATGAATGTGGTATGCTTAGCATTCATTACACCTAGTAAGTTAGTGTTCTTCTTCGGAGCGGAGGCCGTCTCGGTGGAGCGAGGAAAGGGAAGTCGGACACATCATACATGGTAAGTTAGTTTTCTTCTTCGGTCTTAATAGCATCTTCAAGAGATAAAATTCTTGAATTATGTGCATTTGGAAATTTTGGACACATTTTATGGTCCAAGAGTTTCTCCCTTGCATTCTCCATTTTAGAGAAAATCTCCAAACATTTTAATCCTTTCTCTATATTTAGGGAATTCTCTAAAAACTTTTGGGGAATGCATTAATTGTTTATTCAAACATGTCATCTTCTTATTAGTTAAGTAACATTTTATAATATTATATATATAAAACATAATAATGATAAAGTCATAATCGGAATAGTTCTATTGTGTCCTATGAATTGAGGTAAGAGCGAGAAAAGTACACAAAATTAAAGGGAAGACGAAGATAATTAGGGAACCGTGGATATCTGATAATTGGCTTTAGACATTAGTTAGACAAATAATTCACACTTACAAACAAAACAATTAGGGTTCAATAGAGTGCAACATTAGTTGGTGGATTAGGTGGTTAACCAATGCATTTTGATAGCCAAAAGCCTTGAATGTTGGACCTTTTAAATTTATATGTACGCAATATTAAGTTTGGACTACACCTCCACTTAGCCTTTGCACTACTTTTGGCGGCGATCCTTTGCCTTTTCATTTTCCAAGTGACCATATTGCCTCATAAACGGTGAAATATCCTGATGTTGATGTTTTATCTTTGACCACAACAACCCAATCTGCATGCATGAACTATCTAACTGATTTAGAAGGCAATATGTGGGAGAGAGAAATCAATTTCCCAAACCATCCTTGTACTCTGGAACGTCAAGAAGGCTTACTTTCTCCAAAAGCTTCAGTATTTTTTTATGGTGGGAAATTATAATACCTGTTGGATCATAAAACATCCATCTCCAAGAATATCTTGGTGGCCCCGTATCCTTGAACTCGAATTATGTTGCAAGACTCTTCTTCGGCACCTCAACCTCAATATAATCATCAACATCTATGAGATCAGGAACATGTTGGAATTGCATAACCATGATTAGTAAAAAATTTTGTATGCACATATTGTAAAAATTACTTTTCCAATTCCCGTTCGAATGACACTGACGGCTAATAATGAATTACCCGTCCATTTAGAGAAGCCCTCTTATACAATGACTAAGAATATAAGCAAATAAAAATTCTGAGTGTAAACTACAAATATCAGAAATATATCAGTTAACTTCAATTAAAATCATATGGAAACTACCCCCATCCTCCTTTTTGGATTGTCGATGAAACTCTCTTAACCCTAGCCGCAACCCTCCTCGTTGTAGTAGCTGCCAGTCCGCCTCCTCGGTTCCTCGCCGCCTCACACCTCCTCGACTCCTCGCCGCCTCACACCTCCTCGACTCCTCACCGCCTCACACCTCCTTGGCTCCTCACCGCCTTACGCCTCCTCGTGCCTCGCACGCCTCGTCTGCGGTTTACCTCGTTGCCTCGCCCGGCCTCGCCTTCTTGCCACTCCTCATAGTCGTCGTGCCTCACTCGGCCTCGCACGTCTTGTCTGCGGTCTGCCTCGTCGGCTACGCCTCCTCTCCTCCTCGCTTCCTATGATTAGCTACCACTCACAAATAGATGATCAATCAAACCATGACATTCTTTGTCGATCGAACATTAAATATTTGTCCTCCTAAATCATCCTAATCAAGACTTATATGTTACATTCTTTGAAATTTGAAGAGTGGATCAATTCCAATGAATGAATTAAAAATGAATTTATCTCTTAATTATATAATAGGTCGGTTATAAATGAATTTAATGACATATTTATTTTCCTTTAATTGACAATATAACTCAATATTGTAATATCTCTTTTTTCCGAATAGTTATAAATTAAAAATCTAGCCGTATTATTAATTTTGAAGGCTAGAATTAGCATAGACTTTATTAATGCTGAAGCCGACAATTAGTATAGGTTTTTCCATGGTTAACTATGTCTATTCATATGTGCAACTTTTCCCTTCCAAATTCACCGAATGTAAATCAATTCTTATAACCGCCCTTTGTCGCTAGACATTAAATTGTAACAATTCAAGACTGTTAAAAAATCGATCACCGTAAGAAATTTAGTAAAACATATGTATGACCAAATCCATTATTAGACATTAAATTGCTGATCTTTAAAAACTTTATATGTTTTATTTTTTACTTATTTTATATAGTTGAATGTTTTATTCGCATCAATCTCGTTCTTGTAGTCCTTGAGGAGAACGTGAAAGCATTCCATGAGAGTCGATCATAGGGCTATTCTTGGCTTCCAGAAGCCTCTTGAGCTCAATGAACATGGGAATAGTGCATCTAAATTATACTACCACTTAAATAACTACAGTGTAAGTCCTCCTATATCCGACATTCATGCACGAAAAAAGATAATACTTGCATAAGTCCTATTATAGCTAGTACGTTGTCTTGTCCGTATCGCACGTGGCAATATTATTTTTATATGCACTTGTTGTAGTTTGATTTAAATGTAGAAATGAAGCTAAAATTAATAAAAATGGTAACTTAATATTCTTCTCCAGTCCCGACTTAGGCTAGTGTAAAATTGGGCGATTTTCGATAAGATAATAAGATAATAAATTACCGAAAGACCACTATATAAATATAAGGTCCCGGTAAAGTATAAATTAATATAATGCTAAAAGTTACATAAATATAACTAAGAGAATTTTTGAAACCCAGTAAAAAATGATCTGACTGTTGATTTTTTTTCTTAAAACTTAAATATAACTGAAGTATATCTCTAACTTATATATAAAGAACGTGCAATAATATCAATCATCCAAATTTTGGCCGGTAAACTGTCTGTGTATTATTTTTAGTGAACATGTTAATGTTAATAATTTGGCTATGCTTTTACGACATCTGATATGAATGCAATTTTGTTTTTGAAATCATTATTTTGAGTAATTAAATGTAATGTAGTCACAAAATATAATATTTAATTGGAAATATTCATAACCTTAAAACCTATATAAATTGCTTTCAGATTCAAAAACCTCTATAAATTAATAAACATTAATTACCAGCTGAATTAATATCGGAAATAAAAATTACTGAACCCAAACCCGATCTAGTATTTCCGACTCAACGTCTAAAGACTCTAAACATGGGTATAGTCCTATAGAGTAGGGACAAATTAACAAAGGAAATGAAGAATACTAAAGAGGATGGTTGTTTTTTTTTTATTGCGAAGCTACTAGCTCGAACAAGCCAAAAGTAGGCTACCTTTTAGTTACAAGGATAACCTAGATCATCACGTCGGATGATTCTTAAAAAATCTAGCAGCAAGGGTTGTTGACTCAACAAATACCTTGACTGTGTTACAAATAAATGTGAAAGCGTTAAGGACGTAGGATAAAGCGGTAGAACTGCATTGAGACTTTGAAGATTGATTTGTCTTCTTGCTAGGAAATCTGCAGCAGCATTTGATTCCCTGAAACAATGATAAAAAAACCACAGAGGTAAAAGTAGAGAGAATATTCATAATATCAGCTAGAATAGAGTGTATTTCCCAAGGAACTTTCCAGGTACGTTTTAAAGAATTAATTACAATCAAATTATCCCCTTCGATAATAAGATTGCTAATATTAGAACAGTTAATATTTCTAAGGGCGTGAAGAAGGCTAGAAGCTTCAGCTTGCACAATTGTCATGGGTGGAAGTTGTTGACGACCTAATGAAGTGATATAACCATTGTGGTCTCTAAGGATGAATCCCGCATGGGTAGATGCAGTTGTAAGCCTGGAAGCGTCAAAATTTAGTTTGGACCATTGAGTTGGCGGTTTTTTTCAATTCATATTATTCTTTCTTTTTGGTTTATTTTTAATTTTTGTATTGTTATTTTGACAGCCTTTCCAGGCTAAGGTACTAGAAAAAGCTAAATCAGATGGAATTGTTTTTTTAGAAATTCATGATGGGTCAAAATTTTTAGCATTTCTATGAGCCCAAATGAACCACCAAAGAAATGCAAGGAATGTTATATGATCATTATTTTGAAATGTTTGTTGAATATTTTGGTTGAAGTGACCATGTGATATAATTTTGAATTTATAGTTTAGTAATTTTTCCAGTTTTATTATCATTGACTTGGTAAATGGACAATGGAAAAATAGATGATTCAGGTTTTCATCTTGCATCTCACAAAGTGAACACAAGTTCGGAACCGAGTTATAAAAATGATTAATTCTATCTGTTGTTGGAAGGCAGTCTGCACAAGACTTCCAGATGAAGTTTTTTATCTTTGCCGTTAGTTTAGATTTCCAAATCCAGTCAAAATCAAAGCTGAATGGATCCGAACTTGGCGTTAATAGAGACATTGTCAATAGGACCGAGAAGTTCCCATCTGTTGCAGGCAACCAGATGAGGCGGTCTACTGTATTTGTACAGGGAATTCTTAATGATACTATAATACTGACTATTTGAGATGGTAATATTTGTTGTAGTAGTTGAATGTCCCAGTTTTTATCAGGGCTGATAAAACTAGAAACAGTAGTATTGGGATTTGAATTATCCATAAAAGTTGATAGTTGTATGTCCGGAATCCAAGGATCCGTCCAAAATTTAATATTTTCACCATTTCCTAAAAGCCACCGGAGACCTTTAGAGAATGTATCTCTGATATTTAGAAGTCTACCAAATTGCCAAGAGCAATTATTTTTATTATAATCAAATAAGGAATCATTTTTGAGGTATTTTTCTGTAATGACTTGGACCCAAATATTTTGAGGTTGTGTAACAATTTTCCAGAGAAGCTTCATTTGCAATGATATATTGATATTTTCAGCTGAGCGGAGACCGAGACCTCCATTTTGTTTGGAGGAGCAGATACGCTCCCAACTGATCAAAGGATGATGATTTGGTGTGTATTTGTTCCAAAAGAATGATTTACAAACAGCGTCAACCTGCTTGAGCACACCTTGTGGAAGCATAAAGCTCTGCATTAGATAGTTGACTTTGCTGAGGAGACACGATTAGATAAGGACGACCCTACCCGCTTGTGATATTGAATTTGCTTTCCATTAAGAAAGCTGTTTTTTAAGGTTTGAAACAGCATCAGAGAACATAGAGATTTGAACCCTCCCTTTAAGGATCGGAATTCCAAGATATTTTTCCATGGTAGAAGTAATCTGAATGTTAAGTATACTGGCAAGGGTAGCTGTGGTTGGTTGATCAATATTGGCTGAGGTTTGTAAAGAGCTTTTGTGATAGTTAATGGATAAGCCTGAAACAAGGGTAAATTTGTGTAGAATGGTTTTAATATGTTCCATATTTTGTACTGTAGCATTTGCAAAAATTATTGTATCATCGGCAAAGCTAAGAAAAGGAATAACAGCCCCATTCTTAGTTAGCCTGATTCCTACATGGTTAGGTGTAAGATTTGCTTTTTGTTGAAGAGTACGAGTCAAATATTCCATACATAAAACAAATATAAATGGAGACATCGGGTCTCCTTGGCGAATACCACAAGAGGGGGTAAATTCAGTTCCTGGTTCATTGTTGACTAAAACCGACGAAGAGGAAGTAGTAATGCAAGTCATAACACGATGAATCCATTTTTGGTGAAAACCGAATTTAGATAGGACAAGGTAGATAAAATTCCAATTGATTTTGTCATACGCTTTTTCAAGATCTAATTTGATGGCCATCCAACCAAGACGCCCTTTCTTTTTTTTGTGGAAGGAGTGAAAAATCTCATGAGCAATAAGCACATTATCTTGAATCAAACGACCTTTAACAAAGGCACTCTGTAATGGGTGGATAATCGAAGGCAGAATATGCTGAATTCTGCTTGACAGAACCTTAGTAATAGTTTTATAAATGGTATTACAAAGACTAATAGGTCTATAATGATTTATGGAGTTTGGCGTGTCAATTTTAGGAATTAAAGTGATAAAGGTTTTATTTGCCGCAGTCAGCATTGATCCTGAATGGAAAAACGCTACCACCGCGCGAACAACCGACGTACCAACAGTTGGCCAGTAGTGTTGGAAAAATTCAGCTGTGAATCCATCAGGTCCCGGAGTTTTGTTTAGTGCTAGGTCAAAGATAGCCGTTTTGATTTCAGAAGGAGAGGGCTGTTTCGAAATCGAGATATTATCTTGGTCTGAGATGAGGGAAGGAATGATGTCCAAATCTTGAGGATTAATAGGCATATTTGAGTTGGAATGAAATCTGGAGGCTAACTCCGAGGTAATATTCGCAGATATTGAATCGTGATCTGACAGAGTCAGCCCATCATGTGTTTGAAAAGTCGTAATATTTTGTTTAAATCTCCGAATTTTGGAAATTGTTTGGAAGTATTTTGTATTTTTATCAACATTTTGTAAATGTGTTGTTTTGGCTCTTTGCTGCCAGAACTTATGATGGAAGTTCATTAAGGCATTATATTTGTTAAGATGTTGTTGTAGTTTGATGAGGATAGTTTGGTTATAAGGGTCGTGGAGTAAGTCATTTTGTAACTGTTGCAGTTGTTTTTCAGAAATCTTCAGTTGTTCGAAATTGTTATTAATGTAACATTTGGACCAATCTTTTGTATATTTTTTTAGCAATTGCATTTTCATTGAGACTTTGAACATAAAAGATCCTGAAAGTTTATATTGCCAAACCTTTTTGACGAGCTGGGCATAAGATGGTTTATCGATCCAAGCGTTTTCAAATCGAAATGGATATTTACGAAATTTCTTTTTGATTCCTAAATCAAATGAAATAAGACAATGATCAGATGTTGTAAACGGGTGATGGTGAATTTTGAGAGCGGGTAAAGATGTGACTAGGTCAGAATGAATAAGAACTCGATCAAGACGTTCAAAGGTATTGTCTGTTGAAGACGTATTTTTCCTCCAAGTAAACGGGAAACCCGAGAAATTTGTGTTCAAAGCGTTCATTTTGTTTTGGAAGCCTCTAAGACGATTGAATTTGCTTGGAGACGGGGTGACACCCCCGAATTTGTCCATGGGAGAATTAATTTCATTGAGGTCCCCTATTAAGAGGAACGGTAGTTGATATTGGGTAATCTCAAGTTCTAACATGGACCAAAAAGCTGGTTTATTTTCCTCTCGAGAAGGTGCATAAACAAATATGAGGAGGTATGGGTGGAACGGATTGTTGACTTTCATGATGATTTTATTAGCAGTTTGCAAAACGAGGGTACATGATTTGGTAAATTCTGTTTGGTAAATGAACAAGGCAATACCTCCTTTGGTGCCATCAGAAGGAGATGATATACATTGATGGAATCCGATTTTTTTTATAATGGCATCCGATGGTGGTGTATCTGATTTTGTTTCTACTAAGCATAGAAATTGTAATTTGTATAATTTTCGTAAGAAGACAATTTCATCCCAGAAATTGGGCCTCCTAATCCCCCGCACATTCCAAAATGCACAGGTCATGAAAACGGTTTGAAGCGTAACTGGTCATAGAGAATTGTCAATGAAATTTTCGTCATCCTTTTCAGGATTGTTGGCGTAACAAACCTTAGCTGAGTACTCAAATATAAATGATTGGTGCGTATTAAGTGTGTTTGTAAATTGGTGAAGAAGAAAGAAGTAAACAAGCTATGAAATAGCCGTTTATTTTGTAAAGAGATGATAGGTTAAAGACAAGCTGTGCAAATGAATTGTGCTTGATAAGTGTCTAATACCCAGCACCTAAAAGGATGAGTTATTTTTATTTCATGCAAGGCAATAAATTGAGGAATCCAAGAATGAACATAGGAAGCAAATTGGTCATTGTTAAGAGGGAGGTCCACAAACCAACAGGCCCAGGAAACCACATAAAGAATAACAGGTCTTTCAAAGGCAAAGCACAAATTTAAGAGTTGTGCAAAAGCATTCCAAATGAAATGAAGGATGAAGTTGTAACAAAACAAATGGGAATTCTGATCGGCTACAAGTGTATAGGTTGGCAGCATAGAAGAATTACAGTGTGAATTTTTTGGGGCGGAAGGAGTAGCGAAACTAGTAGTATTGATTTGAGAAATGGAAAACCTGTAACAATTAGAAACAATTGCTAGCATGCAGATCATCTGTTTACAAGAAAACTGATCTGTAAGAGAGGTAATGTTACTGTTATTGAACAAATTTAGACAACAAGGTGCAAAACAATAAGAGCATAACAACACATAGTTGAATATCTCATGATTGAAGTGATATGAGAAATGACTTTTAATCCAGAAAGTGAGCAACTCCAGGATGTGTGAGCAGTCTGTTATGAACAAAAGATGGCAAGAATTCAGCTGAAACTTGCACAACCTGTTACACAGAAGAGAGTAATTGGAATAGACAGTGTAAATGGTCATAGTAGTGCTTGATAAGAAGGTAGTTCCATGCTTAATAAACTGAGATGTAATTGGTACATAATCAAGATTGAGACAATGTGAGAACTGTGGAACATGATCCTGAGATAAATAATATTGATACTGCATAATAAAATGTGAGAAGTTGGAATGGTTCAGTTTCACATGAGTTGGTAACAAGCAAGGCTGGAATAAATTTGCAGAGAATGTATCTATAATTTGTAGGGTACTCCTGATTGTTATAATATTTTGCTTACCATTCAACAGATGGAAACTGTCCAAACAGTCCCCAAGAATTAAATGGAAATGGTTAAACCACATGACACCATACTGTTGATTATGTGTGAACCAAGTTGTGATAGCAAAATTCATTGACATAATGCCACGAGGGTCATAGAAGTTTGCAGCTGTAGTGAATTGAGATATCTGTAGCAAGGTCACCACAAACCCAGAATAAATTATCCATTCATGAAAATTTGAAACGTAAATATAGTCTAAATTTCCATTTAATACTCCATCAACCATAGTTATGTGAAGTTTCTCACCATTTTGTAGAGTATGGTAGTGTTCAATCAAACTGATAAACCAAATCCAGAACTCTACCAATCCACAAGAGTGAGAGACATCCTTGAGGAGGCAAAGCCCTAAATTTGGAGAGATGAAGTTGATAAGTGTTTGATAAAAGGTGAATGGAAAGTTCCAAGCCAGATAAGTACAAACCTGCAAAGTGGTCATGAGAAGGAGATCATACAAGGTTTTATGGATTTGATGAGAAGATGATAAACAAATAGCAATAATAATTTTCATTGTCACAAGGACAAAGTGGTCACACAAGTTTTCAATCACCCAGAGGGTGATAAGGTTGAGAGTAAGAGTTTGAGAAATGGTAATACCAGGGTTGGGAGGGACCAACGTCCCACCAAGCACACAGTGCTGGCAAGTGGTGAACGGCATGCACATCCAGAAGGGAGTCCAGAAACTCCAACAGACACAAGGGAAACCACCAACGCCCTGCATTAAAAACACAGGAACCAGCAGCCCCAACAAGTACCACAAACAAAGAAAAGAAGAACAAGCAGGAAAGGCACAAAGTAACATAAGGAGCATGGTAGAGAAACAGGAAACACAAGAATAATGAAAAAGGGTTGATCTGCAAAGAAGAAGCGAAGTATAGGCAAAAATTATGCAAAGATGACAATCAAATTGAAGAAAAGGGAGAAGCCATAGGTCAAAAGGATCCCACACACGAAAAATCTCCAAATTGAAGCAACAGAATAAGTAAGAATCACTCGATAAGTAAGAGAAAAAGGAATTCGAAGCATCAGGCATCATAAAATGACAACGTAAGCGATAAGAGGGATAGACGGACCAAGTATTACAAGTAAATCCACAATTAAACTTACCTGATTCAAAGGAGGGAGAAAACACTAACCAGATTTGACGGGTGGAGAGGTTGAACGGAGGCGAAACGCGACAGTGGTGCCGACAGGCCACGAACCAGCCCAAAAGGACGCAACCCCAGCCACACGGGAACACCAAGGAAGAACGGCCACACACGCACAAAGCACACACCACCGTGAAAGCCAACCGGAGCACACCAAAAAGGGTAGAGGAGGGGTTATACTCACCGGGGCACGCCGAGGTGAAGTAGAAGGGGTCATAGATGGCCCGCTCACCCACGAGAGCGTTGCAGGACATCGAAAAGTGGGAAGGAACGCCATAGCCGACGAGACCTAAGGAGGAGGCGGCGGAGACGAGCCAGAAAATGGAAACGGAAAGGGGCAAAGAGGCATCACCATGGCCGGGCAGCACAAGGGAGGTGGCGGCCAAGGCGAAGAGGGTTAAGAAAGGGGCAAGGGAAGGCAAGGGATCTGTGGCGGCGCAAAAAACCCAAGCCAAAGTTAGGGTTGAGGAGGAGGGTAAAAAGAGAGTGTTTGAAAGCATCGTTTTTTCGGAAAATACTAAAAATAAAATTATCATTATCCTGTACAGTTGCCGTTGTTGGCAAAAACTGCCAAAACAAATACATGCACTATTAGAGCATTGGCAATGGTAGGCCAAATTTTGGCCTTAAGGAGAGAGAAATATTAAAAAATAATAAAATGAAGGAAAGTGGGAGGAATAGTATGTTAGTTTGGCCTTGGCTATGGCCAAATTTTGTTTTGGTCTTTGCTTGTGCATTTGACAAGTGTCAAATAGTGCTCCTTTTTTCTTCACTCTCAATTAATCAAATTTAATAATGTGATGTATATATATTTTTATAATTTGGTGGCCAAAAATATATTTTTATATATATTTTTATAATTTTGGTCTACCATTAATATTGCTCTTAAAGAGGATGGTTGTTGAAGGGCGACATTCGCCGTCATGTGTCAGCACTATTTGCTCTCCTATGTACTGTTTTTTTGTTTGGGTTGAAGTTCTTCTACGTACTCTTCTCATATCAACATTCATGAGTTCGTATTTATCAAATATCAATATGAAATTCAACGTATCCGGCTTTTTGGACGAATTCATTAAGCGACCGTGGTGCAAGTTGAAACTTTGTTTGTTATTTCTCTAATCGTATGTGGGCGATAAAAGAGCAACCCAAACACATCTTATGGACTTATAAGTTATAACTAATTAATTAAGGTGATCGACTTGTATTATGATGTGTGCATGTTATGCACCATGACGAACTCCATGATGTATTCTTCTCTTATATACACACGGAGTATTTAGTTTATACCTTTCTAATTTCACCATTTATTTCATCTTAGTTAATTCAGATGCATGCATTTTCCATAGTCTACACTAATTAATTTAGTTGTCCAAAAGGTTTCCTTCTCCTGCGAAATTCAAGGATAAAAAAAAATAAAATTAAACTTCATCTTTATTGACCAAAGGTTGAAAATAAATAAGTATAGAAGCTTGTATTTTCCTAGTGAATAGGGATTCTACGGGCGGTCTGCAGCCTAGGTTGTCTTGAGGAGCTGGACAAATGTTTGCATGGATAATCAAGATTCAGGGCTGATTTATGGTTGGGTGTTAAAGCTGTTTGTAATAGGTTTTCTAATGCTGTCATTAACATTTTCCTTCCTATAATTCTTTGAAAGTTTCAGAGGAGTCACAGTTAGTCTTTTTGTCTGAAACTTTCTATGCTCTGGTTGTGCCTATTTATTATATTATTACTATTGGTTTTCTGGCAGCTGTAAATTTCCCTCTAAAGGATGTGATTTCATTTTTCTTGTTTTCTTTGAATTTGCCAGAGGATGAGAGTAGCAAGCTCTAATGCTCAAACCGCTGCTCAGTCTCGGGTGAGTTCAGTTGCCGTCTGCAATAACAGTGATCTGGCGGCTTCAGGAGCTGGTAATGGCTCTGTTCGATTATGGGGTAGTATTAAAAATGAGGCCAAAACATTCACCCTCTGTTTGATTTTCCCCTGGTAAGTTAATTCAAAAGGGATGATTTACGGTCTTGATTAATGGGCACTGTCATTTTATCAGTGCATGAGAGGGTTCCTGATTAATTTTTTTGTAAGAGCCTCCATTCTTAATAGCATGCTTATCCAAATCAAACACATCCTGAAGTCTTAAAAGTCTATACATATGCTGAAACAAAAAAAACAACCAAATTAAACGAATTCACATCCAAGTATTGCAATCAGTGGCTTACTCTGACTGTGAATGTGATGCAGACTGGGTTTGTGAATTCAATGGCTTTTGCAAACCCAAGCAGACTCAAAAGGAAGTTTAATTTGATTACTTCAATTCTCCTTTATATATAGAAGAATCAAAGTGTCCAATTCCACTTCTGGGGGAGGTTACACGTGATGAAGCTGTGGAAGTAAAAGAGCCGTCCGCGTCGATCGGCTCCGACTTCAAACGCCTTCGGGTTTCTCCTGCCATGATCGGTTGTTGCACTCGGGTTAAGCATATATATGAAGACGGAAAGTCAAGGAACTGTTGGTCTAGGGAGAAGCCCTTGATGGGAGCTAAAACGCCGCCAAGCCTTCTTGGAGCATCGACTGGAACCCGCCGCCGCGGCCCAAAATATGGCCATCATCTCCTGATTAGAGAGGTTTCAACAATTCGGATTTCAATTATGGTTGACGTCGACGACTGATTATTGTTTAATTGCACGTTGTAAGTGAAAAACTTGTAGAAAATTCAAGGAATCGACACTTTTATACTTTTGAGATGATCAAGTCTCCTCCCACTATTCTCCACTAATGGCACTACCTACATCTCTATGCACTTATCAAGATGACATGTATGAAGATGATTGATGTTATTATCTGCCAATTTGAAAATTCCAAATCAAAAGGAATAAATAAATTAATAATTAATAAATAATTACCTTCTTCTTGGCCCTGGCGGTGCCGGCCTTCGCAAACGCCACCAGCGGCGGAATCGCACCTTCACGCGCCACCATCTTCCGATACAAAACGCTGCTCTCACAGAGCTGCAAACGTATGGCCGCCGCTAACTCCTTCTGCCTCGGAGTTCCGGCCTCCAGAAGCTCCACCAGTACCGGAATGGCGCCTTCCTCCACGGCCACCGCCCATTTCCATAATATTTCAGAATATATCGTTTATATATTATAGACTTCACTCCTAGCCAACAGCATGGAATCTGCAGCAAGTAAATGAGGATGAAAGGAAGAGCTAATGAATGGAAAAAATCGAAGACGACATGCAATATACAAAACAAAGGGACATCATACATTACCAAAGCTTCAAATGAATAAAGTACTAATGAAAAGATTGAAGGCCGCATATTAAAACTTAAAAGAGATTGACACCATTAAAGTTCCACTCCATTCAACGCAGCAAATAATATCACAATATAATATGCACTACCAGCATTGGCGTGCAACATAGTACCATATCTTCGAATTGTTATTGCACAAACTTAACTATTTCACTAAAAGATCAGCTCTAGTCTTTCATTTCAAGATTTGACAGTCCCAAATGTTGCGAATCACCCATTTTAATGAAGCTTTCAACAGAGGGTTATTGCAACACTCAGAACGAATAGTAAACTACCACAGGCTATACATAAAAAAAACCTCCAAAAATCTTCGAGCGTATTTAAGTTTCAAAGCTCTTAATAGCATACATAGTACCATATCAACCTTGGAGCTAAGAACACTTGAAGGAACAGTAGTTTCTAATAAAAATATGAACAGAACATACAAAAAAATAATAATTTGATAGCATATGCAGCGCTTAGAAAATTTTCTATCTGGTTACAAAAACTAACCTTGGAGCACTATCTGCAAGCATCAGCTTAATATGGATTTATCCCATACTCATTAGGGATGACACCATCTGCAAGCAACTGAAACAACAGACGTAGACCACTGAAGGTTAAAATGGAAAAAGTTGGGTGATAATCACATGAAAAAATGTCAAGCAAGTCTTCATAGAAAAATTATGTTGATCCACTTAATATGCTATTTAAGCTGACTTTGGAAGAGCATAGCCTAGCAATCCTACTCTAGATATTTAGGGACAGTAGAGAAAGTTATGCCTCTGCAAAATTTTCAAAGATAAAGAACATTATTGCCGAATATAGAAAAAGCAAGTCTTCAATTCTAAAATACCATCTTCCACCAACAGCAAAGGAAATTGTATGTTTATGTACCTGAGCTACTTTGAAGAGCTCATCCAAGCCTTCCAGAATAAGATGGGAGTCGTGCAGCAGATCATACCTATAGAGTTGAAGGCCTGAAAAAGATCCTTATCATTGATAAAGGAACATTTAACTGTAACTTTCAGATTCATCAATTTTCGATCATCCATAAAGGGCAGACTGATAATCTGTCATTAAGGGGTTTTGAATGTATGAGATGCAAATAAAACAAAAAATATCTCAGGTAACTTACTTGCATGAAGCATAAACATCAGGATTTTGAGTTAGATCATAGCGCTTGGAATAACAAAAATGTCAAAAATGAGCTTATGTAAATATAAATTACATTTTAGATAGGACCAACAACCAATTGAACATATTGCCATTCATTGCACATGTCATTTTTATTTTTATTTTGAGATCAGCACAGGTCATTTTCAAGAAGTAATCCTCATTACCCTATCCGCAAAGCATGACAACATTAAATAAGAATGTATCATACTGTTTAAGAAAGATCAGGAACCTGAAATCAAGCAATCAGCTTGTCTATCCTTTCCTCTTTGCTGCCACATCAGGGGCAGTTGCTTTTGCATACTTAAAAGCCTCACTCTCTGCTTCAGTCTTTGAAAAGCAATACCAATTCTGTACACAGTCCAGCAAGCACACCTGTCATATACAGTGAAGGTGAGGTTATAAGCCTATCACTGAACAACTATACATAACAACTTCAGTTTCAAAGCATTAGTGTGCATACATTCATACAATATGTAGCAGGGAATCTATTCTCAATTTTTTTGATTGATTTGCATCTATGGAATGGTGTATTTTGTAACAGAGTGATATAAAACATGAATAATGTGTTAATATGAAAATGAAGATATTCTGGAGCCATACATTAGTGTTCCTGCAATACTCCGCATCAGACCAGCAGCTTTCATCCATGACTTGATCCTTGGGCCAGTTAGGCAAAAAGATAGAGAATCTCTCTTCTCCGATAGTATCCCAAATCTCAAACTTGACTGTTTTAGAATCCTGGAAGGCTATAAGCCTAGATTTGCATGCCTATTTCTCATCCTCCGCACATAGGTCTGTAACTACTGTCTGTTCTACAACACACGTGGATGTACTAAATTGTACCTGATCAGTGCTGCTAGGTTCACCGCCTTGGCCAACATTTACATTTAATACCACCTCGAATTTCTGAAGAAAGTTCAGCTAAGCTTGGTCAGGAAAAGAGTCTAAAGATGGTCAAATTATATACTAAAAAAAGGACAAAATCCAGTTTCAGTTTACTTACATCAGCCTGTGTATATGAAATAAATGTTTCTTCTTCCACAGTGCATGTCTCCAAATCCACACTACAAAACATGAATGCATAAAATTTGATTAGTTTGAATATAATATCATTCTTGCAATGGCACCAGAAAAGATAAAGGAAAAGAAATTCTACCGGTTGAAAGTGGCATCTACATAAGAATTAACAACTTCAGCTTCGTTTTGCCTTCTCTTCTTGATGCTTTCTGGTTGTCCGTCTAGCAGAACATCGTTTCCAACATCAACCTCGGGTGTACAATCTTTTCGTTTAGGTTGAGGAACAATTTTGTCTCTCTGAGTATCCTGCACTCTTTCAGCATTGTCAGTGATGGAAGACACCTCATGAATCACTTTTGGTTCTTCAAGAACCGAGAGCCTAAACCGCCTAGCATCATCAGATAACTTCTCCTCATGTCTTAAAGAATGATCATTAGGGCAGTTCTTAAGTATCTTTGAAGCATAATGTTTTCCAGGAAAATGAGGCACCAGGTGGAGAAGCACATTCAATATTGGCACTTTTACCCTTCTTATCCGAGTCAACCCGACACTTAAGAGGTTCTGTAGACATTTCAAAGACAACAAAACTATCAGCAGGAACTTTCAAGTCCAATAGTCACCTGCCAAAATAAGAACAAACCCGATTAAGTTCATTCAGTCACACCAAAGGAACTAAAACTTGCCACACATTTTATATTCAGGGGCATATAATAGAAGTTAAAATATGAATTACAAAATTCTCTACCTTGGAAGTAGGATTGCATTGGCCTCGAACGACTTGAAGAACAATGTAGTTCTTACCAACACCAGAATCTCCGAGCAAGACCAGTTGAGCAACCAAGATTATCATCAAAATCATTCAATTAACAGAGAGGAGGATCCATGAGAGAGATCAAATACGCATCTGATTCATACCCTAACCTTCAAATTCTTGGCATCTACAATGTCATGTCTTCTTGAATTAATCCCACCCGCCCACAGGCTCCATTCCTATCAGCTGATCAGCGATTGCAACAAAACTCGGTTAACAAAATCAAATTCGCAATCTTCAAACACAATTACTCGTCCAAATGCCCTAGATCGATCTGAATTTTAAATCACAACGCCCTAATAATCAAAATTGAGGCGTCCAGAGCGAAAGGATGTATGCAAACCCTAGAACGGAAGACGTGTGAGCGTAGAGAGAAAATTCTGAGAGTAGAGAAGTAGATGGAATGAGAAATTGAGACCTGGGAGGGAGGAAGAGCAACCCATAAAAGCGTTTTCAGTGGGGATCAACTGCGAATGAAGATTTGGAGTGCGTCTCGGGGGCAGGAGAACGGGATCGACGAAGTTGGAATCCACAACCTGTTTCCAATCGCAGCCGTTCTTGGTGTGCTTGGAGTCGTAGAAACCCAGCACTCTCTCCCTCTTCTCCGCCGGAACCCTAATCCGCGCACGCGCCGCCAATAGCCGCCACCAGATCGTCGGTCTTAGTGGCAGAGAGGTCGATGACCGGAATCTTGGCGAAGGAGGCCATGGGGGTCACAGAGCGGCGCTCAATCAACTGGATGAACAACGGATCCATGTCGAGTCCCATTTTCTCCGTCTCGAGTGGGAGGCATTGGTTCTTCGACTGGTTGGGGTACTCCATCCCTCCAATAAATATAAAATCCGATCGGTCAGTATGAATGGTGTAACTGCTGCAAGATGAAATGAAAGACGTTACTGTACCAAGGGTAACCACAGGTATGATTTACGGCCATTAATGGGTTTTTAATCGCAGGAATTAATTTAGTGACAAAAATCGGGTGTTTACACCTCAATAACACCATTTCTTCGTGACAGAGGTTACACCCGAATTCAACACTCAGACATTCAATTACATAGCATTTTATATACCCGAAAACTATAGGGATTCATATAAAATACGCAGCATTCATTGTGCTAAAAACCTTTCTTTATAGGTTTACTAGTATTTGATGGAGAGGCCCGTGCGATGCACGGGCCCTTATTGTTGTGTTTTCATTTGAGTTATTTGTATTATATGAAATTTCACAATATCTCATCTATATGGACTTCACTAAAAGATTATTTTAATAAGTTTTTAGAAATAAATTATGTATATTTTATATATTAGTAACCAACTATCTCATCTATATGGACTTCACCGTCAAATTGCTTGTGTGTATCAGTTTAGCCATTGCGCACCATATTGCACTGTGATTATTATCCATTATACTAATGCTTGTGTGATTACTACTCAATGTTTGTATACGGCTCAATTTTTTGTCGTATTGATGTTCATCATAATATACATAACCCAACCAATAATCAATCATTATTCACAATGAAATGATGACGTATTCAACACTTTAAATACCCAAATAATCAACTACATATTTAGCACTTTAAATACCCAAATGATCGATTACTATCGTTCTAATCATCATCTATTGTAATTCAAACCATTTTCTTATTCAAACAATAATGCAAAAATTACTTTCAAATAAAAGAATCGTGCCAGTGTAATTTCAAACCGCGTTTAATATTTTGTTAAGATTTTTTACTACTACATTATTTTAAAGTTGTAGTGCTCCCAAGTTACATGTAAAATAAAATGGCTAAACCACATGCAATTAATCTTAAAAATATTGGTTTGTGCAAATCTAATATAATATTAGTGCTTAATTTGGTTGTAAAACTAAGATGGCGTACGTGGCGAGTTCCTGGCCAAGATCGATGGATTCGTTCATCAAATGGCATATGAGGGCACGAAACAGCTGCATCCAAACGGCGGGTTGCAGCATGCGTTGTAAGGACCGACAATGCGGGCGGAGGCCACCCGATATATAAGAATACATGCATGATCTATACACGTCCTACAACTATACATTTTAAGGTCAAAAACTTTTTCTTGCAAGAAAAAGTTTATAGAAAGATCACACCTTCGCATAGACACCTATCAAAGAAGAGCAATGTTAGCAACAAAAGAATCTAAGAAACATTGCACTAAGATGTAGCGGTCCAATGTTATAGAAGTTAAACTGTTCATACCTCAAACATTAGGTCCCACCTCTATTTGAGAGAAGTAGAGGTTCGCTACCATCATACATGAAACCGGATCTCCTTGCAGGAGAGAACATCAAATACATCCTGTTTTTATACAAAGATGATATATACATCAGCAAATTTAAATGGAAAAAAGAGGAAGAAAATTTGACTATTTATTTGTAATTTCTCAATGAACTAAACATGCTTCTTTCATCCAGAATTAGCATAGACTATTGCTCAAAAAAAAAAAAAAAAAAGAATTAGCATAGACGATGTTCCACCTTGCTTGTAGAGAAATTTTATTAACAATGGATTCTCAGATCCTGGTGCTCTAAGTTGGAACTGCATAGACATCTAAATTATATCACTTAAATAACGTAAGACTGAATACTATCAGTAGCTTCAACGGTATAAGCAAGTCAAGGTTGAGCATATCCTAATTAATATTATTCTTATTTTTCACGATAAATTTAAAATTAAATGTTATTTAACTATTTTTTTTTTTGAATCTGCAATTTTATGATGTTTTAATAATACTCGGCTAACTCATATAACTTTTGAATTTCTTATTAAAATGGTTTTCACATCAAAATCTTAAAGTTAGATAAAATAAATTACTGTCTTAATCCATATTGGCCAACTTGTTAAAATGAAGTATTCATAATTATGACCAATCTACTAACTTAATTATTTTTATAAATTGAAGGATGATTATCCAGGATTGTTAAGAAGTAATAAGAATTGTTTTTGGCTGAAAACACAGTACCTAAAATCAAGTTTATGCTGAAATAAATACTCGGGCACAAGGAAGCGAAACTAATAGGAATCATAATGTTGGATTCTGGTGTTGATCCCTGCACTGGTCCAGTGGCACCGATATCGTCTGTTGATCCTGCTTCGTCTGGAATGCGCAACACCTGGGGAACGATCAATGTAGTCTGTCTTCGGATAAGATTTGAGTCGTGTAAACACTTTCCGAAATCAGTATTTTGCCCCTTATAAGCCTTAGGGAATCCGCAAAATCTGAAGTGAGATAAAACAAATCTGCTGATCCTTTCCAAGGCTTGTGGTAAGGATCAAACTATAGAAAATGTATTGATAGATGTATGACTTCGACTAAGTTGAATCTATTTTAGAGATTCTGTAACCAGCCCGACTTCATCTTCCTTTAGCCTTATATAGGGCGTAGGAAAGCCTAGGGAGCGGTTTCTACAAGTTGTGGGTGGTTATAAGGGCGGTTACCAGCGGTTACCGCTGATCCTTTACCACCAACGGCTCTCTCCCTAAAGAGACACGTGACCCATCAGAAACCAGTCATAAAGGAAGTTACAAGAGTGGTTATCCAACGGTTATATAGGTAGTTAACCCACGTGATCAATATTCAAACCGTTAAACTGTTGATCCCGTAGGTACCAATCAGCCAGAACTGTTGTTCTTAGAACCACTGATCCCAGAGGGACATCTCAGTGTAACATATCCTTAATATCTCCCACTAGATCCCAAATATACTCACACAAGCGTGTACTCCACACCCCCAAACTTGTGATAAGCTAAATGGAACCTCATAAAGTCGTCATGAACCCCGATAACACTAAAAGGCCATTGATCCCTCAGGAACCATCACTGATTCCTCAGGGATCAACGAATGATGACACTAAAATCACCAACAATCCTCCCCCATTTTAGTGTAATCCCTGATTCATAAAATAAGCAAGTCTTCATCCCAAACTCATGCATAAACACAAATGTCGTGACGATTGACTTTGTGTCTTAGTGTAATTACACATTTTATACACCTCGGAATCATGGTGTCATAAGGATTGAACCAATCAACCTCTTTAGATGCATAAAGATAACACACACATAAGTCACTATACACTTCTATAGTCTAACTTGACTCCATTAATGGTCCTTGAGTCCTTATCCATTCATGAGCGTATGTGAAGCCAACCCAAGCTCCATGGAGCGACCAAAAACTCCACGCCCACATAGGTAGATCCTTTAGTCGTACTCCTACATTGTACTTTTTCAAAGGAACTATTAAGAAGATAGAATCTTCAACCTCTGATCCTGTAGGAACAAAGCACGTACCTTGGGGACTGTTCCTTTGTGCTTTCAGTCTCTTAGTAGAGGGCTTTCCACATTGAATGCGTCCATAATGTTAGTCATGAAGGAATTGGGTGTCCCACCACCAGAGAGCTTTAAATGGGTCTTAATCCCATCCCCTTTGCAGACTTAGAGACTAAGTCCCTTGCTAATCCCTTCGTCAAGTGATCAGCCAAGTTTTCTTGCGACCTTACAAAATCAACTGATACCACCCCATGCGTAATGAGCTCTCTTACCACACTATGCCTCACGCCCAAGTGACGTGATTTCCCATTGTATACATGGCTATATGCCTTAGCCAAAGTTGCAGCGCTATCACAATGGATCGATATGGGTGAAATCGGTTTTTCCCATAAGGGAACATCATACACCAAGTTCCTCAACCATTCTGCCTCTTTTCCAGCAGAAGCCAAAGCAATAAACTCTGATTCCATGGTAGAACTTGAAATGCAAGTTTGTTTCTTCGAGGACCAAGAGATGGCACCTCCCCCAAGAAGAAACACCCATCCACTAGTAGATGAACGATCCTCTTCATTTGTTATCCAACTTGCATCAGAATAACCTTCAAGGACCGAAGGTGACCCATCATAAGTAAGACCGAAATCTATTGTTCCCTTCAAGTACCTAAGTACTCGGCGAACAGCTTGCCAATGATACGCACTAGGATTGCTAGTGTATCGGCTTAGTTTTCCTACTGCAAAAGCAATATCCGGTCTTGTACTAGTCATGGCATACATCAAGCATCCAATTATCCTGGAATACTCAAGTTGCAACATCGTTGATCCCTGGTTAGGGATCAGTTTCACAGATGGATCATATGGGGTATTCATAGGAGTGTAGTCACTACAATTAAACTTTTCCAACACTTTCTCAATGTAATGAGACTGTGATAAAGATAAAACTCCATTTTCCCCCCTTTTTATCTTAATCCCTAAGATAACATCAGCCTCTCCCATGTCTTTCATGGAGAATTTTGATGACAAAAATTCCTTCACAAGATCTACTTGTCTTTGATCCGTGCCAAAGATCAACATGTCATCTACATATAGACAAATAATGACTCCGCTACTGGGATCATCGAATTTGCTATACACACACTTGTCCGCTTGATTCAACTTGAATCCATGGGACAACACAACCTCATCAAACTTTAGATACCATTGCTTAGGTGCTTGTTTCAGCCCATACAAGGATTTTATCAACTTGCACACTTTATGCTCTTGTCCGGGCATAACAAAACCCTCAGGTTGTTTCATATAAACCTCCTCCTCTAGATCCCCATTAAGGAACGCAGTTTTAACGTCCATTTGGTGGATCACCGGATTATGTATAGATGCTAAAGCAATTAGCAATCTAATGGTGGTGATACGTGCAACTGGTGCATAGGTATCGAAGTAGTCTGTTCCATACTTTTGTCTAAAGCCTTGGATCACCAATCTGGCCTTAAACTTATCTATGGTACCATCCACTTTCATCTTCCTCTTGAAGATCCACTTACTTCCCAAAGGTTTACAACCAGGGGGAAGATCAGCCAAGACCCATGTATTGTTCCCCATGATGGAATCCATCTCATCATTAATGGCTTCCTTCCAAAAGGACACGTCTTGAGACCTCATTGCCTCATCAAAGGTCCTTGGTTCATCTTCAATATTGTAACAATATAGATGATTGGAACCAACCTCGTCTCTTGATCCCTCTACCAAATAGACATGGAAATCGGGACCAAAGGAAGTTCCCTTCCTTACTCTTTTACTTTTTCGGATTTCAGGTTCATTGTTCCCTTGCGGTATATCAGAACCACTGATCCCACTGGAACTGGGAACCATCTCATTATCTCCACTTAAGTTGGGCATCATACCTTTTGATATAGGTATCAACGAAAATCGTTTTTCATCAAATATCGCATCTCTTGATTCAATAACGGTATGAACCGAAATATATTTGTTTGGCTCAATAACATAGAACCTATATGCCTTGGAATGCTCAGCATAACCAATAAAGATGCATTATACACCTTTTTCACCCAACGTCTTCCTTTTGGGATCAGTCAGCCTAACAATAGCCCGACATCCCCAAACTCGAAGATAATTCAAACTTGGTTTTCTTTTGAACCAAAGTTCATAAGGGGTAGTCTTGTTCCTTTTATTTGGAACCCTATTCAACAGGTAACAAGCCGTTAGCATGGCTTCTCCCCAAAACCCCTCATTCAATCCTGAGTAGGAAAGCATGGAATTAACCATCTCCTTGAGAACTCTATTCTTCCTCTCCGAAACACCATTTTGTTGTGGTGTGTAGGGAGCCGTAGTTTCATGAATGATCCCTACGGACTGGAAGTATTCCGGGTCAAAATATTCACCACCTCTATCGGTGCGCAACCTTTTGATCTTTGATCCCACTTGAAGTTCAACTTCAGTTTTATAAAGCTTAAACTTCTCTAGGGCCTCATCCTTAGTATGCAATAAAAATACATAGCAATAACGAGAATAATCATCGATATAAGTAACCACATACTTCTTATTACCCATAGAGGGAGTAGCATGAAAGTCACACAAATCACTATGTATTAATTCAAGCATGACACTGATACTTTGAACAGTAGGAAAAGGTTGTTTAGTAATCTTGTTTAGCATGCATGTTCTACATTTTTCGATATTCATGTCAACAGGTGGAATCAAACCAGTTCTAGACATATCAAGCATGCGTTTATAATGCACATGTCCTATCCTAGCAGGCCACAAAGAAGAGTCAGTTCCCGAGGGAACAACAGTTGATCCAGAACTCATGGGAATGGCAGTTGATCCCGAATGAACAGATTCATTCGAACAAGTCATGTAAACTGAATTCAAAACTTTATTGATACTTAGTTTAAACATCCCATTACATAGATAACCACGACCAACAAATACACCGCCTTTCGACAATATAAATTTGTCGGCTTCAAACACTAAACGAAAGCCCAACTTGTTAAGTAAACTACAAGATACTAAGTTTTTTCTTATTCTGGGTACATACAACACATCCTTAAGAGTTAAAGTCTGCCCAGATGAAAACTCCAACTCTACTAGTCCTTTGCCTTGAACGGGAACAGTTGACTCGTTTCCCATATGAAGTACACGTCCATCGTCCATGGGAACGACTGACTTGAACATCGATTTGTCTCTACACACATGAGAGGTAGCACCCGAGTCAACTCACCATGCTATCTCATCATCCTGCACATAAAATGCTTCAGAAATCATAGAAACAAAATCCAAATTAGGATATGTAACTATACCAGTATCAACAGATGTTGATCCTTCCTGACCTTGATGAGATTTCTGCCCTTGTTCCTTAGAACCTTGAGCAGCCTGGTTTGTAACGTTTTTCTTTCCCTTTGCAGCCTTGCAATCTCTTCTGAAATGCCCTGGCTTGCCACAGTACCAACAGCCATCTCCCTTTGGGGAGCGCTTCTTGTTTGGACCATTGTATGTGTTATTCCGAGGCCTCTTCTGGCCTTTGTTCTTGATCCCTTTCTGGGAACCACCTTCCACCATATTTATGGAGGAAGATACTGGAGTATCTTTTTCCTTTTCTTGCATACGAATATTCTCCTCGATACGCAAGTGGCTTCCAAGTTCAACAAGAGAGACATCTTCCTTCTTGTGCTTTAACATGTGTTTAAAGTCTTTCCATGATGGAGGCAATTTATCAATGATACATGAAATCGAAATGGTCATCCATGTTCAACTTGTGTTGAGCATATTGCCCCAAGATACGTAGTATCTCATTATATTGTTCCATCACTGGCCTGGTATCAACCATCTTGTAATTATTGAAATTACTCACAAGGAACTTCACACTAGAAGCATCCTCGGCCATGTACTTTGACTCAAGAGAGTCCCATAGTTCTTTAGCGGATTCAACATTTTGGTACACATCAAAGAGAGAATCGGACATACCATTCAAGATGTGGCCTCTACAAATGTAGTCATCGTTCTCCCATTTGTTCCTCTTCCTCACGTCTTCAAGAACTTCGTCTCCACCCACCTCAGGCATAGGCGTGGACAGAACATACACCACCTTGAGTGTGGTCAAGAGGAAGTGCATCTTCTTTTGCCAACGGCGGAAGTCCATCCCCTCAAACTTCTCCAACTTTTGGAACTTCGTTGTCATCTCACGCACAGACGTCATTGATCCAAAAATACTGATTTCGACTGTTGGATTCTGGTGTTGATCCCTGCACTGGTCCAGTGGCACCGATAGCGTCTGTTGATCCTGCTTCGTCTGGAATGCGCAACACCTGGGGAACGATCAATGTAGTCTGTCTTCGGATAAGATTTGAGTCGTGTAAACACTTTCCGAAATCAGTATTTTGCCCCTTATAAGCCTTAGGGAATCCACAAAATCTGAAGTGAGATAAAACAAATCTGCTGATCCTTTCCAAGGCTTGTGGTAAGGATCAAACTATAGAAAATGTATTGATAGATGTATGACTTCGACTAAGTTGAATCTATTTTAGAGATTCTGTAACCAGCTAGACTTCATCTTCCTTTAGCCTTATATAGGGCGTAGGAAAGCCTAGGGAGCGGTTTCTACAAGTTGTGGGCGGTTATAAGGGCGGTTACCAGCGGTTACCGCTGATCCTTTACCACCAACGGCTCTCTCCCTAAAGAGACACGTGACCCATCAGAAACCAGTCATAAAGGAAGTTACAAGAGTGGTTATCCAACGGTTATATAGGTAGTTAACCCACGTGATCAATATTCAAACCGTTAAACTGTTGATCCCGTAGGTACCAATCAGCCAGAACTGTTGTTCTTAGAACCACTGATCCCAGAGGGACATCTCAGTGTAACATATCCTTAATATCTCCAACTAGATCCCAAATATACTCATACAAGCGTGTACTCCACACCCCCAAACTTGTGATAAGCTAAATGGAACCTCATAAAGTCGTCATGAACCCCGATAACACTAAAAGGCCATTGATCCCTCAGGAACCATCACTGATTCCTCAGGGATCAACGAATGATGACACTAAAATCACCAACACATAACAATGGTTGGGATCATAAGGACAAGCTTATAATTTTGTCTTACCTTTTCCATACCTCTACAAACAACAGAGAGCTTTTTCGATCTCTTCACATGCATGCTAGTCGATTGCCTTCATGATGGAAATTACACTGTTCATGTACATGCTGGATATTTTTCGTCCGTTGGTGGGTAATGCACATTTGAAGTATCTTTCCTGGTTGGTGATTTTGTGTGAATGCACACTGTATCTAGTTTTAGACTAATTGATCGAAAAAATCTAGTTTTAGACTAACTTTACACTGTGGCTTCCCCATTCGAGTTATAGAGATCATGGATGTGCATCGTCTTTGTAGAATTTTTTGGTGATCTTTTTCTACCCTATCACATGGATAGTTTTTTAGTGGAGTAATCGGATCCTTGGAACTTGGCTGTGTATTAAGATTAATGCTTGCTGTAACTTAAGAAAAGGGTGACCTATTCCTCTGATCATTCTTTCGTAGTCTTTGCTGAAGCCACTCTGCTTGTGTTTGATATATTGTTATTTTACAATGTACTATATTGGTGTGTATAACAATTACATTGATTCCAATAAAGAAGCTTGTTCATATACTGATACGAACTTCTTTTGTCTAGGTTAGACCGTGATTGGAAAAAGATCGAAGCTTTTATAGGATCAAAAACTGTTATTCAGGTGATCTTACTATATGGCCAGCTTATTTCTGGTGTGATTTTTAACTTTGTGTATAATTATTGACTGAGCATTCTACTTCATGCACCTGCCATGACTTGATCATCGTGATCATGTTTATTTGGTCCATTTTGTCCTAGAGGCCAAGCGCTTAACACAGGCAAGAGCTTGAGATTAGAACGAAAACAAACAAACACATGAAATTGATGAAGTACTTGAGAAATCAACTCACAAAGAAGACTTAACCTCGTCTAAGCACGGAAGTTTATAGAAATCTCTCTACTGTTACATTATACATCACCAAAGATGATAATTATCACTAATCACATACACAAAAGAAAAGGGAATAACCTAAAACAAAGTTAGTAGGCATACATCTAATTAGACTTTGCAATGCAAGTGAGTTGACTCGGACACCAATCTGTCTCGCTAATCGCTTCGCCTGTACCCTTACATTCATTGCAAGGATGTTGTATCAGTTGGATCATACCAGGACCCAATTGTCTGATAGAGACCTTCATACCAGTTCCATCACACACAGTACACTTCACTGATTCACCAGACTTTGATCCTTTCCTGTTTACCCAAATCCAAATCAAGAAAATGATCAACTTCTGACAAACCAAGAGCCCTGATTGAATTGAAAGTATGTTGTGGTAGTGAACCTTATGATGGATGCTCAACCTCCATAGAAAAACATATTACATCTTTTAAAATGTGAGTGAATGGTCAAAATCTTGTACCTGGCCCATGAATTACACCAAGAACAGCGTGCCGCTGATGCGCTGATGTACACGCTGAATGCAGTTGCATATGCCTGGGTTTGAATCCAAGAACAGCGTAGGCATCCGTATTATTCTAAAAGATGCTCTATGCTTGGGTTTGAATGCAGTTATTTAATAATAACAAATAACAAAAGCATCCAAAATTGCATCCGTATTATTCTGTATAGCACTATAGCATTTGTTGATTCTTTTAGTGCAGCTGATATCAATTATGATTACCATTAGGGTTATATTTTTCCCTTGCAAACAAAAGTGCAGTTGCATACGTATTGGAATCTCTAGATCCAAAATGGGCCGATTCATTTCCAACGATAATTGTCTTCCGAGAAAAAGCATGATCTGCACCAAACATAACCCAGGGAAAAACCAAATTCAGAATATACCCCACACATCCCAGAGAATATACCAAAATGGTAAAAAAAGTCTAGATAAAAATCATTCAAACCCAGGCACCATATTACTGTAGTCAATGGCTTCAACATTAATCCATTGGTAAGAGAGTTCATTGATCCAATCCTAGCTACAGACAAATACCATCCTCTGGCAGCCCCTATCTTTTAAATATTTTGCATTGCAAATTTCACAATATTGGAACAAAAAGCATGAACTGTTACAGCATACTCGCGATATAGCCCTGAGTTTAGTCAGCAGAAACAACAGAGATGGAAAAAAAATCAATGTAGATTGAGAATGAGACTTACCCAGAGTGAAAAGAACAGACTAAATTTCACACTTTGGATTCTAGAATACAATGAACACCAAGGAAATGTCATTACCCATAGAGTTTAAAGAAGAAATGAACACATGAAACGTCAAGGGTTAGAAAATTCACTCACTCCAAAAAGAATGACTGCTTCAGGGAATGAGCACGTTGAAACCGAAGAAGCGAACTCTCTGATATCCAATGCAAATCGATCTATCAAAGGCCCCTGTCATTGAAGGAGCATATTCAACATTCAATATGTCCATTTCACTGTCCATTCATCAATTTCATACTCACATGAACAAAATCTACAGTCCAACCAAATTAAACCACTCGATTAATCCCCTAGATGAGTCTATGACTATCCTTGTGTGTGAATCGCGAAAAAAAAAACAATAAGCGAAAAGAGAAAGTGAAAGACCTCGGAGGATTTCACGGAGACCTTGGCAGAGGCATTCCGCAGTACTGAACTCCGGTTGCAGAGGGATTCTCACAGTCTAGCCCGTTCCTTTTCAATGGCCTCCTTGTTCCCGATCTAACACAGTACCAACCGATCAACGGCTACGAAAAGTGAAGAAATTGATTTCACGAAACGAATTGCAAGGAAACGAACCTGGTAGAAGTCGGGAAAGCAAAGCAGAGATCGCGCGAGAAGGACCTTAACCCTTTCCCTGTTTCGTTCCTTTGGTCGCCGACAGTTTGGTGACCCGAACTTGACCCACTCCTTTCCCGATTAGGCAGTCCTGGTCGACCGGCAAAGTTTCCGGTCATTCCCTGTTGCAGCGTTCACCGCCGAAGCAGACCGGCGTTCGTCTTCGTCTTCTGCGGTAAGTGTCTTCACTCGTTCCCTTCTTTTCAATGGGGTCGCGTGGGTGAGTCGGGGACGCCGGCTTGGGGCCGTAGCAGATCCGCCGGTGAGAAGGAGGTCGGGCGGTAGGGCGCTAGATTTGAGAGGGAGGCGTGAGCGAGGGCGAGGGAGTAAGAGCCAGCGGTAGCGGCGAGAGAGAGAGAGTTGGAGCGGTCGTCGGGCCAGGGAAGCGTCGGAATCGGCCGGCGAAGTCGCAAGTCCAGATCTGGGATTAGGGCGAGGGGTCGGTTAGGCGGAGCGGTGAGAGAGAAAGCAGGAGCGAAGGGCGGCCAGGCGTCGTGAGGGGGGGGGGGGCTACCCTCGAGTGGTGGTCGGTGTCGGGGCTAGGGAGGTGAAGACGTGGTCGGGCAGGAAGGGGGCCGGATCGATCTGCAGATGGGTAGAAGAGAGGAGGCAGGGAAGTGATCTTGGGGAGCGGGGCGGTTTTATTGGCATCGATTGCAGTTTTCACATAGGCATCTCCCAGTTTTCAACGACGCCCAAGGAAGAGGAAAGGACACGCAAAAATAAATTAAGCCTATTGAATGGTCATCAAATTAATTAACGTGTAATTAACTATGCAATAACCCTCTCCATTCAGTCTTATCATCTCTTACAGACAATCTCTTCACATTCACCCAGTGGCGGAGCGAGGGGGGGTGAAGGGGGCCACCCGCCCCCTCTCTCCCGCTCTGACTATACTATTATGTACAGTAAATTTCTACGGGAAACCAATACAAGGCCTTGGCATATTGGTTATGTGCGGTCCGTGCCCACCCACCTTTCACATGGCCGAGCGTTCGAAACCTAGTAGTAGCACTGCTTGTTTACTTAATTTTTTTTTGAGCCCTTTTTTAGTTTTTTTTTTTGCTCTGGCCTTTTTTTTTAGTTAAATTATAGTGTACAAAACACTTCTTTTTCCAATTATTAAATTCTACGCAGTGGCTCTACTTGTACAGTTATTTAACTAGTTAGATAAAGTAAACTATATTTAAGTAAGTTTAAATATTATCACTTTTTTCAAAGTTAAATGTAAATAGTTAATACTTAATAGTAATATTTAACCATTTATTTATAGATTTTTTTCCTATTAGGTTATACATAAGTATTTGATTTTCTCAAACATACTTAAATTTGTATTTACTTATTATATAGAATTATTTTCTTACAAACTAACCTATATATATTTACACTTGTTTTTATTATTTATTATTTAAATAAGATATCAATGTTAACATGTTGTCATACTCATCAACACACGATATCGACTTCGCCCCCCCTTAAAAAAATTTCTGGCTCCGCCACTGCATTCACCCTCTTTAAATTGATCCGTAGGTAACCGTTTTTTATTCAATTGGATAATTTCTTTTTTTTCTTATTTATCTTACTAAAAATCCTATGTGTATTTATTACACAATATAATTATAAAACACCTAAAATTGAATTTTGAGGGCATTAATGGGACATGAAAAACTATAGGTTTAGTGTATAAAATGCGGGTCATTAATTACGCTAAAAACCTTTCTTTATAGGTTTATAGATAGATAGATGTTTGCATATAAATAACTAGCCATGTCTATTTACTATACTTTATCCTATTTCTATTATAAAAAAAACCCAAATCTTAATAAAAATGTACTAACTAATAAACAACATTAGCTGATTATTGTTAGACGTGTTATATATGCACGTACACTCACGAAGCCTATCGATAACCAGTTTGAGTAGCAGTTATTCATCGATCAATTTGTCAACCTAAAATTCTAAACATTACTCCTCGTACGTTGCTTTTTAATTATTATAAATAATGGTGATCAATCACTAATACATTAATTAATACTGGTAGCTAATTCAATTTGCACACCCGGTGAAGAAAAAGACCACTAAACAAAACGTCTCCATCATATATATACTTGAGGAGGTAAAATATAATGGATTTGATCAACAACGTCAACGTGATATTGCATCACTGAATTACCACGAAATTCCCTCTGTTGACCAAACAAATACTATGTTACCCCCAGAAGTTCCAAGAACGACATTTTGGTCGCTAAATGGGTAGGGACTAGGGTTATATCGATTTCGTTCAAAGCAAAATAAGACTTTTGTTCTTCCTAGTCACTGATTCATGTGCTATAGTATCTACTCTAATACACGTACTTATTTCACTTATTGTGCCAGATGCGAAACTTATTTGTTTCCACATTAACTTGGAAATTCACAATTTCTTAAGTGAGTTGGTGACTTGATCGAGTACGTTCACATTGTAATTGAATTTTAAGCAATATTGACTTGCCATCCACGTTTCCATCTACAATGCACCGCCTATTGAGAAATTAATATATATACATACCACCACCAACTCCCTCTCTCATTCACCAAAACTCAAACCCTCAAAACAAAAATAAAATAAAATGGCTACTTCTTCTTCTTTCACCAAACTCATCTCCCTTCTAACTTTCCTTCTCATGCTCTCTCTTCTCCTTACCAGCGCAATCCACGCGACCAGACTAGGAAGATCGGTTCTCGTGTCCCGAGATGAGACCTCAACGACGACGACACCGATGCCCGTGGGTGAGCTCATGAAGCACCGCCACCACAGAGTGAAAGGTCTCGCGTTTAACTTCTTGCCCAAAGGAAGTGGCGCTTCTTCTGGGCCGTCCAAGAACCATAATTGATCTTAATTTGATCATATTAGATTATTAGCTCATAAATAATGTACCATTCATTAGGTTGATTTTTTTACTCATATTGTGTAGCTAGCTAGGTAGTTATGAGGTTGATCAGGTGATTGTTGTAACGATACAA
Source organism: Polygonum maritimum (assembly GCA_963924305.1). NCBI lineage: Eukaryota > Viridiplantae > Streptophyta > Magnoliopsida > Caryophyllales > Polygonaceae > Polygonum > Polygonum maritimum. The sequence continues at coordinate 16,907,581 of OZ002728.1, forward strand.
ATAAGTTTGTATTCATTATATGGGTTTGTACTTTTATTTAATTGATCGATTCGAACTTGTTGGCTTGATATTTTACTTATTTGCTTCATGCTCTTATTTTTGAACGATGGATCATGTGATAAGTGTTCTAAAAATTTCTTCTAGACCCCGTCTAAGCGCTAGTCGCTCTTTGTCCGCCTGCCTTTTAACCCGCATAGGCGGTGTCTAGGTGTCCATCTAGACCGCTTAGGCAATCCTATTAGTCGTCTAGGCGCTAGACGGTCTCTCTCCACCTAAACGCAGCCTAAAGTGTTTTAGAACATTACCTATATAATGTATATATATATATATGTATTAATTCTCTGATTAATATAGATTACACCAATACGTACATATATACATTTGATGATATGAATGTTGAAAAAGAGTATTGCATATTTACATTTGTTATAAAAACTAGTACAAATCCCGTACCATGTACAGGTAATGTGAGTATAAGTTTGATTTTATCGATCCTAAATTAAACTTAAAGCCGAGCCTACTTTTTGCTCGGTAATGTATAACGCAAATCCGAACATATTGACCTATATATGAATTTTTAGTTTTTATTTTATAATTTAAATTATGAAATCTATTTTTTTAATTAATTATATAGAATTTTCATAAAAGGGTAAAAGAAATCTTTTAACTAAAATGAAAAACATTTTAATCATTTAAATGAAAATTATGTTTTCTTAAGATTATAAATTTAGGTAAGATATCAAAATTTGGATAAGATATCAAGAGCATATAAAGAATTTTTTAAAAAGGTACAAATTTTAAAAATAATTATGTTTTCTAATATGTAATTAATAGTAATTACCCGTACATCTCATCAAAGTTGAATACTTTATATATCACGTACATAATTATTATTTTGTAATTAATAGTTACTTTATGATAAATATGCCTAATATTTGAACTACCTAATTGGTGCATATAGAAGCAATTTCAGGATCATCATAAACTGCCTAATTTATAATTATGAAATTTTATAATTATGTACAAAATAATTATGTCCGTATAAAGGGCACGGGTTCAAATGAAAACACTCGCTAACCTAAAAACTAAAAACAAAAAGGATCCGTTGGATCATATAGATGGACGGTCATGATTAAAAAAATTCTCCTTTCAATTGTTAAAGACACGGGGTATAATCGTCTTTGGCCTTGTCTCTCGTCCGCCATCTTCGATTCCTCCATCGCCATGTACTCTCGTCCTCCCCATCGCTTCCGCCCTCACATATTATCCCCTCTTTCTCTCTATCTATCTCTCTACTGAACAGATTATCTTCTCGCTTTAACCTACTACTCTCTGTCTGTGTCACAGGCCTTAGGAGGAGGAGGTAGAGGAGCTCAATCGCGAAGAGCCTACTCAAAGTCCCCGCTACATCCGATTATGCCGGAGAACCAGGCCGTCGCCGGACATTCTCGATTTCATTCCATTCGAGCCGCCAATTTGGGGGCTCAAATACCTAATTACAGCCACATCAACTACAATTATCCATACAACGCTAATTTGAGCGATTAGAGGATCTTGGACCATGACCAATAGAAGATTCCTTCGAGAAACGCCTTCGTCTGGTGTAGGAGGAAGAGGATGCACAGGCAGAGCAATGGAGGGCGGAGACGTTCGAGACGCCGATTGAGATCCCGCTGCCATTGTTGTACATGAATCTGGTCACCGGCTTGAAGGAGTCCGCTCCGCCTGGGAAGTCCTCGATCTCGACTCTGACCGTCACCGAGTTCGTCCTCTTCTTCTCCTTCCTGTTGATCCTCTTCAGCCTCGAAGAGAACGACGATGCAATTTTCTGCGGAGATTGTTATGGATGGGAAGATGATGAATCACTCCTCAATCTATGAACGCCACATTTGTATGAATCCAATGGTCTAATCCATAAATCTACAACATGAAAATTGGGGAAGTTTTCTTAAGAGCTGAAATTAGGCCAATCTGAAGTTCCAAAATGCTCCCTTTGATCTCTATAGCCTAAATAGCACTTTCACAGTCAAATTTAGGATATTTTAGTGTTAAAACTGATGTCTCTCTTCCTTTTTTCTCTTAATATGCTTTTCAGGTCAGGTGCATCCATGGAGTTCACAATCAGTAAGTTTCACGCTCTTATGTTTTAGTCCGTGTGCTTCTTCCTTCGTGATCCGGCTATTCTGCAGTGGGACTTTTGAGGACCGATTCGGAATCATTTCTCACCCTTAAGTGTTCTAATAGTCTTACGCTGATGTGTGAGTGTGTGACAGATGACTTGTGGAATGACTACAATGATGGGACATGGCCTGCTTGTTCCACCAACTCCAAGTTTGATATTAATCAGGTAATGTATAATGATCTATTTTCAGGCCACCTGTTCCTCTTGCTATAGTGTTGGTATGTATATTTGAGAATCACAGACAATCAACTTCTTACACGGTTTGATCAAAATAAGGAATTGGAGCAGTTAATGTACTAAAGTTGACATCTTCAAATGTGGATTACTGATACTGACCTATTGCATCTGTGCCCTGGACATATGATTGCTTGATATAAAATATAAAGTCTGGTTTTATTTTCCAGTTTCACAGTGTTGTCCACAGATTCATTCGTTTGAGCAACACCTATAGTCCTTTTCAAGTTTTTCCTTATTTTTATATCATTTAAAATACAAGTCATGACATATGAAACTCTTGTTTGTAGGTCTCAAACCTGGTTGATGCCCTCAAGAACTACTGGCCATCTCTAAGTTGTGGGTCTCCATCCAGGTGTGGTGGACACAACGGATCATTTTAGGCGCATGAGATCATTATTAAATTCAATATTGTTGTAATTTCCTATTCTAATGCATCAACCACTATTAACTAATGATTGTTGCCTCTTCTTCCATTGATGTTCGGCGGCACACATCATCATTCATCAGTGGGGGGATTTTTTGAAACTCGTACTCATTGTTTATTGCTTATTGCAAGTGTAATGTGGAGATAGCGAGTGATAGGTTGAGACTTGAGATGATTGGCTTGAATTTTGCTCTACTTTTGTAAACGAAACACAAATTGGAATTAGTAGTAGTTGGGTCACGAGAGTGGAGTTGCAAATGTATTGTCCTTTGGTCAAGCCGGTGCTCTCGTAAAATTGATGTTCCTGTTCAATGGTGTTGAGCATACAAAATTGATGCCTATCTCTGCTCAATGAAATTCCATTTGTTGAAATAATTTTAGATTTTTTTCACGTAATGAATGTATAATTTGTTATCTCTCTATTCAGGCACGGGACTAAGTTTTCAAATATATGTAACATCTTTACTGATAAACTATTTCTTCATTCATCTACCATCTAGGTGAACCACGACATAATATATGTGAACACACTCATTAAATATGTGAACACCCAAAGAAAATATGTGAACATGAAAACAGACATAATAATTTTTTCACCAATTGAAACTTATTTATGCATCATATAATGCATGAACTTGAATGTATTAGAAATTTAGCAATCAATCTTTTTCTCTATCTCTACTTGCTATCTCCATCGAATTATCTTACAAATGCAGCTTGCTGCATTTGTTTGCACTATAACCCAACTTGTCATTTTATAATTTTATATATAGAAAGAGGTCATGCTTTATCAATGTGCAAATTCGAAAGCTTTACATATATGTGTGCGAGAATTTGACTACGTACATTAATCTGAACATACATCTAAAATACGTGAACATAAGTACTTTATATGTGAACGTACGTCTAAAATACGTGAACATGTCACTCAAATACGTGGAGATTATACTCAAATATGTGAACGCACGTCTAAAATACGTGAACATGATACTCAAATACGTGAACATTATATCAAATACGTGACCATTATACTCAAATATGTGAACGTACATCTAAAAAACGTGACCACATATGTGAACATAAAAAATCGTTTGTGCACTCATATACCATCTTTTATTAAGATGTGAACGCCAACATGAAATATGTGAACAACTCCATCAAATATGTGAACATCCAAAGAAAAAACGTGAATATAAAAAACCCTTTCAAAAATACGTGAACATGATACTCAAAATACGTGAGCATTATAATCAAATATGTGAACGCACATCTAAAATATGTGAACATTATAGTCAAATACGTGAACATTATACTCAAATATGTGAACACACATCTAAAATACGTGAACATTATACTCAAATATGTGAACACACATCTAAAATACGTGAGCACAAGTATACATATGCGAACATACATCTAAAATACATGAACATGATACTCAAATATGTGAACATCGTACTAAAATGTGTTAGATGCAATATATCTTACTAAATGTCTAGTTTTCGAAGTTTCTTTTTTACCATGAAATATGTGAACATTCTTGTAAATTATATGAACAACCAAATAAAACACATGAACATGAAAACAAACATAATAAACTATTTCTACATTCATAGACCGTTTTTTTACTAAATTTTATAGGAAAATGTTGTTATCATTTGTGAGCATAAGGTTGTTTTATAGGAACCTAAACACATTTTATCTGAATGTATCCTCAGGTATAACTTGGTTTTTTCTACTTTCATCGGCCTCGACCACCATAAAATGTGTGAACTTATATACTATCTTTTACTAAGATGCGAACGCCAACATTAAATATATGAACATCCAAAGAAAAATCATGAACAAATATGTGAGCATAAAAAATCGTTTTTGCATTCATATACCATCTTTTATCAAGACGTGAACGCCAACATGAAATATGTGAACAACTCCATCAAATATGTAAACATCCAAAGAAAAAACGTGAACAAGATAACGAACATAAAAAAACCATTTATGCATCAATATACTATCTTTTACTAAGATGTGAACGCCGACATGAAATATGTGAACAACTCTATCAAATATATGAACATCCAAAGAAAAAACGTGAACAAGATAGCGAAGATAAAAAACCATTTCTTTGGATGTTAGAGCATCATTGACTTAGCAAATTTTTAGACAAACAGAAATAATGTCTAATAAATTATCCAGCACCATTGACTAATAAATTATCCAGCACCATTGACTTGAAGATGTTTGAGCAAACAGGATTTGGGGTGCACTAGTATCATGCAGCCATTAACAATTAATGTAGACTCATCACTCATAAAAAAAATAGTATCTTTATGGAATCAAAACCAAAGAATGTCTATCACACGTATAGAACAATCTTCTCAATTTGACTACATTCCTTTTCTAAGGTTCAACCCGATTGAGCATATCTCTTAACTGAAAGGCTGTAACCATGCATTGTTATATTCAATGGCTCAATAAATTATACAGTTGGCATTCTTTTACCAAAAATGATTCTCTTGCCAACCTTACATAATCTAACACGCATTGCTACCAAACATGATCGGTAAAGCTAAGGAATATTTATCCAGCTAGCTAGTTACTTCCACCCAGATGTTGGTTCATCCATGAAGATGATGGACGGGTTAGCGTGGTAGCTCTATTGCAATCGTGAGCCTCTTTCTTTGTTCTACTGAAAGACCATCCTCTCCAGGTAGCCCAACAAGAGCATCCTTCAATGGATTGAGTTCTACTAGTTTTATGACTTCTTCCACAAACATCTATAAATCATTCAAACCTTGATGATCAGCAATGACGCAGCTTCTGACCATGCTGAGATTGAAACAAGGGAGTCTGAACTTAGTGAAGATAACTTGCCTTTTGCTAGTGAGGAAAGAAGTGAAGGCTGACATTTGTATGGATCCAAGAAGCTGAGACTTTCTGTGACACTAGAGGGATAAGATTCCATCTTTCCTTTCCTTTCATATTCATAGCAAGGCCTGCAAACAGGAAAAGCACATTCGTTGCAGACAACGAATGCATCACCAGAAGTCATTTGTTCAGCAGTATCTCCACAGACCTGGCATATTTGACCACTCAGATTCTTCAAGGTCTTGCCCTGCATATCCAAAAAATTCATTAATACTCATGAGAATTACATATACAAAGCAATCATTACACAAACAAATAGGACGTAAGATACACATTATAACAAGCATCATGGAACTGAAGAACAAGAGCGAGATGAAGACAAAAGCAGCAGTTGGAAGCTAGGTGAGCATTCCAAGTATACGCAACAATCCAACTCATTTCAAATCTCAATTGCCCAAATCTAATCATCGAAATGTTTTAGAATAGGATCCAAATTGCCAAAAGAACCGTTAATCAGACCATCCTACTCACAATTCATTAATTACAAGCTAGAAAAACAGTCACCAATTCACAATACAGCAAAAAGAAGAGCTAATTAAGTGATGAGACTAATTCAAACAGAAACGAAACACTGCAATTGTTATTCAGAAGTTCACGCCATTACTAAGCTACATAATCATAATAATAGTATCAAGAGTAACAAAACCAGCAGAAAACAAACAATATAGCAAAATCCATCATCATCCTCCCACCAATCCACTGATCCTCAATGGTAGGACCTCTGGAACCTAGCGCGAGCACCAGGACCACCGAACTTCTTCGGCTTACAACAACTAGGATCAACAACCAGAAGAGTACGATCATACCTTCCAAGGATGTCCTTGATCTCCTTCTTCGGCTGCTCGATCGTCGACGGTCCATCGCCTTGTATCGGAGGATGTCTGGCTGGACGAGCTCGATCGGGCTTCCGTTCAGCTTGATCAGTCCACGGCCTCGCTCACAGTGAGTAACGGCGACTGCGATCTTCTAGCGCCCGAAGCATTGGAAGGATTCAACGGGATTCGCCGCTGCCATGGTTGCTCTCTCGATTTCTCTCTTCTGCGGGGAAAAGGTGGTAGGGTTCAAGAGGAACACGGGAGAACCAAACGCCTCTTCTTCTATTTTAAACGGTAAAGACAATTTTGCCCTTAAAGTTCCCTATAATTGCAAAATTGCCACCGCACCTATTTTAAACCCAATTTCCCTCTTTAGCTTCTTGTTTCAATCCGAACCGTAGATTCTTCAAATCTAACGGTTATTATGTATTTACAGTTTGTATCTTAAGAGAAGTTTTTATGTGAATCAACCTCCGTATAAAATTGATCTTTGAGATGTACAAATATATAAGCAATATTCTAACTACCTTATATAAGCAATTTCAAGATCATTCATATTCTTTTCAGTATTTTTTTCTGCAATTTCGGAATCATTCATAAACTACTTAATATTCTAACTACCTAATTGGTGCATATCGAAGCAATTTCAAGATTGTTCATATTTTTTTCTGCAATTGTTGAGGTGGCATTAATAACATTTTTTTATACAGTGTCGGTGAGGTGGCGCAATTTTTTCAACATAGATGGGTTCTACTTTATACTGTGATAAAAGTCTTGACTTCAATTATTTCTTACTTGATGGTGTATCTGTGTGAATCATAATAGTTGCGTTTTTTTGACTTTGAATTGGTGTGTTTTTTAGGCAGAATTGATTGGCCATGTCCTCAAGGGAATTAGGGATGTATATATTAAAATTAAATAAATAATTATTTAATTGTTTATTTTTCTAATGGATAAGCTAGGGTAGTCCAAGTACAGATCAATTAATTCGGTCAGTAGAGTTAGAGCTCTTGACAATTCTAAATAATTAAGTTCTATCAAGATCCTACCCTTTCAACTAATTGTTAAGGGTCCGTTCGGCTATACTCATAGCGGGAAGCGAGGAAAGAAAATACTAGCAGAACGTCAATATACTTGAGGTACAAGGATGTTATTTTTGGAAAATTACGCTCCAAAAAAAGTGGCGACGGATGGACGATTTATTGACTTTGAACTTCTGAAATTAAGGAAGATATATATAAATATATAAAACGTACGGGTGATGAGATCCGTAAGTTGATGCATAATGTAAACAAATTAATATATAAAAATTGATTGTATTAGTTAGGCCAAAGTTTACTATAAAATCATATCCATTTAATTTTATATACATATATCCAACTTGAGTCGTTTTCAGTATGAATCTGAATTTAGTGTAGGCCAACAAACCAAATCTAGCTTGTTAATATGTATCTCACCCTTGACTTTTAGGGCATTGAAAATGTGCAAAAGCTAATTAAGCACACATTCTCAACAACAATTGTATCTCTGTATAATTGAATGGTTCTTCAATCATACTCCCTTTGGTCGGCTAAAAGATTAGCACGTTGATAGCCTACAATGAACATTTATATGATTTTTTGTTTCAATGTGTCGGCGGTTAATTAGTATTGAAGCCAAACTCGTGTTATTAGGTAAGCTTGTACCTATACTCAAAACTTATTTCCCATTCAAGCTGAAACTTAAACTGACTTTCAAACTAGAATGCGGTTTAGGGATTTAGACTTTGAATTTAGTGGGTGGGATTGCATCACTTCTGAATCAAATTTGTAGTGTACGTTCTATGTAACGTAGTTGAAGAGAAGGTTTAGGGGTCTGAGTAAGATCGATGATGAATCATCGTTACTGAATTTTGAATGTAGACGGGAGTTGAGTAAGGTGAAGGGACAACCTTATTGAGTGTTGAATGTCAACAATCTTGTGTAGTTCTTTCTTTATGAATGTTATAATTTTCTTACTAGAGAATTGGCCGGTGTCGGGTTCAACAATTAATCCTATCGTTATTGTTTTGCAAATAATACTATATCTTCGTTTCAATTATACAAATTCTTATGCGTCCATATTTACACATAAAAATTTATTAAAAAAAACTCACCAATTTAACTATAATATCAAGATGAATGTATATTTAATCAAATATATAAGAGAAATACTACCGAAAGATAATAATATGTAAGACAAATACTATACTTGATCTCATGTCTCTCCCAACATATTCCCTAATGGGTTATGGAATTCATGAGTAAAAAACATATGTATATGTGTATGTGTACATAAATTAATAAGGTTTTAAGCTTTGATAGATTTTTAGTTTGACGTAAAATTTATCATTAACTTTTATAAATATGCATTCCCAAGAACCTATGTCAACGTTTAACGTTTTGATCAAGTTTGGTTTGTAAAAACAAAATCATTAATTCCATGGTCATTCATTCTCACATGAACTAAACAAGCACTCAAGCTGAATTCAAACCCGTCCGAATCGACCTGTTTGACAACTCTAGTGTCAATGATATATGTATAAGCCTATCCACTTGGGTCATTATCTCCTATCAATGAGCAAATTTTTGCATTTTCATTTTTTTATGTAATTAATTGAGAATGTGTCATAAATGAGCAAAATTTTCCAATTCCATATGTTTTATAGATTATTGATATTATAAATTTTCCAAAATCATTAATTCCATGGGTACTTCGGAGGTCGTCAACAAAGGCTCGAGATGGCTGCTTAGGGACGGTGCGGTGATCCGCTTTTGGTCCGACCCTTGGTTGCTTGATGTGCCGTTGCTTGAAATCGCGCAAACCTATGTTGACCCGTAGTTGTGTGAGTCGGTTGTCGCTGATTTTTGGAATGAAAATTCAGGGTGGGATTGGGAGATTCTTGTTGGTGCGCTGCCTGCCAAAGTCTTGATGCAGTTGGCGGCGTTCGGTGTGGTGCGCGAGGAGGGTCTAGGCGAAGATACAATCAGTTGGAGCTTGAGTTCGGATGGCAATTATACGATGTCTACGGGTTACAAGCTAGTGAAAGGCGACCTCAGTAGGATGGATCCGGATGTAACTTTTTGCAACAAGCTGTGGAGATTGGATGTTACTGAAAGGGCTTGTCTTTTCTATTGGCTTGCTTTCAAGGGCGGGGTTCTTTCGAACTCGGAGCGCGTTCGTAGACACATCGCCACGGATAGTTGTTGCCCGTTATGTGGAGCTGCTGTGGAGGACTACATCCACATGTTTAGGGATTGTCCTGAGGTTAGGGGTCTTTGGATGGATTTGAATATTACTAATCACTATGCTGATTTCTTTCAGGATTCCTTTGCTTGTTGGATTAGAAGCAATGTCATTGGTGGATGGAAACTCAACGATGTGGGTTGGAGCGAGTTGTTCGTGCATGCCATTTGGTGGTCCTGGAAGTGGAGGAATGCCACCGTCTTTAAAGAAGGTGTTAGAGTCGTAGACAAGGCTATGTTCATAATGGAAAAGACGAAGGAAGTTGCAGTGGCTGCAACGGTTACTGAGCATGCAGTGAGGGCTTCGGGTGACAGGGACGCTGCTGGCAGTTGATGGGGTATAGTCCGGATCGGATGACATCAAAATTTAAATTTATAAACCGAACCCCAATTTGTAGTATGAGGGTAGGGTGTCGAACACTCGGGAGTTCGTGTGTTGAGTGTACCAAAAAGACTAAAAAGAGGTAAAAGAAAGGCAAAAACAAGGAAAATCAAAGGGAACAACCCGGACCGACACTGGTCACTTCGGTCCGAGGTTGGATCGAGGAGAATTTGGCCGGGACCGACACAGACAACGTCGGGCACGATGTACTGGGTAACTCGATTAGGCAAAAATAGTAGATCGGTCTTGGGTTTTTGGGTTCATTCCCTAACTAGACTTGGGTGATTCCACCCCAATTCAGCTAATAAGTGATGATCCTTGTGAGATCGAGATTGTTAGCCTTCGATCCCTCCACTCTAGACATCGACCATGGGAGGCTTTCACTCTCCCTTTGATGCTAGGTCAAGTGTTGGGTTTGAGACCACTTTCGCTAACTCTTACCAATCACAAGCCCTAGATCCCTTGCTTTCACTAAAGGATTGAAGCTCATGTAGAGAGGATTCCTAGATCAAGCACTCAAGGCTATGGAATTGGGGGTTCACACCCAATCCTAGCTAGGGGTTTCCCCCATAGCCAAAGACTATGGAATCTACTCCATGAAGTAAGAGTAAAAAGCAATCAAAAGACTAAACAAGCAAATCTCAATCATCATACTCAAATCCAACTCAAATTGCATTCAAATCCAAAAGGGTTCATAAGATCCAAGTCTCAAATCTACTAAACAAAAGCAAAACAAGTTCAAACTCACTAACTCTCTCTAGCTCTCCACCGATTTCCTCCTTGCTTCTCCTCCTTGCTCTCCAAGTCTTCCTTGAGCCTTTGAGAGTGATTAGATGTGGATTGTTGTTAGTCTTTCTCTCTTGATTGGGGACCAAGGAATTCCAAATTAGAAGAGGGGCAAAAGTGGTAGATCACAATAATATGCCTTGGAGCCCAATCCTAATCTTGCCGACTTGGACCGACATGCATAGACCCAACGTCGGTCCGAGCCTCTGAAATGCTTAACTCGGGCCCGACTCCTTGGTACATCGATCTAGGGCCTCGATCCTCTTCTTTCCTTGGTTTTCCTTAAGCTCCTCTTCGTTCCTTGTATGGCTCTTCCGCTCCTTAGCTCCTTAGCTTTGCTTCCTCCTTAGAAACTCTTCCAAAACGTCCTCAAAAGCGCCATTTTACCTACAAATCACAACAAACTCGCATAGTCTCCGAATCTCATAGAAAATCGGGAACTAAGCTAAAAAAGGACAAAACTAATAAAGAAAGGAACAAAAGACACATATTTACAAAAGAAATTAACTACTAAAACACCACCAAAATGAGAGACATCAGAATACCCCATACTTAAACTTGCTTGTCCTCAAGCAATAACAATGTAAGCAAGACCGAAGCACAATCTTCAAGTAAAGCCTCTTATGAAAAATCAAGTAAGGTCAAGTGATAGACATGCTAGCAAGATTACATCATCACACATGATCAAGTGTTCAAGGAATATAGTCTAATGCAACAAAGCCTCACTTTAGGGACATGAAAATGTGTATCACTCATCATGTGTTTAGGCTTGAAAATGAACACTCGTACTCAAAAATCATGCAAGTAAAGACTTTACTATTGAAGCTAATATCACCAATTCCTCCACCTAGAGATGCCTATCACAATGCACACAAAGAATATGAACTTGGCTCAATGGAGGTCCTCAAAGAGGTTCCATTCGGCCGGGTTGTAATGGGGCTTTTGGTATTTCTCAAGGTGGGAATCATTTTGGTCTTGTGGTGCTTACAACGGGGATTGAACTTTCTAGTCTCTCACCAACTTCACCAAATTATTCCACTTTCTACTTCACTCATCCAAAAGACTTTGATTTTCTTCTTTTCTTTTCTTTCAACCCACATTTCACTAAACATTTCACTTCATATTTGCACTAAACTTTTTGTTGGATTTTTCACACTTTTTACACTAGGATCGACTTGCACTATAACGCGGGCCCGATGTGCACTTTAACTCGGTTGGTGCCCTTTTCTTCACTTAAGCATTTTGCTTTCAATCCACTACTTTTTCCAAATTTTTTTTCTTTCTTCTCACTTTATACTTCACAAAGATGCACTACCCACTTGGTTTATAATTCCATTCTTTTCCCTTCACCAAAGGGAATCTCAACTCTCCAAATATTCTTCCAAAACCTCTAACTAAAATCCAATCCCATAAGGGTCAAGTCATATAGGCTAGGAATCATATTTTTGAGGAGTTTCAAACAAAGGTCTAAGGCTAAAACGGGGCTACAAACAACGGTTTATCTTCAAGGTAGGATATGGAAGATTTTGTGATTAAATGAAATAAAGTTCAAATCAATGTGACAATGCATAGAACAAATCTCATATTGGTCTTGGAAAATAGATAAACACCTCAATAGCAAGTTTTACTAAGCATGCATGAGATAATTCACACAAGAAAATGAGGATATGCAATAGGAACAAACATCCCTAAAATGGCTTAAAACCATCTCACAAGGTTCACTCTAGCTTAGTTGCATCAAAACTCATCCTTAGAACTCATGTGCTCAATAAAGAACATGCAATATATCATACCACTTTAAAAGCAACATCCATTTAGAGGCTAAACTATCCAAAAATATGCAAAGGAATTTACATGCTCACATCATCATTAGCTTTCTTTGGACATCTAAGATGGGAATTCCTAGTCCAAAAATCAAATTCTTTTTGTTGTTTTTCACACAATTTTCGAATTTTTATGGATTCTTGCAAAAAAATTTCTCAAACAAAACAAACTCATCCATTCATGCCATCGAATTCAATCATCATCCATGCATCACATCATGCCACTATCTCAAAAGAAAACATCCCTTAACAAAACAAACACAAGACAAGCATAAGACACCTAGCTACACATGAAACTATGAGCTACTAACTCACCCCATACTTCAAATTTTGATGTCCTCACCAAAAGAAATCAAAACTCAAAAGTAAAAGAGAAGAGTCAAGAGAGCTCACAATTTCTTATTCTTGAATGGCATGTTGAGGCTTAGTTTGGAGGGTGTCCTCGGCGGAGTCCCCTTTGGAGCCGTGCTTGCCGCTCTCGCTCATACACATAGTCGTGGAAAGGATCTTGACTTGGCGGTTGAAGTTGTGGTGCGGGGCGCGTCCATTGGTCTTCACGGGAAGAGAAGTTCCCGGTCATCCATTCGTTGAAGCTCTCTTGAACGCTCCATCTTTGGTCCTCGACCGCTCTCAAGTCATCCACATCACGTCGAGTGTAAGCAATGTTGCGGTTTACTTCTTCAAATTGGGCTTGGAAGTCTTCTTGGTGGTGAGAAAGTTGTTGTTGTTGAAAGTTGAGGTGTTGTTGTTGAAGGTTGATTTGGTGCGCCTCTTGTAGCATGCTTGATTGTTGCAGTTGAAGGTGAGCCAATTGGTTGGCTAGGAAGTTCATATCCTGCTTGGGGAACACCATTCCGGGCCCGTACCATTGGGCATACCCTTCGTACCCTCCATAGCTTGGTGGCTCTTGCCTTGCTCTACTTCCCTCACCCCTCTCGAAATGGCTCGGAACCGGATCGGGCAAGTAGGTGTCGGACCGACGTTGATGGACGTCGGGCCCGAGGTGGCTTGCATCTCGGTCCAAAAGAGTTAGGGCTTGATCGGTGAGCAAATTGTGGTATCCGCCATCTTCTTCTTTTTCTTGAGGCAAGTCAACATCCATGGCATCCCTCCTGGCAAACTCAAATTGGTTGGGCTCTTCATCTTCGGTGTACGGTGAAGATTGTGGGCCAGTGAAACGAATATGTTGTGCTCGTCTTCTACACTCAAGTGTCCCCTCCGGCTCTCCATAAGGATTCTCCTTGCCCGCCCATACTTGGAACCATTTGTAATAGCTTGTGAGGTCAAAGAGGCGTAGCCCCAAAGGAATGTGCACCTTGTCAAAGTTGGAGTGGGGTGCTAGATAGGTGGTGGCACCGGTCACTTGCTTCTCTTTGATGATCTTGGCTTTCTTGAAATACTTGAGATCCATGAACTCTATACCATTCGGGGCCGGCATGTAGGTAGACAAATCCACCTCAAGACGATGAGCCAAGCGGGCTATCATGCCTCCAAAATAGATCCATGAGGAACTTTGGAAATCCCTCACCATCTTCACCCATTCCCAAGTGAGGTTCATCGGCTTATCATTGTGGAACAACATCTCATAGAGCAACATGGCCTCTTCCTTCATTGGCTTGCTTAATTCGTGCCTAGCAAAGATGGCACAACCCAAAGCACGGATCATGACTCGGAAGAGTGGACTTGCTATCTCATTTGTTGATGCGCCTTTCCTCATCTCACTTCTTCCGGCTACATACTTCCAAAGATAGTCCACCTTCTCGTTGTCCACAAGAGCGTCATCTCTCGGAAAAGGGAACCCAAGGTAATGTGCCAAGTTCCGGAGACAGAGCTCTTGCAACTCGTTGCCCATTTGGAAGGAGATCATGCCCTCACTCTCGACTCCTTCATATGTGCACTTGAATGATGCCATAAACTCGGACGTCAAAGCGGGATAATGAGTGTTGTTCCATCTTAGCATCCCATTAAGCCCAATGTGAGAGTAGCATCGACTAAGAGCCTCATCCATGTTCATCTTCTTGATCGATTCCCAATCTAACCACCGAGTGTGGTGAGATAGACCCATGAGTCGTTCATACTCTTGAGCTACATCATCATCCTCGAAGCGCACATCATCCATTCTTTGCACTCTCTTTGACGACTTCTTGGACTTCCTTGTTGATTTCTCCATTCTTGAAGAAGATGCTCGGGTAGTCATGGTACCTACACACAATCAAAGCAAAGAACTACAAGATAAGATCTATACAAACACAACAAGGTCACATGCTTTCACAACTAACAACTCATCACACAAGAAAATGACCCCATACTTGCTCTTAAGACACTCAATCCACAAAATCCAACATGTATTAGCAAAGAATCACATAACAATGGTCAAGTTACAAGATATATCATGATAAACAAGCCTTAACCAACATTCAAGCTCATGAATCCTAAAGCTCACACAATAGAGAGCCAAATAGCGTAGGACCGACCAACACAAGATGTCGGGCCCGAGGTTCTCAACCTCGGTCCGAGTCTTGGACCGACTTGCAACGTCGGACCCGAGATCCTGGGCATCTCGGTCCGATCCTAAAATCGAATTCTCTACCTATTTCACCCAAAAATCACTCTATCATGCTCCTAAAATCCAAAATCAACCATTTCTCATCATCAATTGAAGTTCCAAGTAGGTTCTAACATGCATGACCAACAATTAAGCACAATTTCCACTATACATGCAAATCACCATGGATGCTCAAGGTCTAAGCTCATTCAATCATGACAAATCTCAATTCAAACAATGAAAGCATGAAATTCACAAGGAATCAAGTAGAGATTGAGATTCACATACCAAATATTGAAGAAACAAAGACTTCTAGCAATCAAACTCTTAGAACTCAAATTCTCCTCTAGATCTAGAAGAGGGATGAAGAACTATGGGATTTTGTTGGGATTTTTGCCTTTGGGATCGATGTTTGGGGATACTAGGGGTTGGATCGAGATTTGTTGTGGGATTTGCTTGGGGTTCGAGTGTGATGGGGTGAGGATCGATTTGGGGCTTTGGTGAAGGGGGCTTGGTATTTTAGGAAGGTGGTTATGAGGGTGATGGGTGGTAGGTATGGAAAAGAAGGCTTAAATTGGGTAAGAGACAAAGTTAGGTCAGAGGGGTATAATGGGTATTTCCTCCAAATCAAGACCAATGTTGACCGGCCAAGTCGGACCGACGTCACCAACGTCGGGCCCGAGGTACTGGGTACCTCGATCCGGTTTGGTTTGGCTTCCTAAAATTCCCTCTTCTTGGTAATTCTCTACCCACAAGTCCTTGCATTATTTTCACTACTACCACATACAATCATGAAGCTCACACAACACACAATTCCACAAAACACATGCTAAGGAGAGATTAGAAGGAATCTAGACTAAGACAAGAAAAACGAACTAGAAACTACGAAATTAAACCTACTAAACTCGGGTTGCCTCCCGAGGAGCGCTCTTTTTAAGTCACTAGCTTGACTTCTAACCTCTACCCTTCACGGAGGGTGAAAAATGGTGAATTGATCATCGTTGTCGTCTCCATCTTCACGCCCCTCATAGCCATAATACCACCATTTGTGATTTATGAAAGTGTGGCCTCCAAATTCTCCTTCACCCTTCCCTTCCAAAGTGTAAGTTTGCACTTCTTGCTCCTTCTCAACTTGATCTTCATTACCTACACCACAAAAATCTAAAGAATTTCTAGGGGACTCAATGACATTATAACTCAACTCTTCTTTCAAATCACTTAAACATATTAAACATCCTCTAGATCATCCTTCAAGTCACTCAAACAAATATAAGAGTCTCCAACATCAAAAGGATATGAAGAAGGATACTCTTCATGGCTTCTCGGGCTATCTCCACCTCTTGGCTCCTCACGGTTCAATTGGATCTAGCAACTCTCTTTCTTGCTCTTGAACATTGATCATGTCATGATTCATGAAATTAAAGGTGCTTCTTCCTCGCTTGTGGGTTCCAACTCCTCCCTCTTACGCTTGGCACATTCCTCCAACTTCAAGATTGCCAAAGCATCCGGTTCATTAAGAGCTTTGTTGAAGTGAAACTCCACCTTTTCCTCGCCAATCTCGAAAGTCACTTTTCCATTTCTCATATCAAATTTGGCACCCGCCGTAGCTAAAAATGGCCTTCCAAGAATAAGGGGCACCAACGGATCTTCTTTCATGTCAAGGATCACAAAGTCGTCGGGAACAAAATACCTCCCAACTCTAACCGGGACGTCATCTAGGATTCCAGTGGCCTTTGTAGATGAACCATCGGCCACAGTAAGACTCATGTCAACCGGTTCCATGTCTCCGAGGTTTTCCCTTCTCCATATGCTCATGGGCATAACCGATATGCTCGCTCCTAAATCACAAAGAGCCTTGAAGTTTTGGGATCCGATTCCCACGGTAATTGCAAATCTTCCGGGATTACCTAGCTTTTGAGGTAGCTCCAAGATCTTCACCTCATCTTGCATCTCCACAATTGACCTCTTCTTGCTCAAGACTTCCTTCAAGAACTTTGCATAGGATGGCATCTCACTTAGAGCGTCGGTGAATGGTATGGTGATGTTCAAGCCTTGCAAAAGCTTCAAGAACCTCTTAAACTTGCCCTCTACAACTTCCTTGGGCTTCTTCAATGGGTAAGGAAGAGTTGTGCCACCTTGTTTCTTGGTTGAATCCACCTCCTTGGACCGGCCTTGACTTCTTTCAACATTTTCGGCCTGGACCGACGTGGGATCATCGTCGGGACTGACTTCTGGAACCTCGGTCCTGGGGCAAGGCACATCTGGGAACGTCGGGCCGACTACAGGGCATGTCGGGCCCGAGTTCAACTCTACCTCGGTCCGGCTCAGGGGACTCTCTCCATCTTCTGGATCGACTTCTTGGCACGTCGGGCCCGAGTTACTGGGCAACTCGGTCCGACTCTCTCCTCTTGTCCTTGGCACGTGTGGCTCGGGCAAACTCCGTCCACTCCTCAATCCTATGGCTCGAACTTCATTTTGTTGTTGTGGGGCACGGGGATTCTCCTCGGGTCGGCCCGGGAGTCTCCCTTCCTCTCTTGGAAGTTGATTCGCCATGTGAACAAATTGGTTGTCCACTTGCCTTCTCCAAACACCAAACTCCTTGAATTGGGTGCCCATGTCATCAAATCTTCTCTCCATATTGGTGAATTGATTCTTCAAGTCTTGAGCCCATGGTGGTGTTTGCTCATAGAACCCCGGAGGTCGGTATGGTGGTGGTTGGGCCCTTGGCTCGTTTTGGTTGTAGTTGTTGTTGTAGCCATTAGCTTGGCCTTGGTTCCACCTTCCATTTCCTCCATTGTTGAAATTGGCTCTTCCTCCAAAGTTTCTTTGAACATAGTGTGCCTCCTCAATTTGCTCGGCCAAACGAACTTGGCGCTCGTTGGGACATTCTTGGGCTCCATGCTTCAAAGAACCACATTCTTCACATGCTCTCGTGGTTTGTTGGAGATGACTCATCTTCCTCCTCATCTTGTTCAACTCATCCTCAAGGAATTGGATCTTCACATCTTTATCCACCTCTTCATTCTTTGGATCATAAAGCCTCTTTGCACCTTCTCCTTGGACTCTTGCCTCCTTGTTGACTTGATTCACTCCATACATGGCTTCGTAATCAGAGAGCTTGTCTAGCAACTCCCACGCTTGCTCCGGTGGCAAGTCAATGAACCCACAATCGGTGTGAAGGTTCAATTTGTCTTTGGTGGCGGGGTTGATTCCTTGGAGGAATATGTCTTGGAGAACATATGGTTGTTGCCCATGCGTTGGACATGTCCTCAACATTTCCTTGAACAGATCCCAAGCCTCAAAGAGTGGCTAGTGGGCTCGTTGTTGAAAGCTCGCTATCTTCCTTCTAAGCTCCGTTATCTTGGTTGGCGGAAAGAACTTCATCAAGAATGCTTCGTTGAGAGCCCTCCATGTTGTGATGGATCGAGGTGCTTGGCTCTCCAACCAATGCAATGCCTTGCCTCCCAAAGACCACTTAAAGGCCTTGAGTAGCACATACTCAAGTGTCTCATCATCCGTCGAGATGGTCTCACATAGGTCCTTGAATTGCTTCACATGCTAGATCGGGCACTCATTCGGTCTTCCTTGAAATTGGTCCCTCTTGATGAGTGAGATGAATTGAGTTTTGATCTCAAAGTTCTTGGACACCTCCGGCAAGATAATGGCCGGTTCCGGCACCTTCAACTCCGGATGCATGTATTGTCTTGCATTCCGGGGTTGGGTGTTGATTTGAGCCTCCAATCTCATCCTTTGCTCACGCTCTCTCCTAGCCTCGGCGTCTCGATTCGCCATCTCAAGTTGCATACGAGCCATGTCGGCCCTCATCCTTTCGACCTCCTCATCACGTTGTGCTTGGTTCTCCATTCTCTTCTTCTTTCGAGCTTGTTTGATGATGCTTTCCGGATCACACACAAAGTCGAACTCAAGTGTTCCTCGGACGGAACGAGCTCGCATACACATATAACCAAAAACACAAACGAAAATGAATCAAAACAAACAAGGGGTTTGGGCTAATCCCTCACCCAAATCACTACCAAATCAAAGACTCAACAAAAGATGGTACCTCAAACAAGTAGAACTCCCCGGCAACGGCGCCAAAATTCTGATGGGGTATAGTCCGGATCGGATGACATCAAAATTTAAATTTATAAACCGAACCCCAATTTGTAGTATGAGGGTAGGGTGTCGAACACTCGGGAGTTCGTGTGTTGAGTGTACCAAAAAGACTAAAAAGAGGTAAAAGAAAGGCAAAAACAAGGAAAATCAAAGGGAACAACCCGAACCGACACTAGTCACTTCGGTCCGAGGTTGGGTCGAGGAGAATTTGGCTGGGACCGACACAGACAACGTCGGGCCCGATGTACTGGGTAACTCGATTAGGCAAAAATAGTAGATCGGTCTTGGGTTTTTGGGTTCCTTCCCTAACTAGACTTGGGTGATTCCACCCCAATTCAGCCAATAAGTGATGATCCTTGTGAGATCGAGGTTGTTAGCCTTCGATCCATCCACTCTACACATCGACCATGGGAGGCTTTCACTCTCCCTTCGATGCTAGGTCAAGTGTTGGGTTTGAGACCACTTTCGCTAACTCTTACCAATCACAAGCCCTAGATCCCTTGCTTTCACTGAAGGATTGAAGCTCATGTAGAGAGGATTCCTAGATCAAGCACTCAAGGCTATGGAATTGGGGGTTCACACCCAATCCTAGCTAGGGGTTTCCCCCATAGCCCAATCCTAGCTAGGGGTTTCTCAAAATTCCGGCGTGCGACGGAGTCACCCACTTTTCAGCCTGGTGTCGTCTTGCCAAGGCTTCCTTTGTAGGGACTAGTCTATCCAGTACCGTCATGTGTATCGAGAGGCGAATCAAAAGCAATCAAAAGATTCCATAACCCAAGACTATGGAATCTACTCCATGAAGTAAGAGTAAAAAGCAATCAAAAGACTAAACAAGCAAATCTCAATCATCATACTCAAATCCAACTCAAATTGCATTCAAATCCAAAAGGGTTCACAAGATCCAAGTCTCAAATCTACTAAACAAAAGCAAAACAAGTTCAAACTCACTAACTCTCTCTAGCTCTCCACCGATTTCCTCCTTGCTTCTCCTCCTTGCTCTCCAAGTCTTCCTTGAGCCTTTGAGAGTGATTAGATGTGGATTGTTGTTAGTCCTTCTCTCTTGATTGGGGACCAAGGAATTCCAAATTAGAAGAGGGGCAAAAGTGGTAGATCACAATAATATGCCTTGGAGCCCAATCCTAATCTTGCCGACTTGGGCCGACATGCATAGACCTCGGGCCCGACGTTGGGAACGTCGGTCCGAGCCTCTGAAATGCTTAACTCGGGCCCGACTCCTTGGTACATCGATCTAGGGCCTCGATCCTCTTCTTTCCTTGGTTTTCCTTAAGCTCCTCTTCGTTCCTTGCATGGCTCTTCCGCTCCTTAGCTCCTTAGCTTTGCTTCCTCATTAGAAACTCTTCCAAAACGTCCTCAAAAGCGCCATTTTACCTACAAATCACAACAAACTCGCATAGTCTCCGAATCTCATAGAAAATCGGGAACTAAGCTAAAAAAGGACAAAACTAATAAAGAAAGGAACAAAAGACACATATTTACAAGAGAAATTAACTACTAAAACACCACCAAAATGAGAGGCATCAGCAGTACAAGTATAATGGAGGTTAACTGGGCAAGACCGGAAGAAGAGGTGATCAAGGTGAATACGGACGACACGGTCCGCGACGGCATGGCTACTGCGGGAGGAGTGCTCAGAGATAGTAGAGGTAAGTGGGTGGGTGGATTCGTCCACAACATTGAGGCTTGTACGGTCCCAATGGCGGAGTTGTGGGGTGTTTATAATGGGATGAAATTGGCTTGGGACAAGGGTTTTCGTAATGTTTGTCTTGAGTCGGATTCTCAATTGGTTATACACCTCCCAAAATTCCGGCGTGCGACGGAGTCACCCACTTTTCAACCTGGTGTCGTCTTGCCAAGGCTTCCTTTGTAGGGAGTGGTCTATCAGTACCGTCATGTGTATCGAGAGGCGAATTCCATTGCGGATAGCCTCGCGTCTAGAGCTTTTTCGTTTCCTTTAGGTCTTCATGTATTGAGTGCCCCGCCTGAGGGGATTTATTTACTGCTTAATAACGATGTAAGGGGTCGGGCTATCCCTCGTGATTCGGGCTATTTTGTATGGGTTAACTCTTGTATTTTAGGAGTATTATTGTGAGTGTTTAGGTTAGTTTTGAGCATTATTGTAATACGAAGACCGAAGACACAAGTTATGAAGAATCAAGAGTTAAAGAGCTTAAAGACAAAGTTTGCCACTGCATGATTTCCGCGGTCGCGTTGTCTATGACGCGGGCGCGGTGGCGTAAGGTGACGACCATTGAAGACCTTGAAGGCCGCGGTCGCGCCGCCATGGACTCGGTCGCGGTAGAAGCCGACTCAGCATAATGCCAAACGGAGACCGCCGCGGGCGCGGTGGGAGTGCCGCGGGCGCGGTGCATAGCCAAAAGTCGAGATTCTTCTCTATTGAGAAAGCGCGGGCGCGGAGGTGTCGAGGCGGTCGCGGTGGTGCCAGATTCCGAGACGGACGAAATCTTTTCTTTTCTATCTTGTTTCCTTTTCTATCTTTTGCCTCTTACCTTATCTATCTCGAGGAGCATGTTCCTTGGGCTATATAAGGAGGAGCCTCGTTAGGTTTTTAGGACAATCTACATTCTACCTTCTACCTTCTTCCTTAAATTAGGTTTTTAGTTTAGTTATGGAGAGCTAGTCTCCTTGGGTTTGTTCAAGGGAGAAGCTCTGATGTATGAACTCGTGAGGTTTTGGTAATTGATTTCTATCCTTTGGTTAATATTGATTCTCTTGTGCTTCATCTTATGAATGTTTATTGTTTCTCTAGGAGTAGCTAACCTATTGAATTGATTTATGTTCTACAGTTTGATTAGGTTTGGACCGTGGACAAAACTAATCTGTGAAAACAACTTAACCTAGACCTGTTGTCTATGCAACTAGGATTAAGAAGAGAATTGATTGTTTTATCTTGCAATTGACTCGTAGCTTGATTGTTTGATATTATATCCTGCATATCCTTGTTCTCTATGCTAATTCTAGGTTAAGCGTCCTTGCCTAGGGTTATAGAATTGCTTGGACCGTGGACTTGCGATTGTTAATGATCAGGATAGGAATTAGCCATAGGTGTGAATGAAATCAATGGATGAATCTATGATCGAGTGATTATTTCATGAGTGGATCTTTTGAATGAACCTATTTCCCATATTTTGATTGTTTGCTTTGTTATTTGTTTCTTAGTTTAGTTTAGATTCTTTCTTCTGAAATCCCCCCCTTTCTTTAGTTGATAATTGTATTAATACTAGAAGCCTTAAGTT
The DNA here is from genome assembly GCA_963924305.1 of Polygonum maritimum. Classification (NCBI taxonomy): domain Eukaryota; kingdom Viridiplantae; phylum Streptophyta; class Magnoliopsida; order Caryophyllales; family Polygonaceae; genus Polygonum; species Polygonum maritimum. The sequence continues at coordinate 16,930,357 of OZ002728.1, forward strand.
CTCTAGGGTTCGACCCCTTACTTACTTACTATACTTAGTTTGTTTGTTTGGGTTATTTATCTTTGATCTTGGCACGACGACTTTAGCCGAGTCACCTCGCGTGCTGACTACTTAGCTCTCTTTTGAAATTTTTTAATAAAACGCCCCTCGAGGGCCCGGAGAGTGCCACCTCTCCTTCGACCAAAAAAAAAGATTATTATTATTATAGCGAAAGACTCATCTGAGAATGAATCTTATGGTGAGAAGTAAGAATGCATTATGTGTCACTTCAAAATAAATCAACGCTCCAAATTAATACATCGTTAAAAGGGGAAAAATGGCACTGCCAAATTCTTCCCGTATTATTTGCGTATTTTTTTGAATTAAACCCGTATTTTTCGTGTATTTTTTGAATTATTTTTCGAATTATTCCCGTATTTTTTGAATTGTACACTTTATGTCCAATTTGTTCATATGTACTGATACTTTGTTATCTCCATATGCACAAATTGTATGTATGTGTGTACAAATCCATATTACTAAATCCATATTCGGGTTGAGATCAGGTTCAGGTCCATCTGGGTCGGGTCTTGACGGGTTATCGGGCGGGTTCTGCTTGGCCGGTGGGCCAGTATTTTTTGAAACTGTACGAATTAAAAATTTGAACCTTTAAAGAAGACCACCAAGACATACATATGTTAAATAGTGTGGTATTGAGATTGACAAAATTCTTGATATATATATATATACAAAGACGGAGGGGCGTGGGGGCCGGTGCCTCCACTTGAGTCCGGCCGGATTTACAGTTAGAAGGAGCCAAAGAGGCCATGGAAGTCGCCAGGCGGTATTCATTCGTGAAAATATCTTCAGAGAAAGAAGATGACATTTTAGGGGTTTTTTTTAAAAAAAAATTTGATCAAAACTGTGTCGTTTTGATAAAAAAAACAACAAGCTGTAATTTAAGAATTTTAAAGATATTTTAATGAAAAAGAAAACCACAGTTTACCCAAACCCACGATCGGATTGGTGAGCATAGGCGCCTAGGCGGCAACGCAGAGAAAGAGATTGACCCACCGGCCACCGTTGACGCCTCCACAATCTGCCGGTCTGCCCTCCTCGTCGTCGTTGACGGCCTGATCTTGAGTCTCGTTCGTCTTCTTCCAATCTCCCTAATTTCCATTCTTCTAAGTTTTAACTTTGTTTTAATTGCAAGTAGCAAACTGAATTGAATGCAAACTGAAATTGGGGATTGGGGTCTTCGACTTTTTTTATTTCTTGTCCAATTGTGTTACCTCTTTTGGTTGTTTGCTAATTAATTAATATATGCATCTAATTTAGAAGTCCTGCAGACAAAGTTCATAAGAATTGCATCTGATTTTTGAAAACTGTAGACCTACAATTGATTTGAATATTATTTTTGAATTATATATTTTCAGGATTATGGACAAATTTGTTATTCGAAGTAAAAATTCTTCAACTCCCGTAGTGGTTGAACCAAGCAGCTCTAGTGAACTTCAAGCTATAGATCATGATGTTGGTGGATCGAGTCATAAAAGACCACGAACGGAGACGGTAATTGAGGATGAAATTATTAGTGATCCGGCATTGAGGATACTGATCAATGATTACGAGCCTCGAATTAGAGATGACATAAGAAGAGAATATGTGCTCAAGGGTCCTTGTCAACCATGCTCTCATGATTTTCCAAGAAGCGACTTTGGTAAAAAAGCGAGGTGTTTTCAAGTTGGATGGTTCAAGAAATCGGAATGGTTGGAATATAGTGTTTCTCGAAATGCCGCATATTGCTTTTGGTGCTATCTTTTTAAAGGGGATAGAGGTCAAAGATGTGGAGATGAAGCGTTTGTGAAAACAGGGTTTCGTAATTGGAAAAAGGCTTGTGAAAGATTTAAAGATCACGTGGGAGCAGTTGGTAGTGTACACAATGAGGCTCGGACATTATTTTTTGCTTTCAAAGACCAAAGGCAAAGTTTGACAAGAAAGGTGGATTTGGGAAGGAAAGAACTAGGTGATGCATATCGTATTCGTTTGACTGCAAGTGTGGATGTTATTAGATTTCTACTTGGAGAAGGGTTGGCTTTTCGGGGGGATGACGAGTCGGCAAGCTCACTTCATAGAGGAAATTTTCTTGAAATTCTTGATTGGTATAGCTCACGTAATGTTGAAGTTGGAAAGGTTGTGAAAGCAAATGCACCGGCAAATCATCAACTTACTTCTCCTACCATTCAAAGGGAAATTATAAGTGCTTGTGCATCAGAGACAACAAGAGTCATTATTCGAGATATTGGAGACATATTTTTTTCTATATTGATTGATGAGGCTCGTGATAGTTCGATAAAGGAGCAAATGGGTATTGTTTTGAGATTTGTAGACAATCGTGGATTAGTGAAGGAGCGGTTTCTTGGAGTTGTTCATGTTGTTGACACCACCGCACTCTCTTTGAAAAGTGGTGTTGATGAGTTTTTTGCTAGACATGGATTATTAATGTCTAAACTAAGAGGTCAAGGATACGATGGAGCTTCAAATATGCGAGGAGAGCTTAATGGTTTGAAGACGCTTATATTAAGTGAAAATCCGTCTGCAAAGTATATTCATTGTTTTGCTCACCAGTTGCAATTGGTTGCTGCGGCGGTCTCACAAAACAATCAATTTGTGATGGATTTCTTTGAGCACTTATCCATGATTGCAAACATTGTTGGAGCTTCTTGCAAAAGAAAAGATCAATTCCGACAAAAACAACATGACGACATGGTGAAGCGTTTAGAAACTGGTGAAGTTTCTACAGGGAGAGGATTGAATCAAGAAAGTAGCTTAGCTCGACCAGGAGCTACACGTTGGGGTTCTCACTTTACTACCATTGTTCACATTTTATCTTTGTGGTCTCCAACGATTGAAGTGCTTGAAAATATATTTGATGATGCCGAACACCCGAAACCTCGAGCAAGTGCCTTTAGCTTGGGTGAAAAAATGGAAAATTTTGAATTCGTCTTTATTACTCACTTCATGAAGCTAGTTTTGGGTTTTACAAATGTTTTGTCGCAATTCTTGCAACAAAAGGATCAAAATATTCTCGAAGTCGTGAGTTTGGTTCAAAGCACTAAGAAGAAGCTGCAAGATGTGAGAAATAATGGATGGGAAGAGTTACTAGAAGAAGTCAACAGTTTTTGTGGTAAACATGATATCGCCATTCCAAATATGGTTGATAGGGTTCCTGGTCATTTTCGGTCTAGACGTGCTGGATATGCGATAACATACCACCATCACTTTAAAGTTGAGATATTTAGTCAGGTATCTTCTTATTTCTCTATTAACTATTTACAATTTTTTTTTGTTAATAAATTAATTTTGTGATGTGTTTTTTAGGTTCTTGATCAAATTGACCAAGAGATGGAGCATCGTTTTAGCGAGTCAAGCACAGAATTACTCAAATGTATATCATGTCTTGATCCAAAGAATTCTCTCTCTAGCTTTGATGTGTCAAAGCTACTTCGACTTGCAGAATTCTACCCGCTAGACTTTTCAATAGGTGATCAAATGGAGCTTAAAGGACAATTGGAGTTGTGGATTTATGAGGTGATAAATAATGAAAAGTTTGCACAAGTGCAAAATATTGGAGATCTTGCTCAAAAGATGATTGAGGTTGGAATTCAAAATGCCTTTGAGTTGGTATATCGCCTCATTGAGTTGGCTTTAGTGTTACTTGTTGCTACTGCTACAGTGGAAAGAGCCTTTTCTACAATGAGTTTTGTCAAGACAGATTTGCGTAACAGGATGGGAGATGAATTTCTGAATGATTGTCTATTATGCTATATCGAGAAAGAGGTTTTCAGAGACAGTGACAACGAAGATATCATCCAACATTTTCAGAATATGAAAACTCGTAGGCTTGATTTACCCCCTTTAGTGGTTGAAAAGTCAAAAGAGACATGATAATTTGACTAATAGTAGTCTTTCTTGTAGCGAACTATTTCGTTATATGAATTTTTTGTAATGAACGCTTTTATTGATATATATCTATATAATGCTTAAGTAGTTTTTTATATTTTTACTAAGTATTAGTAATATTTTTCGAGGTAAAAATCTCTTATAGTAAATACATGGTGCCCCCACTTAAAATAATCTCTGCCTGCGTCCCTGTATATATATATATAATTTCTAGATATATTATATGGCATGGGTACAAATGAACTTCCTAGCTTAATTTGATTTTTTGTTATTAACTTCTTGTTTGTGAAAGAGGGGAAAGCTACATCTGGATTTAGCTATGATTGACTCATAATAAAAACAACCAGTCAAGCATTTAGAAACATACAAAAACATGCGAACTTATAAAAGTCCACAAACTGATTTAATTTACTACTTCTAGTCATCTGTATACTTCCAATTCAATAAAGGATGACATCTTTCGGAGTGGACACAAGCTTCACAAGTTAAAAATAAGCAAAATGCAGCAAACAAGTTTACAAAAAAAAGAACTGAAATGCATCAAATAGAAATGCAACAGCAACCCGCCATTTTCAAATTTTAGGAAAAATTTCAAAATAAATTTAGCACCTAAAAATTTCATGACCCGCCGGGTTGAACCCTAACACAAAAATTTCCGGGTTTACCGGGTCAGGTTGAAACTGGGTTTTGGGTTCAAATTACCGGCTTGAAACCCTGAAACTTTGGACCGGATTGGGTCGGGTTTACGGGTTGGGTAAGGTTTTGACAGGTCTACCTCCTTGTAGTATATTGATAGCTCCCTCAACCCAATCCATTCAAGTTAACAGGCCTCATGGATTGGGCCAAGAACCAGCCCAAGTTTATCAATGAGAGGAGTTTTTTAAACAAAATTATTTTTATTGGTTTATTGTACGACTTGTTTCGCATGAATATTTCATTCTTGTCTACATGCAATGTTTGCTAGTTGCTACTCATATACCAAAAAAAAAAAGAAATTTATGCATCTTTTCAAGAGTGAAACATACGAGTTTGTTTTATATTAAAAGTTCAATTGCTGGTATCAAATCGTACATGTTGAAAGAACAATACAAAGATTAGATCTTGAAATCGGATTCTCCACATTTATTATAGGTTGAAGAACACCAATCAAATTTTGCTACGCCATTCATGTTAACTAGTCTCACAAGACAAGACAAAACAAAACAAAACAATCTTTCCACTAATTTTGACCATGTTTGGAACTCTATCCCACATCGGAATTCATAATCTAAACAGCCTACCATATAAGTACATTAGTTATTCCTCCTATTGCCAATTGGTTTTAGGATGGAACCCATGGGCTTATGTGGTCAGGCCCATTCGCGCATGTGCGCACGACGGTCGCCCCTTCCGTCATCATCTCTCCCGTATCGGGCCCACCAGATTCCGACAGACCATCTAAGAATCAATATCTATTACTATATACTAAAGCGGAAGCAAATTCTGCCACCATATCGCGCCACATCACTCCCCCTTATTTAAAAATCTATCTTTATTAAATCTTGATTTTATCATAATCTTATACATACTTAATTAAGATATTAGTTCTATCTTAAAATTTGAGTATTTTAATAAATTCTATCCAAATATATAAATCTCTATCTTATCGTTGTATACATTTAATTAATACGGAGTACATAGATCTATCATAAACCTTTTATTTAAAATATATTTTTTCGTCATATTCTATAAATCATAGTCATAATATTTTACCCATTTAATTAAATATCATATTAACTTCAAATTATTTTTTGTAATTTTATTATGGTGTTTTTTTCTAAATCATCAATGGTAGCAAATACTACCACTATATCTAAGACAAATATTCATTCTTTTAAAATAATATATTAAATATATTTTTACTATCGTATCATATAAAAATATCAATAAAAAAAGTTGATGTTATATTTACCATATATATCGGTAATATTGCATACTAATTACGCTTTAGATAAAAACGATAGATTTCTTAATTAAATTAATAATTCGTTAACATTTTCATTACATATTTATATTTATTATTTAATTATTTTTTCAAAAAACAATAACATATATATACGAGATAATTTGGTTTTCTATTGAACTTATTAAATATTATCTATATCTTAAATATTATAATATATTAATCCAAGTTTTTATTTAAACTTATTCATTTTATTATATAAGTTAGTTTACGTAATTTAATTAAATGGAAAAATATTTGTATCAATTGTTAATAAAATCTAATAATGCATCTTATATAGAGCTGTCAAAAGCTGACCCGACCCGAAAACCCGACCCGACCCGACCCGAAATTTCTGGGTTTCAACCCGAAAATTTGAACCCGAAACCCAGTTTGAACCCGAACCCGGTAAACCCGAAAGTTTCTGGTTTAGGGTCAGGGTCAACCCGCTGGGTCAAGAAATCTATAAGGCGGAAAACTTATTTTAGAATACACTCTAATATAATGAAATGACAGATTGACGGGTAATTGTACACCCAAAGGTTTTAATTATATTACAATATATAAAGTTTATTTTGGAAAATTATGATATATTTTATTATTAAAATATTTAAAAATAATATATTGTTATTATATTTTATTATTTAAATAATATTTTATTTAAATTTTGGTAAAAAAATTGAAACTCTTGACCCGTTGGGTTGACCCGACCCGACCCGAAACCCGAAGTGACCCGACCCAGTTTGACCCGTAACCCGATTGACCCGAGCCCGAACTCGACCCGAACCCGGAACGACCCGACCCGAACCCGCCCGACCCGACCCGATTGACAGGTCTAATCTTATATTATGTCATTCTTCCTCAATTATTTAAATATATATTTATGTATGTATAAAAAGTAACTATATAAATAAATTTTTTATTTATATATATGATGATATACAAGAATTATGTCATTTTATACTCCAAAAAATAAGCGTCGTTTTAAAATAAAGTATATATATGATAATATTTGTAATTGTTATAGTAAATTTATACACGAAGCAATAAATAAATAAATAACACCCCCGTACAAGGTACGGGTGATCTACTAGTATATACTTCTAAACCTGAAGCAGTTAAGGGTAGTTTTGTCATTAAGGTTTTATAAATCATCTATCCTATTTTTGATAACTAGTTTTTATACCAATTTTCTATCCATTTATATTTAAAAGATTTAATAGATTACAAATAGATATTTAAATGGTAGTTTCTATCTTGATTTTCTAAATAAGTTAATCTATCCTATTTTCTATCCAGTTAAGGGTAGTTTCTATCTTAATTAAAATCTACCCTAAAGACGAGTTGACGTATGCCAATTAACTAATGCGTGTACAATTAGATGCCAATTAGGACATATATATCCTAATAAAAATCTAATTATTTAATCTAGCTATTTTATCGTTCATTTTAGTTGTTTAATTAAGTATTAATTAATCTGCCCTTTATACATTTTAACCTTATTATTACAACCAATTAATTAAGAAATAAATTTATCCTAAATTCTTTTAATTTCTTAGATAATTTTATTATGTATCTATCTATGTATTAGACTATTGCTTTACTATATGCATAAAAATTTCCGATCAACAAAAATTTCATATATTGCTTTACTATATTGCTCTACTATTTTTTAATTTCTTATTATTTTTTAATTTTTTTTGTGAATTCGGATTTTATTCGGGTCGGATTTCAACCCAAAAATTTCCGCTCGGTTCAGGTCGATTTTTCGGGTCGGGTCAGGTTTTGACAACTCTAAGTCCATGTTTGAGATTTTATATATGGAGAATATATCTATTAATAAGGTCGGTTCAGTAAGTAGTTCATTTGAATTAGGATTAAGAACAAGTTTGAGATGCATAAATTTACAGGTCGATTGAGCAGGGTCATTACAAGTTTGGTTCAGTTGGTTTCGGATCAATTATTTTTGTGTTGAGGTACGTTGTTAATTTTATATATATGTTGGTTACTCGGGCCAAGCCACTATGGTTTTCTTACAAGTTTAGACTAACCAATTGAAGAGATTCAATTACTTTATACTTTTGTTTAACACCAATAGTTTTGGTCCAGCTTGACGCGAAGAAAAGTTATTTTTATTTATTTATCTATATATATCTTAATTTTGTCCCCAAACAAGGTCAAATAAATGCATGTGCTTTCAATACTTCACTTCATGTTTGCTTTCTTAGGTGAAATCCTAATCCTTTCAACTCTCCCTTAATTAATTTCATTCTTTGTTCAAGAGTCCAATGACATTCCACCATTATAATGATTGAGATTTTGAATATTTTGATAGTAAAGAAAGTTTATAAAAATTATAATATTAAATAGGAAATAATGACATGTAAATTAGTCTTAAGAAATAAGTTTTTTAAGCATGATTATAAGAACTTTTAAAAATTCACGTCAGTAAATCAATTTTTTTTTACTTTTCATACACTTAAATTTGTACCTAAGACTAAGACTTATAATTGGATTTATTAAATTTGTATTAACTTTTAAAAATATTTTACAAAAATACTAAAAAAAAATTCATATGTTTCTATACATGTTGGTTCGTCTATGGGATGAGATATGAATATCATGTACCAAGATATTAAAAATTATAATATCATGTACCAAGATATTGTTAAGAATTTCTAATATTTTTCCGACGTGCTTTCCCCCGTCCATCGGACGGGACAATGTACATCTAGTTTAAATAATAGATGTATATTTATATTTAAATTATTTTATATATGCAATTTTAAAGTTATAAATATGACATTAATTAAGTTATTGTATTCATAGATCATGTGTAATTAATATATTACATTTTTAATTTAAAAGATCGGGTCATTAACTAGGTTCACACCATCAAATTCGAGTTTGTTCTACATAGGTTCGCGTCACTAAGATTAACCAATTAATCGATTTTAAATATTGCAGTCTCCATAATACTTATCGGATTCAAATAAATTATGTATTTAATTTATGATATCTATATCATATTTAAGTTAATACATTTAATTAATTTTATTCAAAAAAGCCCCGGGCAAGGCCCGGGTTATAACTAGTATACACTATTCACAAACCTAGCTTACATTGATTGTGTTTGGCCATTCATGTTTTGATTTTAAAATCACCTTCCAATTCTTTTATACAATTGGGCAATATTTTTTATTTTCATATATAAAATTTAAATTATTCTTAGTGAATATATAACGAAAGATTATAAAGAGTTTTTGATGGACTACGTATGATTACAAAGAATTTTAAATTGTTCGCTTTTGTTTTTATCGGTCAAGAATTTGATATTCGATTGAAGGATTCTAGAAAATAAATGATATTCTATGCACACTAGTTAGAGCTCTCGAAACTAACCCGACCCGAAAAACCGACCAAAACTTTAGGGTTGAAACCCGACCCGAATAATAGTGAGTAAAGGAAAAAACCGAATCTGATTAACATGAAACCGATAAGGTATGTTGAAAACCGAACCCGACCCGACCGATGTGATTTTTTTATATATGTAGAAAAAATATTGTTTTTAAATATTAAAATATATTCTATTATAAAAAACTATTAAAATTTTATTTTATTATTAAATAATATTATTTAATCATAATATTATTTTTATAATTATCAAAAAAGAATTCAAATTCTTGACCTGCTAGATCGACCCAAACCCATACAATAATTTGTCAAGACCCGACCTGACTTGACTTGTAACCAAATTGACCCGAACCCGCACTCAATCTGAACCTAAACCCACCCGCTTGACACGTCTAAGAGAACCTGTTACGCATGGAGGTAGGACTATCAACGGGTCATGGGTGATCGATCCATCCGTTTTACAGTTTCACCCACCCACGATAAACGGGTGAAAACCCAAAAGAAAGTGGGTGTTGGGCGGAGTGGTTGACGAGTGAAACGGGTTACGGTTCAGGTATAGGTGCGAGTTTGTCACCCAATAACCCGACCCATTCACCCACCCACCACCCGACCCGTCACCCATTTCACCCGAACCACCCACCTCACTCGTGTGTATATAAAATTAAACCATTTTCCCTTTTTTTTTCCAATTTTCACAATACTCCGTTCTCATTCGGTAATTTCCATCCGTGTCATCACTAATTCTCAAATCTCAATAATCCACCGGCCCACATCGCTAAACCCTAGCTCAATCGCTCTCCCATCAGTGCCCTAGCCTCTCGCTCTCACATTAGAGCCCTCTCCCCTCGCTCCCATTGGTGCCCTCGCCCCTCTCTCTCCCATCGGAGCCCTCACCGCTCGCTCTCCCGGTGGGATGTATTTTTTTATATTGCTTATTGATTGCATTATGTAAATACTTATTATATTGATAATTTGCTTGTTCAATTATTATTTTTTTTTTTACCGTATTGAATTATAAGTATTAAATTGCCCCATATAGTGATACAAATAGTGAAAAAAATAAAATAATAACGGTTATATACGGGTGAATGGGTCACCTATATAGGGTCTCCTTGGAGGTGGATTCACAACTTGTGATCCTTTTTCTAAGTACGCCTATGGATTGTAGTCATCTCTTGACTAGCTTGGTGCATCATTGCCAACGCTAGATTCGTAGGAACTGGGATATCCAGTTTCGTCATATATATAGGGAAGCTAATTGTATTGCAGACTTTTTAGCGTCTTTAGCTTTTTCTTTAAACATTGGTTTTCATGTATTGTTTGACCCTCCCGAGGGTGCTTTACCTTTTCTGCTTGATGATGCTAGGGGTCGGGCGATCTCCCACTTGCATAACCAGTGGGTTACGGGTGATTTATGTAATGGGTGGAACATCCCGCGGATAACGGGTGGATCGGGTGGACGTTTATACTTGCGGATCGGGTGGTAACCCGACCCATTGACATCCCTATATGGTGGAATTGTCAACTCCATATAGATAACACACATACATAGATGCTCCAAAATTATGTCAATTCATGAATTTGCATCAAATTATTGGGTGCAGGATTATATATTTGCCGAATATTCAAATATTATTCTTATTTAAATAGTGTAACTTTAAAGATGGTTTTTAGTCAAAAAATTTATTGTCGAGAGGAATTTATAAAATGAAAATACAGCGAATATAATTCTCGAAGACTCTTAAATAATTAAAATTTCATTGCTTAAATTGGATAATTTCAAAAACATAAAGTAAGTCCTCAATTCTTGGGAAATTGATATATTAATTTTAGACTTCTCGGTCATTTTACTCCTTTAAGACTGTCCAACTTAATCAAATTTCTGAATAAAGTATTCTGCAACTTTGACTGTAAAAGCATCTACAATGGTAATATTTTCAACTTCTTAAAACTCTATAAAAATAAATAAAGTAATTAAATGTCAGAAAAAAAAAAAGAAGAAACATTGTCAAGGAGAGTTTCTTGCAGTTGTTATTGTATCCGATACAATATCCTGCCAGCAAACTTATTTGATTGAGAGTAATTTTAAGTGGCAATTATTTGTTTTAAAAAAATATGAGTGAGTTTTATTTAAAAAGTAGATAAGAAATTTAGTCCAAATCTCATGGATATAATCATATTGATCAAAATTTATTATGCTGATGTGTTTCATAAAAACTACCCAAAAGGTAAAATAAGAAACTTTGACTAAAGTTCCCTTACAATTGCCAATTTTTAAGCCAATTTAGAATTAATGTTTTTCTATCCTGAAGTATATACTGAATCCGAGCATATTTTACTACCGGTCGTACCATGTACGACTATGTATTAAATATTAAAATTATTTTCAATACATTATATTAGCGAATTTATGCACATTTAATTTGACTTACTAATAACATAAACTATGATAGCACTATTATAAATACTTTTTTTTATCGAATTAAAAAAGCAAATCCAATAACGTGGGATTTTGTGCTATTTTTTTATCCATAACGTGAGATATTTAGGGGATAATTTTTGTGCTAATATATTGCCCATACCCTATATGGGACACGATCAATAACATTTTTTTGACGTATTATTCAACTGATAAAAGATTACATAATATTATTATTATTATAAATTAGATATTAATACCGTATTTTTTATCCGACTCGTTACAATATTTTGTTGAGTCAATATCGTGATTTAATGTTAAGAATAAATTTAAATTAAAAATTTATATAATATGGCTTAAATAAAAATCATAGATAAAATACTATCATTTTATTTCAAAATAAATATGATTAATTAAAAAAGTCATATGAAATCTTAGGTAAAATATTTTATCAACAATAATACATCATAAGCAAATCAAGAACCTTTCGCAACATCTTCCTCATTCCATAAATATTCATTTATAAATTAATCAGCCCACGATGTATATTATTTTGCCATGGATATTATTTTTGGATAGTGGATAGTGGATACTATTTTGAAATCATTATTAATTTTATTCTTTCAAATTTAATTAAAAAAGGCTCAAAAGAATTTGGATAGTGGATATTATTTTGATAGATTATGGATATAGATATTACTCTGATATATCAATATATGGTAATTAGATAGACACATATGAGAATTTTTTATGAATAATAAGAGAATTGTATTATTCAATAACGTGGGTCTATAATTATATTTATGATAGAATAATGTTTTGTTGGTCATTAATTGTGTTCAATCAATATTGTTGTTAATTGTGTAAATTTTTTTGATATTATTCTGATAAATATAAAAAAACTATTTTGATAGATTATGGATATAGATATTATTCTAATATGTCAACATATGGTAAATAGATAGATACATATGAGAATAGATAAATGATTTAAAATGAATTTAACATGTGATGGGGCCAAAATTAACGTGGAGGCTCGAAATTCTCCGGCTTTAATATATAGTATAGAAGATTCTTATCTCATTAGTTAAATACAAATAAATAATGTTAGGTCTTGTGTTTAGTTTATATCTAGTGTTAGTATCCGAAGGCATGACTTGTACTTGCGTGAATTTTTATAAAAAAAAATAATAGATGGATAGATCTAAAATTTTGTATTATTTCTTCAATTTTTTTCTTATAGAATTTGAGCATTTCTTTATACTTATGTTTATTTCATTTTAATGATATATTATTTCTTTGTAATATTGTTTTATAACCGAGAAATGTTTTCTTTATACTTATACTTATACTTATTTCTTATTTACATTCTTATAGGATTGAATTTGAATTTATTCAGTATAATGATTGAATAATTGCTTCATCAATAAGTTTCCTTAATTAATAATTATCTTTCATTTTATAAAAGTTTCAGAAAATTTTCAAAATACAATCATATCAAATATTTTACATGCATATATCATATATGTATTAGTCAATTAAATTTGAACCATTATATTAGTTTAATAAAAGATAAATTATGTATTTTTATGTGGATTGTGGAGTTAACATATGACATTAAACATATTATTTCAACCTCTATTTTTGTATCATCATACCCGTTTATTTGATATATAAATCAATCCTAAATTTTCAATTTTGGAACAATATCTTAATTTATTTAACTCCTAATGTGTTAAATTTTATGATTTCTAAATATTTAATTGAAAAAATATGTACATTCTAATTTATTTTTGTGATTTTATTATTAGATTTTTTAAAATCTTTATTAATTTAGGTTCTATCTTAACACTTAAGAATTAAAATATAACATCAAAATATTGATTTAACTACTTTTATTATATTTTTCCCAAGATAATACTAAAAACTACGCTAATTTTATTTTATTTTTAATTTATCTTTATTTTCCAAATAATTCTTAATCTTTTAAAATGTTGGTTAGTTTTTTATATATTTATTATATAATTACTATCCTTTAGTTTCCAAAATTGTTTAAATATATATATATATAAACAAACTTTTTTATTGCTCACAATATATATGACATTACGTATGATATGATCAATTGAGAAATATACAAATCAAAAGGACAAACATATGAAAATTGGGAAATTGCTCTAAAAAACATAAGTAGTTAATATATCACGATTGTAGTCATAATAAATTTTAGGCAAAAAAACAGTTGATCCAAAATTTGATTACGTAGCAAAATTTGATTAGAGTTGATCCTCTGAGAAAGATGTTCATCTCTTGATATAAAAAAAGTTCATAAGGATTGGATAGATTTTAGGCAACAAAATATCCAAATATTTTTTAATTCAATAATAAATTTAGTCAATATATTTTTTGGCAATTGAATAAAAATAACGTTTATATTACAGATAGAATTTTAATGATATATTCTATCATATTTTACATACATGTGGGGTCTACGGTCAAGTTTTAACCAACTGAATTAATTTAATAAAAATATGTGCTGTGATCGCCATAAAATTGACACGTGTTGTACTAATTAACTAGCATAATAGTACGATTATATATAATTCAAATTAACTTGTTTTTGCCATAGAAATTTTGATCGTTATATATTTTTTTATTTACAAACTTATCCTAATATCAACACTTGATTTGTATTATAAACCTACCTAAAACATAATATAATAAATATAATATCGATATCCTAGTAAATTATATTTTCTTATCAAATTTTACACAAATAACTATAATACTAATGTCCTAACAGACCATATTTTCTAAATATATAACTTTCTCATTTAACCTAAAATCATATTTTTTATAGATAAATATTTAAAGTTATATATCCAATGTAGATAAATCCATTCATGTGCTAATATTTATAGTTTCTATAAGGGTAAATATAAATATTTTCTTAATTAGTATGATATTCATAGATTGTATAGATAGATATTATTTGGACAAATGATAAATATAGATATTATTTTGATAGATTATTTTTTGAGTAAATCTAAATATTTTATTAATTAGTACGATATTGATAGATTTTAAAGATAGATATTATTTGGATTGTTTAAATATATGATATGATTTTGATAGATCGCGGATATAGATATTATTTTGATATATTAATATATGGTAATTAGATAAAGACAACTTTTTAGCATAAATCTAGATTGTATAGATAGATATTATTTTGATATTTTATAGATATAGGCAGACCTGTCAAAAGTTGACCCGACCCGTAAACCCGACCCCACCCGACCCGAAATTTCTGGGTTTCAACCCGAAAATTTGAACCCAAAACCCAGTTTGAACCCGAACCCGGTAAACCCGAAAATTTCTGGGTTAGGGACGGGTCGAACCCGCTGGGTCAAGAAATCTATAAGGCGAAAAATTTATTGTAGAATACACTCTAGTATAATGAAATGACAAATTGACGGGTAATTGTGCACCAAAAGGTTTTAATTATATTACAATATATAAAATTTATTTTAGAAAATTATGATATATTTTATTATTAAAATATTTAAAATAATATTTTGTTATTTTATTTTATTCTTTAAATATTATTTTATTTAATTTTTGGTCAAAAAAATGATACCCTTGACCCGTTGGGTTGATCCGACCCGACCCGAAAACCCGAAGTGACCCGACCCAGTTTGACCCATAACCCGAGCTCAACCCGAACCCGGAACGACCCGACCCGAACTCGCCCGACCCGACCCGATTGACAGGTCTAGATATAGGGTAGTATTTTGATAGATTATTTTGATATATCAATACTTAACTACTGTTTTTTTATCAAATAAGTGGTGGGGCCAGAATTAACATGGAGACTCGAAATTCTCCGGCTTTAATATATAATATTAGATATTTTTAACATCCGTTTTAGTATATAGTTATGATCAAAACAAATCACAATAAATATATATCAATTTTAAAAGCAAGGTTAAGAATACTAATTTAAAAAAAAACTATAACTCAAATGAAAGCTAGTGAATGCTCTTACAAGAACTATTTAATCTAAATTAGTATAATTCGTAAATAAAATTTATATTTAGATATCTGTTGGATCGTTCGTTACTTGATCAGATAGGAAAGCTGTTAAGGACGGCTTCCCTAGGTAGCGGAATAATAAGTAAATAAGCTAAAGTGTAGGAAAGAAAAGAATAAGGGACACTTTCCTTATAGAGGACTCAAGTAGACCAACTAGTTTAACGGGTAAACCTCTACATCCGCTTGGAAGTACAAACTTCTATGATCTATATGAGTCCCTGATTATAAAATCACTAATGTACTCCCTCAGCCCTAGCTCTCAAAGACCTAATTCAATAATATTGAAAAGCTAAGTCAAACCTCACTCGAGTTTCCTTCTCCTAAGGGAACTTCTCTGGTTTTGAATTTCTTATTGGTTTGATTGTTCTTAGTGGACTTCTTCTTCTTCTCTCATGCTCTCAAACTCTCTCTTTAGGTTCTTGGTGTTTTGAGTGTTTTTTGAGAGTTTTAAGAATTGAAGAAGTTAGTTTGCATACAATACACAAAGGTGTGTTAACTTTAGCTAACTCTTTTCTAATGGAAGAATTGAAGAAGTCAGTTTGCATACAGTACACCAGGGTGTGTTTATATGCAAAGTTTAGCTAACTCTTTTCGAATGCTTTCAGCCTTTTGGCGTCCTAAGAGTTTTCATCAGACCAACATGCTTTCTGCTGGTGAAAGTGACATTTGTGCATTGGGTTGTGTTTGTCGAAAGCGACGTTTTGGCTCCATGTGTTTGTTTCCTGACACCTGAAACTTCTGAGGGAATGCCAGGCTTTTAACTATTTGAATTTGAATTCTATTTGAGCAATGATTTCCTTCTCGCTAGGGACGTTTTCTCCATCTTCGCAGGAAACTCATTCTTGTGATTTCTGGTAAGTGTTGAACTTCTGGGTGTCCCTACAGAATAGGGGCGACATTCACTTGTTATCCTTTTTCACTGTATTGCGTCCCTCCAATGGCTCTTGAACAAACATTAGTTATCAATGAGTTTGTCATTATCGAAACTAGGGATGATCGAGTGTTAATGAATTTGACATGCCTAACATTGTCCCAACAAATATCTTAATATAAAACTCTGATCACATAAATTCAAAAAAAAATTAATATATAGTAACATATTTTTTTTTGTTTATAAAAACAGAATACTACTCTAAAAACGTAACCATTTAATTAATTATTGGAATATTTGAATTTGCAAGGAAATTACCTAAAAATATCTTAGGTGGTGGTGTGATTGAAATCACGAAGATGAGCTTTGATTGCTATTCAAGCCTATAGGAGATGCCGACATGCAATCGTAAAGTAAAGTACCTAAAGTGATAATTACATGCAAATAAGAGTCCTTCTTTTCTTTTGATACTTTACTTAAATATCATGGCATGGGCACAAGAACAGAACAAATGAACAATGCTCGAATAATATTTTTGAAATTAGGTACCACAACATATTTCAAAGGACACGTATACATTTTAGTACGATAGCATATCATTAGCATACACGTCAAACAAATATAAAGAGCCCCCACATATTGGACAACAATAGGAAGCAATTGACATATGTCCTCAATGATGTCAAAATTTGGTGCGGTATTTAAAAGTTTGTCTTCCATTTTAATGCCACTTGACTTGTTGGATTTTTTTAAAAAAAAGGTTTGGATTTGATGTTTTTACACATTGGAAGTCATCCATGAGTCCACTCCTACATCAAATTTAACTTTATAGTATAGAATTTAGGGGAATTTATATTTAGCACTTCCTTTATTACTTGTCAGTAGACCTGTCAATCGGGTTGGGTCAGATGGGTTCGGGTCGGAACGTTTCGGATTTGGGTTGAGTTCGGGTTTGGGTCAATCAGGTTATGGGTCAAACTGGGTCGGGTCGTTGTGGGTTTTCGTGTCGGGTCGGATCACCCAACAGGTCAAGAGTAATTTTTTTACCAAAATTTAAATAAAAAAGTTAAATATTAGAATATAATAATGAAATATATTTTTTATATATTTTAATAATAAAATATAACATAATTTTTAGAATAAATTCTTATATATTTTAATATAATTAAAACTATAAAAAACCGGATCCGACCCAGCGGGTTCGGATTTAACCCAACAGAATCGGGTTTCAATCGGATCGGGTTGAAACTGGATCACGGGTCTAAATTTTCGGATTGAAACCCTAAAATTTTCAGGTTGGGTCGGGTCGGGTCGGGTTTGTGTGGGAAAAAGATAATTAGTTGTATGAAAGTTCAAACCATGTATTTAGATTACGGAAACATGAAGCTCAGCCAACTAATCATGGGACTAGTAAATTCTACTTTTATTAATCTTAAGTCATTACACTAAGCAGGCCCGTCCATGGGGCTGTGCAAACAGCCCCACGGAACAGGGCCCCCCGTTTTTAGGGGCCCCCAAAAGTGCATAAATATAATATATTAAAAAATGTAGTCCTTAAGAAACCATTGAAAATTAGCACAGATGGTGAGGCCCAGTTAATACATCATGTTTGCACAGGTTCGAATCCCTTTGCTACCATTATCATTTTCTTCCTTTTTTTTTACTTTCTTATATTGGTAGGGCCCACTCCTCCATTTTAATAATTACAGTAAATTTTTATATCTTCCAACTACGAGCTTAAAATATTTGTGGGACTCCAAATTATACCAATTTATGTCTACTAGTTTTAAAGTTTACTCTTAAGTAATAATTAGATTTTGGAATCTTAAATTCGCAATTTGATTTAGCAAATGATGTTAATTTTATACTTAGAATATTTATCTATCAGTAGTTCATTGTAACATTTATTTTTCTAATTAGTTACTTAATAGTGTAAATTTGATATGTTTAGATCCTTTTATTTTTTTTTGTCATTTTTAGTTGTATTGCCAAATGTATAGTATAACTTTAATTTTTACTTTACTATTATGTTTTAACTTTTCTTTCAAAATTTATAGCCAATATAAACAAAACTAAATTTTATTTTGGTTATGCCATCACAACTTAGTAATAAGATTATGATTGTAGAGGTTTATTATGCCTATAGTAATAAATTTATGTCGTTTTGAAAATTGATACAAAAAATTAAAAACTCATTTGACTTAAATACAATCTATTTTGTTAATCTATTTCCCTTGTTGTTTTATATTGTATAGTTATTTTTATGTGATGAAGATAATGTCAAAATTGATAAAAATGTCAAATAAAAAGTATTATTAAAAAAACCTACATCAATAAATATATTGTATGGAGGAAATAACCATAAAAGTTTTACTAGTCATAATTTAGTTTTTAAATTATACTATATATAATAAAAATTTAATAACTTTTTTGCACAGGGCCTCCAAAACCCATTGGACGATCCTGACACTAAGTACTACAACCAACAAATGCATGCACTATCTAAAAATCCATAAACTGTAACATTCAAAATTACGAACCACAAAAAAGCCTATTACGGACTAGAAAATTATGGCACGGCTAAGCAGTACTATGAATCAATATGACATAAAGTAACATAACACGTAATATGAACCTAAACCCAAAAATTATAACCAATAGAACGACTTTTATAAACCTAGAATCACAACACTAACTACTTTGTGGGGTGGATTCGGGAATGTGTATGCACCGTATCCTTCTCAGTTTTGGTAAACAATGGGCCCACCGCGCCTTTTTTACCTGAACGAGGAATTAGACAAGGAGACCCGCTATCACCATATCTGTTTGTTTTGGGAGCAGAAATACTTGCTCGAAAACTTCAAAAGGTGAGTGAGAACACTAAGCCACTGATAGGATTCTCGATAGCTAGAGGAGAGAAGAGAGTGCCGTTTTTGGCATTTGCTAACGATATTATTATTTTTGCTAAAGGAAACCAGAACGCGTGTAATCAAATGAAGAACATTATCGAAGAATATTGTACGGCTACAGGACAAAAGGTAAACTATCGTAAATCAGCCTTCCACACCTCTAAGAAAGTGACTAGCCAGTAGAAACAAAGTATCAAACAAACATTAGGGATAAGCACTATGGAAAATTTAGAAAAATACCTAGGATGTCCGATCATTAATGGTAAAGTGGACAAGGAAACTTTTCAGAACGTAATCGGAAATGCCCATCGACAATTATCAAAATGGAAAGCCAATACACTATCTCAAGAAGGAAGAACAGTGTTAATCCGATCCAACTTATCCACAAAACCGAACTACCTAATGCAAAGTTTTATGTTGCCAAAACACGTAAATGATGAAATTGATGTCATAAATAGAACATTCTTCTGGAATAAGGACAGACAATATAAGCCGCTTATTGGATGGGATCGAATATGCAAACCTAAGGCATACGGGGGGTTAGGCATTAGGAAAGCGGAGAATATGAACAAGGCACTTCAAATGAAGCTTCTCTGGAAAATTCTTACTGACCAAGACAATGTTTGGGTACAAGTGGTTAAAGAAAAATACTTAAGGGGAAGCTCACTCTTGGAATATAAAATAAAGTCGAACAGTTCATGGCAATGGAAGCAATTGATGAAATTGAAGCCTGACTTTGAGAAAGGTTTGAGATGGCAAGTAGGAAATGACCGGGTCATTAATTTTTGGAAGGATAGATGGCTCACGAATGAACCACTCGTAGAGTGGGTAGCCACGACTGATGCCATTAACATAGCAACTAAAGTCGAGCAATTTATCGCTACGGACAAAACATGGAAAATAAATGAACTACTACAGGTGGTTCCTAGAGAAGTGGTAGAGAAAATAATGGAAATCCCAATCCCAGTAAATGATATTGACGACAAATTAATTTGGGCCCCAAGCAGGAATGGTTGGTACTCCACAGACTCGGCAATAAGCCTAATAACAAATGAAGAAACCATGTCTCTTAGCCCCAATGCTTGGATCTGGAAGCTGGACACATTCCCAAAAGTAAAGAACTTTCTGTGGAAAATTGAAATGAACGGGTTGCCCACCAAGCAAAGACTTAGTGAAAAACATGTTGTTGTACCGCAAGGATGTCTCATGTGTGGCGCCACGCAGGAGGACACGATACATCTATTATTGGAATGCCCACATACGTTAGAAATAATAAAGAGAATAAATGCCAATACGGAACGTGTACTCAGAGCACATAACCTATCGCAACGGAACCCTCGAATTGCATTAGTCGATCTAAATAGTAAAATACGAAAGAAGAGTTTGTTGAGCTAGCAGTGGCCTGGTGGGGAATCTGGCACTAGAGAAATAGGTTACTTTTCCAGCCCAACGACTTCATACAAGACCTTAGCTTATATATCCGCAATC
Organism: Polygonum maritimum; assembly: GCA_963924305.1. NCBI lineage: Eukaryota > Viridiplantae > Streptophyta > Magnoliopsida > Caryophyllales > Polygonaceae > Polygonum > Polygonum maritimum. The sequence goes on from OZ002728.1 coordinate 16,951,476, forward strand.
ACTTGATGCAATGGAAACAAGCGAAAGACTGGCAGGAGGATGAAGAAAAAAGTCTAAACAAAGGTGGTTGTCCAAGGGCTAGGTCACGAATCAAATCACGAGGTTGGAAGAAACCGTATCAAAATTATACAAAATTAAACTTTGATGGATAAAAACTTAGCAACTGTAATGCATCGGGAGGTTCGATTATAAGGGATGACAACGGAAACCCAATTGATGGGTCAGCCAGAAGATATGGAAAAGTGTCGGTTCTAATGGCGGAAACAATGACTTTATGGGATGGAATGCAGAAGGCCAAACAGATGAATATAAGGAAACTTGAGGTAGCTGGGGATAACATCATTATTATCAAAGCTGTCACAGGACAAATTCGTTGCCCATGAGAAATAGAAAGGATTATTTCAGACATTCTCGTATTCCTTCAAGGTTTCGAGTCAATCCACATTTATCATGAGAATAGGCAATGTAATGCTGTGGCCGATAAAATTGCGTTTCTGGGCCACAGCCACTCATGGGAATCTATCTTGAACCATCACGAGCTTTTAGCTCTCATCCGAAAGGATGCCCTAGAAATTCCGCCCTAAGACGGAATCCTAATTCTCACCGTTTCAAAAAACCAAAATCACAACACTAACTACTACGAGCAAAACAAATCTATGAACAGTAAGAATAATTATTATGAGCCTTTATATTCAAATTTGAACCACCCAATAAAAATCGGTATATAAGTAGTAAAAAATATGATATAAGACATGAACCGTAAGAAAATTATTATGAACCTATGCTTACGATAAATGAACTAAAAGGGAAAATGTCACGAACTAAAAGAAATGTAACAAAAATAACAACTACGATGAACTAAAAGACTGAAAGACAAGATAAACTATTATGAACTCAATAATACAAAAATATGAGCCGAATGGACAATTTTCATGAACCAAAAGACACAAAATAAAATTACAACTATTAAAGATCAAGAGACATGAACCATTGAACTATGTTAGTGAACAGTTGTTATATTAGAGAACATTAGCCTATGTGGGATTTAAATCCATATTGTGATATGTGTGCACGTTGTTATAGCATTTGAGTTAATATGTTGCCAACTAAGTCTTAGAGTCTGGTGCTTATAGGATGTCAATGTTGATGTTGATAATAGGCTCCTGAAATTAAACCTTTTTTTTTGATACGGGAAAGAATTAGAATAGCTACTGACGAGCAAGAGAGCTATCTTAGAGCATTCTTGCGAATGAGGTCTAGAAGGACCGGGTCAGTGTCGAGCGGGCGAGATGAAACACCACGAAAGGAGACAACAATGAAATCAGCAACCGAGTTGGTTTCACGTAAGATGTGTCTGATCCCCAACTCTGAAACTGCCCAAGCAAAGTCTGGATGTCCGTGCACATAATCTCAATCTCCCACGGGCAACTCCAGTCACCAACACAACATGAACAACTTGCAAATTGCCGCCTTCAATGAGCAGGCGGGGGATACCACGGTGAATGGCATCACCACCATCAAAATTGAGTTTGAAGAAATTTTCCTGGGGTTTGTTCCACCTGGAGTTCCCCCTTCTTTGTTGCGAGGTGGTTTTGTTTCCCACTATATCCTCCGCCGGAGATGAATTAGTTCTCTTCGAATCCGATATTTGTTTTGAGGAAAACTCCATAATCATCTCCGGAGTAGCTTGGTCTAGATTAATCTCACCGAAAATCTTCTTGTTACGGAAGAACCATAAACTCCACCACAGGTTGAACACAGTTTCCAACTCGAGCTTACTCAGCAAGTTCCGAATTTCTTCGATAAACATTAATGGTTTTCTTGTCATTGTTAATGTGTACAAGTGAATGGACAATCTTGGGGTTTAGAGCTTTCATGGTTAGACGTGTATGTTGACATTCAAGTAATAGGTGGTAGGCATCTTCATTTCACAAGTCACAAAAAGTACACCCTTGTGGCACCGCAATATGGTCAATAACAAGCCTAGATTTGGTGGGCAGACCATTATGGCACAACTGCCATACGAAGTTTTTCTGCTTCGGAGGAATGTTAAATTTCCAAATCCATTGTAAAGTAGGGACTCCTTTTACATATTGGATCCATTGCATTGTGGCGTTAGTGAAAAACCATCCATTTCTGCTTGGACCCCAATATAACCGATCCGTAAGAGGGTTCGTAGGGAGAATAACCTCAGTGATTGTAGAAACATCATTTGAGGGGAGGACTAGCCTAATTTTTTGGACGTCTCGGGTTCCGTCTTCATGGATGTATGAGCACACGCGTTCGTCCTCATCTATCAGGAGATGATTGTTTGCAATAGGTGTTAGTTTCGCTTTTGGCGTCCAATTATCCTTCCAGAAACGGATGGTTTTACCATCACCAACTTGCCATGATAATCCAGAAAGAAATGGTTCTTGTAGACTCATAAGTTTAGACCATTGCCAGGAGGTGGTACTCTGCTTTTTGTAGTCCCATAATTTCTGATTTTTAAGATACTTTTCATTGACTATTTTAACCCACATATTATCCGGTTCTACGACGATTTTCCACAACAATTTCATTTGGAGAGCATGCTTCATTTCCTTAGACTTGGCGATGCTAAGTCCTCCATGCTGCGTCGGCCTGCAAATGGAATCCCAGCTATAATCAAAGGTTTAAATCCCAAGTGTTTATTCCAGAAGAAGTTCCTATTAATCTTGTCAAGATCGTAATGGATAGATTTTGGGAGGTAGAAGGACTGCATAATGTAATTAGGTTGTGTAGGCAATTTGGATTTTATAAGGGTTTTCCTTCTTGGGATAACGTATTCACTTTCCATTTTACGACGTCTTCTCTAGATCTAGCAGTCGTCGTATTAAAGGTATTTTTATTTACCCTCTCACTAATAAGTGGGCAGCCCAGGTACTTGTCTAGAGCTGCAGTATTTATGATATGCCATATTTGGCTTAATCGGTTTTTTGTTGGTCTGTCGATGTTTTTAGTCGTTTGAAATGCAGATTTATGGATGTTCACCTTCTACCCAGACGCCTGACAGTAACCATCAGTGATGTTTTTGATGTTTTGGCAGGATTGACTACTTGCTTTTGCAAAAAATGATAATGTCATTTGCATATGCCAGGAAAGGGATTTTAGTCCCACCTCTGGAGATTTGGATCCCAATCCCATTTTTGGGGTTCGAACTGGCCTGTTGGAGTTGACGAGCCAGAACCTCAGAGCAATAATAAACAGATATAGGAAGAGGGGGTTCCCTTTCCAAAGTCCTTTGTGAGGTTTGAATTAGTCGGTCGGACCATTGTTAACAAGAACAGAAAATGATACCGTCTCAACACATTCTCTGATCCAAGAAATGAACTTTTTGTCGAAACCAAATTTCTTAAGAACCTGGACAAGAATTCCCAGCTAAGGCGGTCATAAGCTTTTTCCATGTCAAGCTTTGTGGCCACCCAACCGCCGCGTCCTTTTTTATTCCGAAAGGAGTGGAAGATTTCATGAGCAATAAGGGTGTTATTATGTATGCTTCTGTTTTCCAAAAAAACAGATTGCATGGGGTGTATGAGCTTCTCCATAACATTTTTGAGCCGCGCTGTAAGAATTTTGGATATGATTTTGTATAACGTGTTGCACAGGCTAATCGGTCTGTAATGGTTAGCCGAGCTCGGATTCTGACGTTTTGGAAGTAAAGTGATAAACGCATGGTTTATCTGTTCAGGATTTTTATAGCGTGAAAAAAGCTCTTCACTGTTTTGGTCAGGTCCAACTATATGGCAATACTTTTTGTAGAAACATGTTGATGTCGTCATTCCGTCAATATCAAAGACTGTACTTTTGATCTCAGCATTAGAGACAGGTTTTGTGATGATCTCATTGTCCTCATCTGTGATTTCTTTTTGAATATTTTGGGTATGGTTAGTCACCTTAGTTTGGTTGATTTCGTTGAATTGAAACCTAGCTTTGAAATCCCATTGAATTTCACGCTTGATGTTATGAAAGCCAATAATGTGAGTGCCAACTGCGGATGTGAATTCCCAAATATTGGTCTTGTTCCTTCTGCCGTTAGCGATTCGATGGAAATATTTCGTGTTTTTATCATTTAACTTTATGTGGTTGTTCTTGCCTCTTTGTTTCCGGTATGAATATTGGAACTGGATCAAGCATTCTCTTTTCCTAGCTAGTCGATCTTGTTTTGGAACTAGCTACAAGTTGTATTTTTCGATGATTTCCTTCTGAATTGAGAGCAGATCATCATTAACCTTTTTGAATTGTTCGAATATATTTCTAAACGTGGTTTTGTTTTACTCCTTGGCTTTACTCTTGAGGAGTTGAGTTTTTTTTTTAATAAGCCTAAACATATGAGAGATCCTTTTGGGTTGAACCTCCAAGCCTGTTTAACAACATTCTGAAAGTCCTTTTTGGAAGTCCACATGGTTTCAAATTTAAATGGGCGGCCTTTGATGGCCGTGGGAATCTCACAAGAGATGGGGCAATGATCTGACGACGAGAAGTTGTGGTTCTTTTGTGGAGATGGATGGGAACCATTGAATGATATAGTCATTGACAAGAATCCTGTCAAGCTTTTCATATGTATTAGTATTATTCATGTTTTTCGAGCGCCTCCAAGTAAACTAGTTTCCAAAAGAGGGAATTTCATTACGACAACAATCACTTTTGAAGTTAGCGAGTCATTCAAATCTAGAGGAATTCGGGGTAGCTCCACCAATTTTCTCTTCAGGGTTTTGAATTTCATTATGATCGCCAAGAAGGATGCAAGGCTCGTTAGAAAGAGTAATATAGGCCTTAAGCCTATTCCAGAACTCGTTTTAATCTTTTGTTTGGGCAGGTGCGTATGCAAAGATAATAACCAACTCTTTATTTGTAACACAGTTTTGGTATTTGAAAGCCATGAACCGTTCATCTTTATGAATGATTGTAAGGGATTCGTTGAGTAGTTGGTGGTTCTTTCAAACAACCAACAACCCACCCGACATTCCTATTGACGGACAAAACTCAAAAGAGTCGAATCCCACATTAGTCCATTTCTGTAAATTTGGAATTTGCTGACATTTGGTTTCCACGAGGGCAATCAAATGGAAATACTCTGTTCGATAGAGGTCAGGAGGTTGATCTCCGTCCATCTATTTGGTTTACTCAGACCCCTACAATTCCATAGACATACTTTCATAAGAAACCCGTTTTGTCTGGGCTTTTAGCCTTATAGTTTGATACTTTCTGCATGGTGCATTGTGTATGCATGAATGAGTCCTTAAATACTAGCCAACAGTGGTGGATGTGCCGTATGTTGAAAAGCCGGCAGTTGGGGTTGCTATGGATCAAGCTCCCAGATTGTGAGAATTCCAGGTTGACATTAGCAATTTGGTTCAGTAGAAAACAAGATATCGTTATTCTAGCTAGCGAATTGGAGAAGATTTTGTAAATGCGTTGTGTGTTATTAAAAGGCCTTGACAGTCTTGTTCTTAAACAATGATCCACCTGTTGCCGTGGACACAGTGAAGAGCACGAGTATACACCGGTTTGAGCTTGTGAAATGTTGAAGGGTTTTTGACCCAAAATTTGTTTTTGTATAGTACCATGGGGTTGTATAATTCTCTTTTCCTAACCATGAGAAGCATGCATTGTGTGCCAACATGCTACCTGGTAACAATAAGAGTATAATTGATGCTTAGTACAAATAAAATTGAGCACCACCAGATCTTTATTAACGAAACCAAACACCCAACAAAATTCAAAGCATTACGTCCTAACCACCAAACTCTAACAAGCTAAATTTTAAAGATGGGTAAATGGTGTGCCATACCAAAGTTGAGATCAATCAAAAGACACCCAACATCACTAACAACAGTCCCTCCATCAAGGGCGGTTGAAAACCAACGAACAATTAAATTATATTTATATTTACAATCATGTTGGAGGCTAACCCAGGGATTAAAAAAAAATCCCCTCCTTTAAACCTACAACTAAGGGGCATAACACATGCAGACCAACTGTGTAAACAACTTTGGAGAACTTACTGCACCACTTAAGAAAAAGGTGGGAAGCTAGATATTTTACCTTCAGCCAAATCAAAGCGACATGGCAACGGCAAAGATTATTTTCAGCAGGGATGGTCTTAAGGAGACACCTTGTCATGACATTCTGTCCGGAACGCAACTGGCACCATGTCAAATTAAGCTACTCACCACGACCGAAACAAGGATCAGACGAGCCACTCTGCAAACTCACATCAACACCCGTAAGAAAGAGCTGACCTGACTAGGCTAATAACAAAAGAAAACAAAAACAAAAATAACACAACCAATAACAGAACAATCCAGCACCAAAGTAAACAAAACACAACCCCACCTCCATTAAATTTTCCACAACGATGCAACAACAGACCACAACAGACTTGAAAAGCAAAGGCCTCTAAGCAAACGGAAACAACGAGGCACACCTGCCACAACTAGGAACGAAAACAACATGAAATAAGAACAAGAATTGTGTGTAATGGAGTGGGAAAACTTGTAAACGATCAGAATTGTGGGAGTTTTGTAATGCTCCATCGGGGTTTCTAGATCAAAGCCCAACAACCAAGAGAAGTTGGCCAACCCTCTTGTCTTCAACATCTTCATAAATTCCGCTTCTTCTTGGGCTCTTTAGGAGTCGGGCTGGCAGTGTCTTCGTCCATCGCAGCTTGGAAGGCAGCCAACAAACCACTCGATTTGTTGTTTTGGACGTCTCCTTCCCCCTCCACAACAAGTTGTGGGTCTTCATGGTCGTCGGACTTGTCAGGGAGCGTTCCATCTCCCATCTCTGCTTCAAGAAACACCTCATCTTCAAACACCTCACCATCCTCGAGCGTTGGATTCTCAGACATTCCTTCATTCTCTACGACAGAATGTGGTGAGCCAGAGGAGGAATAGCCTTCTGGAATGATGCCCTCACGATTAATATTTGGCGCCAGCCCATTGACATCAGCAGCAATAGGGGGGACGACATCAGTAGGAACCTCAACGGCTGGAGGCTGAGTTTTGACAGGTTTTGGGATGAGGTAGATAGTTGGAATGTGACTTTTGGTTTGAGTGCTTACCGGAACATGGTTGGTCGACGTCGAACCTTGAGCGTTGTTTTACGGTGTCGCCGCCTTCTTGGCTTGAAACCCATCAGAAAACAGGGTGTTAAATCCAGCCTTAGGAGCCGGTTTGGTGAGCGGATCAACCACCTTCTCTTTGCCCTTCCAGCTTTGGTTTCTTTGAAACTTGATTCCTGACGCAGACATGAGCCTCCTCTTCGGGCAGTGGCCATAGAGGTGATCGCCATCACCACAATAACCACATCCCCGCTGGTTGTCCTCGAACCACAGATGAATTTCACCATTCTCTCCAGACTCGGTTGGGTCAATGATCGACTCCGTATGGATAGCTCCGAAATCCACATGAGTGCATACCCGGTTGTACATAGTATCGAACTTGATGAGAGATCCCAAGTTGCTCCCCTCCAAGATCATGGGCAGAGCCTCTTGAGTGAGGTTGAAAGGAGGCAGTTTGGAGAGTCTAAACCACAAGTCCACCATGTTTTTGGGTTTAGTGGCAGGGTTGAAAGCAGGGGTCCATTCCCTTAGGACTAGTAGCTGTCCCGTGACATATATGGTAGGGCCTTACATCCCAGATTTTCTTCTTATCCTTCGCATTCTTGAAGCGGATTTCAAACCAAAAATTCAGCCGGTTAATGAATTCTGGCTTGGGATTGATCCTCAACATGTTCCGGATTTTGGACCTTAGCTTGGTAAACTCAATAGGTTCACCAACAGTAAATGCCACGAGAGAGGACTCCATCGCCTTTTGGGCATTCTCCTTAGCTTTAGCAAGCTTGTTCAGGAACGTGTTTGGGTCGATTTTTAGTTTCGACAGGTTTTTTTCGATCGGGTTACGATCAGCGTTTCTGGATGGGTTTTGGTCTTCCCTGATAGGAGCGTTGGTGTTCGAAGAGGTAGCATCACCATGGTTCCTCACTGAGGCAAAACAGGTGTTCCTTTTGAAGGGAAGGTTCGGGGTAGCGTTTTTGGATGGTTCATCGGCACCCATGATGGGCAGAGGGATCGTTGAAAGAGAAGGGAGGAAAGGGCAAAAGCACCAGGAAGAGAGAACAACAAGAAATTAGGGACTTGGTTTGGGGGTGGAGTGGTACCAAATTCCATTCAAAAAGCTCAATATATAGCCATCCAAGTACACCCACAAAAACCAAAACGTGTTGAGAAGATGCAGAGTCGAGGCTAGACCACCAATCTTGGGCCGGACGGCAATGCATGTAATCTGAGGCGGGAATACGCAGAGTCGGGAGCAGACCTTAGGCTGCAAGGAATGAGCAACTTTCACTTTTCCAGAGGGAGATTGGCATACTTTTGCCTCTTCATTAGACACACCACTCAAAATCCCACCAATAGAGGCTGGATTCCGAAGCGACGCTCTGGAAAAATGCGCACCACCGGCGATCAATTGCAGCGTAATCATGACATATATGGCTCTTCTCGTCGAGCCTGAAACTGACTTCAATTTGACCTTTTTTGATCCATAAACGTTGAACCGTAGATCGATGCTAGTCTTGATCCAGGGAGCAGGCTTCTCTTGTGGTTCATCGGAACCAGAAACTGCCGGCGGCGGCGCTGTAGTCGCTAGGGTTCTTCAGGCAAACCTATGTTGTGGGGACGCGGGTGGGGCACGTTCTTTCCTCATGTTTTTGAACTCTAGAAATTAAAACCTGATGGTAAGTGTTCGACGATATAAACTTGTTTCAAGTAAAAAACTTATTTCCGTTACTCCCTAAGAAAAAAAAACATAATTATTTTCCAGAAACTTATTTCCGTTACTTCCCTAAGAAAAAAACATAATTGTTTCAAGTAATAAACAACTTATTTTCCAGAAAAAAAGAGTTTGAGGGAACCTCAATTTTCTAGATAGAGAAGAGTCACTGATCAGACTCTGAAGTGAGAGGTTGTCGAGCACTAACGAGGTAGCAAATGAGCACAACAATTTTGAGACAACTAGACAAACAAGGCCAGGTGAATCACTAGAGAAGAGTTCACAAATTGCTCAAGAGGGAGAGGTCATTATGCCATCATATAATCAATGAGACCACATGTATTTCTGTCATACTTTTTAAATTGTTAATGAACTATATCTATATATAAAATCACGATTTTAGACAAAAAAACGTAGTCAATATCGAAAAATTAATTTATTATCAAACAATATTTTATCAATTAAACCTTACGCTGAAACAAATATTTTCATGTAAATCGTATCTCGTACAGGTTACAAAGAAGCAACTAGTTGCATTCTATACCATTAAAAGGGAACTTTCCTATAATTTTACTAATTATTTGAACTTTTTTGTCAAACATCATCTTTTAAAAAAGTTTTTCTACTTTAAGTTTTTTAAAGTAAACCCACCTTTTGTAATACAAACACTCATGTGGCCATGTTCAACCATCTTAAACTAATTTCTAATAATTTTTTCAAAAAAATAATTATTTGAACCAGATTCATCTGTTCTTGGTCAAGGATATTATACCTATGAGAGTAGAACTTAGAAACTTTGAAATACTACCCTAGAAATTTAATGAATTGACTATATACCCAAAGGCTAACCGAATTCCTCTAATATCACCCCATCCGTGTCAATAGTAATCTCAAAACCCAAAGTTCCCCACAATTTTTACCCGAACAGTTATTTGTATTAGAGCCTTACTCTCGGTATATATAAGTTTAAGTTCTATTGATACGCTAGTTTATAGTGATACACAATGGGCAATTATGAACCATTAGATCTAAGCATAATAAATGGATCAAATTCAATCTTAAAATTAAAGAGAGAGAAGATTTAGATCATCTCGTAATTATAGGAAATTGGAAAATCAGATACGCATATGCATGTTTATATTATGTCATATGCATTATTATAAAATACAACCAATAAAATATCATGCATATAACTTTTTTTAATCATGTATATAACGTACTAAAATCATGCATATAATCACTAATCAACAACGGACCTAGGAATTTACCCTAGAGGGGGCTAAAATGGCTTAATCTAAATCATTAGAACAAGTTAAATAAGCTAAATATGTAATCATTAGAACTTGGAACAAACCCAAAATAGTTTAATCTAAGTATAAAAGTAGTCCTAATCTGAGTAAAGAAAATGAAACAAGCTGAAAAATGTATACTCTTTTTTCTAAGTCTTAAAAATTAGGCTTTACGGCCACAAGCATCAGGAAATTCGACAAGTTCAAACTTCAAACAGATAAAACATGTTTAAACACTCCAAACCGGTAAATTTCGGAACAAACAAAAGTTTTTATTAAACAAACCCAAAGTGGAATTCAAACTAATATTTAGATATGAATTTGCGGGTTACTTATTGGTTTCGGGTCAATGCGGCGGATTTATGGTTCCATCTATAATATCCATTTCATTTAAAATCAAAATATAATAGACAAGACACATGAATACACCCATGTAGCTCATGCCCATTAGATCTAAAAATGAGTAAACAATCTACGATCAACTCAGACTTCCTTTTTTATAAGAAGAAATATTCTCTCCCAATGCATTTAATTTCGATGAGGGATGCCTTATTTTTCTCTTGCACAAGACATCTACCAACCCACACAATCCCATATCAAGATTTTCATATTAGAGAAACACTTTTTAATACTATATAATTCAATAGATTAAAGAAGTTATAGTATCATTGAGCTATTTACAATAAAATGGAATTTTTAGACCTCTTTTTTTTACATAAGAAGTAAAAGGAAATTTTGAAATATAATAAATGTTTTTTTTATAAAATCCCAACCCAGCCCCCACTGATGCCCACGTGCGTCCACCCCTGCATATAATATATTATAACCATGCATATAAATAACGTAACTTTACTACCTATAATTTCGGGATTTTGTGATTTTTATTTTCTCCTATAATTTCGAGATTAAATCTAGTCCATTCATTCTTTTAGATCAAAAGCTCTATATTTGTCCACATTATATCATTACAATAGTTGTTTTATTAGAGCATATTATTATGGACGCTGAGGTACAATAGGTTTTGTGGTGCATCATGCGGATTAAGGGGGGACGTTGAATTAGAGGTAATCAAGGGTGATTAATTACGCAACATGATAAGAAAAATAGGGAGGGGGTATTGGATTAGTGGGGAATTAATTTTAAAAGGAAGGTAGTGGATTTCTAGGGGGATATTTGATATTTGATTGCAGATTCAAATTAAAAATCCACGTATTTTGAAAATGGAAGCTCCTTGTTTCTATGGATTAACAAGAGTGAGAAGATTTTTTGAAAAATAAATAATTTATTATAAAATTCAAAAACCTTAAGTGAATCCTATAAAATCTATTAGTCATTGTTTGAATAATTCTGTACGATGGTTTGAATAATTACAAAGTTGAACATGTTATATTGTTTTATGAATCATTTTCTAATTTGGTGTTCTCATACATTACTAAAGTTGAATAAGCACTTGTGTTCACATGAAAATCAATTTATTATAAGTTGAATCATTACATATTAAAATAAAAATGAAAATAAGGAACTTATGTATTCATTGAATATGTAAATGTAATGCATTGAATAAGATGAAAATAAGGATTGTTACAACTCGAACACATATTACAATAAGTTTGAAAAAGTACATCTACTTTTCAATATACACTGATATGGTAAAAAAAAGAGTCATTGTCATTGTCTTCAAACTTCACCCATTACTATTTCATCTCTCTTCTTGAACAACTGCATAACAAAACACACATATATGAATAACAATTTATGCATAGTAGTGCATTTTATAATTTGACTAAGTTGAAAACAATGTTGGAAAATGCTGATATTTATGAATAAGTGCATATTTTGTGTAGCATAATTATACATGTATTAATGAAAAAGTCAGATGTATTGCATTTTATTAGAAGTTGAGTTTGAGTAATGAATATGTGCTAATTATATTGTTGAACAAGTGTTCATCATATAATGCCTAACTATCAAAATGAAAAACACTATTGTGAAAGTTGCCTTATTGAAAAACACTATTATACAGCATGAAAAATACAGAACAATTAATATCTGTTATTTGAAAAAGTATTATCAATATGTAGAAAAACACAATAGACACACATGAAACAGAAATGAAAAAGCACTCTTTTCATCTTGTAATGAATAAGTTCGCGTAAATATTTGAAAAAGATTCAAAGATATAAACCATTACATATTTGAAACTAATATGTGTAAAAGTTGTCTTAAAATCATTGAAACCTCTATTGTACAACATGAAAAATACAACGCAATCTATATCTGTTATTTGAAAAATTGTTATTAAAATGTTGAAAAACACATTAGACATACATAAAACAGAAATGAAAAACATTCATTTTATCTCATAATGAATAAATTCATGTAAATAGTTGAAAAAGATTCAAAGAGAGAAACCATACACGTCTTCCCGACGATCTCTTTCAAGTTGCATCTATACACGTCTTTGTCCATAAACTCAAATCACAAGAACCCAAATAAGACCCTAAGGAATGTAATCAAACCCTAAAAGCAAGCACAATCGTCATTACAAATCACAATTTTTAGGGAATACAATCAAACCATAAAGCAAAATTTGAGATTCGAAATACAACAAGTAAGATAATGAAGAAGGGGAGATATCTTGACAATAAGATATGTAACTTACCAATTTTTTTCCACCAATCCTGAGGAATTCCGATAGGAATTGATTATGATCAACCATGTTCTTTTCATCTTTCTTGTCGAACTCCGGTAGAAATTATGATGGTGAAGATTTGGATGTATTTGAACGAAGAGAGAAACCGAAGAGAAGAGATGAAGAGAGATAAAATTGAGTAAATATGGTTGATTATTCAGATTTGGAATGAATTAAAGATATGGAGAAAACTGTTTAAATCAAATCCCTACAATTATGCTATAGAGATATTATATCACAATCTAGTGTTGCTCACTCATATCATCTATTTACACCTCTTTTTTTCTTTTTCTTTTTTTAAATTTTGACCGTCCAATATCCATAATCTAACAACTCCCCTCCTATTGCATGTTGCACCATAATGAGATGTTTTACTTGAGCACTATTACACCAATATAATATTAAACTCGATATATAACTAACAAGTTAGAGGAAGGTGTATAATAAGTTTGGCATAGTTAGGACTTGTATATAAAGTTGGTATGTAATTTCTCACGTTGTCTATTACCTTTATTGTGAAATGTATATATTGAGTTTACTTAGGTGTCGAATCTCAAGAGATGAGTCTACGAAGGTTGATTGAGTTGATAGATCAAATCAGGGGACAACCATGATTAAAAGGGCTATTAAAATGGAGAGTGATATCGGTAGTTTTAGTTAAGACTATAAATTTTAAATATTTTCTTTTGTTTGATGTTAATAAACTTTATACATTGGGGTTCATATCCTACATTCTACAAGAACCCAAATAAGACCCTAACGAATGTAAACAAACCCTAAAACCAAGCACAATCGTCATTATAATCACAATCTTTAAGGAATACAATCAAACCATAAAGCAAAATTTCAGATCCGAAATACAATAAGTAAGATAATGAAGAAGCTAGGGGAGAAATCTTGACAATAACATATGTAACTTACCAATTTTTTCCACCAATCTTAAGGAATTTTGATATTGATTATGCTCAACCATTTTGTTTCATCTTTCTTGTCGAACTCCGGTAGAAATTCTGATGGTGAAGATTTGGATGTATTCGAACGGAGAGAGAAGCCAAAGAGAAGAGATGAAAAGAGATAAAATTGAGTAAGTATGGTTGATTATTCAGATTTGGAATGAATTAAAGATATGGAGAAAATTGTTTAAATCAAATCCCTAAAATTATGCTATAGAGATATTATGTCACAATCTAGTGTTGCTCACTCATATCATCTATTTACACCTCTTTTTTTTTTTTTTGAACGTCCAATATCAATAATCTAACGACTTCCTTACTATTGCATGTTGCACCATAATGAGATGTTTTACTTGAGCACTATTCCACCAATATAATATTAAACTTGATATATAACGGACAAGTTAGAGGAAGGTGTATAATAAGTTTGGCATAGTTAGGACTTGTATATAAAGTTGGCATGTAACTTCTCACGTTGTCTATTACCTTTATTGTGAAATGTATATATTGAGTTTACTTGGGTCTCGAATCTCAAGAGATGAGTCTACGAAGGTTAATTGAGTTGATAGATCAAATCAGGGGACAACCATGATTAAAAGGGCTATGAAAATGGAGAGTTATATAGGTAGTTTTAATTAAGAATATAAATTTTAGAGAAATTTGCACTAAACCACCCCTTAAATAGGCGAATTTACAATTAACCACACATTATACAAAAATTTGTTTTAAACCACCCATAGCTTCAATTCCCTTAACAAATAGCCACCCATGACTTTATTCCGTTAGATTTTTCGTTAAATATTGTAAATTTACTATTTTTTTCAAAATATTACATTTACCCAACCAATTTAGGTATTGTTTTAAAAAAAATATTACATTTAACAAAAAAAATTTTATTAGATGTTGGATCGTTAGTACTGAGGGACGTCCTTTACTTTGGTAAAGGCGTCCTTAGATTAGGCGTCCCTACGAGGAGTAGGGGCGTCCTTGAGTAATGCAGCGGAAATAAAGTACTAAACAGGTAAGTAATGAACGCAGTGAATTATAGAGGAACCACTTAAGACCAAGTAGTCCTTGAGTGTAAACCTCTACCTCCTTGGAGGATTTTTGAATAGTTCTTTCCTTTCTATTGAACGATCTTACAGTTGTACTGGCGAGTCTTTACAGTTCTCTGACACTTAGCTTTTCCCTAAGTTCACTTGTAAAGAACTCCTTTAAGCCTACAAATTAAGCTAGTTCAATCTTCTAAAGGACTCTATTCCTACGTTCTGCAGTACTTCGCAGAACTCTCTTTCTCTCTTTTTGGGTTTTCTCTTACAAACAGTTTTTGTGATTTGGTTACAAGTCTCACTCGATCTAACACAAGTTCTAACACTGTTCTTGAGCTCTTGAGTTAGTTCTTCGTGTTCTTGAGTGAGTCGCTTTCTCTTTGATTCTCTTTGAATATTCCTGAAAGCGTTGGCGTCACAATAAATGCCTTGGGGCTATTTATAGGACTTGGGGAAGGGCGTCTTTTCTCTGGGACGATCATGCCCTTCATGGACGTGGCTACAGGATCTTCCTCCACGTAGTAGGGCGGTGATGAGGAAGCTTCCTGTATCCAGCTGTGTATGATGAACTCCGCTACAGGATCGGCCGCCACGTGTTGATGGACTCTGCAACAGGATCGTCCGCCATGTAGTGTTGGACTCCGCTACAGGATCGGTCTCCACGTGTCCTTGGATGATCAAACATTGTCGAGTGATGTCATCCTGTCGGCTAGTGAGTAAGGACTCCTTTCGTGCGTTCCTACTTGCTTGGGACTCCGTCCTTGCTCAAGTAGTCTCTAGCTGGTCCTTACTTCCTGTTAGCTAGCGTCCCTAAGCTTGTGGGACGCCCATACACACTTGTTGTCCTTTTGGTCACTGGCGTTCCTGAACACTTGGACAACTTTATTAGAATCAAAGTGAGTTTGTCATATCAAAACTAAGGGACGGTTGTGTGGTACACTAACAAGTACGCAAGCGTTCTTGATAGCGTCCCAAGAATTTCCCCCTTTTTGATGATGACAAACTCTTCAGCAAAATAGTTTTGACATTGGAACTTAGCATGTATGAAAACTTAGAGGCGTCCTCTAACACTTAGAGAAATTTTAATAAGCACAAGTTTTCAATCTTTGATTCTCTAGCTTTTGGATTTTAAAGAGAGAGTCGCGTCCTAGAAAAGTTTCTAAGCGTCCTCTTTTATTCTAGCATGGGCGTTCCTTAGACCTTTTCACTTAATAGTTCCCCCTTAACACTTGCTTATTCTAGATAACTATTTTATAGCGCATCTCTGCAAAACTACACTTCCCCCTTTTGGCATCATCGAAAAGGATAACAAGTGATAAGAACGATAGCACAAACACATAATTAAAGGCAGTGGAACGCTTAAACAAACACATGCAAGCAAACAGAGGAATTGCCATTCAAACAAAATTAGAGTTATTACAGACAAAGATCATAATGTTTGAAGTTCAAAAGAAGCAAAGGCAAAATGATAGGGGATAAAAGGGGTGGTGGCGATCACTGAGAACGGCTCTTGTCTTGATAAAATTTGAGCAATTGTTCTTGGAGTTCAGCAGCTTTGGAGAAGGCAGATGTCAAGTCCTTTAAAGCAGAAAAGATGAGACACTGGTTGTCCATTATTGCACCCATGAGTTCTGCTGGAGGATGTTGAGCGATGTTTGCAGGAGCAGAATGGGGCAGAGGACCTGAACTCGATGAAGGAGCACCCGTGGGAGGAGTAGGAGAGGAAGGCCCTAAGAGCATTTGATCAAGGGTTGTAAGATCTACTGCGGGCTCTTGATCTTGAGGAGACTCTTGATACGTAGGAGCAAGCCTTGCGGCCTCAGCCTCAGCAGCTAGGCGTTCTTCCTCAGCTTTCAGTCTTGCTTCCTCAGCCTCAGCTTCTAACTGTTTCAGAACGGATGGCAGCTCTTCATTATGCCTTATCTCAACAAGTCCCTTCTTGGCATTCCATTTTAAGCCAAGTTCTTCAGAGGGAGCACTCTCATCATAGGCGTCCTGGGACTGCAAGATTGCCTTTACTACTCCAGGGTATGGCAAGGCGTGCCTCTTCCTTCCACACTTGGCCATGTGTTGCATAGCAATTCTGGCTAAGTTGATTGGGCGGCGTTCAAGAATAGCGTCAATAAGGATGATGTCGTGTGCTTGCACAATTGAACGCTTTTCCTACCTTGGAAGAATGGCGCGACAGATGAAATAATGAACGATGGCGCCAACCTTGCTCAGAACGTGAGCTACCCTGTCAAGTCCCATCGGCCTTTTTCCCTGAAAGACGTGCTCGACCAGAGGCAGTTCCTGATCAGTCGTTTCAAAACCGCCTTCGGGAAGTGAGCTGAGAGCATCGGACGGTGGCTTGCGGGGACCTAGACCAAGGAAGGAGCGCATTTGGCGTTCTGTGACTGAAGCTCTCTCTCCTTCAATCTTGAAGTGGAGGGAGCCATCTTTTGCCTTGTAGCGCAAGTCCTTGAAGAACGCCTTTACCTGTTCTTTGTCAACAGTTGTCGGCGCTGGTCCAACGTTCTGCCATCCTTGAAATCTCAGAAGCTCAAGAAACTCCCGAACTGAGTCATCGTCGAAGGAGGCTAGCCACTCTTCAGAGTAGATGAGAGGGCTTAGGACCTTAACGGGCACATCAGCGTTCTTCCTTTTGCGCTTGCCCTTGGGGGACTCAGAGTCCTCATCGTCATCTGACTCGTCCTCAGCTTTCTCCGAGTCACTGTCAGAGGCGTCCTTTGAAGGAACGTCCTCTGTGCCTTGTTCTTTTTCAGCATTGCCACCAGATGTGGCTTGATCGGCACCTGAGGTCTGTCCTTGGGACGCGCCCTCAACGTCCTGAGCCTCTGTCTGTTGTTCTGTTGTTGCTGGCTCAGCGTCCGCGGGGACTTGGGAATCTGTTTGGATTGTGGGGGAGGGGCTTTCTTGTGGAGCTTGGGAGGGGTTGAGGATTGGGAGGGATTGGTTATAGGGAGGGACCTCTTGAGCATCACGCTCGAGCTTTTCAGAAAGGGTTGGCTCGGCGTCCTTTTGAGGTACCTGGTGCTCGCCAGCGTCCTCAGCTACTTGTGTTTCAGCGGGAGCATTCTCAACTCCTTCAGCCTCGTCGTCGGAGTCCCCAACAACGTCGATGATAGGGGAAACTCCTTCAGTATTGGCTTGAGGCGTTCCTCTGTTGCTCTCAGATGAGCTAGAGGAGGAGGAGGAGATGTGCTCGGGCTCTGGAGCAGCTTGTACCATGAGCACCTTGGGAGATTCACCGGCTTTGCGGCGTTTGAAGGTGCGCTCAAGGGCTGGACGCTTCTCAACATCCTCTGGTCCACTTTCGGAGGATGGACGGCGGGATTTGGGGGTTTCGGGATCTTTTGGGGGCGAGATATGAGGCGGAGCTGTTGGGAAGTTTGCAAGGTTTAGAGGAGAGTAGGGTTTGGGAGGGAAGGGTATGAGAGCATTTTTCTTGGAAGGTTGGGGGGACGGAGGAGGGGTGGGGAGTTGAACGATTGAGATTTGTTGAGGGGGAGGAGTGGATTCTTTGGAGAGGTTGGAAGGCCTTTTTGTGGTGCTAGGCCTTTTTGTGGAGGGTTTAGAGGATGGGACGCTGGATGTCTTGGCCTTTTTGAGGGGCCTAGGGTCGTAAACTTTCTTTGAGCGTCCCTCCTTGAAATGGGAAGGAAACTTATCTACAATCTCCGTTGGTTTTGACGTGGAGAAGGGTTGGGAAGATTTTGAGAGGGGAGAGGATGGTGTAGGACGCTTCATCAAATTTTTGGTGGTAAGGGTAGGAACGGCAGGAGGAGGTGGAGAGGGACTTGGTACACGATTCTTGGTCATTTGGAAGGCTAAGGAGTTCCTTGGGTACATAGGAAACTCGGGCAAGACTGCATTGTGCAAGTCTGGGATAAGTTCAAGAAGAGGGCCAAGATTCTCACCTCCGAACTGAGAGAAAAACAGCACATCGTCCATCCGTCCAGGTAGGTCTTTGTATTCTGTGTTGTGGAGGCTGGGGACGACAAAGCGTTCAATGAACTTCTTGTAGTTCTTTGTTTTAACTTCATCGGACTTAACTTCTGGCAGTTCCATGCGTTCTCTGATAAGGTTGTACAGCGTTCTGGGCTTCTTGTTGATGAAGTCCAGTAGAGATTCATTAAGAACGATGGGTTTTGGCTTCTCTATGTAGTGGGACTTCACAAGCTTTCTACGCTTCCCGCCGGTAGAAGATCCGGCCACGTTCAACTGTCTTTGAGACATGTTTTCAGATGAAGTGTAGAGAGAGAAAGTCACCGGAGTTCTAGAGAGAAGTCAGAGCAAATTTGAGAGCGAGAAAGTGGTTGAGCGTAATAAATTTGATTGCGACTGTTCTGGCCTTATATAGAGGAAGCGGTGGCACAAATGGTAATTAACACTGTTTTACTGTGCGACACGTGGCAAAAGAAAGATCAAAGCAACGGTCACTGTTCACACTTTCAAAAGTTCAAAATTCTGACTCTTCAACTGCTCCTCAAAACTGAACTGGCGTCCTCTGAAACAAACACTGAGCGTCCTCTCTTACTTAGCAAAATTTTTCCTCTTCAAGCAAACACTGACACAAACCAACTTACCGTTCCTGTGATCATCTTTCGAACCAGTTGAGAATAACACAAGTACGTACCGTAAAAGAAAATATGAAGCTCATAGGACGCTTTTGCGGAGTTCTCGGCTAGGGTAAGCTTAGAGTTCCCATCATTTCGGCTTATAATGAGGGTTGGGTAATCAGGGATACTCCTTTCAAGACAAAATAGAGAAAATTTGAATGGCGTTCCAAAGTAGCAAACACATGAAGTTTTAGACTAGCGTCCTTGCAAATATGAATTCAATGCATAACTGTCCTTAAACACTTAGAATCTACTAAACATAGCCAATCATTGAGGGAATAGTAGAACGGGACTTGCTACTTAAAAGTTATCATCCCCAA
Source organism: Polygonum maritimum (assembly GCA_963924305.1). Taxonomy (NCBI): domain Eukaryota; kingdom Viridiplantae; phylum Streptophyta; class Magnoliopsida; order Caryophyllales; family Polygonaceae; genus Polygonum; species Polygonum maritimum. The sequence goes on from OZ002728.1 coordinate 16,971,193, forward strand.
GAGCAGCCTTAGATGCTCAAAGGGACGTCTATCAAGTGCCTTAGTGAAAATATCAGCTATTTGGTCTTCAGTTCTTACATGCTCCATACTAATGAGTCCTAGTTCAACATTATCACGCAAGAAATGGTGCCTTATATGAATATGCTTTGTGCGAGAATGAAAAACAGGATTCTTAGAAATTTCAATAGCACTTGTGTTATCACAACGAATGGGAATAGTTTCAAGATTGATACCGTAGTCCTCTAGTTGATATTTGATCCAGATAACTTGTGAACAGCACGAAGCAGCAGCAACGTACTCGGCTTCCGCAGTTGAAAGCGCCATAGAGTTCTGTTTCTTAGATCCCCAAGAGACTAAGCATGAACTAAGGAACTGTGCCATTCCTGAAGTGCTTTTCCGATCAATTACATGACCCGCATAATCAGCGTCCGAGTAGCCAACAAGCTTGAAGGACGTCTTCCTGGGATACCAAAGGCAAAGATCATCGCGTCCTTTGAGGTAGCGAAAGATCCTCTTTACTTCTTGCATGTGGGACTCCTTTGGATTTGCCTGGAAGCGTGCACACAAGCAAACGGCAAACATAATGTCGGGACGGCTTGCGGTCAAGTAGAGCAAAGAACCAATCATCCCTCTGTAAAGCTTTTGATCAACGTCCTTTCCCTGTTCGTCTGCGTAAAGACGTGAGTTTGGGGAACAAGGGGTTGCAACAGGTTTGGACGTGTTCATCCCGTACTTCTCAAGCATTTCACGGACATATTTTTGTTGGTGAATACGCGTCCCTTCCTTGAGTTGATTGATTTGAAGTCCCAAAAAGAAATTGAGTTCTCCAATGAGGGACATCTCAAACTCACTACTCATTAAGGACTTGAACTCATCTACAAGCTTCATGTTAGTACTACCAAAGACTATATCATCAACATAGACTTGGGCAATCAAAATGTCCTTGTGAACTTTCTTTATGAACAAAGTTTTATCAATTGAACCTCTAGTGTACCCATGAGACAAAAGAAAGGACGCAAACCTGTCGTACCATGCACGAGGAGCGCTTTGTCGTACCATGCATGATCTGGGTGAGAGGCGTCCTCAAAGCCAGGCGGCTGAGCAACGTACACTTCCTCCTTTAGCTTTCCATTGAGAAAGGCAGTCTTGACGTCCATCTGAAATAACTTGAATCCTTTGTGAGCGGCGAAGGCAATAAGGAGACGAACGGCTTCATTTCTAGCAGCAGGAGTAAAGGTCTCATCATAGTCTATGCCTTCCTCTTGCTTGAATCCTTGAGCCACCAGTCTTGCCTTGTTTCTTGACACACGTCCACTATCATCAAGCTTATTTCTGAACACCCATCGCGTCCCTATGATATTTTTGCCTTTGGGACGTGGGACGAGGGTCCATACCTTGTTTCTTTCAAACTGGTTGAGTTCTTCTTGCATTGCTTGAATCCAGTCAGCGTCCTGGAGTGCTTCTTTGATATTCTTTGGCTCCACCATAGAGACAAAGGCATTGAATGCACAGAAAGCCAAATTTGCACTCTGGGACTTGCTTGCAGCTGACCTTGTTTGAACGCCTTGAGAAGGATCTGAGACAATTTGGGAAGTTGGGTGATCCCTAGAGAAGCGGGACTCCCTTTGAAACAAATGAGCAAATCTTGGATCAATGTCTCCATCAGAATTATCACTATCACTTTGAGCATCGTCCTCAATGTGTTCCCCCTCAGAGAGAGCGTCCACACCTTGACGTTGCTCACCTTGTTGACTTGATTCAGCTACATCTTGTTGAACTGGAGATTCACTACGAGAGGGAACTCCTTGAACAACACTGGGAGCGTCCACTGAGACTTCTTCAGGGTTTGGAGACGCGTCCTTAGAGACATAGTATTTTCCAGAGGTCCAATCTTCAACTTCATCTTCAGAGTCGTCCTGTTGTTGTAAAGAAGAGCGTTCTTTCTTACTTGATTTTTCTTTGTGAGAAGAACTTTCTTTGAACACAACATGAATACTCTCCTCAAGCTTTAGAGTCCTTTTGTTGAAGACTCTATATGCTTTGCTGGTAAGAGAGTACCCAAGGAATATGGCTTCATCACTCCTTGCATCAAACTTTCCAAGTTTTTCTTTATCATTGTTGTGAACGAAACATTTGCAACCAAAGACTCTGAGATAATCAATGCGAGGCTTCTTTCCATTCAACAGCTCATAGGACGTCTTCTTTAGCAAAGGACGGATCATGGCACGATTGATGATGTAACACGCTGTAGCAATAGCTTCCGCCCAGAAGTACTTGGGAACGCTATTTGCCAAGAGCATAGTTCTTGCCATATCCTCTAGCGTCGTATTCTTTCTTTCCACAACTCCATTTTGTTGAGGAGTTCTTGGAGCTGAGAAGTTGTGAGAGACTCCATGTTGATCACAGTAGGCTAGGAACTCTGAATTTTGGAACTCCGTTCCATGGTCTGATCTTATGGATTTGAGAGGCGTCTCAAGAGCAACTTCCACTTGTTTGATGAATACTTTGAACGCATTGAAACAATCTGCTTTTGACACCAAGAAAAGAACCCAAGTGAATCGAGAAAAATCATCTACAAGAACGTAAATGTACCTCTTTCCACCGTAGCTCAACGTCTTCATTGGTCCGCAAAGATCCATATGGAGCAGTTCCAAAGGCTTCTTTGTACTGACTTCGTTCTTGGATTTGAAAGACGTTCTTGTTTGCTTCCCTTTGATGCAAGCTTCACACTGTTCAACTTTCTCAGGATCAATTCGGGGAAGTCCTTTCACAAGATTTCGCTGGTGTAGCTTAAGGATTGTGCTTGGTCCAGCATGGCCAAGTCGGCGATGCCAGAGATCAGCGTCCTCCTTTGAAGCAGATACACACAACTCAGATTTAGGCTTGAACTCCTGGTTAAAGATGTAAACATTGTTCTGGCGTACTCCTTTGAGAACGACTTTGTTTGATTTCTTGTTGATGACGAGGCACTCCTTTGAGTCAAATGTGACTAGATTTTCACCTTGATCACACATCTGTGAGACGCTAAGAAGATTGAAGCCAAGTCCTTCAACAAGGCTGACATTTGTTGCTTTGATGGACGGGTTGAGAATAGCAGTTCCCGTTCCTTTGATCTTTCCTTTGCCCTTGTTGCCAAACGAGACAGTTCCTCCCGTGGCACTACTTTGGATAGAAGTGAGATGGATCTGACTTCCTGTCATATGATTTGAGGCGCCACTATCAATGATCCATGGGCGTCCCCTCACTTCCACCTGCCATAGCAATGTTAGTGTTTGGCGACCCAGGCAAGGTGTTCCTTACCTGGTTCGTTACAAAAGTAGAACTCTGGTTCTGGCATGTAGTCATTAATATTCACATCATTTGAAATAGCATGCTTGCTGAAAGAGTTCCTAGAGCGTCTAGAACGCCTAGGATTAGCCTTAGGAACGGACTTAGCATTTTCGTTGTTAGTCCTAGCAGCTTTTCCATTTTCAACATCTTCTTTGAGTTTTAAGCAATCATACTTGAAGTGATCTCCTTGTCCACAGTACCAACACGTCCTATAGTAAGTACCAAGATAGTACTTCTTATTTGGACGCTGAATCTTGTTTTCTTTCATCTTTTGAGGATTACAAACTTTTGAACCGTCCCCTTTAGCAATCTTCTTGTAAATCTTATGACTAGTGGAGTTAGTGTAGTAGTCTTCCTTTCCTAATTCCCCACTCTCTAGAACTTTAATTCTTTCAAGAAGATTTTTGGTTTTCTCCCGTTCAAGTTCAAGTTCTGAAGTTTTACTTGCCTCAAAATCACTAGGAAGGGAGTTCTTAGTGTCAGATTCATAACCTAGACCTCTCTTAGTTGGGACAAAAACCATAGGTCTCACTTCTTCAACTATGGGACTCTTACCCATCACTTTTACTTCTTCCCTAAGCTTAGCGTTCTCAAGTTTGAGACACATGATTTCAGATTTTAGGGACTTAGTTTCTTCACAAGAGGACTCTAGTTGAATAGTCATGGAACTACAGTTTTCACATTCAACCACTATATTTTCATTTTCAAGTTCAAGTTCATCCATTCTATTTTGCATGATCACACTTTCTTCCATGATTTTTCCAATGAGCTTAATGAGTTTGGACTTAGAACACTTTTCAAGAGAACTCATCATACATTCACGAGTTACCTCATTTTCAGATTTCGAAGCGTTCTGTTCAACAACGGTGACGTCCTCCATAGCCATGAAAGCTACTTGCTCACCATCAGATGCGTCCTCAAGGGCTACGTATGCTTGTTCATCGGGTTCTTCATCATCATCATCATCAGAGGAAGAACTCCCATTGTCCCATGCAGAGGCGAACGCTCCAATGAGAGCTTTTGTCTTCATTTCCTTTGCAGACATTCCTGTTGTGCATTTCTTAGCAAAGTGCCCTTTTCTGTTACACTTGTAACATGTGAGTTCCTTCATTTCTGCCTCAGTGTACTTGCGGCTTTCCTTCTTGGGCATCTTGTGTTTATTGACATGTTTGTTCCTTTTGCCAAAAACACGGAGAACTTTGTTAAAGAGAGCAACTTCTTCTTCTGCATCCAGTTGTTCTTTAGACTTGCTTTCTCTTTCCTTTAAGGCTTGAACGCGCATCTTCTCGCGGTTCTCAGCTTTGTTGGCTTCCACCATTACAGCGATTTCCTGTTGACGCCGAAGGTACTCAGCGTACTCTGGTGTTGTGGACGCCAAAGCAAGATCAGTTTGAGGATTCTGTCCAAGCTTAGCCATATCAGAAATTCTTCTTTCCTCGTACTGCCTGAGCTTCCCATAGATTTCTTCCATATCTAGAGTTTTGTTGGCTGTATTTTCTTTGAACGTTATCCTGTCAAAGTTCCAGACTCCGGTCAAACCATCAATGACCACTTGAACTCTATTCCTCATGGAGATTTCTGTTTCTGGGATGCCCAAGTTCCTCATCTTGGTAACAAGGGCCTCAAAACGGTATGAGTAGTCGTTCACCGTCTCATTTGGCTGCATGCTAAAAGCATAGAATTCCTTCTTGATTTTCAGCTGGACGTCCTCCTTCATTTCAGCGGTTCCCACATGGAACTTCTCAAGAGCTTCCCGCTGTTGTTTCGCTGTTGACAAATTGCTGACCCGAGTGGCGTCCCTCTCGCATAAGGACGCTTGAAGGAAACAGATTGCTTTTGCGTTGGTTTCCATCAGCTTAAACTCGTCAGGACCCCACTCGTCCTCCTTATCAGCTTTGTCAGCAGGAACTTTGAGATCTCCTTTCATGATAACCTTCCAGCATTGATAATTTTGACTTCTGCAGAAGTTTTCGAACCTTGTCTTCCAGCGATTGAAATTGCCGTCCGTTAGGCGCGGAGGCTTCACAAAAGAGATTCCAATGGGTTCCATGTCCATCTTTACCTGCAACTCAGTAAGAATCTAGAGCGCCTGCTCTGATACCAATTGTTGGATCGTTAGTACTGAGGGACGTCCTTTACTTTGGTAAAGGCGTCCTTAGATTAGGCGTCCCTACGAGGAGTAGGGGCGTCCTTGAGTAATGCAGCGGAAATAAAGTACTAAACAGGTAAGTAATGAACGCAGTGAATTATAGAGGAACCACTCAAGACCAAGTAGTCCTTGAGTGTAAACCTCTACCTCCTTGGAGGATTTTTGAATAGTTCTTTCCTTTCTATTGAACGATCTTACAGTTGTACTGGCGAGTCTTTACAGTTCTCTGACACTTAGCTTTTCCCTAAGTTCACTTGTAAAGAACTCCTTTAAGCCTACAACTTAAGCTAGTTCAATCTTCTAAAGGACTCTATTCCTACGTTCTGCAGTACTTCGCAGAACTCTCTTTCTCTCTTTTTGGGTTTTCTCTTACAAACAGTTTTTGTGATTTGGTTACAAGTCTCACTCGATCTAACACAAGTTCTAGCACTGTTCTTGAGTTCTTGAGTTAGTTCTTCGTGTTCTTGAGTGAGTCGCTTTCTCTTTGATTCTCTCTGAATATTCCTGAAAGCGTTGGCGTCACAATAAATGCCTTGGGGCTATTTATAGGACTTGGGGAATGGCGTCTTTTCTCTGGGACGATCATGCCCTTCATGGACGTGGCTACAGGATCTTCCTCCACGTAGTAGGGCGGTGATGAGGAAGCTTCCTGTATCCAGCTGTGTATGATGAACTCCGCTACAGGATCGGCCGCCACGTGTTGATGGACTCTGCAACAGGATCGTCCGCCACGTAGTGTTGGACTCCGCTACAGGATCGGTCTCCACGTGTCCTTGGATGATCAAACATTGTCGAGTGATGTCATCCTGTCGGCTAGTGAGTAAGGACTCCTTTCGTGCGTTCCTACTTGCTTGAGACTCCGTCCTTGCTCAAGTAGTCTCTAGCTGGTCCTTACTTCCTGTTAGCTAGCGTCTCTAAGCTTGTGGGACGCCCATACACACTTGTTGTCCTTTTGGTCACTGGCGTTCCTGAACACTTGGACAACTTTATTAGAATCAAAGTGAGTTTGTCATATCAAAACTAAGGGACGGTTGTGTGGTACACTAACAAGTACGCAAGCGTTCTTGATAGCGTCCCAACATTAGAGAATTTTTTTTTTCAAAATATTACATTTAACAAAAAAAAAATTTTTTAAAAACCAAATGAAATTAAGTGGTGGTCCCTTCTCCTTACGTGGTCAAAAGTTTTTTTTCGTATCGAATGTATAAATACTGCGGAAGATGGTTTTGATTAATAAAGGTTGGTTCATATTACGTACTCCCTCCGTTTTAAAATATTTGTTCATTTGGACATTGCATATGCATTAAGAAAAAATGTTATTCCTATATTACCCTTATCATAATGCAGAATTAATTATTTCTTTAAAGAAATATGAAAAAGTATAATAATTATGATAAGTATAATTATTAGGGGTATAAATGAAAAGAACTTTTTTAAACAATGTGAAATGGATAAGTATTATGAAACAAGAAAAAGTGATCATATGAACAACAACTTTAAACCGGACAGAGTATGATATTAATATAAATGTAATATAAACAAGAAAAATGTTATTCCATTTGGTTTTTTTAAAAAACTTTTTTTTGTTAAATGTAATATTTTGAAAAAAAATTCTCTAATTAAAAAAAATTCTCTAATTAATTTTTTTTATGTTAAATGTAATATTGTTTTTTAAAAAAATACCTAAACTAGCTGGGTAAATGTAATATTTTGAAAATAATTAGTAAATTTACAATATTTAACGGAAAATCTAACGGAATAAGGTCATGGGTGGCTATTTGTTAACGGAATTGAAGTTATGGGTGGTTTAAAACAAATTTTTGTATAATGGGTGGCTAATTGTAAATTCACCTATTTAACGGGTGGTTTAGTGCAAATTTCTCTAAATTTTAAATATTTTCTTTTGTTTGATGTTAATAAACCTTATACATTGGGGTTCATATCCTATGCTCTACAAGAACCCAAATAAGACCCTAACGAACGTAATCAAGCCCTAAAAGCAAACACAATCGTCATTACAAATCACAATTTTTAGGGAATACAATCAAACTATAAAGCAAAATCTCAGATTCGAAATACAACAAGTAAGATAATGAAGAAGCTAGGGGAGAAATCTTGACAATAACATATGTAACTTACCAATTTTTTTCACCAATCCTGAGGAATTCCGATAGTGATTATGCTCAACCATGTTGTTTCATCTTTCTTATCGAACTCCGGTAGAAATTCTGATGGTGAAGATTTTGGATGTATTCGAACAGAGAGAGAAACCGAAGAGAAGAGATGAAGAGAGATAAAATTGTGTAAATATGGTTGATTATTCAAATTTGGAATGAATTAAAGATATGGAGTAAACCGTTTAAATCAAATCTATAAAATTATGCTATAGAGATATTATGTCAAAATTTAGTGTTGCTCACCCATATCATCTATTTACACCTCTTTTTTTTCCCGACTGTCCAATATTCATAATCTAACGACTCCCCTACTATTAGGGGTGTCCATAAAAAACCGATACCGAAAAACCGAACCAATAAACCGAAAAACCGACACATTTTTTGGTTAACCGAACCGACATTATTTAAAATTTTGGTTTGGTTAACCGAACCGAGATTATGAACGGTTTCTCGGTTCGGTTTCGGTTTACGCATTTCTTAATAATGGTTAACCGAAAAACCAAAAAATATTTTATTTTTATTTTTATATTAATATATAAGTTTGATTTACTTCGAAGGATTCATTTTTCAAATAATGTTGTTGTTCCATTGAGTCATTTTGAGTTCTCTTATTTGCATAGTTTTACTATGGCTTGTAATTTCAATTATTTACTTGTCAAATATGTCATTGTGTGTGTCTACATAAGCCCTTCAAATTATTTATTAAACATGTTGTTCGAATGAAATACATACAATAATAGTTTAAAGTATCATTTGGTTATTATAGCTATCAAGACATAAAAATAGTATTATTTTGAAGATCTAATATAATTAGATTATATTGTTTAATCATATTCGATAATTTTATTAATTATCTTTCATGTATATTATGATATTATAAATCACATAAATGGTTATTGGTTAACCGATAAAACCGAACCGAAAAATTGGTTAACCGATCTCCGGTTAACCGAGATTAACGGTTCGGTTTAAGTTTATGATTTTAGCTAACCGAAATTATGGTTAACAAAACTCCGGTTAACCAAAATCATGGTTAACCGGGTTTGGACACCCCTACCTACTATTGCATGTTGCATCATAACGAGATGTTTTACTTGAGCACTATTCTATTATTTGTGTGTGTGTGTATATATATATATAGATTAAAGTTCAATAGTGGACAATTAAATATGAGTGAACAAGTGAACAATTGTAGGCCTTTAGATGCTATTCAAATGGATGGTCCAAATTACATATAGAAATTTGGCCCAAATTCAAATTTGAACCTCATCCCTTAATTATAGGGAGTGTTAATTAATTTTTGGATTTATAGAAAAATCACAAAAAGAAATCTCTTAATTATAGCAAGTGTTGCTTAATTTTCAAATTTCAACTCAATCTCGTAATTATAGCAAGTGTTAATTATATATTGGATATTCACACGTCTTGTACGTTAAATATATATACATGTTATAGTCTTGTATATACATCCTGTGATCATTATATACACTATATTTACAGTCTTGTAATTTTCGGATTTATAGAAAAATCACAAAAGGAATCCCTTAATTATAGCAATTGTTAATTAATTTTCAACTTTCAACTCAATCTCGTAATTATAGCAAGCGTTAATTACATATTGGATATCCATATGTCTTGTACGAATTATTAACTATATACACATGTTATAGTTTTGTATGTACATCATGAGATCATTATATACACTATATTTACAATATTCCGGCAGAATTGATTAATGTACGATTAAACATATGAATACAATAGATTTCATATATACATTTCTCAAGTTGTTATATACAGTATTAATGTACATATATACATATTGATCTGTAGAAATAGGTCACATAAACAATCTAACCACAAGAAATTCCGTATATACATGCCTTACGTTTTCATATACAATATACTATACACATAAACATTTTGATCTGAAGAAATAGGTCACATAAACAATTCAACCACAACAAATTTCGTTTATACACCCCTCAGGTTGTCATATACAATATTACTGTACATATATACAATAATTGGCAACGTGGTGGTTGGTGATGGCTTTGGCGACGTGGTGGTTTAATGTGGTGGTTCCGACGAGACCTTCCAGCGAATTGGTGGTTCTGACGGCCGGCACAATGGTGGTTCGATGTGGTCGACGCAATGGTGGTGACCGGCGAAATACGGTGGAGATATACTAAATCAAATCAATCATATACATAATGAAAAAATTATATACATTCCTCGGGTTATCATATACAATATTATTGGACCTATATACATCTTAATCCGTAGAATTAGGTCACAGAAACAATCAAGTGGAGACAAATTTCGTATATACATTCCTCGGGTTGTCATATACATTATTATTGTACCTATATACATCATGATCTGTAGAAATAGGTCACGTAAACAATTTACACAGAAAATCATGCCATATACTAAATCAAATCAATCATATACATAATGAAAAAATTATATACAAAATTACCTTATGCCATATTTATACGATTAATAATGCGCAGCATGGTGGTTCATGGTGGCTTTGGCGACATGGTGGTTCGATGCGGTGGTTCCAATGGGGGGTTTTGCGCAATGGACGGCGAACCACCGGAATACAAGCCGGCGAACCACCACGACGACGGCGAATAGGGATTGCGAATGGGCGCCTGCGCAATGGACGGTCACCACAATACATGCCGGAGATCACCACGATCGGTTCTGCGTAATGGACGGCGAACTATCGCAATACAGGCCGGCGAACCGCCACGACGACGGCAAATGAGGGACTGCAAATGGGCAACTACGCAACGGACGACGAACAACAATGGAGGACGGCGACGTGGTGGCCGGCGAAGTGGTGGAGGCTGCAATGGAGGCCGATGATTTTTGGGAGCGTCTCTTCTGGATCTACAATGGAGCGTAAATTCTGATTTTACAGAATTGTATTTATGGTAGTTATAATTGGTAGATGATGGAGAAAATCTCTCCAATTAAGATTTTTTGTGATTTTCTTATTTCACTTGTTCTCTATAGAAGGTTGTTCACTATAGAACCTATATATATATATGATAGTTTGTACGTACTTTTTCCTGTTTCATCGTTGATTAAAAAAAAAGAAAGGAAAAAAAAACTCAGCACCTTTACACATTAGACTACGAAGTGTCGTGGTTGGTTTTTATCCTCATCATATGGACAAATCCTATTCCTACAATTACACATCATACCAATGAACAGCCAGCTTAGCTCTAGCTTTGCTTTCAATTTCCCGTGCCCTCTTTTTGCCTCCCTCATCTCCCTTTATAATTAACTCTCTTCTTCTTCTCCTCCTCCTCCTCTTCCTTGCATGTGATTTCCCTTTCTCCTTCTCCACCTCAACACTTCTCTTATTCAACACCAACACTTCCATCTTCTTAGTTGGTCTAAACTCTTGTACCTAAACATATTGATCCATCCGGAATGATGGCCATTGAGCAAGACAATGTTATTTCCAGAAGCCCTTCCCATTCCAATAATCCCGCGGCTAGATCATCCATATCTTCGGACTCGATGAGGGCAGTCAGCCCATGTCTAGACGAATCGGCCACCCAATCAAGCCCCGTTCGGTTCTCTACGCCCTTACATGGTTCTCTTCGCCCCGTCACCCTCAAGGTGATCACACTCATTCTTTCATTTTTCACTACAATCAAGCTCATATTAGGAGTAGGTGATCATATCAACAATGAAACGCTAGCTAATCATCATATGCTATCTCAATCTGTTCGGATTCAACTATAGCACGCAAGAGACTCGCAAAAATCGCCAAAGTTTAATCTGGGTGTCGTAGTTTCAGATCTTGAATCGCCAAAGTTTAATCTGGATGGTGATTTGTTAAGTCCTTGTATGAATGTTTGTTACAGTTTGAAGATGTTACATACACCATAAAGTCACCACCCTCCATGCAAGGAATAAGCAACACTTGCTGCTCACCCGAAAGCCCAAAGCAAACCCGGATGGTTCTCAATGGAGTAACCGGAACCGTTCGTCCTGGTGAGCTCCTAGCCATGTTGGGTCCATCGGGGAGTGGCAAGACAACCCTACTAACCACCCTAGCGGGTCGGTCTCCAGATGGCTTGGTCTCGGGCTCCATAACATATAACGGTCAGCCATTTTCCAGTGCCATGAAACGTAGAGTCGGGTTTGTGACCCAAGACGACGTTTTGTATCCTCACTTGACCGTCTTCGAGACTCTAGCTTATGCCGCCATCTTGAGGCTTCCTCGGAAGCTTACCAAGGAAGAGAAGATCCAGCAGACGGAAATGGTCGTTCTTGAGCTCGGACTCACCAAGTGTCGTAACACCATCATCGGTATGATATATGCTCACTATATGTTCGTAACATGTTTCTACTTAATTAACGTATATATCATCCCGATCGATCGGTAGGTGGCTATATACATACGTACGTGCGTACAATCGGTTTGATATAAATCACACGATATGAGCTTGTCTAATAAATTAATCACTACACCATTAGTTTTAACCATATATATGCCACAACGCCCTCACTTAACGTATAATGTTTGTCGACTGTCATTTCATCGAGTGTATATATACGCCATCTTTATCATGATACGATGACATCTGGTGTTTTAACGTACATAAAACCCAATAATGATAATAAATGCTAGAAACGGTCTACATGAAAATTGAGAAGTTTGTAACACAATGTGTTGATTGTTGTTGATTGACAAGTTTATTATACGTGCTAGCTTATGTATGGTGCATTGAAGAGCTAGATATTTTATTCTGCATATATGCTTGCTAACTGACCATAATAATAGGTTTCATATGCATTTGTCAAAATACACCATACCATATAGGGGTATTGATAAAACATAAATATGTAACGTTTAATGTATATCATGGTTGTAGTTAGAACTTCTTAAGTATTCATGATAATAAATTAACATTGACTTTAACGATTTTAGGAGGGCCATTGCTAAGGGGAATATCAGGAGGAGAGAGAAAGAGAGTGAGCATAGGGCAAGAGATGCTTGTGAATCCGAGCCTTTTGCTACTAGACGAGCCTACATCAGGCCTAGACTCCACCACCGCCCTACGCATAGTATCCACTTTGAGAGGTCTAGCCAGGGGTGGTCGGACCGTGATCACAACGATTCACCAACCATCGGGCCGACTTTATAGAATGTTCGATAAGTTGGTTGTGTTGCTGGATGGTTGCCCCATTTATAATGGTAGTGCGGCCCAAGTGATGGATTACTTCTCATCCGTTGGATTTACTCCCGGGTTTGATTTCGTTAATCCCGCGGATTTCCTACTCGATCTTGCTAACGGTACGTATGATGTGTAAATGCCAAAACTTATCACATTTATGCATTGGTCTTTTAACTTTGGCCCCGTTTGGTGGGCAAAAGATAAGGAGTTTATAGAATGTTCAAAAATTAAAAAATTTAGATACTTATTTATCCAAAGTATTGTCTTAACTTCGACCAAAAAAAAAAAGTATTGTCTTAATTATAATCACCTAAAAAAAACAATAAGTAGTTTCCCTCGTATTATTTGAAAATAAGGATGCTTATTTCTTGAAAAATATAACTAATCAATAAACATTCAGTATCATTAGCTAAAATGAGGATCAGTGTTAGTAGCATTTAACTTATTAGTACGGGTCCTTATCTATCGAATGAGCCCTTTCTCTAAAGACACATGTTAAAGAATTATGGTTTGAAAACTAGCTAATTGCCCTGCATTGAAAATACACAAACCCTAGCAATCTACTAGTTTTCTTTCTCGTTGTACACTTTGTAAAATCATAATCTTAAGATCCTAATCGGCGTGAGATTAAGGTCTGTTCAAGATTTAAATTGATTTGGTCAATTTGAGCAGTAACTCAATAGGGTAGATGAGACATTTTTTTAGAAAAATGGTGTAATTGACATGGATGAATAGTGGATGGAATAATCGATCGGAAGAGAGACATTTTCTTTTGTGGGTTGGGGCCGAATATCACTTTAATACATTAAAGGGGGCTTTATATCATTTCAACACAAAGATAGGAAAAATGTGGCTTCAAGAATAAGATGTGATCCACATCATTACAACTCTTCCCCTAGCCTAACTTTGCTTTCTCTTTGGCATAGTACGTACATGACTCACACCCAACTTTAGATATGACACCCTTCAATTAATGTTGAATTCCCTTGTGATTCTTACATCTGGCATTTTGCCTTTTTTTTTTTTTTTGAATGTTTTGAAGCTAGTCTCTTGTGATACTTACATCTAGCATATGCTTCTTCTTTTTTCTCCTTTTCTTTTTAATAAAGATGCAATCTTTCCTGCTCCCAATTAGCAATATTGCTTTAAAGCTTATTGATCTTCATGACCCAAAAGAAAAAAAAAAGTTTACTGATACAACTGCTTTTGTGATATATATGTATTTCTACTTTTTTATACCTTTCAAGTTTCCTTAACTTTATCTTCACTTTGTGCTGAATTCAATTCAAACCCAACTTTCTCTTATAAGTTTGAAACATAGTATTATCATTTTGGTGTTGTATTCTTCTCACAGAAGATGACAGTCTTTCCCAAAAACAGAATGCTCAAGATACTTTTTCTTAGTCACAAAAGTTGGTTAAGATTGCTGATTATATGATGAAGCAATATCAGAATATTGGCATCTGATTTTATCTCAAGATAAAGGGACCCTTACTTGTCATATTTTAATAAAAAATAAACATTATTAGGATGTTGTGAGCTTGCCTTGAAAGTCTAACTCAGCATTCCCTTTGATGGAAATCCATCACATGTTCTTCATTTGGTCTAATTTTTGTTGCCACCATTTTCTTGCTTTGAACTAGGTTCTTGTCTCATATGGTAATACATGATGATTCAAAAAACTGTTTGGCTTAATCCTAAAAATGTTTGAGCAAGTGTAATTATCAAAATATAATGATTAATTATATCATGTTCTTCAGCGCGCATAATTGTTGTCTTGATCCTTTTGCGGGTTCAGGAATCATACCGGGTGTCAAGCAACAAGAAGATCCAAATGAAACCCAAGGACGAGTGTTAGACCAAAATGATGATTCATATTCAACCAAGCAGTTGCTAATATCCTCTTACAGAAAGAGCCTCTATCCAATCTTAAAGGCAGAGATTCATAAGAGTTCCGAAAGCCAAGATCATTTGGTACCAAAGCTGGCACCATCACCATCAAGATGTAAGGACATGATCCAAATCTATGATTCATTTGTAAGATTGAGCAGTTCAACCTTTGAGTTGAACTCTTTGCCGGTGTGTTTTTGCAGCTACAGAGATTCAATGGACTACCACTTGGTGGGAGCAGTTCAAGGTGCTGTTTAAGAGAGGGCTGAAGGAGAGGCGACACGAATCCTACTCGGGTTTAAGGATCTTTCAAGTGATGTCGGTTTCTATCCTTTCGGGTCTTTTATGGTGGCACTCTGATACTTCACACCTACAAGACCAGGTAATCGATCGCCTAATCAATAGTGATCTATCTATGAACATTAGAATGCCCCCTAGACGTACACCTTACAACATGTAGATTAATATTCAATTTTACTCATATCAATATTTTCTTCACACTTTTTATTTTGTAACACAAAATTAGGTGGGGTTGCTCTTCTTCTTCTCCATATTTTGGAGCTTCTTCCCTCTATTCAATGCCGTCTTCACATTCCCACAAGAACGCGCGATGCTAACAAAGGAGCGTTCCTCTGGTATGTACCGTCTCTCATCTTACTACTTTGCACGAATGGCGGGCGACTTGCCAATGGAACTTGTCCTTCCAACCGCTTTCATCACCATCACATATTGGATGAGTGGCCTAAAGCCATCCCTCCTCACCTTCCTCTTAACCCTCTTCATCATCCTATACAACGTGTTAGTCTCCCAAGGACTCGGACTAGCACTAGGTGCTGTACTAATGGATGTGAAGCAAGCTACAACATTGGCTTCCGTGACATTGCTCGTGTTCTTACTCGCGGGAGGCTACTACATCCAACGCATTCCGCCATTCATCGCTTGGTTGAAGTACTTATCATTCAGCCACTATTGTTACAAGCTTCTTGTTGGGGTTCAATACTCTGAGAATGAGCTGTATGAGTGTGGATTAGGGTTGCATTGCAAAGTGTTGGATTTTCCGGCAATTAAGGTTTTAGGGATTGATAATTTGGGGTATGATGTGGCTGCCTTGGCTATGATGCTTGTGGGTTATAGGCTGTTGGCTTATGTTGCTCTTAGATTTGGACAATAGTGATGAGTTGAGGTAGGCATAGGGTGTGACTTGTGAGTTATATACAATGCAATATGCATTTGACTATGGTTTGGTTTAGGGGTCATAATATTTGCGCTTGACTTATTGCTTATGCTATGCTATCCTATAAATAATTAAGGAAAGGTGTAGACAAGCACTCTTGTATGCACTTTATTGTAAATACACTTACCACTTAAAATTTGAAGTTTAAATAAGTTTTATGCTTCGTCAGAGAATGCATGTCACCTAAATATGGTTGAGTGATAGATTTTCTTGTTGGGCATAAGCCCATTTGGTCCAGCCCAATCTCCATTTGCCTGGCTTTATCATGCACGGGTTTACAAGCGACAGAAAACAAATTACGCTGTTAAGAAAACTATTATTGTTTTATTCCAATAATGCCCCCACATCTGCTATAAATATACAAGCCCCCTCTTGTGTCCCTCATATTTTCGGCTCTCAATCTCTCGTTGGCTCTCGCAGACTGCGATCACCGCCTTTTCGATCACCAACCTGTCTTAAGGGATCGAATTAGGGTTTTATTTCATTGGATTCACGCCGATTGAACGAGGTTAATTGATAGCAATTGAATTTTAATTCACGCCGATTGAATGAGGTTAATTGACAACAATTGAATTTGAGGTTTTTATCAATTGAATTAGGGCTTAGGTTTTCAGGATTTTCTAGATTCAACTTCCGGAGTCAAAAACAATATCCGGTTGACGAAGAAATCAAATTAGTCTCATACATAGAGATCATCTACCAATTTAATTACCTTGAAATATAAACAGAAGCGCTACTTGATTCATCAATCAATCAATCACTCAGCATCTAAAAACTGAAAACAGATCATCAACAATGGAAGAAGTGTTCTTCTGCACAGACTGCAAGATGACGGCGGACGTGGTGTTCGACCACGCCACCGGCGACGTCATCTGCACCGAATGCGCTCTGGTCCTCGAGTCCCACCTCATCGACGAGACACCCGAATGGCGAACCTTCGCAGACGACGACTCCAACAACAACGACCCAATGCGCGTAGGCGAAGCCTCCTCCTTTCTCGACGACGGCCTCCTCCGAACCGTCGTCTCTCCCCAAGCACAGGCTCAAGAACTGTTCCTTAAACACCCAACGGTCTTCTCTCGGCGCCGGCTTTGGCGCCATCGCCCTTATGGTTATGGCCGAAAGGTGTGACCTTTGAGATTTCCCGCCAATTAAATTGAAAACTCTTAGGCAACGATTTTGTATCATTGGGTGTGTGTTTCCAGGCTCGGGCTTCTTAAGACTGTAAAGATCCGAGCGTGTGAAATCTACAAGAAAGCCGAAGAGCAGAAGAGTACTAGAGGAAAATTGCATGATGCAATCTTGGCTGCTTGTCTCTACATAGCTTGTTGTCAAGAAAACATGCGACGAACCATAAAGGGTATACAGCATATGTACATGAATTGAATTCTTGGCTCCCAGAAGTAAAACTTGTTGCTGAATCAACTATGTATGTGTGTAGAGATCTGCTCTGTGGCAAATGGCATCACAATGAAAGATTTCCACAAAGCACAAAAGCATTTAGTGAAGCTGTTGGAAGCTGAGATGGTCCATGTGGAAACGGGAGCCTTACAAGCAGGAAACGTCATGGTAAGCAGAGCGCGCGCGAGCCCTCTAGTATACATTATAAGTCGATTCTTTGGATCAATCAACTTCCGTGCGCGCCTCTGACAATACTATGATTTTGTTGGGTTTAATTGCAGAAGCGGTTTTGCTCTAACCTTGACATGAACAAGCAATCAGTCAAGGCAGCTCAAGAGGCCATAGACAAGATTCAGACTTCACATACAATTGATGTCAGGTAGCAATGAGTTAAAGCTGATTTCGTATACGCAATCGACCACTCATCATGATGTTGTAAAACTGACCTATTTAATCGCCTTATCGTTGCAGGAGAACGCCCACGTCTATAGCGGCTGCTGTTATATACATCATAACACTCGCGTCTAAAGACAAGAAACCGGTCCCTTTGCGAGGTTTGTATCCTCATTACAAGGGCGCTCGCTCACTCGCTCGCTCTTCTACATTGGTTATTTGTATAGACGACTTTGGCTAATAGCGAGTGAAATACATGGATTGATGTAACGTGCAGATATAGCGGCTGTTACAGGAGCTGCAGAAGGGACCATAAGAAATGCATACAACGATCTTTACCCTCATCTTTCTACCATCATCCCGGGCTGGTTCGCTACCATGGAAGATCTTCCCAACATTTTTCAGGCCTCCAAAAGGCATTACTAGATGAATGAATTGTTAGTTGAGCAATCCAATACTGTTGAAGAGTTACTTGAGTGACGAAAGTGTTCCTTTCATCATTAGAAAGTAATAATCCCACTCATCGATTAGGATGAAAAATGTTACTATTTTGAACCAGGGATTTGGAATATATATATATATATATAAAGTATTTAATACATGCCATAAGCTACAAAAGCTTCCTATTCCTCAACAAAGATATAGTCTGTTTTGAGTTTTGACCCTTTCCTATATGGGATTTCACTTAGGAAAGAAATGTTTCATGCTAATATATTCGAGTCCATAGCCATGGGTTACAATTCACGAAATTTTGTAGTGATTAGCAATGAGTCCCTTTCCCGATTACTATTACTAACAAAATCAATTATAGAAACTAATACAACTAGATCGATTTACACTTAATAGACGAACTTGGGAGTTTTAAGACCGGTTCCTTCATTTCTATATATCGTATAGGAAAGATGTTGCACAAAAATGTACTTATAAATAATTATTGTCTAATGGATCTTATGTCTATCTATATGCAAAAGCAATCGTGTTATGAAACATTGAAAAGGATCCTTATTTGTAGGAATGGTTCTTCAAACTTGGACTTATGAGTTGTTTTGGATCGTTTGCTCAAGATCTCCGGCTTCCACCTGAACCCGATGAAGATTTTTGGATCTTCTTATAGACTCTTTAAGCCAAATTCTGATCTAGTTGATGCCATATTAGAGTAGTAGAAGGTGCTTTGGTGGGATCCTCATTGTCTTCGATCTGAGCCAAGGAACCCCTTATATACATTATGGATAATTAACCTCATTTATCTATGATAGTAAATTTCTCTATGAACCAGGGTTAAATATATAATGGGTAGGGGGCACCAACCCACAAAGTTAAATGGAGGATATTGTCGATCGCATGGTTTGGGCTCTTAGAATATCACAATCTTGAGATTTTCTATTTGATTGGACCGAAAGCTCTAATGAAATGGAAGAATATCACAATCTTGAGATTTCTATTTGATTCATGGGATCCTCATTTTCTCTCATTATCCAACTTTTCATCTGCTTTGTAAAGAATGTTTTTTCTCTCATTATCGACAATCTTTTGAGGTTGGAAGCCGTAGATATTTTTGATCTAATATTCATTTTGCGAGTCATCGATACCTTATTAAATCTATTCCTATCGAATTGGAAGATTGTTGGATCAATGACAAAGACATTGTTTAGAAAAAAGATGAATTTTCCTAGATGAGCTAAGAGTTCGTTTTATTTACTAAGAGAAAGACTTCTCATTCCATAGTCGCCATCTACAAATATGTGGCCAGAAAGACTTCTCATTGAAAAGTCTTCACTTCTAGCCTGATTATTCTTCTCCACACCTCGCATGATTTGGATCTTCATCCTTGTATCACCTTCCTTGCTCTCTTCATCGCCCCTCTATCACCCTCTCCATACCAACCTCTAAAAGCTCTAAAACCGCTCCTCAATGTTTCAAAAACCTAAAAAAACATAAACAATACTTGTATAGATTCCGAATCTCGAAAGAACACCAAAATAAATGCAAATGACTCAGAAAACTACTAAAAACAACTCAATCTAACTAACTAAAATCCTATAAAACCTAACTAAAAAGCGACATTCTTGTGTTGGTAAACTATGGTTAATATAACAAATTTGGCAATTTCAAAATTTGAATACTAAATGTAGTTGAACCACGTAATTTATAAAGTTGAAAGAACCACACAGCCCTTAAAGGTGGAAAAATCACATATTCTTTGAAGGTGAGATTACAAAATCATATAATGTGTGTGGCAAAAGCACGCAACTTAATTTGAAATGTCACAAAATAACATATTTTGAACAAATATTTTTTGCCGGTAAGAATGACCTAAACCGACTTACATTAAGCAATGATTCCACTAGAATGAGGAGATTCAAAAGTAAATTAACTAGGAAAATACACACTAGTTCAAACAACTTGGAATTCCAAACAACATAATAAGCAAACTAGAAAAACCTATACCATACCAAGCAATTTAGAGAAACCAATAGTAAAAAAATATATAGGAAAAACTCCTCCTAGAACATATGAAGCCTTCAATATTGTACACCAAGATCATCAATCAATCACTTCTTCACCCTTTCAATTGTAGGAGGGAGTGGTGCCACAGATTCTACGTGATTAGTTCTGTTAAATAGTTCCACTTGTTTTTATTAATCTTCCCTTCTTTTGATGTTTTCATAATGTCAATTACTTTCTCCCTAATCTGCAACTATACCATCTTAATTGATTCCATATGGCTCGTATATATGAACATTAAGATGCTTCCCCCTCCTTATTCCTTTACCCACCTTAGTGATGTTCATTCTGTGTGAACATTGAATTGGTTCAACTTTCCATGCACTTATTGGGGTACTTAGACCATGGTTACTCAAAATCATTTTTTAACATCGACTCAATCTTTTTGAGACACTATTTCTCAAGTTAATTTTTGTTGATTCATCTACATTATGTACTCATTGTTCCACTTTGGCTGCTTACACATGATCTTATATGTCACATCTTCAATCTCTTCAAACCTTGCACCCTTCTTGTGCATGTGATATACTTTCCTAACCTTATAAATAACATGTTGATTGAATTTGCCACTAGCTCGAGTCCCCTTAGCCTTATTGTTATAACCAACAAAGGAGATAATCGCATTCTAATCTTTTCCCTATTTTCTTTCAGTCTGCTCATTGATCTATAAATTTGGTTCCCTTTTTTGTAACTAGACTAGAACTCTTCAACTTGGTCCCAAAACCTTTCTCCCTTTTAGACAATATTAGTGATTACGTCATTAGTGATGTTGACCCAAGCATTAATGAGGAGACCCATGTCTTCTTTATCCCAATAATGTTTTTGAATTGAGAAAAAGACATGGCTAGCCTATTTTCAATGTTTTATTCGGTAAACGTACCCCACCCCCTATAATTTTCATTAATAACCTATTAAAAATTAAGACTATGATACCCTTACACTAAATGTGTTAATCTATCTACGCTATTCTACCCTAATTATATACATCATGCTTCTCCATATATTCTTCCTCTTGTCCATTATTTTGAACGACCACCCACCACCATACGTCGACCATCTCAAATGTCGGCCCCCAACTATGCTCTAGCCACCATCGCCTTCGTTCTCGCTCCCCCGTCTTTCCTCCTATCACCTCTCTCCTTTCCGGCCACCACTGTTGGAATCCCCAATGCAGACCACCACTTTTTTGCCCCCGAACACTCGATTGTCTATATCAAATTTTGTTACATGAATTTTATGCATGGTAATTTTGTGTAGTATAATTTAAGTAAATCATTCATGAATGTCAATTTTGTTACATGAATTATCTTACAGAAATTACCTTACATAAATTCATGTAGCTAACTTTGTTACATAAAATTTGGTACATGAATTTTGTGTAACATAACATTGTATATATTAATTTATGTATGTTAAATTTGTTACATAAATTCATACTAGTTAAATTTAGTTACATGAGCTGATATTATATAAATTATGTTAGATGAATTTTGTGTAACATAATATCGTATACATTAATTTATTTGGGTTAATTGTACTACATATATTTGCATGGATTAAATTTAGTTACATGAATTATTATACATCAAATTCATGTATTCATGTAAGATAATTTTGTGTAACATCATATTGTATGTATTAATTTATGTAGATTAATTTTTTTTACATAAATTTGCATAGGTTAAATTTAGTTATATGAAGTATTGTTACATAAATTTTACGTAAGTTAATTATCTGACATGAATATTAATGTGTAGAGTAATTATATATATATATATATTAATTCATTTAGATCAATGCTGTTACATGCAATTGTAGGAATCCATGTAGGTTAACTAATGTACACACTATTTCTACCAAATTAATCAATGTACACACTAACCCTTTACAATTCTAATTTTATATAAACATGATTTTATGCAATGCCCACATTATCTCAACCATGAATTCTTACCCGGTCGCGGAACCAGGATTTTGTCTCAGAGGGGGCTAAATATATAAAATATTAAATCTACATCAAACTTATTTCTTGCTTCCTTCGAACCACTTCAAAAGTTTAACAATCATCTTGTTGTCTAGGTGTGGTTTAGAGTTGGAACCTTTGCAACCTTTTTAAAGAAATACATTAGCTTTTTAGCAACTGAAATGGTGCCAATTCAATCAAGCTCCGAGTATGCAAGGCCGAGAAGTATCATGTCTTTCTGCACTTTATTCTACATCATATCGGTGATGATTCTCTTGAAATCCTTGGTATGTTTACTGTGGAGTAGTTTGCCTCTATTTTATATGAAGAACATCTCCGCTACAGTTCTGAATTTGAGCTTTATCACAGGGTACAAATTGTGGTTGCGTACTTCATTGCCTCCTATTGTAATTCATGATTCATTGTTGAGTCAGTGTTTTCATACACGTAGTGAGAAAACCCACAAGGATAATTTAGATCTATTTTACCCCTTTCGGGTGGTATGCTACCAATTCTATCCCAATTTCAAAGTTCTTGATTCATTTTCTTCATGTTTTACAGTTTCTAATGTCTTTGCATTTCTAGTATTTAGAAGCTTTACAAGATGGAGAACTTGAGAAGAAACGTAAGCATTTTTTATACTTTCTGCTACATCAAGTGACAAGGAGTAGTAACTAGCAAGTGGGTAGAAAATCAAACCTCAACTAAGAAATTCAAAATCCCTTTAAAAATTAACCCTAATTCCATCCATTTAGAAATTCAAAATCCCTAAATCAATAAGTCAATAGCAACTAGCAAGTCAATAACATATAACAATAAATCAGTAGCAAATCAAACCTCAATTGAGATTTGAGAACATAACAATTAAGTCAATATGTCAGTAGCAAATAGCAAATAACAAGAACAAGTTCAAAAATCAAACCTCAAGTGGAGGATTTGGAGTAGCAGCAAGGAGGCAACAAGGCAGAGTCGTAGGCGCAGAGAACAACGATTTGTGACTTCGGTTATGGACTTCCGGCGGCGACGAGCAGCAGCAGCTATGATGACGTGGGGTGCAAGCGGCGAATCGGCGACATCGCAGGTGGCTGAGTGGCTCGACGGGTTGGAGGAAGTGCGGAACATACGGGATTGACGACTCGGACGTTTGGGTGTGGTACAATGTGCTGTGTGTAACGTCGTTGAGGGGATTTGCAAGCGAAATTCCAGATCTAAAAAAATAAATTTTAAAAACTCAGTGGTGTCTACAACCCCAATTGGACACACAGTGGGTCCGGCACTGCTCATACCCATCTCGCCAAAATCAATCACAAATTCAATAAAAAATAGAATTTAATTTTCACAAATTCACAAATATTCCAACACGTATTTATTATTAAGTAGCGTTACACCATTCTCTTAAATCTACATCATAAGGTCGGGTTAAAAACCTCTGCGAATCATAATCCGAAAGGGAAACAAAGTCAAAATAGTTAAGGAAAAAAAATTTAGGATGGAATTGTGTATAATACTTCATGTTCAATTGTGAGTTAATTTGGAGGGAACATAAGAAGGGGTATTCATAGTGGAGATTAATGAGGATTGAGGGAGGGGTGGAGATATTGCAAATGAGAATGATATAACCACACACACATACATATATATATATATATTTCTAAATCAACCATTGCAAAAAAGTCATGAACATCAAAACCATGACTGTGAACCGAAAAATGAAAATGTTAGATTGTTCAGGAGAAAAACCTAAACAGTTTTGAAATGTCCTAAAGTAGATCTCCGAACACCATTGTCCTCAAATCAACATATATATATCTCTGCCTATAAAAATATATTTTCCACATTGATCACTAAAAGGTACGTATATATCTCAACTCATATGTCCACATATAGCTATATTAGTTACAAAAAAACCCTCTTATACGTACATCTTTCTTGTAGTACAATAGAAGAGTTGAGATATTCAATTAGAAAGATCGATCTTCGTCTATTTATGGTCATAACAACTAAGTCGTCGAAACCCAATAAGATCATTTTGCATTGTTCAACGTCGGGTTGATATTGATCTGGGAGGAAGAAGTCGGATAAAGAGAGCGGTGATTGTCCATAAAGGAGATATGAAGAAGATCGATTGTCCGTTTGAGTTGCATGGGTTGTTGAGAAGAGGAAATTCACATACACTCTCTCATTGGACATGTTAATGGTAAGAGGGTACCATAATCATGATCTTCCTCTGAATTTGAAAGTGACTAGGGGGTGGCTATCGTCTTATCACACAATAACATGGTCTTTGTGATGCTCGATAGTGAATCAAGTCAAAAGCTGAAGGCTATCTATTTGAATCTAATCAAGCTTAACCGCGAATTAATCTTTGTTGTCAAGGACACAAGTCTATAATTTTAAAGTGACTCAAAAGAGGAAGTCAATGGGTCGATGGAATGTTACATAATACTCCCTAACATGGTTGAAGGAAAGGGGATACTTCATTGACACAATGAGCAAGAGTGGAAAGGGTGGGGAGTTGCTAATTAGTGCATTGTTTATTAGTCATCCAGACTCACAATATTTGTTGATGATGTTTTAAATGTTATTATCATGGATTACATGTACAAGATCAACGTGTACGTTATCTATTTATGTATATGCATGTGTGTTTGAGTAAACATTTATGTTATATAAATATGCGTTGTCATTGTTTTATTTACAGATGACCTTAGTTGGAGTTTATAGAGTTCACATCCACAAACTTAACGTATTGTATTGCTCTTAGCCTCACATAAATTGTGCGGCTTGTAGAGACGCACAACGTGAATGCAACTTCAAGAACTGCACAATTTATGTGTAATTTCCTGTTTTGAATATATATTATTGTTTTGGTATTTGATTGTTACCTTGCTTGTAAGGTTCAACTTATTTTATAACATTGTTTTGCTATTTATTGTTACATTAAAGGATTTGTCACTTTAAATTAATTCCATTTCTTCACACAAAAGAGATAAATTACAAAACATACATTTGAAACAAAACAGACATATGAATCAAGTACCGCATGCAACAATCCAAACATCCAAAATACAAATAATGTACAAAATACGAGCCCAAATGTATACTACAATCCAAACATCCAAAATATGAATAAATTACAAATCAAGTAAGGGTGTCTACTAATCCACTCTATCGGGTCTCCTCTCATCCGCATCCGTGACATCTACCTCTATTCTCGTTCGCTGCTCTGCCATCCTCGACGACTCAACTCGCTCCTCCACCATCCTCAACGACTCTCCTTGTTCCCAAATATATGGGTACCGTGTCTACTCTCGAACCACCCTCGATGACTCTCTTGTTATATGTGATATCCGGCTCATAAGGGGAGCAATCGGCGTGTCGTCTAGTCCACATAGAGCATACATGTGGGCCCAATCACCAAGAATACCCTCCTTTATGACCTAACACATGTGTGCCTTGACTAGCTTAAAATGCTACAATACACAAGTACAAAATACAACTACATGAAATTTTACAATGAATGAAAGAAATAAAACAACACTAACCTTGTGGAAGTCAACAAGCAGTAGAAGGGATCAAACGATGCATGCCTGAACGGTCTTCGTCCGACTGACATACAGGTTTTAGGTTCGATATGTGTTACATTGTGTGTTTAATGCATATCGTTTTTAAACATTCTTATTTATTTAGGTAGTTTGATGAATGGGAGGTGTCAGCTTGTTAATTAACAAACTTGTTTTGAGATATTGTTTTATTAAGATGATTCGCCACTGAATACGTTTGGTAGGATGTTACTTTCCCCTAATACCATAGTCATCTTCAACCGGGATGCTTTCGCATTCTAGCTATAAGTGCATTGGCACTTTGTACATGTTGGTCAATGATGAAATACTCCGGCCCTTTGATCTTGGAAGGAATATCGAATAAAATTTACTAGCCTAGATGGTTGATTAAGAATAAAATCTCTTACTATATACTAAAGCGGAAGCAAATTCTGCCACCATATTACGCCACATCACCCCCTTATTAAAAAAAATTATTTATATCAATCATAGTTTTATCATAATATATAATCTTAATCTTATACATATGCAATTAAAATATTAGTTCTATCTGAAATTTTGAGTTGCTTAAGTAATTCTATCATAAGTCATAACATATAAATCTCAATCTTATCATTATATTTTAACTATTTACTCAATAAATTGTTTTATCCTAAATTTTTTTTTAAAAATTGTTTTTACCCATTTACTTAAATAGTATATTAATAATGAGTATTATTTTCGTAGTTTTGTTTTAAAATTTTCTAAAAATAATAATTATTAGCAAATTCTACCACTATATATACACCACATCTTTTTTTTTATTAAAATAATGTATTTTTTTCTATCGTATCATATTGAAATCTATAACAATATTAATAAAAAACATTAGATGATTTATTTACCCTAAATATATCTGTAACATTACATAAAATACATACCAATAATGTTTTGGATAAAACATAGATCTCTTATTAAGATAATGATTTGTTAATACATTGATTTGATATTTATATATTTCTTATTTAATTAATTTTTTACAACATAATAACATATATATAAGATGATTTGTTTTTATCTTATATATTCTCTATATTTTAAACTATAATAATATATAAAATCAATTTGTTTATTTTAAATTATTGATTTTTTATATATGTTTATGCGATTTAAGTTAAATTTTTATTGATTTTTATCAAATTTGTAGAAAGTTTAATAATGCATCTCATCTTATTGCATATTCTTCCTCGATATATATATCTATGTATGTATAAAAAATTAATATATGAATACAATATTTTTATATAAAAATTTGATGATATTTGAGAATCTTAAATATGCACGCCTTTTAAGAAATTAGACATAAGATAATAGCTTTATATATTATAGTAAATTTATATACAAGATAATAAAAAACAAAAAAACCCGTATAAGGTGTGGATCATTTGCTAGTAATCCTTCTATACTCAATACAAATGTTGAATAAAAGTTACTAATACAAATATACAACTTTGGAAGTACTGTAAAAAAAAGTGTGTTATGCACATTATTTACTTTATTAGCTAGCAGGGCTACTTGGAAAATCATTGTTTTTGTTTGGTTATGAATGATTCTTAAATAACTTGAATAAGATTAATTATTAAATCTAATTTGTTGACAATAGCTTTTTGAAATATCTATTTGATTGATATAGGTTTTCAACTATGTTCATATTTCCCGGCATAACCAAATTCTTGGTGTCCTATCTCTTTTGGTACATGCTTAGTCTTTCATTAGATTGGCTCGAAAATCTGTTCTTTCCTTTCATGGGTGGTAAATGTTCAACGTCTTCTACACAACACATCAGGTATACTTGGAAGTGGATTTGGAGAATGGAGTTTGTAAATTAAGGTCATAGAAGATGTCTTGGAAGTGCATTTGGAGAATAGAGTTTGTAAATCAAGGTCATAGAAGGTGTAGAAAGATTTTCGAAGTTCGCTTTTGAACGCAGATTGTGGAAGAGCTATTCAAAAGCTAAAGTCAAGCAAGGGTGGGGTAAGAATTGAAAAAAAACTATCCGTAAAGATTGTTCAAATAATACTCCATCCGTTTCACAATAAGTGTCGTTTTAGCTTTTAACACAGTTTTTAAGAAAAGCAATCATTCACTTTACAACTTACAACTTTTTCTTAACCTTACCACTCATTACATTTTTTTGGCCAATGAATGAACAACTATAGTCAACAAATACACATTCCAATAAAAATTACCATTACTCACCCCTAATTACCATTACTAACCCCATACACATTCCAATATGAAACAAATTTTAAGTGTCAAAACGACACTTATTGTGAAACGGAGGGAGTACCGTTTTGATAATAGGGTTATACTCACTATAAAAATCTTTGTATTTTACACCAATATAATGTCATTGGAAGATTATTAAGTCTAATGATTGAATACTCATAGAACTAACAAAACCTGACTCGATCCGAAAAACCGACCATAACCGACCGAAAATTTTAGGGTTGAAACTCGACCCGAATAGTAGCGAGCAATTGAAAAAATCGAATCCAATTAACCCGAACCCGATTGGGTTGAAACCCGAACCAGACCCGACCGACCCGATTTTTGTATATATGTACAATAAATATATTTTCTTTTAAATATTACAGGCCTTGTTTCACTTTTGTAGTGGAAAGTATTTTTTGGTTGAAAAGTGATGTTTTGGGTGAAGAATTTGTATTGAAAACCGTGAAAGAAGAAATAAGGTATGGATGTTAGAAAAATGTAAAATAAATTTTTTGAATGAAAAAATTGTTTTGGGGTAAAAAAGAACAAGCCAATAATATATTTAATTATAAAAACTATTATAAATAAAATATTATTATAAAAATCTATAAAAATAGTATTAAATACTATTATTTAATCAAAATATTGTTTAAATAATCATTAAAAATTCAAATTCTTGACATGTTAGGTCAACCCGAACTTGCATAATAACCTATCAAGACCCGACACAACTTGACCTGTAACCCGATTGACCCAAATCCACACTCAACCCGAACCCAAATCCACCCGACCCGACCCGTTTGACAGTTGACACCTCTAAATACCGAATATTTGAAGTTGAAGCTTCTTCATCTAATGTTGAAGCTCAGCATAGCACTTGTAATATGTTGAAGCTCATTATAAATAAGATGGCTTCTTCCTCTAATGTTGAAGCTCATTGATACATGTAAAAGACTCTAAGTAGGGCTAAACCTTTTGTTTTACTTGGGGCAGCCTAATTGGCTAGCTTTAGGCAAGCAGTCAAACAGACCCATCTTGTAAGATTCGAAGTTGAAGGGTTTGAAAATGAAATGGTAAAACTCAAGCATCACAAGTTCTAAAATTATCCTTTAACAAAAGAGACGTTTTAAAATTATCTTGTAAATGCAAGGTTCTAATTTCACAAAATCTAATGAAAGAAAATAAGAAATGCTATAACGAAGAGCACACATTTCTATACACCCCATCACAATTCTCATGAATGTCAGTTAGCCTTTATATTCAACTAGGGAGGAGGATAAGATTCAACTTCACCAGCACTGCAAATCTGCAACCATATCAGTACACAAAGGACAAAACAATAGGATCAAAATCTACAACCTTGATTTTGTCAATTGCCCATGGACCATTATATGATAAGCAACTCTCAGCAAAAACACAACTATAAATACCTCACAGACTCATATATGTTTGACATAATAGCAATTAGCAACCAAGTTTTAAGGCAAACCCAGATACACACTTGTAACCCTTCTATATAATCCTACCAAGACTCAATGGCATCATTGAAACCTGAAAAGCCCGTTGCAACCCCAGTCTCCACGCAGGCAAAGAAGGAGTCTTCCCCTGCGGGTGCTTCGACTAAAGCTCCAGCCTCTAAGCCAGCTCCGAAGAAAGTTGCCCAGAAGCCAGCTCAGGAGTCAAAGAAGAAGGTATTTAACTCACAAGTACTATTGTATTTGCTCTAGACAAATCAACCAATGGTGATTTCATTAACTCCACAAAAAGTGATTATGCAAAATGCTAACTAAAAACTTACACATTTGATTGACATATACACATTGATTGGAACTTGTTTTCACAGTCTGGAGGAGGAAAACCGGCACCCAAAAAGCAGTAATGTCTTATAGAAGCTGCAATGGCACCTGGGCAGCGCAAGGAACAAAATGATGAGTTCAACTCATCACTCTAGTGTTCAATTTTCTCCTTTAACCATGATGTATTTTCAATGATGGCTTTGCTCTAAGCTGCTAATAATGATATATATATATTGCTCTAAAGCTCTCCTTTATTGTCACACCAAACAGAGAAGTGGTGTATTTTATATGTATTTTTAACCCAAGTGATTAATATGTTCATAAGCCACATCCAATACTTTCAAATTCATAACTACTTGAAAGTACCATAATGCAATCCACACAAAGATTGGGAATAAGTACTCAATGAAAACTGATAACAAATTTCTCAAAATGATATATACAAGATGGCATCACTGCTGGAAAATAACATGAGATTTCAAGTAGGCATTTCAATTAGTAGGAAGAGTTGATCACCTAAGAATCAAAATGGACTAACAGCTCGAGCCCATTTGAGCATAAATTCAGGTACCAGACGTCTGAATGGAGGTGCCACGGCATCCTTGGCGATGGCTTGCTCATCACCACCATGAATTATGGCAACAACATCTTCAAACATATCATCTCTACCACCTCTCATAGGGTCCTAACCACATTTGTGCAAGCATTAGAAAAAATATATAACCTGAATTAAAATGGGATAAAAACACATGAACCCATTGGACGAGTTGATTCTTAGTTGCTTGGTCCATTATACAATCATTAGTGAAGAAGTTTACACGTGTAGCAAGAATATGATAATAGTGGGTCCTTTCTTTATATAGCAGTGAAAGGATTGCAGCACGAAGAAAGAGTACATTCAAAGTGGTGAGAGATGCATACAGCTGTAGCGTTAGTTTGATTCATACAATGGAAAAGAGAATGTCAATTTTTCAATTACCTGAAGGAAAAGATCAGTGTGGGTCTTGTCTTCATATAACACGGATTCAGCTTTAACTCCAAGTGACTTCAGAGTTTCTGCAAAACTTTGGCTGCACATAAAAATTGTAAGCTCCTGTTATAAATGGTTAATTAAGGTAGCTAACCATAAGAGAGTGGGGAAATGCTCAAAAAACCGGAACAGAGGAAAGCATTTTAAACCGAAAACCAAGCCCTAGTTATAAGAATGTGATAATAGAATTAATTTTTACATAATATTTCCATCGTTTCTTCGTTAATATGATTGTTTCCTGCTCACAGCAACATCTTCTCATTTTTTAACAGCTGACGTAAATGTTGCAACATAGTGTACTGGGACCTGGGTGTAAAAAATCCTCATTTACAAAACATAGGAGCTAATGCTAAAACAGACTTTGGAGAGGAAACTATCCAACAGTTGGCCTCAAAGCCCTCAATAAAAAAAAAGATATGGGTTATTAGGAAGGAGGGGTTAACCTGGCTTCTGGTGGAATGGAGTAATCCGCAGTACCATGGAACAGGATTATAGGAGGCAGTAGATGGATTGCACTCCGAACACTTGGATCCTGTACAACAATTTCAGGAGAATATTTGTCTAAAGACTGCTCTCCTTCCATTATGCTGTGACAATTTCTAAAATCATTAGCTCGAGTTCAAGTACTATGAGTCTAAGATCAAGTAATCATGCAAAGATTTTTGACAGATAGATGATTTTACCTAACAAAAATAGAACGATATAAACCTCGATTATGGAAGTGATCTACAAGGTTCAACAAGTTATACCTGCAATAAGAGGTGGAAACATAAGCTCGTTTATAAAGTGCATGCTTTAATAAGTCATAGCAGAAAGCTTGGAAGCACAAGAACAAAAATAGAAATGGAAATGGAGGAGAATCTTAAGAATTGCAGAATGAAGAAAATTGTCAAAAATATATTTAAATAACATGGAAGAGTCAAGAATGTCCTATCTTGTCTATAAACACAAGTAGACAAAAATTGCCTAAATAACTAAAAGTAGAAGTAGTGGGCTTGTACGTTATAAAAAATGCATGATACAATGTCTGACAAATCTGATGTAAAACTAGGTGTCAAAATGCACAATGGTCATCGTGAGAAATTTCCAATTGCAGCGACATTCTTGTCCTCGACAAAGAAGTGAAAAAGGTAGAGTAAGGTTAGCAGTTTTTACCCTCCTGATAAGCCAAAGTAAGATTTTATCTGGGAGACATTCCATGTAAGACCCTGTTCCCCTCTTGCTTCTTTGATAGCTTGCTCAATGAGAGCACAAGCAGCGATATGTGCACCAGCTGACTGTCCCATCAAGTAAATTCTGCAGATAACACAGTAAGCAATAGGTCCTTACCAAACTTGAAACTCTGCAGGTAAGAGAAAGAAATGAGACATTCTCCAGCTTAGATAATATCTTAATCATGCACTCATGAGGGAGATGCACGGCAAGGTCAGGAAGGTTATGTACTCAGAATCACATCGTTCGAGCAAGAAACTCTATTGTCTCCGCACTAGAAAACTTTTCATCACCTATTAGCAGGAACTTTTACTTTCTCTAGGTGATGTTTAAAGAGGTGAGCTTCAGCACATCTTTGAAGTCTCTCTCTGGAGAGTGTTGAATACACATTGAAAGCAAGAGCATAAAAACCTATTACAGTATATTAACAGCACAGCAAGAAGCTACACAAAAATATAACTGAGATCCAACCCCTTTGCATCCTATTGTTCTCTATACAGCATCCTAACTATTAATAAGGATCGATGTAAAGAAGTAAATGGAAAAACATTGTTTCTTATACCTTTTAGGATCACCTCCATACTCAGAAATATGATTGCACACAAATGAAATGCCTTCTGAAGCATCTTTAACCATATCACCTATCGTTCCCTGAGGGAAATTTCTGGAAGCAAATGTCAACGAGAGTACTGTTACAAATAGCACATCATGTGACTGATAAACACATGGATAACCTACTGGCAAATCCTCACCCTTGAATATAATCAAGAGACCCAATAACCAAATGTTCAAAGAAAAAAACTCAGAAAAAGACACACCACCTGTAGTCTATACATGCCACAATGATGTCTCTTTCAGAAAGGTGTCGCCCTAAAAGAGAACCCCATGCCTTGTAGCTGTGTATGAAATGAAATATAACAGCATTACATCTGAGGATCTAGCTAATTGCAAATAGAACATTACAACATGAAATCTTCTATTGGCTACATAAAGAAAAAGGAGTTGCAAGACAAATTTAGTAGGCATGTAGATTAATCCAAACTCCATCTTTAGCAATTGATAGACATTTGAACATGGCTTCGATAACTCACCCAATTATCCAGGCTCCACCAGTTACAAATGCAACAACTGGTTTTGGCCCATTCATGTCCTTGGGAAGGTAGAGATCGAGCCTGCAGATACTTAGACATTAGCACTTGGTGTATGAAATACAAACATAATGTATGTTTGAAGTAACCACAGAAGAACGTCCAAATCCATGAAAAATACCTATTTCTAGGTTTGCAGCCATAGACTACGCTCCTCAGAACCTGAGGTGAGAAGAAGTAATAATACCCCACTGCAATAGATTGGTGGTTGCATGAGTACAAGTAGGAAGCATTTGGATCAAAGAAGGGAGACTTGAAAACAGGAGCATTAAGAAGGAGCATGGGATGTTGTGAGGATCCAAACCTTGAATAAAGCCAGGCATAAGTAGCATGGCATAGCAGCCAAGCGCCATAAACTTTGTAATCCAACGATAGCCTACCCTGAACAAACAGAACTGATTAGAAGAAATGCATCAAAAAAGTGCTTCCAGATTGTTTCAACACATTGCACACAAAGAATCTGCTGTGAGAAGACATAAAAGGAAACCTAATTTTTGGCAGCATTGCATTCAAATCAGCTCACAATCAATTGGCTGACATTCACACAAAACCGATCTAAGAAAACTAAAAAAACAAAAAAAAAAATAGAGGAATCACCCGAGAAATCTCAAGAGCTTGAAGCTAAGGCCAGTAACCAAGTACGTCTCGGAAGCGGCGTGGCCGACATTCTCCCTAAACGAGGAGGTGGCCGATGAAGGCCGGCGGCGATCGGGCGTGGAGAGGGGGAGTAGGGCGTCGTGGCTGGCGGTACGACGCCGACGCTGTTTCTGGCGGCGGTTTCCGGCGCCGGTCACGGAAACCGGAATAGCGGCCGGATTGGTGGTGAGTCCTCCGTCGTAGCTGTAAGCCCTAGAGAGAAGAGGTCGGTCTTCTTGGGAGATGAGGGCTCGGCAAGGGATGAAATCGTCGGTGGCTTTGGATGCTTTCTCCAGCAGCAATCCGTCCATTGAAGGGGCTTCGGATTTGGTGGCCACCATTGGAGGAGCAGATGTCGGGAGGACCGGAGCTTGAGATGGCATTTTGATCTGGACAGAGAGGGGATTTAAAGGTGGGTGGATTTGAAAATTTGAAAATTGAGGCAGGATGGAAAGACAGCCTGCAAATTGATGGATGGATTTGTCAGTGTTGTGATTCCAAAGAGAGGCATGGCAAAAGGATGGAAAGTGGAAGAAGGGGGAAAAGGGAAGGTAAAGTGTTAAGGACCTCCCTAACGCTAAACTAGGAGAACACTAAATTAGGGCTGAAGATAAACTTGTATTTCTGAATGAATTCCCTTGAAAGTAAGGCAGGGTATTTATACAGCCCAAGAATGATTCAATAAAAAGCGACTCGGGGAAAGAATCACCCTAAAAGAAACCCGAGAAGACCGTAACAGCTATTCCGTTAAACGGTAATATGAAAAATCCTAATTAGCCAATAAAATATCTTTTAAAAATAATTCAATCCCGCAACTTTGCAGGAAGTCTCCTGACGCGAGCCGTTCTCCTCGGCTTAGGCGTCTCCCACGGACCCTCGTCCTTTGCTGACCCGGGTTGCTCTGGCTCATGTCCCGTATCAATCTCCCCCCCGATCAAATCAGGCTTGTCCTCAAGCCGTAAGTCAGGAAATGAAAGGCGAAGCTGATCCGTCGGCTCCCAGGAAGGTGCGGCCCCATCGGCCCACTCGATAAGCCACTCGGTGCGAGCAGTACCAGCAACCAAAACATCACGTGTCGCAATGGCGCGCAATGGGTGGGACACCGGTCGGCCCTGCAAGAACTCGGAAGGCAATGTCGTCGGCACAATCTTGGATCCATCCGTGACGAAAGGACGAAGCAAGGAGACATGAAACACGTTATGGATTCGTGCCGACTCGGGTAGCTGCAGGCGATACGCCACTGGCCCTACTCGCTCAATGACTCGAAATGGTCCATAAAAGCGGCGAGCTAACTTTGCTGACAAAGGTCGTGCTACAGAGTGTTACCTGTAAGGCTGAAGCTTAAGAAGAACCTCATCCCCTACTTTGAATTCAACTTCCCGACGGTGGCGATTAGCTTGAGACGCCATGCGCTGCTGCATCTTAGCTAAATTGGACCGAATCAACTCTAACATCTGCTCGCGGTCTCGTATAGCCATGGTGGCGGGCGAAGGAGGTCCGGTCGGGAGCATGACACGAACCAATGGTGGCGCCTCGCGCCCATACAAAGCCTTGAAAGGCGACATCCCTAGACCCTCATGGAACATGGAATTCAGTGCGAGTTCCGCCCAGGGCAAATAATCAGCCCAACGCCTGGGTCGATCCTGCGTGATAGAACGCAAATACTGCTCCAGCCCCCTATTCTTGACTTCAGTCTGGCCATCTGATTGTGGGTGATAAGCAGAAGTGTAATGCAATTTAGTACCACTGAGACGATGCAAATCGGCCCAAAATGCTGAACGAAAGACCGGGTCCCTGTCTGAAAGAATGACTGCTGGAATACCATGGTGTTTCACGACGATCTCAACAAACACCGATGCGACTTTGGGCGCGTCATAGGAAGGTCCGAGCGCGCCGAAGTGACAGTACTTGGACAGGCGATCTACCACCACCAGGATAGTAGTATAGCCCCGAGAAGGAGGTAGCCCTGTAATGAAGTCCATGGACACCTCGTCCCAAGCTTGCTTGGGGACCGGTAGGGGCTGTAGCAGACCTGCAGGTTTCTGAGTGCTGTATTTGGTGGACTGACAAATCACACAAGCATCTACAAAACGCTTGACATCCTTACGCATCCCTGTCCAGTAGAAAACAGTGGCAACTCTACGAAAAGTGCGGTCAATGCCCGGATGGCCTGCCGACGGTGTGGAATGAAACTCGGTCAAGATGTCAGCTTTCAGTGGAGAAGCCGACCCTATCACCAAGCGAGTGCCGTAGTATAGAATACCGTCATGTACCTGAAACGGCGCAGGAAGCGTCCCTGTAGCCGCGGCCTGGTGCCACGACTTTAAGTCATCAAGCTGCGTATTCTCACTGCGCACACGCTGCAGAAGTGCCGGAAGCGGTGCTGCCATGGACATAAACTGATGCAAGGAGCTGGTGTCGTCAATCATGCATCTAGAATGAGCATCCGCCACTCGGTTGCTTGCGCCAGATTTGTATTCAATGCGAAATTTATAGCCCATCAACTTCCGCATGAAAAATTGCTGATCCGGCGTTTGAATGACCTGTGTAAGGAGTTCCTTGAGACTCTTCTGATCACTCCGAATCAGGAACTCTCGACCCAGCAAGTATTGCCGCCATTTCTGAACAGCTGAGACGATGGCGAACAACTCCCGATGATATGCTGAAGAACCCTTGCTTCGGATTCCCAACTTCTGACTGAAGAAGGCTAGCGGGCGGTCCTCCTGCATCAACACCGCCCCCACGCCCTCATCTGACGCATCCGTCTCCAAAATAAACTCCTTGTCAAAGTCTGGTAGTTGGAGGACAGGAGGGGACATCATTGTAGCCTTCAGCTTCTCAAAAGCCGACTGTGCCGCAGAAGACCACACAAATTTCTCCTTCTTGAGCAAATCCGTCAGTGGGGCTGCCAACATAGAATAATGCCTGATGAACTTCCTGTAATAACCTGTCAACCCCAGAAAGCCCCGGAGCTGCTTAACTGATTTCGGAACCGGCCTCTCAGCCATCGCTGCTAGTTTTGCCGGATCTGCTACCAATGTACCCTGTGTCACAATATGGCCTAAGTACTCCACCCGAGATGTAGCAAATGCGCATTTGGAGCCCTTGACGTAAAAATTATTGTCGTGCAGGGTACGGAGGACCACGTCGAGGTGATGCGCATGGTCGGTCAGAGAAGAGCTGTAAACAAGTATATTTTAAAAAAATACTATCACAAACGCACGCCTGAAGCGAGCAAAAATGCTGTTCATCGCCGCCTGGAAGGTGGACGGTGCGTTTGTCAGACCGAAGGGCATGACCAAGAACTCAAAATGACCGTCGTGAGTACGAAAGGCCGTCTTGTATATATCAGACTCATGCATCCGGATCTGGTGGTAGCCTGAACGAAGATCTAGCTTAGTGAAAATCACTGCACGCCCCAGCTCATCAAACAACTCATCTACTGTGGGAATAGGGAACTTATCTGCTACTGTAATACCATTCAGTGCCCTATAATCAATGCAAAACCGGAAGGTGCCGTCCTTCTTCTTGACCAAAAGAGCCGGTGAAGAGAACGGGCTCGTGCTAGGCCGAATGATACCCTGATCTAGCATCCCCTGAACCTGACGCTCTATTTCCGTCTTCTGAAAGTACGGATACCGGTAAGGCCTGACATTGACTGGTTTGGACCCACAGAGAATGTATAGCCCTGTAACTCAAGAACTGTAGCGGCGCACTGATGTCCGCAAAGAAGATATGCACCATTGCCCACAAATACTCGAAACGGCGTTACTGCTGTAAGTGGCAACTGTAGCTTCTCTGCAATGCTAGGGTGAATGAAATTATGGGTACTGCCCCCATCAATCAGAACCTGTACCTGCGTATCTCGAATAGTGCCAGGCATGCGAAGCGCCCGCGGGTTCGGTAAGCCTTCCATGGAGTGAATGTAGGAGATATCAGCAGCCACTACTGTCTCATCCAGCGCCTCATCCTAACATTCGCCCTCATCATCCTCATCACAACTGAGCACAGCAAGAAAGCGTGGAGTGCAGCGGTGTCCCCGGGTGTATTTCTCGTCACAATTGAAACACAAGCCTTTCTTAGTACGTTTGTCACGCTCAGCTTTAGAAAGACGGCGAATTGGAAGATTAGAGTAATTACCGGGAGGGTTGGCGGGAGTGTGCACTCCCGGTGAAGGCGAGGCCGTGTGTGCCGTTGCTGATGGCGTCGACGAGGGCAGGGACGGGGCGGCCTTGTAGGCGTTCGGCTGCCATGGCCGACGGGAGCCGGTGGATGCCACTGCTGTCTCGGCGAAGGACGCCGCCAACTCCTTGGCTAGGGCGAACACTTGCGACAGGGACGTCGGGTTCCGTAACAGCAAATCGCGTTGCACCGGTTGCTTCAAGCCGGACGTGAACATAGATATCAGCATGTGTTCGGGAACATTCCGAACCTTGTTGAGCAACGCCTCGAACTCGGATTGGTACTCATGAACAGAAGTACGCTGCTGAAGCTTGGAAAGGAGACCGAAGTAGTCCTCATAGTATGTGGGATCAAAACGCTGTTGAACCGCTTGCAAGAATGACTGCCATGTCTCTCCCATCCGGTTCAGGCGTTGATAGCGGAACCAATCCGACGCCGGGTGATCAATAAACATGCCAACAAGACGAAGACGATCATAGTCGGCAGTATTATAATAATCAAAAAAAGACTGAATTCGAAAGATCCAACCTTGAGCGTCGGATCCGTTGAAGCGAGGCGCATCAACGCGGATCCGAAGCTGAGAGTCCTGACCATGCGGTGCGCGAAAGTTCGCGCCATAAGGGCTCTCGGTGTGCTGGTGAAAACCAAAGCCAAGTTGCTCGGGAAAAGCGCCCAAGCCGGTCTGCGGTGGCGGCAGGTAACCGCCCACGTGGTCAACGGGGCTGTGTACGGGGACGGCGTCGCACTCGGCAGGCCGTAGCCGTCGGCAGGGTGTGCGCCGACGGGGAACGAAGGGGAAGGACCCCCAAACCCGGCGGAGGACGGTAGGAACGCAGGGAGCCCGGAGTGCGGTGAGAACCCGCCACCTGCGAGGAAGCCGGCGGACTAGCCGCAGTTCGGCGGAGCCGAGAGGGCGGCGGACGGGAGCGGTGCGCATGCCTGGATGACGAGCGGGTTCGCAACGGACGGTGACGGCGCGGTGAACCCGCCACTAGGGTTTGCTGGCGCAAACGACCCTAGGGTTTGCGGGGCGCTGAACGGGGCGGCGACTGGCAGGCCGCCGGAGACGACTGGCTGCGAGCGGTTGTGGGCCGTCGCCGTGAGGTCGTCGAGGCGGTTCGTCAACCGCGAGTTGTCCCGTTGCCTTTCGTCCGTCAACTGTAAGACCATATCCTGTAACTGCGCAACCGTGTCGGAGAGAGAGGCGTGCGCCGCCGGAGTGACGGTGGACGACTCGGGCGCCGAGGTGTTGGTCATGGTGTTCGTAGATGAAAGCACCAGTTGTTAAGGACCTGCTACAGGACCCTAACGCTGAACTAGGAGAACACTAAATTAGGGCTGAAAATAAACTTGTATTTCTGAATGAATTCCCCTGAAAGTAAGGCAGGGTATTTATACAGCCCAAGGATGATTCAATAAAAAGCGACTCGGGGAAAGAATCACCCTAAAAGAAACCCGAGAAGACCGTAACAGCTATTCCGTTAAACGGTAACATGAAAAATCCTAATTAGCCAATAAAATATCTTTTAAAAATAATTCAATCCCGCAACTTTGCAGGAAGTCTCCTGACGCGAGCCGTTCTCCTCGGCTTAGGCGTCTCCCACGGACCCTCGTCCTCTGCTGACCCGGGTTGCTCTGGCTCATGTCCCGTATCATAAAGATGAAAAGTGGAAGATCAAGGAGGGGACAGGAATGTAAATTAGGGAAATTTGGGGGGTCAGATTTGAGAATTGAGTATTGAGTATTGATTTGATTTCTCAACTTTGGAATGACATCGCATCTTCTATGGAGTACTACTTACTTGCAAGGGAATTAGGGCAGTTGAGTGCTGTTTGAGTCGGTTAGAAAGACAGTTACATAGGTAGTTATTCAGTTGCTTAAGTTAAGGGCAGTTCAGTTCAACTCGCACTCTTAATTTGAAACTGTGTTAACCTTATTTGGTGAGTATATATTTAGATTCAAAACAGTACTATCATCTATCGATTCTATCCTTTTCAATTTCAATTAGGGTTCGTTTGGGATCGATATCTAAGATATCAGATATCAGGTATGGGTATGGATATCGATATGAGGTATGGGTATGGATATCAAATACTTGTATGATTGTTTGGTATAAATGAGGTATCAGTCATATCTCATGTCTATTGTTTGGTATCTTATTTTTTCGGTGCGAGATATGATGACTTAGTTTGATAAAATAAAATAAAGTATAAAAAATTAAACAAAAACTAATTACAAATTTACTTTCGACCAAAAAAAACTAAATACAAATTTACTACTGTATCTAGCAATTGAAATTTACCCATTCCTCTGAACCTCCAATGGTGGAAAACTTCCATCCATTGCCAGATTTGAACACAAAAAGAATGGAGAATGAAGACAGATCTGGACAAATTCCCTCCAACACTACCCTTGAGCAAGAGAGTCAGATCTGATTTTAGGTGAAGTTAACGAGGGCAATACAATGTTTGACGGGGCTGTACGATGGCCAGCGAGGACAATATAGTGGTTGGTGAGGGTAGTGCGGTGTTCGGCGGTGGCCAGGGATGCAATACGGTGGTCGACAAGAACAGTACGGTGGTCGGCGGCGTTCAAGGAGGACAATACGGTGGTCGGCGGCGTTCAGGGAGGACAGTACGATGATCGGCGAGAGTTTTCCAATCACTAACTTACACCCACTCAGTACGGCGGTCGACGGTGGTTAGAAAGGCCATACGGTGGTCAGCGAGGGAAAAACGGTGGTCTGACTAGATAAATATATAAAGGTCTGACAAGATGAACAAGGGGATAGGAAGAAGAAGAGATATCAACCATATACCCCAAAATATTAGTATATCAAATCCTTAATGAATTGATATCCAGATATCAACCCATATCGATATACTGTACTACATATTCCAAACACCTGATATGGGTATCAGTGATATCGATACCCATACCTGATATCTAGATATTGGTACCCAACAGGCCCTTACAAAACTCACCCAATCGTTCCACAAAAACCCAACAATAATTCACCGAAATCACATCTGAATTGAAGCTTGCTTTGAAGCATTCATCTATACAGTTTCAGTTTTCGTATAAAATATTGCAAGGTGGGGTGTGACGGGGGTCAATTAGCATGTTTACATTAGATCGAGTTTTCGTGACGTTGTGCCTTACCTGTAATTTATGTTTTGCACGTCTTTTGCTAGCTTCATACAGGTGTGCATGCATTTGAGATACAGGTGTACGTACACTTGAGTTGTGCACTGAAGGAATTTCGGCCCATTTTTTTTATCTGAAAACACAGAGAAAGCATTTAATTTACAAATTTGCTTCTCCCTAATCAACAAATTACCATCCAAAATGACGTATAGGACTCATATGAAAAGACAGAAACTCCAGCACAACTTCCATTCACTGCCTCCAACAAAATATTTCTACTTACAACAGGAAAAAGAATGAACTCATCATGTATGCAAAATTTTCTATTACTGAAGTGACATCAGATGCATAAATACAATGTAGGAATTCTCTGGTGTCACCTCCAAGCTCCATCCAGACGCGAAGCGTTTCTTGGACTTGGATGTGTAAAAAACTCGGATAAAAATGGAGTTACCTGTTACCTTCTCCACATTACTTCAGTTACTGCAAACTGTGTTATGTCGTCGTAAAAATTCGTGTTTCTTGATATTTACAGTGTCCCATGGTCATCCACCAACTACGCTGGGAGGTAGCTTTGCCTGCTAAACGAATGCTCGTTTCGACTGATTTGCCCCGAAAAAGTCGGAATTTGGTTACTCTGCTGTTGAAAAGCCAAATTCTGACTACTCTGTCTTGAAACAGTAGAGTCATGGCTGAACTGGTTTGAAAAAGCAGGGCCCTGGGTCCTTTGGCTAGAGAAGTACATGTTCTGGCTTTGCTGCTGTGATAAATCATTTCGACTGCGCTGGGTTGAAAAAACTTGCCCCTGATTACTTCGGTTTGGGTTTAAAATACCGCCCGTGTTGTTGCGAGCAGCCTCACTGAAATAATCTGTGCTATAGTCTTGACTTCCAAAAGCCATCCTTCTGAACCATCTCATTTCAGCGGATTGTTGTGCAGAATCATATATTTCACTTTGTCCAACTCTCATGCCATTGCTCAAGTCTGAAGGCAAGAGCCCGTCAAAAGCTCTTACTACCTGCAATTCACCCGGTAAGCCTTTTTTTAGTTAAAAAGGACATATTTTCATTAGCTTGTGAATAACAAACAAAGACTAGTCTTAAATATCAACTTGCCTGTGCCATTCGTGGTCTTTTTGTTGCTGAGTGTCTCACACAAGCAGCAGCAGCTTCAGTCATCAATAATAATTCACTTTCTATGTAGTTCTTTTCAAGCCTGGGGTCCACTAGACCTTCAACTTCGCCAGTTTCAAGCACATGACTAAGCAACGGCCTAGCCTGAAAAATGCCCATATAGTTCTTGTTCAGAAAATATTGGACATTGCTAATGGTCTAACAACTATTCAGCCAAAAACTACTTATGAAGTTATGAAACGAGACTCTGAGACTATAAGAGTGTGGTTCATTCGATTTTATAAAAAAATGCCCACGTTGTGGTTTTGAAACTTACCCATTCAACAAGACTTTCATCTCCAAGGGGCTGTGATGAATCCACAGACTTGCGACCGGTGAGAAGCTCCAAGAGAACAACTCCAAATGAGTAGACATCTGATTTGTCAGTCAATTTACCACTTGTGGCATATTCAGGAGCCATATATCTGAAATATGATGAAGGTGAATGCTTATTTTATTGTATTTTTCATCGAGACGAAGGTCAAGGCTTATAAATAGCTATTAATTATTCAAAACCATGTTTAAATTAATTTTAAAGGTAGTCTTTTGGTCCCTAGACAAAGAGAACATATATGAGGGTCTGTACCCAAAAGTTCCCATGACACGTGTGCTAACATGAGTATCAACATCCAGTGCTAGCTTTGCAAGGCCAAAATCTGCAACCTGTGGAATTAAAAGCAATGGCTTTCAGATAAGATCACAAACAGAAAGTGTTTTATCAAAAGAAGGATTTGCCATACCCTAGCCTCAAATTTGTTATCCAACAGAATATTTGATGACTTAATATCCCTGTGTATAATTCTCGGATGACCTGATATGTACAAAGTGGAGAATTATATACAGCAGACTTAGAAAAAAAAAATAATGTGAAGCCAAGTCATGAATACACTTACAATCTTCATGAAGATAGGCTATGCCTCTAGCTGCTCCTACAGCAACCTTAATGCGTGTTGCCCAATCCATAACTGGCCTATTTTCTCCTACATGTGACAGAAAAATAATTCTGACATCCATGCATGATCTTAAAACCAAGATATGAAGCATGAGGAGCAAATCTTACCA
Source organism: Polygonum maritimum (assembly GCA_963924305.1). Lineage (NCBI taxonomy): Eukaryota > Viridiplantae > Streptophyta > Magnoliopsida > Caryophyllales > Polygonaceae > Polygonum > Polygonum maritimum. The sequence goes on from OZ002728.1 coordinate 17,014,643, forward strand.
TGAAGATGGTAATAAAGTGTTTGGTTTGGTACATATTCATATACCAGCAGTCTCTTGCTTTCAAAAATGCAGTAACCAACTAGAGAAACCAAATGTCGGTGGTGTATGCGGCTAATAATCTCAACTTCAGCTTGAAACTCTCTCTCTCCCTGGCTTCCGCCAATTTTGAGCTGTTTGACAGCGATTTCTTTCCCATTTGTTAAAACTCCTTTGTATACACACCCAAAACCCCCTTCCCCAAGAAGATATTGTAGAGCAAATCCATCGGTGGCTTCATATAGTTCTTGATATGTGAACCAAGACCGAGAATGTAATCCACCATGACTATGTGGTGAGAGAGCACCACTGGCAGAGCCACTTCTAACAAACGGAGCAGAACTAGAAACTTCTGTCTTCACAATCAAATTTGAATCTGCAAATTGCACATGAAAATCTTAGAATAAAACATATCTTAGCATACTAATAAAAAATTAGTACTTTGTATTCCCTTTATGGACCAACTCCTTTATATACTACTGCAAAAATTGATTGTATCATAGAACATACATAGCCATTTAGGACAAATATAAGTTCCAAAATTACAGACAAATGATAAAGCATATTCAACATAGAGGAATGAAAGGCAAAGTACTGCAGTTGTCCATCAAAATTATGAGTGATTGTAACAAGGCAATACATTATGCTAAGGGCTTAAGAAAATAACAAATTACCTGATCGTGGTGAGGACCCATAAGGGGATGGAGCTATATAACCACCATTGTGTTTGGAATCCCTTCTCTTTCTCTTAGCCATACAGAAAACCACCAACAAAATAAGACCAAGGATTACAAATCCTACCACTAAACCAATGGCAACAATTCCACCCATGGGCACTCCACCTTTACTTGGGGAACCAGCTGTTGAATTGTCTGAAAGTTGATTAGCTGATGATGAAGGAACAAGAGAACCTAGAGTAGCAGAAGAAGCAGGAGGTGGTGATGGATGAGAAACGGTAGGGGATATCTGAGATGATGGTGTTGAAGGACTAACTTTCGACGGCGAAGCACTGGGTGAAGAAGTTGAGCTTTTAGGAGCTTGAGGTGATGAAGGCGGTTCAAATGCGGGCTTAGTTGATGGGGGAGGAGGATCGTTTGACCGTGACGGCGGCGGAGGAGGCGATTGACTATCAGGAGGCTGAGATTTTGAGACTGATGGAGGTGGTGAGCTCTGAGGACTCGATTTGGAAGGTGGAGGTGACTTTGTCTTTGTAGATGGAGGTGGAGGCGAATTTGTGTCTGCAGTTGGAGGTGGAGGCGAACTTTTCTCTGCAGTTGGAGATGGAGGTGAATCTATCTCTGTAGCTGGAGGTGGAGGCGAGGTTTGAGGATTAGACGGAGGAGATGGAACAGGTGACGTGATTGTAGCGGGCGACGATGGAGGTGGTGGTGAGGCTGGAAGTGGAGTAGTAGGTGTTGATGTTGTTGGTGGCGGTGGAGAAGGAGGAGAAGACGGTGGTGGAGCGCCAGCAGGGGGTGCTGGTGGTGGGTCTGTGGTAGGAGGAGGTGGTGATGTGGCAGAGACAGGTGGCGATGAGGTAGCAAGAGGAGGGGGTGAAGTTGGAGGTGGTTCTGAAGGCGTCTGGGAGGCGGGAGGAGGCGAATCGGCTGGTGCAGCTGGAGGAGAAGGGGCGGAGGATTCTGGTGGATTAGCATTGGTCTCAATAGGTGTAGGTGGATCAGGAGTTGGAGTTGAAGGTGGGGCCATAGTAGAGGTTGGCGGGGTGGCCAAAGGTGATGAAGGAGATGGCGATGAGGTCGCCATTTTATGTGTCTAACAAAATGTACCAATTACTCACTATACACAGATGGCGATAGAGTGCATTCTAAACAGGAATTCCCACAAAGTATATGATTTGAATAATGAGTCCAATCCAGAGGCAGATGAGCAGTTGTACGCAAGTTCAATTCCAGAGTGATACCAGCAAATCCAGTAACTGCAGGAGAAGAAACAAGAAAACCCTATTCAAAACCATACACAATACGTAAGGGTATGGAAAACCCAGATCTCCGATTCTAATTGAAATCCAAATTCTGGGTGAGAAAGACAAAGTCCACATCAATGAAACTCATGAAACTTGAATTGCCAAAGGGTTTCCCCGTGAGCGGGATTCCACCCACAAGAAATAAATTCATAAGCTTCCATTTCTGTACAACGTACCCCAATTAAATGTAAATACAGAGTGCCAAATCGAAACCAAAACATCACCTCTTTCTCTTTGAATCTCCCTCTCTGAATGCGTAGAGATGACGGATGCGAGTGGTCGGATGAATGTTTGTACAAATTCTGACTACCGAAAACGAAGGGAAGAGCTTGAAATTCCAGAAGCTAAGATGAGTAAATTCAGACAGATCTACCACCTCTCACTCTCTATTCGGGGCTTGTGGGGGAGTGAACATGTGAGCCGTGTGGACCCACAAAGGCTTAAGCTGTGAGGAAAATTGGAGAAATGAAATGTGGACCCTCCGCAAAAACAATATCATCCCCTGTCCTTTACCAGAACAGAATATTCAAAATTATAAGGGTTTGGTTGCTTTGCTTTTAGTTTAGTTCCAGAAGCTTGCTTTCTTTGGACGTTCAAATCAACTCTACTCCTTAAACAATTGTTTCCTTTATCAGGAATACTTTTCATAATATACAACAATTTTTTTATGCAGGATAGTAAGATTTTACATTTCCTGGGTGGAGGTCAATAGAATATTTATTGTTACATGTTAGATTAATCAACTTTGATACCTTAAGCTTGGTGTTCTTTATTTTAAAGTCGTCTTAGGTCATAACTGTTTTTAGTAGTTTCATAGTATAATACTTTCTATAGGACTATTTTATATTGCATGTTAAATTATTCAACTTATGTTAGGTTTCTTTTTTAAAAAACTTTGATACACTAAACTAGCTAGGTCAAATGTACATGATGAGATCAGCCGTTCTTAACCTTTAGCTTTCATTATACGAGTAACTGCTTTTCCTTTTTAATCCATGTATTCGTAATATTACGAGCTAAAATAAGTAGGACCCTTTGGACTCCCTCAAATAAGGCTCAAGGGAGCTAAAATTAGTAGAACTTAGACAGCTAATAATGGAAAATTACTGTAATAAATTATCTTTTTGAATTTTTAAAACTTAATTACGGTGAATTGGAACTATAAAATCAAAACCCAAAAAATATGTTAATATCCTTCCGAACCAAACGCCCAAAACCCATTTACCAATTACTGTACCACTATTGAATGATTGTGGAGGTCGCAACCTTGTAAAAAAAAAGGGTGATATGAAAGATAAAAAAAAGTTCTCAAGTCATGATACCGTCACGTAAAGTTGACCGGGGATCCCAGTCAACAATCAGCAGCTACAGTAAGAATTGACCAAACAAAACGCATGTGTGAGATATAAAATAGATCGGCCAAGTCAACACGTTCCCATGTCCACATCATTAGCCATAAATGCATATCAACTTGCAATTATTATAATTAATGACAGTTCAAGTACTTCACAAGGAGCCAAAAAGACCGCAGAATCCAATGCCCAGATCTCCAGCCTAGAGCGCAACACCAAAATTCAAAGGCAGGGTGAAGTCATCTAATAAGTTATTGCTATTGATCTTAGCTGAAAGGAATACAGACATACAATGGTTCAAGGTCAGGAATAGTGTTTATATAATGCATCTGCCATTTTACCCGTCATTACATCGAGCTCAGGTAAACTGTTGCAGTTTTGAAGGAATTTGATGGTCAATTGGCTGTTTTTGCAACATTTGAGCTTCTTCTTGATATGATTTCAGCTGCCCAACTCTTTCCTATATCAGTCTGAAACTTTCCTGCAACTCAGAGAAGATGAACCTGCGTTAATGGTAGTTCGCCACAAAATGAAGGATGTCAGAGATTTTGCAAGAATGGTTCACCTGCTGTCGATAGGAAAAATTCGTCAAGAACCTTCCCATGTTCTGCAATAATACAAGTGTAAACTAATAAAGGTCAGAATAGCTCATTGCCAAGTGGCATGTGAATGTGCAATACCATCTGGACAACTAGCCAATATAATTACAATGAAGAAATGTCAACCCAAACAAGACACAAGCTGAAGCAATGATTCAATACTAAGAGTACCAACACTTGCGTAATAATGGGCATGTCTCATAGAAGATCTTGCCCAGCTCTCTTTCTAGCACTTTAGCTAGCCGAGTGATGCAAATAAATAACTACTATATAAAAGAAATCGGGAAGTCTGATCTTAGTTCAATTCCTTTCTAATGAATAAGGGGCCTCAAAAGTCATACTTTTAACATCCATAATACTTCATTGTCTTTTTCTGGATCATATGGAAGAGAAAAAATAGCAGGCAAACATATGTGTGAAAAGGCATCTCCTACCTTAATCATGATGCGTGTACAATATTTAATTGGAAGAACCAAAAATTTGACTAATAAATTTACATATTACTGAATTATGTAATTCATAACCGGATAAGGTTACAGTTGCTGCCGATGACCCTCATTCACTAGACTACATCTCGATCCCATCTAGAAGAACTATTGTGTTTCAATGATACATTAAGTTTATTCACGAACTAGTACATCTTTCATCCGAATTCAAAAATCACAAATGAAATATCAAAATATGCTCAAATATCATTAGAACAGCAACCAATATCACAACGTTTTCAATATATACTTGATATTCAAATAGAAAGTTAAACACCCACTGAGTTTCAGGAAGCTGATAGATTGATGCAGAAACAAAGATTTACCAGTTTCATATTCAAGTGCTTGAAGAATCATCTCGACCTGGTTAAACAGAAAAATGATTAAATCAAATACCCGACAACTAATGACATAATAGGAGAGTTCAAAATATGAGGGCCCACTACATATCCAAACACAAGTAATGATCTGTGCAACCTAAGAGAAACCAATTAAAAGAGAAATATCAGAGGTTAATAACATGGCCACTAATCAGAAAAAAAAGGTCGATGATTTAAAATATTGCCTGATATCAGAATAGTTTGAAGATAAATTAAGATAAGAGGCATTGTGTTCAAAATTATATTTTCATGTTACATATTATAAAGCCTTTTTTACGAGAAAAACGGAAGCAAATTTGAAAACTGCTCATGACATCAAACCCAATAGAAAAAAAATGTGGAAATTCAACAGCCATCTAGGTTAACCATTAAAAGAAGGGGCTAATTTACACTTCATAAAAATAATATTTCAGAGGAGTGCTGTGAGATACATACTTTGTCAAGATCTTTGACCAAATTAGCTTCTAATGAAGAGTTGTTTTCATATTCAGTCCAGAGTTCTTTGATTTCTTCAGCTGCACATTGGAACACAATGATAGATAGTTTATTTAAACTGAAGGCTGATATGCCAAAAGCTCCAAAAAAAAAAGTTCCAAAAATCCCAGACAAATAAGAACAGAAAGACAAAAGCAAAGCACAGTCTACACATACCTCGCATTCCTCCTCCAAGCACTTTGCACATCTCATTCAAGGCTGCCTGCTCTCTTCTGCTCTTTTCTGCCTTGGGTATCCCATCAGATGGTGTTATATCTCCAACAATAGCTGAATAGAAGGCAAACTAAGTAGACAAATTGACAATAAAAAGGAAAGAAAAAGAACCAACACATCAGGTCGCACGTAAATTCCAGAAAGTAAAACACTTTATCTTCCATTATATTTATGATCGTCTGGTAGGCAAAGATAGAGTTGCAGTCAACCTAGCTGAAGAAAGGATGTCACAGGACATAAGATAACTATTGCCATGAGAAGATCAAGCAAAATACTTATGACTTATATTGATCATAACCAACAACATTTGACACAATAACAGAAATAATACATTTCTATCTGTCTTACTTTATTAAACTCTTATCCTTAATCTTTACCACACTGTTTAAAATTAACATCATATTTTATGCTGCTAAGTAAGAAACCACATCAGAAGTGCACAAAAATAACACTTTCCTAACTGAAGCAAATAATCTGGACTTCAAAAAGTATAGTGCACATGTTAAAACAACTAGCATGCAGGATAAATCATATAAGGATCATGAAGCAACAGTCTGGGTCTGGCGACAAATAGGCAATGGCAAAAGGCTTCATAAAGCAGAACCTTCATATCATGTTCAAGAAATCTGTGGCATGTACACCACAAAACGAACTTTAAATAAATGCTAGACAGCTAGAGCATACCTTCAGCAATGTCATGCACAATGGCTATCTTGATGCACCTGTAGAAATTGAGCATACCTTCAGCTAGATATATTAGAGGACATTGGGGAAAATGAAAATCATGAATTTGACAGCATGAAACATATTAATAATGAACTTGACCCTAACCTCTCTCTGTTTAGACCAGGAACATCCCCAGCAATCAAAGCCATCAATGACATGCGATACATGTGATCAGCAATAGACTCGGGACCCTTAATGCCATGATTTATCCATCCCTTCCTTTTTGTTGTCTTGAAAGAGAAAGATTCAGAAAAGAGATTATCAAACATACCATATTCATGTCCTTGTAATAGGTAAACTTACTCCAAAAATGTTTCATACTTGCATGGATGAGCAGAGTTTCTATCAGAGAGCTAACTATAAACCCATATAGTATCAAGCAATTATAAAGTTCAAGAAAACAGAAATAGCATGCATATCCAAAATGAATTTCTGACATGCACATATGTTGAGTCGAACACCATAAGGGATCTAACGTTAAAGAAGAGCCTTTGCCAATAAGGATCAACTCCCAGTCTCTCAAAAAGCACTGAAACTCATAGTTACTAATCAAACATTGCCATCAATCACAAAGGATTACAAAGTACAAGTGATTAGCATAATCCAGCTTTGCTTGGCATTCCGATAGCTACATAAGATTTGGACTACCAGTGGAGGTTGGCACGCCTACCACATCCAAAACTCCAATCGACTAGAAAATGAACCAGCTCTACCAAATCAGAAGCCATCACAAACAAAACACGGCAATGGAAAACGAAGATCTGCATAGACTAATTAGCAATCACATCAACCGAAATGAAGTAAGAGAACCAGAAACACTAAGAATCCGAGGAGATAGATACCTTGAGACTATGGCACAATGTGAGAAAATCAATAGCCGAAGCGGAAGAAGAACAGGAGATCTCGGATCGGAGGCCGTCCGGACCAGTAATCGGATCAGTACTCCGGCCCTGGCAGCAGACGGAGACGAATCGCAACGAGTCGGTCTTGGCGGAGCAAAGTTTGGAGTGGGGAGAATAGAGGAAGGGGCTGTGGAGAGATTGCAGGTATGGGGATAAAGAGGAAGTGGAAGGAGAGTAGAGTAAAGGATGATTCGCAATCGACATGGTTGAGAGCTGAAATTAAGAGAAAAGGGGGTGGGAATTTGTAGTTGGTGCCTAATTGAAGTGATCGTGGACTGGTGATTAGGGTGGGATTGGAGGTTGGAAGGTATGAAGCCCTGGAATGGCAGAAATGGAAGGAAGAGGCTATATGAAGAAGAAGAAGAAGAAGGGCGAAAATGAGGAAGACGACAATTTAGAGGCGAGGAAGAGCATGAAGCAGGAATATCTATAGTTAAAATTAAGTTAGGACGTGAAGTCTGTATAAAATACTAATTTTATTTTTTTATAGTATGTTTTTTTTAAAATAATCTTTATATCTATTTAATATCTTATTTAATCTACATATAATCTACTTGATATCTTATCCCATTTTCTATATCCAAGATGTTTTTCATAATATGATTTTCTCAACGTTATATCCTTATACGAACAAAAATAAATTCAAGTGATTCTTTTTATAACTTAACAAAAAAAAATTATTAATTATTATATGTTTTGTCATTATTAAATCTTGAAAAATAGTGAAGAAATTTTTTCATATGTCAATAGTACATTAAATAAAAATATATAAATATGAAAAATTGAATAAAATCATTTTAAAATTAACATTGTATCAATGAAAATACATATATATGTCAATATGTTCGGGCTCAGGTCTATCGGATTTAGATTGTAAATTCTTGAGTTAAAAGCGGATTCATGTCAAAATTCGATCTCAAATCATTTAATTCGGGTTTATATTAACATTAGCCGTACATTGTACGAGATTTATACTAGTTGTGTATTACCGAAAGACACATTTAATATGTGTGAAATTTTGTGTCCACAACGTATGGACGTTTTGCACCATTCAGCATTAATGTGAGCTTGATACTTTAGGAGATAATAATTATAGGATACAACACATCTATTGTCCAACATTTTCCCTCCTTTAATTACGTTGTTATGGACTTGGAATTTCATTTGGAAATGTTTGTTGAATTTTCCGTCCACCATGCATGGAGAATTCGGGTTTTGCTTGTAACACGGGCCATGTAACATGAATTCACTAGCCACCTGAAAAACAATCGGGTCTTCATCTCTACATAGTAGTTCTGTAGAAATGAACAAGTCAATATCATTTGGAGTCTTCGTTCAATTCTTTCGTTTTTTTCAACCAAACCAAAATGTGTGCATGTGGCAATCCTCTTTTATGAAATTCGATTGTGTAGATATCTATAATTATGCAAAACAGAAGATACACTTGTTAGTCAACTCGTCATACCTATCATAAGATATAAACAAGAATGTTATTTAAACGTTATTAGTTATCATCTTTCCAAAGATTCGTTATTTTATAATATCCTTAAGTAGCTGGGTGAGTTTGATTTTGAACAACTTTGTTATAATACCCTATCTATGTTCGTGACCTATCATAACAAACAAACATAACAAATATAAGGTCTACACAGCTGGTCGAGTTCGTCAATTCGTCATACCTATCATATCAAATAAAAATGAATGTAATTTAAATGTTACCGACTATCGTCTTTTCAAAGATTCGATTTTTTAAATATCCTTAAGCAGTTGGTTGGGTTTGATTTTGAACAACCTTGTTATAATATCAGGTCAATGTGTTGATTCTTGATCTGGTATTTCTAACAATATTTCCCCCACCTTGTCCCACTTTTGATTAGCTATGAATGTGATGAGTCCCGGACTCGGATCGCCTACTCTTCTAGGTCGAAGGAGTCTCGTAAGCTTGTTTGGAACAAGTAAGGGTCGTTGGTGTTGTGTTGGGCTATTTTTGGGTGTGAATTTGGATGAACAAATACACGAGATTTTGTGAATAAACATGACTTTGTATTAAAGGGAAAGTATTTGATTCTAGTTTGGATAAACTCACCAAACACGAAATAAACAAAGGATAGGTACTTGATTGAATCCTTGGATAAACGCACCAAAGAATCAACCAAACAAGCCCGATCACGCCTTGGGATAGACTGACCCAAAGCGTGCCTGACTAGGCCCTTGATAAACTCACAAGGACGAACCCCCTTCTTCCGGTGGTTGGGGTGGGCTCGGGTGGGGTCGAGTGGTCCGGGTGGGGTCGGGTGGCTTGGGTAGGCTCGGGTGGTCTGAGTGAGGTCGGATGGTCTGGGTGGGCTTGGGTGGGGTCGAGTGGTCCGGGTGGGGTCAGATGGTCCGGGTGGACTTGTGTGTTCCGGATATGTTTGATTATAAATAAAGCTTTAAAATATTACAACAAGCTCGATCTTTCATCCAAATAAAGTTCAGTTGATAAACAGACATACAATCCTAAAAATTAAACATTGTTGACACATACAAAGTACAACATTCAGTTCACACACGTGAAATTTAAATCATGTAACTGCCGACATCACTCATACGTCGGGGCTAGACTGAGGGGGACTGCTTACCACGCGATGTAGATGGTGGAGCTTTTGAACTGAATACGATCCGATTGCAGTTCCCGAACAATTTCTCCAAGTGGACCGTTATCATCTTTGTACTATTGTACCCTGTGCGTCAACGCTTTCACTAGAGCCATGCGCTAGAAATCAAAAGAAAGATCCGCTTTTTAAACGGTTAATATTTTTTATTTGATTAATACACTAAAAATTATAATTATAATATTTAAAAGAAATTACGTACCCTATTGTCATCTACAACACGTGGTACTATAGGAGGGCTATTGGCCAATTCAACAGCCGATGTGCACAACAAAATGGATGAGTGCAGGGCATGTGTCATTGTTCATAGTTGAGATCCATAGAGTACGGGTACAATGCCACTTTCCCGATGAGTATCAAATGATTATCTCGATTTTCCCAATGATCATCATCAGAGTTGAAATGAACAATATATTTTCCAAATTTCAGATTTGGACCCCTCTAAGACTCGATGGGCTCGATAACATCCAATTCTTGGATGGACTGGTGCCATCCATATTGTTTGCTCAATCTTTCAAGATTATAGGCTTCTTGTATACCAAGAAACGTCAACACACCCTTGTACCTCGAAAATCTAAGCTCGCTGATGGAAGAAAATTCGAGGACAGAAGTCCATGGCATCTAGTTTACCTATATATAAAAACGATATAATAATATTAGAAAAATCGAAAACTGAAGCTCTTAAGTAGCCTGGTATCTGATGGTCCGCCACCATATCCGCTTGAGGGCCCAGGCTGGAGTGAGGGAGGTCCAGGCTGGAATGAGGGGGTCCGACCTGGAATGAGGGGGGCCCGACCTGGAATGAGGGGGGTCCGACATGAGATGAGGGGGTCTGGGCTGGAATGAGGGAGGTTCAGCATGAAAGGATGATGATTCCGCCTGAAAAGAGGGTCCGTCTTGGTAGGAAGACGGGCCGACATGGAAAGAATGTCTAACACTGTAAGAAGACTGTTCTAGAGTATGTAAAGGAGCACATACGTGACATCAGGCTTTGGAAAAATGAGTCGCCTGGAGCTATAACAAAATTCTCCAAATCAGAAGATGGATTACAAGCGAGTCCGCTATCCATATAGTTCGATCATGTCCCAAGGGTTAGGTTCAACATTTGTTCAGAAACGAATGTCACCCATCCATTATGATAATTAGGGGTAGAGATATGTTCTTGGTTTGATGGTAGGGTATGATGTAATGAATCTGGAGTATCAGAGAAATTGATGGGTAGTTGGGGGTCAGTACCCTCGGACGATTGTAAGAACCAACTAAGGACCCTAGGATCATCAGGGAGTTGGGAGTTGTTCAAATACGTATATACACATTGATGATTTTTTATTTAATATTGCAATGAATACAATGTAATTCCATTTTCATATGAGAGTATATGCTCATCCGTACAAATTAATATTTAAGAAAAACTTGAAATTTACTCGTAATGCATATAGATTAAATCTTCATTCTATCATAATAAGCTAGATATTGTAAGTTTTTTAATAAAGCAATGTCCAATAAATCACTCAACAATATGCCTAATTAATTAGATATTCAATTATTATATATTCTCTTATGTACTTCATAAATTAAAATACCTATGCAGTATGCACTATAAATTCCTTTTTGTATTTTTAATAATACGGAGTATCTAGCCAAAATATGTTTTTGTATTTTTTAACAAAACGAGTTTTCTACTTAACAAGTACAATTATCTACCCGACATAATTTGTTATTTTTAATAAATCGAATTATCTACTCAACGAATTCAATGATCTATGCGTTATAAATTCTTTTTTTTTTTGGTATTTTTAATAAATCGAATTATCTACACAATTGTTTTTGTATTTTTTAATAAAGTGCATTATTTACTTAATAAATCTAATTATTTACCCAATATAGAATATTTAATTTATTTTTAATAAATATATTTATATGCAATGTAATTCAATTTTCTAATAAAGTGAATTATCTACTTAATATAAATTTCTTTTTTGTATTTTCTATAACTCAAATTAAGTGCACATTATAAACTATTTTCGTAATATTTACAAAATCATGAAATCTACTTATTAAAGAATCAAATTATTTACCCAATATTATATTATTGTTTTGAAATTTTAATAAATCGGATTATCTACCCGATATTATATTTGTTTTCTTTTTTTAATAAATCGAATTATATACTTAGTAAAATGTAAATATATACCCAATATAAAATTATTTTTTGAATTATTAATGAATGTAACTATCTACACAACCTAAATTCATGTTTTTAACTTTTAAGAAATTAATTATCTATGTTCATTTTTTATTAATTGAATGATAATTACATTTGCAAGTGTATTTTTTGTCCATTTATGTAACAATATTAATATTTTACCTAACACACTCTTCCTTCAAAAACCACTATAAATTGAGGAAAAAACATGTCCATTTTATTTTCATTTATTTATGCGGAAAAAGTAATTCTTATCTATATTCCATACACAAAAAAATTATACAAAAAAATTATATATGCATGTAAAACCCGACTTATTATATGATAATTCTTATAAAAATATCATCCATTCTAGACCCTAACTACATGTACGCTATAATAAATATGAAAATTATAATGATATGGTTTGTAACGTAATAAAATGTAAATACAAATTTATAATAGGATACTTACTTAAACCTGTAACATTAAATTGTGAGACGTTTGACGCCGTTTGTTGTATAAGAATTTGTTCTTGTACATGCTCACGGCTGACGGTCGCATTCGACGTTGTTTGGTTTAAATCTATTGGTATCAACGACGATGTTTGAGAGCTACTCTTAGAACCTCCAAACATACGACGCCAACCATTAGGCATTTTATTTTTGAATTATTTTTCTTTGGCTCTATTTTCGTATAAAATCACTCCCCTCAAATCTCAAACTAAGAACTTGCTCCCATGGATATTTCTCCCTCCTATAACTGTTTGTTGTTGTGGGTTTGAAGCGATGCAATTGTTGTTTGTAGTAGTGTATTTATACACTAGCAAATGCTCACGGGTGTAATTGGTGTTTGTTGTTTCCCTAGGCAAAACAAAAGATGTGGAAATTAGGTCAAAGGCTGACCCCATGGGTTGGTTTGATCGATGTGCATCCACCTTTTTCTATTCCCAAGCCATGCATCTTATCTTCCCGAGGTATGCCCTTTAAAAATATTTTATTTTAATTAAAAATGCACCATATGTCACCATGACTGATGGTATGCATTTTCGGTTCCCGAACCGATGATAAAACCGGGGTGCCTCGCATTGCCCTTGTTGTTTGTGGTAGTGTTTTTATACACTAACAAATGCTCACGTGAGTAATTGTTGTTTGTTATTTCCCTAGGCAGAAAAAAGATGTGGAAATTGGGTCAAAGGCTGCCCCAATCGGTCGGTTTGACCAATGTGCATGCACCTTTTTCCATTTCCAAGCCATTCATTTTATCTTCCCGAGATCTGCTCTTTGATATTCTTTTGTTTTAATTAAAAATGCACCATTAGTCACTATGACAAATGGTATGCGTTTTCGGTTCCCCCAACCGATGATAAAATCGGGGCGCCCCGAGAATCTAATTAGGGCGCCTCGCATTGCCCTTGTTTGTAGTTGTGCATTTATACACTAGCAAATACTCACAGGAGTAATTGTTGTTCGTTGTTTCCCTAGGCAGAAAAAAGATATGGAAATTGGGTCAAAGGCTGCCCCCATTGGTCGGATTGACCGATGTGCATGCGCCTTTTTCCATTCCCAAGCCATGCATCTTATCTTCCCGAGGTCTGCCCTTTGACATTGTTTTATTTTAATTAAAAATGCACCATTGGTCACTATGACCGATGATATGCGTTTTCGGTTTTCCCAACCGATGATAAAATCGGGGGCCCCCCGACAATCTGACTAGGGCGCCTCGCATTGCCCTTGTTGTTTGTAGTAGTGTATTTATACACTAACAAATATTCACGGGTGTAACTATTGTTTCTTGTTTACCTAGGCAAAAAAACGATGTGGAAATTGGGTCATAGGCTACTCTCATCGATTGGTTTGAGTGATGTGGATGCACCTTTTTCCATTCTCAAGCCATACATCTTATCTTCTTGAGGTTTGTCTTTTGACATTGTTTAATTTTAATTAAAAATGCACCGTGACCGATGACATGCGTTTTCCCTAACCGATAATAAAACCGGGACACCCCTATAATCTAAGCAGGAGGGCTCACATTGCCCCTAAAATATGCATCACAGTGTGAGTCCATGTGTTTGTAGAAATCCTTGAAACGACCACAGCGGGTCGTATCCAGCTCTAATTGAGCCCACACGTCTGTGTGGGTGTGGTCATATCCAGCTCTAATTGAGTCCCCACACGTCACAATCCCATAATGAAAGAGAGTGACCTTAGCCAGCCTGCCTAATAAAATTGCTGCCTCTCCCGTCGCAGTCGCTATTTCCAGTGAGCAGAAATGAACCACTCGTACTCGTACATAGCAGCAGCAGCAGCAGCAGCTGTGCTTGTTATAGGGGCGGTGGTGTCGGCGGACGGGGGATCTGATTCGCGGGCGGCGTGCGCATTCCCGGCCATATACAACTTCGGCGACTCCAACTCCGACACCGGAGGCATATCCGCTGCGTTCCAGCCCATCCCTTGGCCTTACGGGCAGACCTTCTTCCACAAGCCCTCCGGACGGGACTCTGATGGCCGTAACATCATTGATTTCATCGGTACCTATGTATCCCATCCCTCTGCTCTTGTTTATCCATCCATCAGTGTAGAGCAGCAGTGTATGAGGAAATAATACTTAATAGACTTGTTGTCTGCTGGCGGGTGCAGCTGAGAAATTGGGGCTGCCGTTCCTGAGCGCATACCTCAACTCTGTTGGGGCCAACTTCCGCCACGGCGCCAACTTCGCCACGGGCGGCTCCACCATCCGCCGACAAAATGAGACCATCTTTCAGTACGGAATCAGCCCCTTTTCCCTCGACGTCCAGATCTGGCATTACGATCAGTTCAAGTCCAGGACTACTCATCTCTACAGCCAAGGTAATCACTGATTATCTATTAATCTGTCAATACTTGCTAGGGTTGTACACAAACTGATTGTCATATACATATACCTGAGTTGAGTTACTGCAGCCAAGGACTCTTTTCAGAAAAGTGTGTTGCCAAACCCGGAAAACTTCAAGAACGCGCTATACACGTTCGACATTGGCCAGAATGACCTCACGGTGGCAACCCGAAACCTGAATAATGAGCAAAGCCGTGCTATTATACCCGACATCGTTGCTCAGTTCTCCTCAGCAGTACAGGTACTGACCTGATCAGCTTCTAATTTCAAATTGCTTACTTGCTTGTTTGTCTATTGATCCGCCTATAGCTGGCATCGTCGTACTTATCATTGTTTGCTTGGTGACAGCATTTGTATGAACAAGCTGGAGCGAGAGCGTTTTGGATACACAACACGGGGCCTCTTGGCTGCCTGCCTGTTCAGACAATGCACCTCACGAAACCCGAGCCTGGGTATGTTGATCAGTACGGGTGCGTTAAGAAGCTAAACGAAGTATCTGTTGAGTTCAACAAGCAGTTGAAAGACGCTGTCATCAAGCTCAGGGCTCGCCTTCCTGAAGCTGCAATCACGTATGTGGACCTCTATGCTGCAAAGTATGGACTCGTCAGTGATTCCAAGAACCAAGGTGAAGTCTCATGTTAACTGTAATCTTCTTGCCTTCTGAGTTTGTGCATTGTCAAAGCTGTGGCTTATAAAGATCCAACTTATTATGGGGTACGTGGTTGGTGGAACAGGTTTTGAGGATCCAATGAAGATATGCTGTGGGTATCATCACGAGGAGGACGGGCATGTGTGGTGTGGGCAGAAGGGGCTGCTTAACAATGGATCCGTGGTGTTTGGAGGCTCATGCCCGAACCCAGAAGCCGTCATAAGCTGGGACAGCGTTCACTACTCAGAAGCCGCCAACCACTGGTTTGCTAATCACATTATTAACGGCTCACTTTCCGATCCTCCACTCCCCATCACACATGCTTGCTATAGGAGTTAGGATTAACACGAAACACCACGAAATTACGTTTGGTGGTATACATTATAATATTATAGGGTGCTGTTAAGTGCTTCTCATTTGCTTGAATTCAAGATCACAATATGCATGTTCAATGATCATCGCAAGGAGACATGATTGTCGTCGGCCATTTGGTCAGGTTCTTCATATAGGCTCCGCTTAATTTATCGGATTGTTCAGAGATAAGTTTTCATTCCAACAAGGAGCTAATTTAACGAATTTCTTACCACTTTCCATGCATACCATTTTTAAACCCCCAAATTCAGTACTAAACTTAACCCCCAGCCAGTAGTATGTAGAGTAATTAGTATTTGGTGATTTGGCCCATGATTCAATTTCTAGGGTTAAGATTTGGTGATTGAGTTAGGGGGCGATTTGGGGATTGAAGTTGGGGTCGGGGAGGAGGAGACTGGGAGAGGGGAGCGAAAACCATTTGTGTTTGAAACATTAATTAATACTTGTAAAGTTGTAATGTATAAATAAGGGGCTACCAAACAAATATAATCTAGAGCATAGTTTTAGAACATCTGCATTTTCTTGTGCACACATAAAAGTGACAGAGACTCTGCATAAGATGATGACACAGAATGTGACTGCAATGAACCATGACGAACTCCAACTCCAGAAACAACTAACAAGAGGTAGAACTTGCAAGAAAACGCCATCATCAAAGACCCCACAAAAAATGATACACAACTAATCAGCAACGAAGCTTCTTATATGAGTTTTAGAGAGAGCAAAACAAACAGGACTTTATAAACATCCACATCAATGCCAGAATCTTCCAACTTCTCCCCCTATCTTTTTCACAAGGCATAGATGATTTCTCCGCTGCTATCAACGTCGATCTCGTAGTCAGAGAGGTCGTCCATGTCGTCGTCCATGTCCAGGCTGTCCATGATGAACTGGTCGAGTCTGTGGGCCCCAGCAGGAGGGATGGTTGCCTCGGAGATGATCTGCATAATCTGATCAAGGCTCTGCATCGGCTGCTCTGGCTCTTCGAAATGGTTGCCCATCGTGTTCTCGTCCATGAGGTCTGCAGGCAGGTTTCTCAAGAACCACTCGTGTCTCTTGATTTCTGGGATGGTGATCCTCTGTTATAGCCAGCAACCAACAAAAGTCAGCACCATTTATCAACCAAATTACCCATCACCAGATGAAGAAAATCCAGAAGCTTTATGAAGAGCGTCGAGCAAAACACAAAATCTCATAAGAATTACTGTTTTCATTCTAATTGGAGTTGTGCCAAAAAAAAACCAACTGAATATTTTAACAGTAAACTGAGCTAATTTGCAAGTATTCCAATTATCCGTGATGAGAATACAGTAAACACATTGTTCAGCTTAGGATTCAGCTGGTAGAAGCACCAACAGGTGTCATTTATGAACAAAAGCAGCAAGAAACTTTAAGAGGAGATAAAAAGTATCATTTTACTTTGTTCAGCAATCCATTCATAATGACATTTCTAGCCAAAATATGGTTTTAAGGTAAAAAGTAGCTTTAGCACTATGGAAACTCTGTGGTGTTTCTAAGACTTTTGGTTAAGAAGGCTGGTATACTACATAGCATACTTTCTAAGAAGTAACTATCTATAACATTAAATAAGATTATACTGTGAATTGTCAAATACGTCCTAAGAAGAGGAAGCCCTTTGATAGTAAGGAAAGACAAACACTTACAGAAGAAGGATCACCAACAAAAATTCTGGAAATCAGGTGCCGACACTCGGGAGATATATTGATATTGTCCGGTATAGAGTACTGGACAGTTAATATTCTCTGCATACAAGCGAAAGAATACGCACATGTGACACATGAATCATAACTTCAGTAGGACATCGACAAGATTATTAGTGTCAAAAGTACCACCTGTATCATCATCCGGAAGTCCTTTGGTTCAACTGGGTCCTCAAAGGGATATCCTCCTACCAACATGACGTATAAGGTCACACCACATGACCACACATCTGCAATCTGTAATGTCAGATGAAGAATAATATCAGTTAGCATTTATGCAAAGTTGACAGGAGAAATACGTCACAGCACACCAATGAAACATTGCCAATCACTGAAACCTCGTTAATTTCCACTCAAGGCCTCCAAATAACTTGGACATATCCATAAGTCCCCATGAGATATCTCCTAATTAAACTTTTCCAAAATAACTAGGACAGTTAATAGAAAATTTCAGAAACAGCAAAACTTATCCAAAGACCAATCTCAAGAGAACAGACTACTATACTCCCCACTGTAAGTGGATTATCTAGTAAAATATGCAGAGATTGTAAAAGGAGATTGCAGATCTGAAAGCCTCAAGCATTATCCGCTTAGAGAATACACAATCTGAAGTTACAAGAGCTCTATATCTTGGAGACTAACTTGTCAGGCCATTTTATAATGACATTCCAAGGAATAATGTGGTTTTATGGCTTTGCAAAAAATATTGCTGGGTTAACAGTGTTTAGATACTTCTGACTAAAAATAACATTATTTGCAAAATATACTTGCTGTACTGAGCATACTTTTAGAAGACAAATATTTATAACTAAAAATATGATTATAATGTGTAGTGGAGAACAAGCCCTAAGAAAGCAGGGGCTTTTAGAAGAAGCCATGATACCTTAACCCTAGCAAAGCAGCCATAAACAAAATTACCTTGCCGTCATATTCTTTCTTGAGCAAAACTTCAGGGGCAATATATGCAGGAGTTCCAACAGTTGATTTAGGTTGTGAATGGTATAAAGATGACTGAAACAAGAGCATAAAACCATAAATGAGGAAAACATTATTGTGACAGCACTTATTCACAATCAACTGAAAAATAAATTGGATGGTAACACAAACGTATACAAACCTTAGAATAGCCAAAGTCACAGATTTTCAGCCGAGGGGCAGGGCTTCCATCAAGCAATGTATTCTCCAACTTTAAGTCTCGATGGCATACTTGCTTCAACACAAGAATGACAACACAATTAGCAGATGAGTAGTATAAATACTAAAAACTACCCAAGAAATGAAGGTGAAACTATAAATTCAAGATTTAGCAAGATGACATACCATTGCATGGCAATAACTAACACCTGATATAAGTTGTTGGAAGAAGAAGCGTGCCTGAAAGCAATTAAGTCATAAAATTTCCTAAACTTGAGGAAGTTGTAGGAAAAAAAAACAGATAGAATGGCAGCACAGTAATATGAGTAAACCTCATCCTCACTAAATCGCCCTGCCTTGCATATTCGATCAAAGAGCTCTCCTCCAGATGCATACTCCATCACAATAGCCAGATGGGTAGGGGTTAAAATGACCTAGTGCAAAAGTTACAAGCAAAATCAAAATTGCATCTCCATATGAATATGCATATCAGTGTTAACGAGCATACCTCTTTAAATCTGACAATATTTGGATGCCTCAACGATCGGTGGTTGATAATCTCTCTCTGAACATTCTCATCTATCTGCACCGGAAAAATAGCAAAAGGAAACCAAGAAAGCTATCAAGCTCATATACTTTTAATGATCTGCATCAGCAAACAATCATGATGAAGATAGCAGCAATTCGTTATCATCAAGTGTTTCGTCAAAAAAAATAGATGCTCTCACTGATGTTCAATCACAAGGAACATGTTTCCATACTCCGCTATTAGTATTGTCTTCAGCCAGCACAAAGCACCAGATTGATACACAACATGCATTAAATATACTATTTAATACTAGATTAGGAGAAAATCAGAAACCAGTTATCTACGTTCAATCTGGATCCACGAAGAGCAGCAAAATCGAAGACTAAAGCCTGATTTCATAGTCAGAATAGCTTCTCACCAAAACTCCAAACCCCACGGAAGATAACAAATCCTGTACAGGAAAGGAAGGGAAAAGAACCACCTTTTCCCCGAAATTAAGCCGCCAAACACAAACCCTAAAACAGTTACCGAAGTACGAATTCACCTAAACTGGAACAAAAATGGTGCTAAATTTAGAAACCAACACCAAACACGTGCTATAAATATCTCACTTATGGTAACTAAACAACACAAATCAAGAAGGCCATTTCCCACAATCCAATTACCAATCAGACCTAAAACCATAAAATTAGCCCCAAATCACCAGGAATCAAGAAATCAAAACAAACAAACCTTATCCCCTCGCTCGATGTACTTAACGGCAACCAGATCGTTGGTGAGCTTATCCCTAAGCAACCGAGCAACGCCGAAGTTCCCGGAGCCGATATCGCGAACGAGGTCGTATCGGTCGCTGTCGTGCATGATCGGCAAATCCATGGCCGGCCCCATGGACCCCGGCCCCGCCCGATTCATCACCGGATCCGTCTTTCTCCTTTCTCGCTGAGTTGCTTCAAGAGCTCCAACCGAGTAACAGCTACCGGAACGACGTCATCTCGGTCAAAATGCCGGCGTTTTGTAGGTGAGGGGTTTTCTAGATAGAGGAGAGAGAAAGGGGGGAGATATTTTTGGCCTCTGTCTGAGTGTACGTGATCGGCGACGGGTGAAAAATATCTTCTTGTCGGAGGAAAAGGCGGTTGGGTGTTACGGGCCGATGATGGTGGTGTGGGGCTGGGCTCAAACGACGTCGTTTTGTTGCGTAGGAGGCGCGGGATTTACTACTACTACTACTTCGCAACGTTGGGTTGGTGGTTATCAAAAAAAAAAAAAAAAACGTTGGGTTGGTGATTGGTGGGTTGTTCAGTTGTTTGTCGTCGTTTTGTGTTTATTATTTTTTGTCTCTTTCGGGGAATTTTGATGGATGCATCTAACTTTGAGGATAATTTGTTCCATATGTACACCCATATATATGGGCATACATACATTTTTAACCAGAAATGCATGTAAACAAGGTGACAGTATTCACAATGAACAAGGTTGGTTGGTCTACAGGAAGACATCATCAAATTCAAATATGTACAGAAATTCATTGATCCATCCGCAGAAAGAGGGGGTGCTTCCTAGTGCTATTTTCTGCCTATGGATTCATCACCCTTATTTGCACACCGGCAAACATCAAATGCAATGATTACCAAACCAGAAACCAGCGTCTTCCACAATTTGTCATGGAGACACCATACATGTGAGCAATGTAACTATATACAGGCACATGTCTGACAAATCCACCAAGGAATAAACACAAGGATGTCAGTGGACTGGAGAATACAATAAAGCTCTTTGCTTCTCAGATCTTCATATGCTTTCCTTGCTTAGTATCTGGCTGTTGCAGGATTTGGAAACCAAAATTTCTTTCATCTCTCTGAAGCTCCTGAGCTCCTCAAGTGCATCAGAAGCCTTTCTGGCTGCCAGGAACCCAGATGCTGATCCAAAGGTGTCAGATTGTGATTGGTTTGTGGGGTTCGGGTTTTGGGAAGAAGAAGAAGAGTATACGCTGGAGTCCTGTTGGAGAGGAGGAGCAGTCCTCAACATATGAATTAGGGCTCCCACAGCAGCTTCCTGTGATTTTCGGCCCATTGAGAATGCTGTGCTGGTGAATTCCAGACATCTCTTTGTGTCCAAGCTATGACTATTACGAATAAGAGCACAGCAGAAGTGAGTATAGAAACAATTTGTCATTCAGATTCAGGATTCCACTCATGCAAAAAGCATAGAGATCAGTCATGATTTCCTAGGAATGGCTATTGATTTTACTTAGTCATGCTCCAATAGAGATTTCAACATACACCTTTACATCTAGGCACACCATCACTATGCATCAAGTACGTTTGCGAAATTACTATCTTGCAAAACCTTGAAGCATTAAGGCTTCTCACCAACTTCATTAACAGGTTATCATCATAGCCAAATCCACAAACACAGTTAATGTAGTCATGGATGTCAAGGGTAATAGGTTAAAACTTAAAAATATAGTTTTTGATTCTGAGCTACCAAGTCACTAGAGCTACAGCCATTTCTGTTGGGGTCCAATATATGAAACGGAGCAATGTAACATCTAGGTAGCATATGCAGGTATAATAAGCCACTTTAACATGCTTAGCACATATTGGAGACAGATAATACATCAAAAGCACGCACATCTTTGACATGAAAAGGTGTACCTGTGTCTTATTGGCATATCTAAGGCCTTTCTAGTACATTAGATGCACTAGAAACTACCATGATGAACAATTAAAATACCTCAATTGACAGGCCTAACTTTCAATCTAAGAGCATACTTTGTGTTGACTTTCCATGCAAGACTTTTTGTGATCCCTTTTATTGTACTACCAAGATTTGAGAACATGATTAATGATATAAAAACATTTACTTCATGTGTACTTTTAGCAGATTCTGTTGAAAAGTTTTTTGTTCTATTTGTTAATAAAATTTCATAATTACCTTATACATATATGATAAAATACATTAGAGACTGAGGTTTACAGCTTGCTTTAAAAAAAAACAGTCTGATCATATACATATGCACTGGCACTGCTATATCTAACTTCCTGCACCCTAACACAAAATTATGGGTATAAGCCTAATGTCAATGACATAAGAAGGAAACATAAATAAAAAATTTGGGTGTTGAAAGGAAATGGTATCAACTGGTTCAAACTTTTGTCTGGACTACAGCACTGATGCTAATTTCTGTAGCAAGTCCACAATACACAGTGCTTTTTTTTAGATTTTTAGGTTCTACTTCAAACAAACAAAGCAAGGTTCAGATTGTCCTTCTATCATACATGACAATAAAGAATAGTGATCAATCTACCATGGTAGTCAACGCTTAATAATATATAACGATAGTTAGTAAGGTATCATACCTAGATTGAGAATCTAATGTATCAACATCATCAACATCAAATGGACATGAGAAGTCACATACATCCAAGTCCTCTTGGAAAGATATCCTACTAGAGGTTCTTGAAAATCCCACACGCGGTGAGCTACCAGAAGAAAGCAGCCCTGAAAACCGTCCAGAATCCTCTCTGCTCTCCTTGCTAAACTGTACAGCAATAAATAAAAAAAAACGGGATTCAATATGTGGGGCATAACATGCATAAGATTGAAAGTCCATGTTGAGTTCTATAACTACGAACACCAAAGCATCAAATAAGCAAATACATCATACCTTAGGACTTGATGATAGATTATTTATTCCGGAATTCAGTTCCCCGGGCCGTATAGCTTCAACTCGCCTCGAAAATCTGATTCCAGATGGAGATGGTGACTCCGAGAAAGAACGCTCATGTTTCGTACTTCGTGGAGAAAGAGGTGGAAGAAGGTTTCTATTTGGATCCGATAGATTGGGAGATAGGTGCCTAGAACTTCTGTTCAACATTGGATGTGGAATAGCTACAGGAGCAGATTCTGCCCTTAACCGGGATTTACTTGGGCTATAACCGAGGAGGTAATTGGGATTAGATGGAGATGAAGATGGAGAGAATGGAGGTGAAAGCTGGTACTCATCGTAACAGCTGCTTTTTCCATGGCTTGAAGAAAACCTAGGATTTTGAACTCTCTGGCCTTGGATACTCTTCGGTGAGGATGCAAAATCATTAGGCACATAAGACCCATGGTAGGCAGGCGGGGAGACATTGGCCGTCTGATTTTGCATGTAAGTAGCACCAATGTGGATGCCACTCGACCAGCTATGTGGCCTTTGCGTTGGTGAAGGAGGTAATCTTCTGCTCCTCGAGGAAAATGAGGTTTCATTGGCACTCCTGTCTGTAGGGGTAGATGGGAAGAATCTCATAGGATCAGTAGCAGGGCTACCAACATAATCAGTTATTATTAAAGGTGGAAATGAAGGGGAGCTTTCAAAATTAAACTCTGATAGATTTGATCGATAGGTTACAGATATACACAGCCGGCCACTCACAGCCTCAACAGGAACAAAACTATGCTGCTTCATCATCTTCTCTTCCTCTCTAGAGAAGAGATCACTGAAGGAAGAAACCTTGTATATTACATCATAGTTGCAACTCTGACTCGCCAAGCTAAGGTGCTTAAAAATCCTATAAGCCGGCAACAGCCTCATCATTGTATGCACAGAGCGTAGTAGTATAATCAATTTCTTGTACATCTTCTTATACAAGGAAGAGAAATCACCCTTTTGTGTCAAGGTTCCCTTGGGACCTTCATACTGGACTACCCACCTCTCAATTACTGTTTCAACTGGCACCCCCTCCAATAATCCTCCACATAAGTTATCAACCGATTGAGATCCCTCACCCCGATGGATCCCGATTATATCAATCACCATTGGATCCATCAAACTCCTATGCCAAAACCGCAGGTTTTCTAAGGTTGCAGGGCGGTCCCCTAATGATAAGCTGAACCATTTATCACTCTTCTTCGCCCTAGATCCTGATGAGGAGAGAGAACTACCACAATCTTGGGGCTTGAAAGATGGGATCCTTGAGGACAATATGATGTGCAAGGATTTCAAGAGGAAGTGAGACACAATTTGTTCAAGCTTTCCTGATTCCGATGGGGAATTGTGATGAAAATCCATGACCTTCCCAATTTAGAAATTCAGCAAAAATTATTCAAGTGCAACGATCTAGCCCGATTTCCCAAGTAGAAATTCAGCGAGAAATGGAGTGGGTTTCAATCTTGGTGAAGTGCCAAATCAAACAAGGTAAAGCCTCGAAAATTGTTCAAGTGCTGAACTAGGTCTTCCTCCTAGATGCAAATAGCACCCAATACAGTTGGCTAAACAGCAAAATAAACAGAGCAAAGCCCTAATCAAGAAGTTGAAAACCAAGCGAACAAACGGAGCAAAAATCGATAAGTATCAGAAGAACAAAAGTCAGAACGAGATGCCCTAATCATGCATCAATCCCTCTCAAGAGGAGGGAACTATCAGGATCTCCACGAGAAGCAAACATGTGTAGAGAAATCGATCAAATTTGGCGATCTGCAACAACAAAAATAACCTGAAAAATGGGAACAGGAATTGCACCTACTGTTTGAAGGAATTGAAGATTGAAGCGTTAAATGGAAGAGACTTGCTACCGATGGATTCGGAGAGAAAGGAGGGCGTGCAAACTGGAAAGACGTGAGGTGGATGAATTCCTTCGAGATTGCGTAGAAGAGAGAGAGGGGAAGAGGGATTGAAGATAGAGCGTTAACGAGATTGCAAATAGCTACGAGTAAAATTTTACTTTTGAGCCACTGTAACATACGATCGGAGATTATTCGTAGAAGAAAGAGAGAAGATTGATGGATTTTTTTTTTTTTTTTACAATACAAGAAAAACATTAGGCCTCCTACACCAAGTAGGACCACATGGATGATCTTTAAAAAGTTTCTAGCTTTCAAGATCCTTTCGTCACTTATTTTCAAGATTGTCTGCAACCAATGCTCCCAACTTTGAGCGTCACAGTTCACATTCATGCTTTGGAACAAGAGTTCAGGATCAACATTCCTTACTGCTAGAAAGTCTGCTGCTCGATTACTCCCCCTGTAACAATAGAAGACACGCACGTCTTGGAAACAGGCCAAGAGGCGTTTTATGTCACCAATGATCGTCTGAATTTCTCAAGGGCAATTCTATGCCCCCATAATGCTATTAATCACACATAAGTTGTCTCCTTCAACAACTAAGGATTTAGCCCTCCTAAACCCTTCCAAAGCCGCCAGGGCTTCGGCCTGAAGGATGGGCGGGACGGCTATTCTCCGTCGATCCAAGGCAATCACTTTAGCTTCCTCGTCTCTCAGGATATATCCAATAGCGTGGAGGAGTTGGATCTTCGGGAGCCGTCAAAGTTTAGTTTTATCCATCCCCTGCCCGGGTTTTTTTCCAGTTCGGAATTTGTGGCCTTTGCCGTTTGATTGTTTGCTTCTGTTCCATCTGTTCAGCAAGTTTCCATTGAGAGTAAAGAGCCAGAGCCATATCTGAAGGTTTCTCGTCCTTGACTTCTCTATCTGGGTTGAAAAGTAAGTTATTTCGATGCATCCAGATTCCCTACCAAAGAAAGAGTAGAACGATGTTCCCTTTACTACCTTTGGTTGCCTCCATAAGATTCTGACAAAGATCGCCATAATCATGTAGGACAAATTTCATACCAGTCGTCTCCTCAAGGTGTCTAATCATGGTTTTTGCGAACTGACACTCAAAAAAGAGGTGATGAGTTGATTCATCTTGAGTCTCACAGAGGGCACATGTACTTGGCACCCTTGAGTAATGTTCAAACGTTCTGTTGTAGGAAGGCAATCCGCACATGCTTTCCAAACAAAATTCTGTACTTTCGGCGGAGCATTCAGCTTCCAAATCCATTCCATATTTTTATGAGGGAGATTTTTAGCCGTCTCACACAATTGGGCAACCGTTTTGTTGACGGAAAAAAATTGAATAATTGACTTAAGAAAACGCATTACGTGGGAACGGTTAATAGAGAGAGAATTGAGAATGTTCCCCAGCCGTTGATCCGTATCAATCTAATGGTGAGAAATCTAACGCGTGTGGTACGGTTTTCTTTGACACGCGCTTCTCCCCTCATTTGTATTACACGTGCTTTTATATTTCCCTTTAAACTATCAACAATCAAATCAGTTCTTCTTTTTCGTCTCTCTCTGCTTTTTCTTTGTGGCGATTCAACTTCTTCCCCAACGATTTTGCTTCTTCTCTTCGTTCTTCATCTCTCTCTGCTTTCATTCTTCGTCTCTCTAACTTTAGTAGTCCAGGCATCAACCTCATCTTTGATTTCGACATGTCTTCGTCTCAGAGTTCAAGCCAAGGTGAATATCGAGTTCCTGGTTAGGGTTTAAATTTTTTGATTTGTTAATCTGTTTTGAATTTGTTCTCCATCCCTCACTTCTTACATTCGATTAAGAGTTGAAGTAGATGTTCGAAATTAGGTTTTTAGATTATCTCATGTTCTTTTGTCGGATAGAGAAATACGAGCAAAGAGGAGACAAGATCGTCGGTTGCATATTGAACCTGGTATTGATTTTTGTTGTTTTTTTGCATGTGGTGTTGTGTTTGTATAATGTGTTGCATGTCGAATTTTGTTCATGTATTATTTGAACTCATGTCGAACTCATGTCTGTGTATTCCAGATCAAGTGTCTGTGTATTACATAATAAGGTGTTTGTGTATTGTGTTTTTTCAAGTTGTTTATAGTAGATGTATTTTGTGGTTTTGTGTTAAGTGTCTGTGAAGTTCTTTATGAAGTGTCTGTATCTTTTATATCAATTGTCTGTGTATTGCATATAATGTGCTTGTGTATTGTGCTTTTCCAAGTTGTACATAGTAGATCTATGTGTGTTATTCGAATTGATGTCTATGTATTGCAGATTAAGTGTCTGTGTGGTTGCTAAATAAGTGTCTGTGTGTTTTGAATATATGTAGGTATGTTTGTGTTATCAGGTGTAGTGTATGAATGCATGTTTTGTTTTAGATATATGTGTAATTTATACAGTTTATATTTATTTGTGTGTTTTCAGAGACGACAAATGTTAGAGGCAAACGAGCTGAAGTTGTTGTAATCAAATGTCCAACTCAATCCCAAGTTGTTTTCTACAACTGGGTTGTTGGGAATTATGGGTTGAAAGAGTAATTTTTATATTCGTTGTGTTGATTGATCTTATATTTGGATGTTTATTTTTTGATTAAATATGTCCTTTCCTTTTGTTGATTAGGGATTCGCTTTTCAAGATGGGTTATACGAAGCTATTAAGGAATGATATGGCAGTGATGAAGGAGCGTGTGTATATTGATTCGAATGTCATTGATGCTTGGAGTGCTTTCCTGAACGAGAATGGGAAAAATAGGAACCCCTCATCCCTAATGAGTTTTTTCACATCATGCAATCCTTTGGTATGTGACTTCATTTTTTTTCTTTTTTGATTGTGTTTGTTTTTATTGACATTTTTGATATGTAATTATGTCTTTTAATACTTGCAGATTCTCTCTGTTGTTTATGAGTTTGGTGATTTGAAAGAAAGAAGTTTATTTTTCATCGAGTGTTTGGTTATATGTATGAATGCAATATGTCTTTCCAATCATCCATTCAGAGCATTGGTTTATTGTTGTCATTGATGTGGCTAAATTAAAGATTCACATCATTGACAATTCGGAGGCCAATGTTAGTGACAAAGACAAATATGGTGGAATTCCATATCGGCTGGTAAGTTTAAATTTTTTGATGGTAATTTTTATTTCCCAATGTTCATGATTGTGTTGCTTTTTAAACATGTATGTGTGTTGTTTATAAGCATGGTTGTGTGCTCTCTCATGTTATGTTTGTGTAGTATAAAACTACATGTATATGTGTTGTATTTAACATGTATGCGTACTTCTTTACAAGTATTTGTGTCTCTCAAAATATTTTTGTGTTCTAATGTTCATGATTGTGTTGCTTTTTAAAACATGTATGTGTGTTGTTTTTAACCATATGTGTGTACTCTATCATGTTATACCTGTGTGTCTCTTTGCACATGTCCGTGTACTTCTTAACAAGTGTCTAGTGTTATTCATAATGATGTTTGTGTGTTGTTTTTACAAAGAGAAGTGTTTATGGAATTCCCTGTGGCTCAAAATAAATCTATGGTGGCTAGAGCATTCAGAGATCCAATGCAAACTCCTGCTGTAAGAATGTTGATGCCATGGAGGAACAGTAAGAATGTCACAGACTGTGGCGTATATACCATGAGGCACATGGAAGCTTTCAAGGGACCCAATTTGAATGATTGGGATGTGGGGTTAAAGAGAGATGAATCCAGCATACAAATGTTTTGGTTGAGGCAACTATACTGTCATAGTTTGCTCACCAGCGAGTTGAATGAACTGAAGGACAACATCAATAGCTCTTTTGTTGCTATTTTCAATCAAGTACATGAAGACATGAAGAAGGAAGAAGAGCCTCAGATGAAGAGAAAAGGGGATGAAGATTTTAAGAATAATGAAAGTAGACCAAAGAGGTGTAAGTTGAACTGATAATTTTTATGTTGTTGATAAAGTATGGTATGTTTAAACTTGTGTGTGGGGAGTATTTAAACAAACTTTGTGTGGTAGTTTTTGAACAAACTATGTGTGGTAGTCATTACCACTGATTTTTGTATGTGGTAGTGTTAAACCGCATGTGGATAATTTAAACTGTATGTGGTAGTATTTTTTGTCTCTATGGTGAATGTCTATATGTGTTTGAATGACTGTGTTTTAATATTACGTATGAATGTGCATTAAGTACAGCACTGTCTGTGTAACAATTAATAATATTGAACGTGCATCAATTATGATAATGACTGTGCAAAAAAAATTAATTTGAATGTGCATTAAGAATCAATACAAATGTGCATTGACTACATAAGTGACTAAATAACAAGATCAAAATCAAGACCAAATATGAATGTGTATTAATTACTTTAATGACTGTGTATCGACATCAAGTATGAATGTGCTTTGACTATTCCAATGACTAACAAGATCACATTTGAATGTGTATTAAGTACTCCAATGACTGTATGTCAAGATTAGGTATGAATGTGCATTGGAAGCTACAATGATTGTGTTTTAGTACACCAATCACTGTGTAGCCAGATATCATTTTAGTGTGTATTAAGAGGTCATATTCTCATTCACTTGTTGTTTCCGCGAGTATGTCCTCTTGTTGTGTTCGGGTTTGAAGCAAAGATGGCATGTGCTTGTCTCAGTTGAGTACATTTCCATTCCAAGCTCTTTCCCACCTCTAATACGACGTTTCTCTCCCCCTTTGTTTTTTGTCTGTGCTGGTGGATGCACGGTAACTGTACTTGGCCGGTCACCGACAAACCTTTCAAAAGTAGATTCGGATGTTCTTGACGGTAGCATTGCTGCAAACTTTTCCCTTTGCCCTTTCATCTCATTTATTAATTCCTTCATCATATTAACATTTTCATATACGATATTAATGCAACCATGTATTTCTGTAAACACATCTAACAGAAGCACCTTCTTCTCATCATGCACTTTGCTTGCATCATAGATGGAACCATCAATCTCAAATATAGGCTTCCGTATCGTATTCTTTGTCCAACGGAGATTTATGAACCTGCTTGGTAACTTCTTCAATCCAATGTTTTTGAAGACCAAAAACAGACGAGAGTACGGTAATCCAACAGTCAAGAACTTGTTGCAAGAGCAATGTAACTTCTCTATTTGTGCTGAATCTTTGACAATACATACCTTCTTGTTGAGTGAGCACCTAACATGATAATGGTGAACATCACCCTCTTTCCTAAACTCTTATATCACACAGTCATATAAGGCATCAGATATCTCCTCTTGCAACCCGTAGAACACACTGACTGTGTAAATTGACGAGCAATGTTTCTCTAATCTAAAAGTGTTTTCAAAGTTGGGAAGCAAGTGGTTGAATCTAAATCCAACTTCTGCTGACTGTGTCTTTGACTATCTATTGCATTGTTGTACTACATCATAAACTCAACAAGCGTTGCATTCTACCCAATGAAATGCCCGAAAAAACTATTCTGGCTTTCCGACCTTGACGTTATTCGAAGAAGTCCACCCATTGGCCCATCCTAGAAGAATGAAGGGATCCAATAATGACATAACTCAAACAATACGGGAAACCAAGGATTATCGTCTGAACTCGGTTACGATCTAATGCTACGCTTCTTCAAACTCTTGAGTTGTCAGTTCTTTGCTCTAAACAATTGAACCAAACTTCTTCGCGAATTATGCATTGTGCTCTGTTGTAATCTTATGCGGTATCTTGTACATTATATGCCACATGCAAAAGTGATGCACAAATTTGTCAAATACTTGTTCAACAACAATTTTAACCGCCCGGTTCTGAACTGTGAGAAACATACGGTTGATTCCCCATTGCAATTTTGAATTTGTCGAACAACCAAACATAAGATTCAATATCCTCTTTTAGTAATAATGCAGCAGAAAAAGTAATCTATCTCTTGTGGTTATCAACCCTAGTAAAAGGTATAAATACCATATTAAACCTGAAATCAACATTATAAGAATGACTGTGTGATGCTATAACATATGACTGTGTAAACTTTATTGGCATGATTGTGTGCTGCTACAATATATGTCTGTGTATTACGTAGTGTATGAATGTGTATTGAGAATAAGCATGATTGTGTGATGTTAAACAATATGAATGTGTACTGTGGATAAAGCATGAGTGTAATATTATAGTATATGAATGTGTACACATGATAAACATGCATGTGTGATGTTATGTTATGTTTGTGTATCACGCAATATATGACTGTGTACTGATGATAAACATGATCGTGTGTTGTTTTACTATATGAATGTGTATTGCGGATAAGCATGACTGTGTGATGTTATAGTATATGAGTGTGTATTGATGATGAGCATGCATGTGCTATTTTATAATATGTCTGTGTATTACGCAATATATTACTGTGTACTGATGATCAGCATGACTGTGTGATGTTTTACTATATGAATGTGTACTGAGGATAAGCATGACTGTGTAATGTTTTAGCATATGAATGTGTAGTGCGGATAAGCATGCATGTGTGATATTATAGTATACGATTGTGGTGTTTAGTTGAATACAAAAAAATACATGTTCATTTTATAAGTAGCATATGCTATCACAACATCTCCAAATTATGAGAAGCTCTTTTGACCAATAGGATCAAACCAAAATAGACGACATATTTTCTGCTCTTGATCGACTTCATAATCAAATTGAAAGGCTTCACACACCTGTTATTTCTTGTAGAAGTCATCAATAATCAGCATCACAACCAATCATAAAGGCATTCAAATCGCGTTTGAAGTTTTTGAAATCGACAAGCGTTGCACCAATTCTGGAATAAGATCCAGCTAGCTCCTTGTACACCTTGTAAGAAGAACTCAACCCAATATTTGCCCTCATGCAATTTATTACGAAATCCTTTTGAAAGTTGGACACTTACCTATTACTCTTTGCAAAATGCCTAACAACATCATGTAGCGCTGCGTGTGTGTGTGTGACGCTCTTCAAATTTTCTTACAATGTATCCTTCACGCCTTGCATATCGAACATTCAGTCTTGCATCACACCCACACCTGTTGGAGATTGTTCTTCTTGACTTCTTTGTTGATGATTCCTCCACACCAGGATCTGTTGCAACTTTTGGAACGACATTTTTACATCTCGCTCGATTACAAACAAGATACTTCCATATGATGAGGTGAGGATTTTTTTCATCTCTTTTAACTGTGCTCTCCCTTGCAATGAAGTCAGACATTGTAGCATATCTCTTATAAAATTCAACAGCATCAACGATGGTTTGAAATTTTTTTCCTTCGTACGGTTTAAACTCAGGTGCACATCTTGGAATATAATACTTTTTATTTCCAAGAGAAATAGTCATCACAAAATTGTTCTCTCCTTCTTCAATGTATTGAAGCTTATTATCATCACCTAGATAAAAAGAAAAGGCACAGACATACGCAAACGTTATACACAGTCATATTATAGTATAGTACACAATCATCACTATATATGATGCACAACCATAATATAACTCTCAAATGAAACAACACACACATGTGTAATCTACTACACATTCATGCACAAGTCAACACACAGTCATGCTAAAAGTTTATGCACAGTCACCAACTAATGTTATGCACATTCATGTTTTCACACTGAAAATAAAGCACATACTCAAATGTAAGATACTACACAATCATATGCAATTACAAAACACATTCAAGTAACGATTTACAACACAGTCATTCTCAATGTTATATACAGTCTAATTTACTCCTTGTTCCCAACCAAAAACATGAACTGCACTTGTTAAGAAGTTTATAGCACACAATCAAGTATTAATTGGCACACAGTCATATTGAAAGTGAGCTTTAGTTGTAGATCTGATCGGAAGAAAGTGAGACAAAGTGAGAGGAAGTGAGCATGAACTTTTTGCGAGAGGAAGTGAGCATGAACTTTGTTCGAAATAACTTGTAGATCTGATATGATGCTTGTTATTACACTAAATTTTATGTTTGAAATTCAAATTTCAATTGTAAAACGATCTCGATCGAGCTTTCTATGTAACGATTTGGTTCTCGATCTCAAAACAGAAATTGGACTTCATTATGCGAGATCAAAACAACGAATGAAATTGAAAATACACAGTGGTATTCATCATCTGCATCACCTGTTTCATTAGATCGTAGCACAATTTGATTGTTTAATTTCCATGGGTGATCGAGTTAAAGTTTGAATGGATTGCTGCGCACGAAACCCTCGCTCTCGCTCAAAATAGAGAAGAAGCATTTTCATAGGAGAAAGAGCTTATTAAAGTGGCGATTTTAATAAGATCTTGCGAGCTTATATAGGCGCGTTTCACGCACGTTGCACGCGCGCTAGCGCGCCGTTCGATCTACAAGATCCAATGGTTGTTATTTAGTCTTAAGTCTCTCTTAGAGGCCCGTACGCACGTGAACCGCCCTCTTAACTTAGTTGACATCCGGGACTAGACCCTTTAGGCTCAATAGGGCTATGAATCGGGTCAAGCCCTCATCCACCGTCGTGGCTTGAGTGAGCTTGTCTAACTCAATCCTCTATCGGTAGGTGAACCTCTCAAGAGATCCCTAATCAATTCTCATATCAAAGGGTCCTGAAGCAATCAATCCTATTCTTCAAGTGAGGGATGAGGTCTCTCAACACAAATCCCTAACCTAACTTCCTCAAGCAAGCAATTAGACTCGATCATCATCCCACATCAAGTGCAATTCAAGAATTCACCTCAAAATAAAACAAGCAATAATCAAAGAACTTGAAACTCCACAAATTGGAGTCATTACACATGTTTTATGACTCAAAAGATGAAGACACATGCATCAATTCTAGGCCTCACTAGGGGGAATGTGTTTGCTCTCTTGCTATGGGTTTGGGCTTCAAAGTAATCACTCAAATTAATCTATGATCCCTAATCTACCATAAGCTTGAAAGAGATCTAAATCTCCACCGCTAAGGACAATGCAAATGACACTAATCAAGAGGGCTTTTAAGGGTTGTAGTGAGGCTAAGGTGAGAAGAGTTGGGTAAGGAATTTTTTTGGCCATTTGGTGCTAAGCTAAAGAATAAGAGTCATAATTTCACTTCAACACCAAGTAACCAATTCAAGCATTCAAACACTCTCTCAAACCCAAGGATTCACAAATTCAACATTTCACTAACTTGAACTTCACGCTCCCACCTTCACTTTTCTTTCATTTTCAACTTAACCCTTGCACTTTGCTTTTCTTTTCTCAACAAAACTTTGGTGACTTCCAAATACTTTTCACATATCTTCATATCACCAACTTAACTTTCAAGCACTATTTTTCAAGACTTTTTCACTTTTCCCAAACATTTCCCACACTTTTGCATTTCCTTTGAGATACTCTTCCACCAAATGATATTTTCCTCTCAAAACTGCAAGCTCACTTAAAATACACCCCCCATGACTCCTATTCTCTAGAAGGGACAAGCCATTTGGGTTATGGAAACAATTATATGGATTTCTAAAATATAGGCTTTTAGGCTCAAAAATTGGGGTTTCAAGAAAAATTGGCACTAATATAGGGTGGATAGGGGAAATAGTAGGGCTAACAAAAACAATGCATCTATCACTTTAATGTCACAAGCATATGTCATGAATGCGGTCTTGACAAAGATACAATTTCAAGCTCTAGAGTTAGAGATGCATAGAGAAATCACACACACAAAACAAAGAAAGGACAAAGTCCTGGAAAAAGGCTAAAGATGAAATCTCACTAGGTGCTCATTACTAGGGAATTTCAACACTAGTCTACAACCTTAAGAGTCACACATGCTTATCCAAATATAAATCAAGTAAACAAGTCATGATTATGCAAGAAGATAAGGGCTTCATCTATCCAAGCAAAGATATGGAATTTTTAAGTCATGAATTTAACTAAGTTGAAGACAAGAGATTTTCCATTTAAGGGAATTTGATGGCATCCTATTATGCATGAAACTTTTGGCATTTTGACAATTTTTTCAATTTTTTTGGATTTTTAGCATGCAAATGAAATGGCAAGACAAAAGTAAACATGAACGCAGGACAAGCAATGAAACATGAATGCATCTATCTAGCATGAATTAACTAATTCTCTCCCCCAAAGTTAAATGTCACATTGCCCTCAATGTAAAAATTAAAGCAAGAAGGGAGAGAAGAAAGGGCTCACCTTGAACCTATTGTGGAGGAGATGGTGGAGGGAAGTGGGATTCCCACCAAGATGGAGGAGGAATGCCTTGAAGGCGCTTGGAGATATCCGTCATAGTGTTTGCTATGTGCCCACACACCATTAGACAAGAAAAATCCACAAGCACAATAGCAAAACGTTGTCCCGGCAAGGACAACCATAAGCAAGCCTCAAGCAACAAGACAATCAAGCCAATATCAAGCAAGAAACAACGAGCACTTAGCAACAATTACCCATCTTTCCACTTCTAGTTTTTATTCAATTTAACCTACAAACAAAGAAAAACTTGTGTTGCCTCCCAAGGAGCGCTTGTTTAAGGTCAATAGCTTGACCATGATGCATTCTCAAATGCTTAGATCAATCATTGTTAACTCTCTCAATAACCTATCACAAAGCATTCTTTGCTCTCGTGATCTCTATAAAGGACCTCTTGTTATGCGAGGTAGGGCACCCAAAAAAAGGAGAGGAAAATCTGAATCTAGAAAAAGAGAAAGGGAAAGCTTTGAACTTACTAGTGAATTGGAGTTTTCCTCACTAGTGAATTGGAGAAATTTGAACTTACTAGTGAATTGGAGTCTCAATATATGGATCTTCTTGTTTGAGTGTTTTATGTATTTCAATGTGTTGGTGTGCCTGTAATCCTTTTGAATTTAATAGAAGTTTGTTTTGAAGAAATGGAAAGCTACTTAATCAAAAACTATAGATTATTTTCTTAATTATGAGAATCTTCCATCCACTTAAAAGAAAGATTTGAAGTTAGAGACTATGATTTGAGGTAGGAAATGAAATAGATTTGTGCTATGCTTGAGCTAAGGGAGTCTTGGTTAAGGATTAGCAACCCCTAGAAATAAAAAATCTACAGGAACGTAGAAGGTCCAAAGATACTATATTCAGGTAACGGTCAAACCTCTCTAATTTCAATATCTTCTATTACGGAACATGGTGGGTTTGTGATTATAGAAAATAGATTATGCATGATATAGTTAGTATATTATGCTAATAAAGACCATTTTAAGTCATTAAATTTAAAAAGACATTCTAAAAAGAATAGAATTGTACAAGTTCATAAAGTAGTGGGCAGATCTTGTAATTTAGCAGAAATCAAGGGCCAAAATAACAAAGCAAAAAATCAATAGCGGGGCACCTCGTAAAGAAAATTGGGCGCATCGAATTGCATGTTAAATTCAGAGATGATTTCGATTTTTCTTGGGACTAAAGTTAAAAATCATGAAATTGAATGAGATCTCATATCTAAAGTAAGTGATTAAGTATGGAAAATTCGGTAAAATTGAATTAAAACTCGAAAATCTGTTAAAAAAACACATGATTCTCCCCAATCTCACACCTGTTCGTATGAGTTTTGTTAAAATTAAACATGCTGAAATATAATTTATGAGGTGTAGCCATATCCTTAACATCGTCCAATAACAACTAGTGTCACAATCATAAGGTTCTTAAGAATGTATGAGAACCTGAATTAATTTAAAACCATAACTACTTAAGTCATCAACAATAAAGTTGGTTTGTGTAATAAATTAAGGCCCTTCTTTGTATCCAACAACGGAAAAGTAAGAGAAATGGAAACGAATCTAGTCCAATTAGCATCACCGTAAGCCCCTTGAGGTACCCTAATCCAACAATGGGGTAACGAAATAGTGTAATCATTCATTTCCTCTCTTCTCTAGACACACAAATATTAAAGTCTCAAATTAGGATAAATTTTCTTGTCATCATATGTACATTGACAACAAAATGGTTATTATGACGTCTCTATTCCTCTTTCAAGCATAATTGAACATATTATATATATACATTACTCTTTCCAAAGGTTGATCACTTCATCAATTGAGTATTAATAACGCTTTCTTAAATGGTGACTTGCAGGAATTGTATACATGATAAACCTGTAGGAATCATTATTGAATTTATCCAAAATATGTATGCAAGCTTTAGAAGGTGCTTTATTGTTTCAAACAAGCCCTCGGGCATGGTTCAATAAGTTGAAATAGGTTGTTATCCAACCTGTTTTTATATCACTCTAATGCATCCCTATTTGTCAAGTATGACTCTCCCTCCGTTATTTATCTTCTCATGACAACATTATAATCACGAGATTTGAACATTCGCCTCATCAAGCTCTTCATTGATAAGTTGAGTCATGCATTCTCTCCTAAAGACCTTGACCAAATGACTTACTTTCTTGGCATAGAGGTGACATATGTATGTTGGTTATGTAACACTTTAATAGTCCATAAGGAAGTAAAGTTCTCCCTATGTCAATAAGGGATCTTCCTTTTCTAGATTAGATTAAAAACAAAGAACTCAAAACATAAGCGTGCAAGGGTGAGAGCAATACTGGTATGGGTGATTTTCTGCAAAATTCTCGACTTGGTGATGGCTTGCATTTAGTGCATGCCTAGGTTGAATTTTCAGATCATGTTTGATTGTGTTTTGCATTGAATATCTCTTGTTTAGGCTAGTCCCTTAGCGTTTTTAGTTTAGTCGTATTGTTCGGAAACTACGCCTTGCTTGTGTGCTTTTCAGGTCAAAGTTAAGGAGAATTTGGTGATGAGGATCAAGATAAGTTCAAGTGCATGGATCATGGAGCTAAGGAGAAGCTTCAAAGAAGGACCCAAGAAGGAACCACAAGAAAGAAGCCAAGAGCCAAGTCAAATGAACCAAGAGAAGAAACCTCGGGACACGTCTAGCCACCTACCCGGCCGGGTGCTAGGCCGGGTAGTAGTCCGGGTCGCCTCCCATGCCCAAGACGTAGCCACTCTTCACTGCCAGTGGATTACCCGGTCGGGTACTTGCCCGGGTACCCGCCCGGATATAGTCTCCCGCTTCAACGTGCTTCCCTGTGTGCATCCCGAGGAGTACCCGGTCGGGTAGTGGCCCGGGTAGTCCGGCGGCGTAACTCTTTCTTTATGGGGGAACTATACATACCCTTAGTTGTTCTTGAGAAGAGAGCTTTCACCCTTTTGGCAACCTTTCTCTTTCCCAAAAATACTCTTTACTTGTTGAGAAAACTTGAAGAAAGTGATTGTGGATCTTTCCTCTTTTATCTATTGATGAACTTTGGTATGATTCTACTCTTGTTTTCTCCATGTCCTTTGATTTCCATATCTAGATAGAATCCCTAAATCCTAGGGTTTTGGGGAAAATCAATGATTTTGAGGTAGAGACTAATTGCTTGCATGATTAGAGATTATGATTAGGTTTGATTCAATCCTAGAAACTTAAAACCAAGTTTGATTGTGAATTTGAGACCTATTGACTGAAAAGTGATGATGTTGGTAGGGATTTAGGTGAGGGATTGAGGTTGAAAGACCCTTTCTCCCACTAGATAACTAGGATTAATTGAGCTTGAGAGTTCCATAAGATGAAAATTGATTTGGATTCCTCTCAAGAGTAGCAATTGCCAATAGAGATTTGAGGTTGGATTGATCACTCAAGCCATGAAAGTGGATGGAGGTTCAAATAAACCCCAAACTCTATAGAGCCCAAAGGGCCTAGTCACGGGTTTACATGCCACGAAAGTGGATGCTAGATCGTATTCTATCTACATTTGCTTAGTCCCACAAGGATTAGACATTGACATTAGGTAATTGCCCCAAACCGAAACCTAATTGAATTTCATGCATGCTACTAAAATCTACCAAGAGATCATTGTGTAGGAACCCTTGCCCTAGGATTGCTTCCTTTCATTGAAATTTCTTCATCATTTACTTGTTCTTTCTAGTTGTTAGTTGCTAGTTTCAATTCCATTCATCACTTCATATTTCCCTTTTTGACCTATCTTCAAGTTGATTGGTACAATCCTTATTGCATTAGTCCCCGAGTTCGACACCTTGGTACTACAACCGATACCGTGTACTTGCGGTGTAAGATTTTGCCCTATCACTTGGTATGGGACTATGGGATACAACTTATAAGGTTATGGGCCTTAAAAGTTTAATCCTCCTTCCTTTGATAATTTAACCATGCCTGATGAACCATTTGGGAATCCTAAACATATGGATGAGAATACTTTAACATCCACCATAACTCGTCATGAGCTTAATATTGCTTCAAGTAATCTTAACACATGCATCATTCCATGTAATCTCATTGGTATATCATCAAATGTGTCTTAAGGTACATTATAGAAGTTGTTGATTATGGTTTGATTTCAATCTCTATTCATTATGTCGTCGATTCATTTATTCTGACTTGGGTTGGGTCGTTGATCCTCATGCTCTTAGGTCCCATTATGGATTTTTTTTGGTTATAGTGAAATTTTTATAATTTGGTCCAGCCGAAAGTAAAAGGCCTTTGCTCGATCAACTACTAAAGCCAAAAATCGGTATCTTTCCTTTGCCATGGTCGAACTCATTTACTTCTTCAAAAAATTCACCATCCTTTTTGTGGTGCTCATGTGTTCCTACTTAACAACCTTTTCGTGAGTCCTGCTAACAATTTGGCTATTACAAATAAATTCAAGCACATTCATCTTAATTTTCACTATACTGTATTTGGGAAAACGTATATTCTAAGAAGCTCATTGTTCACCACATTATTTTCACCGATCAATTTGTTGACATTCTATCTGACGGACAGGTTTAGCACCCTAATTATATGTAGGATTTTCTCTTTTTACTTTTTACACAACTTATTTCATCTTTTTTTTTAAAACTTTTTACACAACCTATTTCATCTTCTTTTCGCTTATGGTCATGTTCACTCTTTTTCATTGAACTAAATTCCCTCTTCTCTCACCAAATTTGAACCTTCATAAATGAATGGATTTAATTAGAAGACAAAAATTTAACATTCATCAAATCTCCTCTTATTAACTCAAATCTGTCAATCCTTATATTAGGCTCACAATTGTAGTAATAAGTGCAGCGACTTGAGCAAGAAAGCGTCTTAATCTCTCAAACATTTCATAGCTTATAAATGCTTACAGATGTTCTCCATAATTGACAATTGCACACTCCACAATTTCTTGTTAAGATTCAAATACTGGTTTTTTAACTACTATACCTCTAGGCACAAAATATCATAACTTTTTGTTTTTCTTTGTTATGGAATGATTTAAAGTAAATATACCCCAAAATCAAACTTGTAATTAACCAAATCTAAATTATAACTAATCAATCAATATTCAATTATGGTAATTAATTGTCATGTTGTACAATAGGCTAAAACATCAAATATATTCTTCAACCAAAAAAAACATCAAATATATCCAAACAAAGGGAGTATTGATTAAGAATATTAATTGAAGTATTTTTATGGTGTAGGTTTAGTATCCCCTTGGTTATGAATTTGGTAATTTAACTATTAATAATTTTTTCTACCAATTTTTTTTTCCCAAAATGAAAATTTTATATATTAGATTGTGAAGATATATAACACCACTATAAAATATAAGTTATTTTTAATTTAGTTGGAAATATCTTGAATTTTACCAATTAATGGTTAGTACTTAGAAGGGAAGAATAGGGTTGGTCATGGTTCGGTTTATGGGTGGGTGGAGCTCTTCCACCACCCTACCTGTCAATAAAAATGATCCACCCGCCTCACCCATCACCCGCAAAGCCTTGCACTCATACCCGCCTCACCCATCACCCGCGGGTGGGGCGGGTGAACCACCACCCACGATTTACTATGAACTATAATTATAATACATCACAAATAATTACTTTACAATATAATTATTGAAAACTCGATTGAATCATAAAGTTAAAAAAGCTAATTAGTTTTAAAATTCAAATACATTAATGATAAAGGAAATATTTCCAAACATAAGCTAACCAAACTCAATACATTGCATTATTTAAAAGATAGAAATCGGAAATCTTACTTCAAGCAATAAAATAAGAATATATTATTGGTATATTGGTGGATGAAATGGGTGGTAAATGGTTGTTGGGTGATGAGTCGGTTGATGGGCCGGGTGAAATGGTTGCTAAATATAACCCATATCCGACTTGTAAATCATTTCACCCATCAACAGCCTCATCCATCAACCGTCTTTTCATGGATTTTTACACATATAAATGGGTGGGTTAAGCGGATGAGGCGGTCACCCGCGGATAATGTCCAGTCCTAGGGAAGAAGTTAAAATATCTATTCTTTAGATAATTACATTTAAAGATAAGTACAAAATATAAATTATTTGAAAAAATCATATAAATAAAAAAATGAATTAATTAAAAAAAATTGAAACATTATAATGAATAGGTGGTTAGAATATATCTTATGATTAGAAAAGATAATGATAATTAAATACATGAATTATGTTTTATTAGGGTTGAATAGTTGAATAATAGGTAACATTACATCACTCGCCATGTATAAAAAGTGAACCACGACTCGACACGTACGCGAAATAAATCACATGACGACATGTAGGCTCCTTCTAAAATATATATATATAGAGAGAAAATATCAACTTGACAACCCAAATTGGGTAAACCTTTTTTAGTGTAATATCCTAGAGTTCAGTTTTATCATGTCGGAACGAAAACAAAAAGAATATATATTAATCAAAAATCAAAATCTTAGACACAAACTAGACAAATTAAACCATCAAGATTTAAAAGAGAGGGGAACGCTTGTGCTTTGATGGTACAACACAACGTGTGAATCCCCATTATTTGCAACAACAATGTTATGGGAGTGATGACCACAACAATATTGGATCAAACACCATCAAAGGTTGGAGATCTAATGTAACATCCAGTCTTTCTGACAAGGCGTTACTCGGTAGTAGGCCTCACGAGGCACTACCAAGCGAGTTTGACAACTGAACAATAGGATCTTATAACGCGGGCACGGCGAGAAAACAGGAAAACATCCAACTCGTTTAATTAAAGAAATAAGACTTATAGTCTCCAAACCAAAATGTTGTGAACCAACCCTCAAAACAACACCAGAACAAATTTTAACAACGTCTCGACTAACAACAACTCAAAACCCAAAAGTCAAACAAACTCATACTCACTTATCAATATCAGAAACACCACAATAAGAGCTAGTAAACAAAACAACACCCCAAATCACTAACTATTGTTACACGCGCTACCGCCCTGTACCACCATTTCACCGAGGCTCGATCACGGGGTCCTGATTACCTGGAATGAAAAATAGTTTCCCCGAAGGGTCAATCCTACTCTATCAAGTCAGAATCAACATGGAAGCTACAAGACGTTTCAAAACTTTTTTTCTAAGGTCAGCAACCAAGTCCGCAAACACACACATATCTCTAGTCCAGTCCTAAATCCAGTTAGTCACAATCAATTCCAAAGTCCATATCTAGACAATTAAACTATTATACACAATCACTTAATAGCCTATCCAAAACACATTTATCAATTTAATACACACACAATCGTACACTTTACTTTAGTCAACTTCATATAAGACATGTAATCAGAAACTCTACCTATGATATGCGAAACTGCATCAACATCGCATACCTATAGCTACCTAGGCTATGCAAACCTGCATCAACATTGCATGCGACAACGGCGTATCAATCCCACGCCGGACTCAGAGACGGGCCATCTCGTAACCAACCATTCTCAATCCAACCGTCCATCTCATCACAAACCATCCATCTCAACACAAACCATCCATCCATCGCAACTCACTTTCACATTAAGCCTCCACTGGAGCGCTGCCCAACACAGAGAAAACCGACAACACACTATGTATATATGTATATATATATATACACCTATCCACTTTCAAAACCAACTTTCAAAACAGTTTACACATAGTACACATATCCAAAACATTTACAAAGATCGTTTGGGACTAGTTCCCAAAACCAATCTCATAACAACCACGCAACTCTAACATGCTAGAACAGAATTGAGCAAGTCGAAAATCGACTTACCTGGATTATGAAGAACCGCTAACTTTAACCCGACAATTCAACGAGAACTACTACAAGATCCTGGATATTTTAATAACGAAATTTAGGACTTAAACATTGAAAGAACTAACTCACACATTATGTTAATTATGAATCGACCTCGGAAACTAACCCGAATCGAGCCCGTAACCAGTCCTAATTAATTCCCACTCTTTGGCTCGGTCAACCTTGACCAACATCAATGTCCTCTCTAATTGACTTTAACCAAATTCCAAAATTCCAGATCCGAGCAACTACAGCTCACACCCAATTCCTTTCTTTCTAATCTATGCTCACGGCGGGCCCTCACCAACCCATCTTCTACTTTCCATTACGCTCGACCACCTTCCATGGCTTCTAAAGCCTTCGAACTTCCGCCGGCCCTCGACCGAACCGAGACGCCCGAACCCTGGCCCAATCCCGACAGCGAGCCGGCCCTGTCGACGACCTCGCCCGTTCACCTTCTCCACTCGCTCGCTCGACTTGTCATGGCGACCAACCCCGGCTAACCACCCGTCAAGAACCGGCGCTCCCGACTCCCTTCTCACGCTCGCTCACCCTCGCTCGACTCGCCACACCGGCCTCCTCTGCTCGGCTCGACCGTCCACGCCTCTGCTCAGGTCTCTACTCCAGACCGCAACCCGACGCCGGCGACTCCAACAACCCCCGACGTCAGACTCTCCCTCCGCTCACGCCCGACCTCAACCACACCAGCCCGACGGCCCTCGGTTCCGGCCGAACAATTTCGACCCATCAACTATCGACCCCAACTCGACCCTCTGATGTCCTCGTCGATCTCCCGGCCGAACCCGATCCCGCTCTTCCTCCTTCTGCTCACTCGGAAATAGACGAAAGTTGATCTCAACTTAATACCCATCACTTATATCTATACACGCTCAGAGATATGGATGAATGCTTTTGACCGACTTCCCTTTTTGCAAACATATCTATACTTGCATACACCCATACGAAGCAACCCAAAGTCGGCACAACTCTTTGGATAAATCCCATTTTCCATCCTCAAATTGTTTTTATTACAAATCTTGCCCAAAACTTTAATTAATTAATTAATTTTATCGTCAAAATCTTCCCACTTGACTAGGTAGAATGACTCCGACTCACTTACTGGTCCATAAACGGGACCGGATGGAACCGA
The DNA here is from genome assembly GCA_963924305.1 of Polygonum maritimum. NCBI lineage: Eukaryota > Viridiplantae > Streptophyta > Magnoliopsida > Caryophyllales > Polygonaceae > Polygonum > Polygonum maritimum. The sequence goes on from OZ002728.1 coordinate 17,058,740, forward strand.
AAATTACATCTAAGTTGGCTATAACACAATAGTTCGTCCATCCTGCGAAAGTTCGTCCTAATAGTCTCTATCGTTGAACCCTCTGATCCCTGCAGCTCCTCGTGGACTATATCATGTAGTCTCTCACTACAACGAATAACCATTTATACATAATGATACCAAAGACACAATGACCATTGATCAAATGACTTTTCTTAAATTACGCTAACTATGCAAATGTGAGAGAACTTGTGACACCTTGGGCTAAAATTAAGGGAAATTTTAAAAATTTTATTCGCCTAAAAATGAAATAAGGTATTAAGATTTATCCTGTATTTAGAGTCAGGTAATTTAGTGGAACTAAAATATTATATATTTACAAAGATTATATATTCGGTAAAATATTAGATATGTATGTATTATTTCTTTACTATTTAATAAAAAATGTATTTCTCTTTTGACCTCAATATCATTACCGATTATTTGGAACGGAGGCGAAAACATTTCCATATATAATAATAACATATAGGAGGGCGCTCAGAAGAACTAGAAATAGAGGAAGATTAGGGAGCCCTTCTTACTACCGTTAGATTGGAATAAATCAAGGGTGGGATATTGAGGAGCACAATAGAGTTGTACGCAGGTTCTATAGGATCGAAAATCAATTATGGTAAGTGCCGAAATTCGGAGGATTAGCGGGATAATTGGGAAAAAAAAATAATGCTAAAATCAAAACTCACCATAATCGGTTACAATATCGGAAAGATTATGAAGATTATCTTGCTCTTTCACCGGTGAAAAATCTGCAACCACAACCAAAAATGCACAAAATATAATTCCAATCAACAAGTCCATTCTGCATCTCCAAACTCCCTATCATCTCATAATCAAATTTGCATTGCACTTTCATTCCCCTTGTCATCTCCGATTCCACCTTCTGCACAATCATGGATAGAGGTATGATTCGAAACTTTATTGAATTGTACAATGCTCATTTCAAACGAGTGAACGATTAGTTGGATTGCAAAGTATGATTATGAACTTTCATTCGTGCTGAATTTCGACAAAATCTAAACCAACAACATCTACTGCCATTCTTTGTCTCGATCTTTTGGTAACAGGCCTTATGATTATACTTCAAACATATTAAATCGATTTGATGTCCAAATTGGATTAATTAGTTCATGTTCAGACTTATGCTAATATTGATAAGTAATTATTACACAGCTCAAAGACCATCTATTTTTGTGTATTCTAAATTGTTGTAAAAACGTCCTCAATAACAATTGCAATCTATGTTACCTCATTATGGAATGTCTACCACATGGTTATGCAAAATCTATAATATGACTATTAACTTGGTTATGCAGTCTATGTTATATCATTTTACAATGTCTACCCCATGCTTATGCATATTTGCTTTGTTATGCTTTTTTCGCAATGCCAACCACATGGTTATGCGATACATATAATTTGAATATAACAGATCAATGTATAAGTTATGTATACACTGATATTTACTTATGCAATACTAATTACTTGAATTTCAGTTGGTACGCGGAAATGGAGTGATTATGTCTTCGATGACGATCCCGATCTTATTTCGAGTGAGACTGAAGATATGGAAGGTGACACTAGTGACGCTACCTATGATGATGAAGGCATCGACAATGAGGAATCTGTTGAAATGATATATGGAAGCGATTGCATAATTGACCCAATAGACAAGCATAATAAGATGTGGGTTCCAAGGTGCCCGGAAAAGATGAAACCAACTTTGAAAATGATGTTCGATTCCCTGGATGATGGAGAAGCCTTCTATCGAGCATTTGGGAAGCATTGCGGGTTTGATACGAAGAGGAGTACTTTAAACACCTTCCCCCGTTCAAAGGTAGTGGCATCACGTTACCTTAGATGCACAGGCATGGGTACAAAAATGTCGGGAATAGCAAAGGCATAAGGAAGACAACCGCCAATAGGGTTGGGTACGGTGCATTTTGAGGATCAAATATGCTGGAAATAATAGATATGTGGTTTCAAAGTCTTGCGATGCTCGCACTCATGATCTCATGCCTCACAATGCTAGGCACTTGCTCAAAGTCAACAGGAGCATGCATATTGGTCATAAAAAGTTCATGTTAAGCTGTGCAGAAGCTAATTTAGGACCTCATGGTTCTCACAATTTATTCAAGCAAATACTCGGAGGACTATGCAACATCGGGATTATCACTAGAGATTTCAGGAACTATAAAAGGGACTTGATGGCTAACATAGCTGATGCAGATGCTCAAATGGTCATAGATATGCTAAGGAAGAAAAAGGAAATATGCAGCGAGTTCTTCTTTGAGTATGCGGTGAATGATTCCGGTGAGCTCACGAGAATATTCTGGTGTGACCCAATTGCACGACGTAAATATTCTGCTTTCGGGCAAGTTGTGTCATTCGATGCAACATACGGAACTAGCAGGTAAGAATACATTTTTTTCAAGAGCATGAACTTTTTCAACTTGACGTGTATACTAATTATAAGCAACGATAATATTGTTTTTCACATGCAGCACCTGTTTTGCAGTTAATAAGACAGACTTATTCACTATCCAATGAATGTTTATGATACAGGTATTGCATGGTTTTCGCACCATTCACCGGTTTAGACAATCACAGGAAATCGGTGACCTTTGGGTGTGGATTGTTAGTAAAAGAAGATATTGAGTCGTACACATGGTTATTCCAACAATTCAAGAAAGCTATGGCCTTGGATCCAATTGTTTTTGTAACTGATCAAGATTGTGCAATGAAGGTTGTTGTTGAGAGTGTATTTGAGAATACTCGACACAGGTTATGCATGTGGCACATAATGGATAAAGTATCGACCAAAGTGAGAGCACCAAAGATGAATGAACCGCGATTCAAAAAGACTATGGGTCAACTCGTATGGAGAGATCAGCTGACAACCATAGAGTTTGAGGACGGGTGGTCTGAATTTACATCAAAGTACAATCTGGTTGATAAGCCTTGGCTAAAGGACATGTTCAATCTTCGTTCATTCTGGATCCCATCATTCTTTAGAGATGTTGTGCTAGGTGGACTTATTATGTAAGGCCCGAGGCCCTGGAAGGGCTATCCCATGCCAACCCGAGAGACTTCCCAAGAGGTCACCCATCTTGAGACTACTCTCGTCCTAGCACGCTTAACTTCGTAGTTCTTTTGACCTCTCGAACCATGAAAAGGAAGAGCTCTTGTTGGCATGAGGAGGACCTCAATCCCTTATAAATTCTCGGGTTGCTACAATCGTCCCCACTTAAGCACTTGACGACCTCGTCAAGGCCCGAGGACCGCCCCCTAGGTTGAGTGACCGCCCTCCGGCCAAGCCAACTCGTAACCTAGTTTCGGCTTTGATACCATTTGTAAGGCCCGAGGCCCTGGAAGGGCTATCCCATGCCAACCCGAGAGACTTCCCAGGAGGTCACCCATCTTGAGACTACTCTTGTCCTAGCACGCTTAACTTCATAGTTCTTTTGACATCTCGAACCCGGAAAAGGAAGAGCTCTTGTTCCGCAAAACTGGCAGATTGCCTTCTATGTGAAATAGCATTGGAAGCATTTTGATCCAACTTGTCCTTTGGTTGATGTTTTGGGACATTCTGCTTTTCAGACGGCTCTTTCATCTTCTTTTGCTGATGAACTTCTTTTTCCTTGGCCTTCACTACAACCTTTTTAAGACTCCTTGGAGGATTTTGGAAGTCATCATCATCATCGTCACATTCCTCGTCCCTTGATTTCAGCTTTTTCCCTACACAAAAACAATCAAAATACTTAACATTCACCAAAACATGCTAAACCTGTATACATAATAAGTTAGACAGAAACTAACCCTTATCAACCACCATAGGTTTTGATTTTTTAACAGCCTTGATTTGAACATCCTCATCGGTGGCCTCTGAATCATCGTCATTGCCCTTCTTCTTTTGAGCATGTTTTGGCAACTTAGGGCTCATCAATCCCTTATTTCACTGTTTAGAAACCTTCTTCCTAATCCTCCGGTTTTCATCAGAATTTACATCCTCAACTTCATCATCATCTGCATCTGCGTTTTATTTAACAAAATCTCAGTATTTGAACAATTAAATTATACAAAGAATACAATAACATTAGGTTAATAAAACATTACAATTGAAAGACACCTTACCCATCGTTATATTAGTGGATTTTGTGTTCTGTTTTGACTTAATTCGACCCTTCACAACCTCCTGATCGGAAGACTCCGCGTATTCAGACTCTGAAGACGCTTCATTGCTGCTGACATATAGTTTCCTTGATTGATGTTTCAATTTCTGTTCAATCTGGTGCTTCTTCTCGTACGCTTTCAACTTCTTCATCTTCAACAGCCTCCGGTTTAGCTCAGCTTCATCATACTCATCACTCTCATCATCATCATCAGAATATACCATTTTAGCTGAAAACATGACAAGAATGTTATTAAACACAAAGTTAGTCATGACATTTAAAATTAAACTAAATAAAATTTGGTATGTTATTAAACAGAAAGTTACCTTTTCCAGTGGATCGGGAAATCCTGCCCCTTTGCACTTTACCCACTTGATGGATAAAATCTTCGTTAGAAGGGTTTGTTCTATCAGACGAAGAAGCGTTTTCCGAGTCCAAGTCGAATAGTCCTCCGGCTCCTCTTCCATTCTTTTATTCTTATGCTTTATCCTATCAGTCCCAAGCTTGGGACGTTTAGGCAGTTTCTCATCACCTAATACAATCACAAAACAATATTTTAACATCAATATGATATACATATACAACATCAACAAAATTCAGATATTGCAATATATGGTTCTCAGAAATCGCCTAAATGTACCTAAATCATATATGATTCTCATAATTGACATGGTTGCATAATTAAAATGGAATAGTTGCATAATAAGACTGTTTCCAAATACATCATAGAACATATAGTTCTCAAAATTCCTCTAAAGATAACTAAGATGTATCATAAGACTCAATTGAGCTTAGAATTATTGAATTGATTTATCATAACCCCAAATCCATACCTTTGACAGTAGGGCGTTTGCCCTTGTTTTTCTTAGGTACAAATCCCATAAGCTCAAAATCTGTCACCAATTGTGAACAAAAATAAGTCAAAACAAGAGGGATTAAGAACATCACCACCAAACAACTACTATGAAACATAAAACATCTTCAACCACAAAACAATTTTGGGAACCAGATTCAAAAACAGCCATATTAGATATCAATTGTAAAGATACAAGCACATATCAAGAACACGAAGCTACTTAATCAGTACAGTCACTAGGGAATTCATAGAAATTTGTCATGCACATTACTAAAATTGAGAAAACCCAACACAAAAACAAGAGAAATCGAGAAAAAATCACTCCAGTAAATTGAACCCTAAACCCTAGAAATTAAATTCGAACTTCATCTTCAAAACAAAAATTTTTCAATGCATAAAGATTACAACTATGTAACTCGGTTCGTCACTAACCTTGTTCAAAGCCGTCCAAACACGATTTCTCCGTCGGCAATTCCAACCACAACCAAAGCTTCTGCTCGAACCGGGGAGGGCAACAGCGACGAGACAATTTAGTGCTAAAGAGAACCCAAAATTGATTATTGAACTCGATTACAATGAGGGAAGTCGAAGCCCGAAGATGAGGAAGGTCTCGCCCTAAATCGCCGAACGGTGGTTTGCGAAATCGCCCACCCTATTCTCTCGAGAATGAAAAGATGTGAAAGGATTGATTTTGAGAAAATAAAAGAAAAAGGAAGGTAGAAAAGATATGAAAATTGGAGCGAGATTTGGGAGAAGTTACAACAAAAAAGGAAAAAAATAAAATCTTACGAAATTCAAAAGTGATCTACTACACCTTACCGTACCCCCTAGCCAATTTACAAAATAATCCGTCCGTCCATCTATCGTGATCGAATGGTGGATATATAGACTCTTAGTACACACTATAACTCACTAGGTACTCTAGAGCATTATTCATAACATATATACGTGTAGAAATATATATACTCAACTAGAGATATGTTCCACTGGAAGTCGGCTTTTTAATCTTAAGCATTAAGCCTTCGTACTACAACTCCAATTGGATCAACAAGGTTCTCCTTCGTTCGAAATTGGTGGCCGCCTGATTGTTCCTTCCTTCGCTTTAGTAAGCCGTCGAACTCGTCACGTAAGTCGTTGGTAGGTTAGCTTGCTCCCTTTACTTTGATTTCCGGTCTGTACGCCTATCCTGACGTCGGTGAGGCTCGAGCATCGGGGGCGGGTCAGGTCAGAGTCCGTTTGTTGGGCGTCGGGGTGGGGTTTCTGAGGCGGCCGTAGTCCGGCAAGGTCGAGAGTGAGGCAGGGTGGGGTGCGTCGGGAAGGGGGAGTGGGTGAGGCCCAAGCGCCAGGTCAAGCGACATGAGTCGTTAGGTTGGTGGCGGGCGAGATCTCGGCCGCCAAATCTGTAGCGTGGTGGTCGGCGAGGAGGGGACCGGGTGGAGCGGCTCCGATTTGGGAGGGAGAGAGAGAGAGAGAGAGAGAGAGAGAGAGAGAGAGAGAGAGAGAGAGAGAGAGAGAGAGAGAGAGAGAGAGAGAGAGAGAGAGAGAGAGAGAGAGAGAGAGAGAGAGAGGTCGGGGTGATCGGAGGTGGGCAACGGTGGGCCTGCCGTCAAGTGTTGCCGGTGACTGCGGGGTGGGTTGCGTCGTTGAGTTGGAGGGGTCGGGGCTCAGTTTTGTTCAGCATGCAGTTCGTGAGTATAGTCCTTTGTAAAAGTGTAATTAGTTTATATTACTTAGTAATATATAAGCTAATTTTAATACAAGTTTAGAGAAAGATATTTGTATTGAATACAAGTATAAAATTGATGACTTGCATTTAGTGCATGCATGGATTGCATCTTAGATCATGTTTAGTTGCGTTTTGGTTTGCTTTTCTCTAGTTTAGGATAGCTTTTGATTTAGTAGCTTTGTTCAGAATCTACGCCTTGTTTGTGCGTTTTTCAGGATAAATTGGAAGAGAATTGGATCATGAAGATCAAGATGAGGATCAAGGAGAGAGCCATGAAGTCCAAGAGCTCGAAGATGGAGTCAAGGTGAAGCCGGAAGAGACGCAAAAGAAGCAAACTAAAAGCCGAGCCAAGAAATCAAGACGACGAAGCAAGAAGGAAAGAGCCCGGCATATCCAGGCCCTGACCCGGGCTGTGACCCGGCCGGGTCGTGGCCAGGGTCGTGTGACCCGGGTGGGTCGTGGCCCGGGTCAGCCCTGTTTTCCCCGTACTTGTCCCGTCCAGTGTTCTAAAAAACGTTACGCGGAAACTGGGCGGTGGGATAGGGCCTAGCGCCTAGGCGGCTAGGCGGGGGCCTAGGTGGAGCCTAGGCGGATTTGTAAGTTATTGGAAATATAAGATTATTATTCTTATTTGGTAAGAATATAGCAAAAAAAGAACAATCTCATCTTAATATTTATGTATAAATTGGCACCTAGAGCCCTATCTAGCCTCAACATAGACCCGCCCAGCCCGCCTAGACCGCCTAACCAACTAGCCCAGCCGCCTAGGGGCCCATCTAGACCGCCTAACCAACTATCCCAACCGCCTAGGCACCTGCCTAGACCGCCTAGGCGTCTGCCTAGACCACCTAGGTGCTCGCTTAGCCCACTTAGCCGCCCAGCCAACCGCCTAGGACCTAATCGGGACAATGGGGCACCGCCTAGTGCCTAGGCGGGGCCTAGGCGGGCGCCTAGACCGATTTTTAGAACACTGGTCCCGTCTTGAAATCCAGTGCCCGACCCGGCCGGGTCACGGGCCGGGTAGTAGACCGGGTCACGCTATGGCGCCCCCTCTTTGCCTTTTCTAGGTCTTTTCCTTTTAGGGGTGATATAAACACCTCTTCTTCCTCTTGGAAAACAACTTTTTCCCCCATTTGGGGAACCTTTGTCTTTCCATTAAAAGTGCTCTTTGTTTTGTGAAGAATTGGAGAAGATGATTGAGATTCTTGCCTTTTCTATCTATGGATTGAAGTTTGGTATGGATTTCCTCTTTTCTTCTTCTCTATTTCCTTTTTTTTCCATATTTATGTTGAGGTAGATTCCCAAATCCTAGGGTTTGGGGAAAAACCCAATGAGTTCTAGGTAGAATTTAAATTGCTTGCATGAATTGAGATTAGATTGTGGTTTGTTTCAATCCTATGTGTTTAATGCCAAATTTGATTATGAATTTGAGTCTTGTTGATGATTGAGACCGAGAGGTGATATTGTTGATAGGTGTGGGATTTGTGTTGAGAGACCCTCTCCCCATTTGAAAACTAGGATTGATTGTTTAAGAATTCCTTGAAATGAGAATTGATTGAAATCCTCTTGAGAGGAACTATTACCGATAGAAGCTTTGAGTTGGATTGATCACTCAAGCCACGACAGTGGATGGGGGTTTGAACGAACCTTAAGCCTTATAGCGCCCAAAGGGCCTAGTCCCGGGTTTTCAAGCCACGAGAGTGGATGATATACAATATTCTAGGCACATTTGTTTGGTCCCAAAAGGATTAGACAAAGAGATTAGGTAATTGCCTCCAAGCCAAAGTTTTATCAAAGTCATGCATGCTTTCATTGTTTGCTTAGGTTCATTGTGGTTAGTACCGTAACTCTAGGATTATCTTTCCTCATTGTCTTTGCATCTTTTGCTTTGTTCTATTTCTAGTTGATTGCTACTTGTTAGTTTCAATTTCGTCATCCTCTCTATATTTTGCTCTATTTAGACCTAGCTACTTGTTTGTCGGTTCAATCTTTGCTACAAAAGTCCCTGAGTTCAACACCTTGGTAATAATAAAACCGATCCGTACACTTGCGGTGTAGCTTTAGGACCTATAAAAAATCCTTAGTACTTTGGTATACACCTTGATTTGGCCCAAAAGATAGATTTATGTAACTAGTTAGGAGAAATAAAACAATAAAACCAAATTAAGTTATTCAATTCGTAATTGTGGGGTAAGGATTTGGTAGAGTTGAGTTTTAAGTGTAAATTAATTACTTAAGGATTGGTTTCGGGTTCAATTTGGGTTTGGTTCGGGGATTGGTTCGTATTCTTATATATAAGGTCGAATCAATTTTTAAATTGTTGATCTTTAAATCCGCTATTAAATTATCCAGGAACTCCTAGTGATCCTCGTTGAGTTTCGGGTGGAAATTAGCGGCTCTTCGTAATCGAGGTAAGTCGATTTTCGACTTACTCAGTTCTGTTCTAGCCTGTTAAGGTTGCATGGTAGTTATGAGATTGGTTTTGGGAACTAGTCCCGATCGATCTTTGAAAATGTTTTGGATATGTGTGCTATGTCTAAATCGTTTTGGAAACTGGTTTTGAAAGTTGGTATATATGTAGTTGTGTGTCGTTTTTCTCTGTGTTGGGCAGCGCTCCAGTGGAGGCTTAATGTGAAAGTGAGTTGTGATGGATGGATGGTTGTGATGAGATGAACGGTTGGATTGATGATGGTAGGTTACGAGATGGCCCGTCTCTGAGTCCGGCGTGGGATTGATACGCCGTTGTCATGACATGCGGTGTTATAGGGGCAGTGCTGCATAGCCTAGGTAGTGTGATGGTATGCAGTGTTATATGGGCAGTGCTGCATATCGTAGGTAAAGTTTCTGATTGCGTGTCTTATGTGGAATTGATTGTGACTAACTGGATTTAAGAATGGACTAGAGTTATGTGTGTAAGTGTGGGCTTGTTTGCTGACCTTAGAAAAAAAACTATTTTGAAATGTCTTGTAGCTGCCGTGTTGACTCTGACTTGATAGGATAGGATTTGATCCTTCGGGGAATTTTTTTTTTTCATTCCAGGTTATCAGGACGTCGTGATCGAGTTTCGGCGAAATGGTGGTGTAGTGCAGTAGCGTGTCACACTAGTTAGTTTTGGGGGTGTTGAGTTAATTACTAGTTCTTGTTGTTGTATAGCTGATAGTGCAAGCATGAGTTTTTGTTAGTGGAATACTGGCTAGTGTTGTTTCTGGTGTTGTTCTCAAGGTTGGTTCATGACATCTATGTTTGTAAAACTATAAATTTTATATCTTTTCTTGCACGAGTTGGATGTTTTCTTGTTTTCTCGTCGTGCCCGCGTTGCAAGATCCAGTTCTTCAGTTGTCAAACTAGCTTGGTAGTGCCTCTTGAGGTCTACTACTGAGTAACGCCTTGTCAAAAAGACGAGGTGTTACAGAGCTTATACATACATGTGAGCAACTGCGGTTGTTGTATATATACGACAATGACGTGGAGGTTTGAGCCTACTGATGAGTGATAGAAGTACGCGGGCAGGGTGGTCAATAGGGTTGAACATTGGTTCAAAACCGACCCGAACCGACTTTAATTGAACCGAACCAAAAACCGATTTTTGATTTTTGTTGGACCGAAAACCGAACCGAAATAATTCGGTTCGGTTTCGGTTAATACCGGTTCGGTTCATTACAAAACCGAAACCGAAATATTCATATTCTGCTACCCACAGTCGATTGAATGAATCAATTTGCAGAAGTTAACCACCAACCCACAAATCAAAGGAAAAGTTAAAAGTGTTACAGTGCAAATTGGAATGGCATCCCACATGTTCCTTCACCTCTGTTATTTTATAGACATATCCGGTCTAGTAGCTTTATTTTGGGTTTATTACCTTTTATGTAAATCCGGTTTACTCGTTGTTGGGAAACCTAGCTAGCTAATATAAGCTCACCCTCTGTAATGTTTAGCTAATCAATGAAAATACAATCTCCTTTCAATCCCTTAAATCTCTCAATTCCCGTTCAATCAACTATGGATTGCTTCTTCGGTTGGTGATTCTAATCCCCCACTGACCCTAAGCTCTCTGTATTCGGGTTTTTCGAGCTCTCAAGCTCCTAACTCGAACCTATCCTCGATTGCACTGTATCATTGGTATCAGAGCCGTTCGGTTCCTCGGAAGGGTCTGCCATGGCAGCGAAGCTTTTGGACGAAATCTCCAGGAAATTGGAGCGAATGGAAGCTGACTGGGCCGCAGCTCGTGAGGCAGCTCGAGAGAAGCAGGATCGAGCCTTTGACAAGCTAAACGAGGCACTTGCAGCTATAGCTGCTCAGCTAGATGCCCAATCTGATGTGGTGAACGATGATACTGTCAATCCTGATGCAAGACTAGTCCACATTGATGCAATTGATGCTTCGGAAGTTCAAAAAGTGCCCACGAATTCAATTGCACACCAGGTGTTCGACAAAATGATCGACCCACCACAACACCGGAAACAAGCTGATTTCATGGCCTTGGAGGTATGTAATCTGTCGGAAGGTAAGAAAGACTTTACTCCTTCTATGGATGAGTTGTTTGAACAAGATGATGTGGGTTTTGATCCGGGTGGAAATCCGAAGGTTGTCCTAGCTGAGAATTCAGAGTTGATTGATGATCATGATGTGTTGACAGTCGAGAAATTGCCGGTTGATGATGTTGTTTTGATGAGGAATGAAGAATGGATTCAAATGGACAAGGTGGAGGTAGAAAAGGTGACCGCTGATTTTGTTGCCCACCAAGTGTTTGGTGAAATGCCCAAGTCAACAACCAACACTAAAATGGAGGTGTTGGAGATGATTCTTAGCTTTGATCCAGGAGGAAAACAATTGATTGTTGCTAAGGACTCGACTGAGTCGGTTGCACACCAGGTGCTCGAAGAAATGCTCAAGCCACAAGAGCCACTGAAACAAACTGATTTGATGATGTCAAGGGTAAGTAAAATGACAAACTCACTCAAATCTCACTCGCTTAGTGTAATCGAGGGCAAACTTGATTATTGGAAGTCTAAACTCATGACTATGAGAATGATTGCTTTTGATCCTGGCATTATATATTAGAAAGAGTGGGCTAAAGGGGTTGAGTGTGCTAGTGTTATTGAAAAGCTCAGAGTTAACTTGGATGAGATAAGTGCACTATGCTTTGATCCGGGAGGAGGTTTGCCTATTTTGGTTGACTTTTCTTGGTCCACTACCGCACCCAAGTTTACTAATATGGGGAAATGGCTCTTGAAACTTTCATGTGTTGAAATTGGGGTAATTATCTTTCTTGGAGTCCTTATTTCTACAATTGATCTTCATTTTGGATGGAATACTGAATTAAGGACAAAGAATGGTGAGTTTATGCTAATGAGTGAAGGTTATAGTCTGGGGCCACCTCATTATACTAGAATGCATAAACTTGAGGCTTTTAAGGTGATGGTCAACATTGAATGTGCTGGTTTGGACAAATCGATCAGGAGGTTGTGCCTTGTTTTTACAGCAGCTGAGTTTACTCACTATGCCACTGAATTTGTAAAGAAAGTACCTGTCTCATTGTCGGGAGTGAGTTTCGTATGCTACATTCATGTTTTTGATCCGGGCATCATAAATAAAGATGTTTTTGATCTTGATGGGTTAATTGCCATTGAAGCCGCAGAATTCGATCATGAAAAGGCCAATTCAACTATGCTGGAGTTAGAGCCACTCAATTGCACCTATGCTGATTTTCTCAAACTTGTGTTTGATCCTGGAATTGCCTTATGTCTTGCTAATTTTACAAAGTCATTTTGTGAAATGTACTTGATCATGGGGGCTGACTTTGTTGTTGTTCGTGATTGTCTTGGTAATATGCTGATATTTCCTGAGATGAGAATTGAGAGATGTTTCTCACAAAGAGTGTCCTGGAATTTCTTAACTCTAGAGGTTGCAGAAAGTGGGCTTATTAAAGACCGTATTGTGTTTGCTTGTCAAGAGCCTAATGTAGATGAATTGGTGCCAATCCATGGAAGTGGTGTGTATGTCAAGGTAGTGGGTGTTCAACTTATGCTTGGGGTTGAGAAAATCAGTGCATTCTATCTGCTGCAAACTGGGTTCATCTTCAATACCTTAACTTTTCAACTTTTCAGGCTGTTACTTCTCCTAGATATCATTTATGTAACAGCAAGGCTGTTAAAAAGATTTGAGCTGATGATCCTAGCGGTGCCTAGAAGACACTTCACTCTTGGCAAACAATGGGGTCAAGGTTGGAAAACAGCTGGAATGAAATCAAAGCTAGAAGGAACAGACAAGCTCCTCACACATATAACATGCATAGAGTTTTATGTGAAAGGCCACGGTATGCAGGAAGGTTGTTGGCTCCTTAGACTATGTTTCATCATGGTGAGGGTGGTTGACATAATTTTAAAGGTGCCAGGCCACTGTTTATCAATTGAACTTCAAGATAAAGACTTTTGCTGCAAGCTGTCAGCTGGTTTTTGGTGTTTCAACACACGAGTAATGATCTTGATCCTTGAGGACAAGGATCTCTTCCAACGGAGAGTACTGTTAGAGTGCAAATTGGAATGGCATCCCACATGTTCCTTCACCTCTGTTATTTTATAGACATATCCGGTCTAGTAGCTTTATTTTGGGTTTATTACCTTTTATGTAAATCCGGTTTACTCGTTGTTGGGAGACCTAGCTAGCTAATATAAGCTCACCCTCTGTAATGTTTAGCTAATCAATGAAAATACAATCTCCTTTCAATCCCTTAAATCTCTCAATTCCCGTTCAATCAACTATGGATTGCTTCTTCGGTTGGTGATTCTAATCCCCCACTGACCCTAAGCTCTCTGTATTCGGGTTTTTCGAGCTCTCAAGCTCCTAACTCGAACCTATCCTCGATTGCACTCTATCAAAAAGACACAATCCAATGACTATCAAACACGTACTAACAAAAAAAAACAAAGGTTTGAGATCAGAACAAAAAATTGGGTGCGATGAACAAATCGGCACCCGCAACAGCAAGGGGAACTTCGACACGGCGACAAACGAGGCCCGACGGCACCGAGGAGGGTGTCTTAGGACTTCGACGGAGAGATGGATATCGACAGAGAAGAACTTCAACAGAGAGAGGAACATCGATAGAGAGAGGTACGACGCGGCGACGCACGAGGACCGACGGTGAGGAGGGAGTCGACGGAGAGGTGTGCGACGCGGCGACACCCGAGGTTTGGCGATGGCAAGGTCTACGACGGCTAGGAGAGAGTCGAGGGAGAAGCCCAGTAGAGCGCCGCACAAGTTAATTAGAAGAACAACCCTCAACCCTAATGGATATTCTCTTATATATGAGTATTTTTATTTTTTTTTATATTTAATTCGGTTTAAACCGAACCGAACCGAAATAAAATCAAACCTAAATAAAACCGAACCAAACCGCAACCGAATTTCATAAAATTCTTGAACCGAAAACCGAACCGACTATCTTCGGTTTCAGTTTGGTTTGATCGGTTCGGTCTATAATTTCGGTTTTGTCGATTCCGTGTTCAGCCCTAGTGGTCAATGCATCCACCATTTCCGTTTGCCTACCAAGGACCGACGAAAAGATAAAGGAATGTCTGTTCTAACAACATTCTTCTCCAATTTTTGATATGTCAAGTATTGATTGTTTTTTTTTCGTCTTTTTTTTCTGTTGTTTAATTGATTGTATGTACTATACTTGTTTGTTGTAAATGTTTATAAACAGAAATTAGGTTTTGCACAATGGAGAGCACATAAATTAGTTTGATGATGATGTTGTTGTTATTATAGACCGCACAAATTTGCACAAACAATGGTTCATATATATTTTATACTGGGCTTCATTTTATTGTTATTCATGCTTATTGATTTACTAATATGATTGAGGTTCATGTCTTGAGCTCATGGACGAAGACGTTTTTGGACGTAGTTTGACACAAATCAACGGGAAGAAGAATCGAGTTGGGAATGGAATCAAAAGTGAAGCATTGAAGCTTTAGGATTTGGAAAGGGCACGATTTAAAAGAATCTTTTCCTAGTAGATTTAGTCATCTTCAAAGTAATTGTTCATATGTTTTGATTTCCAATTCAACTTCTAAACTAAATAATATTATTGTTCACCGACATGTTAAAGGTTCAAGCATCAATATTTTATTCAAATGACTTTTAATCGTTGTGCATTATAGTGTGCATACCTATTCAACAATATTAGCTCATATTCGTTATTCAAACTCAAATTCTAATGAAATGCTACATCCTGCTTTTTCATTATTGCATGTATAAGTACTCTCCATAGAATATGCACTTATTCGTAAACATAACATTTTTTGACATTGTTTTCCTCAACTTATTCAAATTGTAGAATGGTATTATTCAAAGGAATTGCAAACACCTATATATTATTCAATAAATATTTGTATTTAAAAAAAATATTCATTTGCCAAAAATATTAATCGCCAAAAGTATATTTATTATCCTAGTAGATTCAGTCATCTTCAAGTTTAGAAGTATATATTGAGTAATAGTCGAACGGCTTTCACATCCTTCGTGTATTCTACAAAAAACCTCTACAAAATAATATGGTTGATATTGAGATATTTTATTATTTTATAAAGATATTAATTAATTGTTAAATTAATAATGATTAATTTTAAGTGATTTATTTAAATGATAGAAAATATTTGAAATTACACTTGTGAAACGGTATTACAGAACTTGGGGTCTTTATTTTGATATCAAATATTGCTATAAATGGATTTCAATAGGCTATTATATTAATCGGATCAAAATGATATATGTTTAGATGTTCAAAGTTTAGAAGAAATTGTGAATGTCTTTGAAAATAATATTAAATTATGAAATTGAAGACCATTTAGTATTATGGGAAACAATTACGTAAAAGAAGCACCTATCGTGACTTGAATTCTGTTTTAGTTTGAGAACATCATAAAATTTAGATGTAATAAGAAAAATTAATTAAAAATGAACACAAAGTAGACCTGAATTTTATGGAAAAAAACAAAAAAAAGTTATATTTCTCTAAATTATCTTATTTATCTATATAATTATATATATATATAATTACTAATATATAATTTTAATGAGATCTTATATAACTATAGTGGTTTTTTAAAATTTTATAATTTTTTCGTACTTCATTAAGTAGGATTATGGACAATTATTTTAAAACGGACCATGTAAAAGTTCATCATGATATAATAATGTTTGGACACGTTTTCCAACTAGGGATTATGAAATGTTGATAAAATAAAATAACGGGGATTAATGAAATGGGTTAAATGGCCCCAGACTCCAAGAGTGCTTTGACTCTCAAGAGTTGAGTCAATCAGATAACGTGACCAAATACGTAACATTACATTATTACGCAGTACTATCATACATGCGTGATGAATTCAATACATTCATGTTTCAGCCTCAGTATTCACATGACATGACTCACCGCCACAAATTAATTTAACACCAATCTCTTACCTATACATATACATCCAGCATCTATGCTTCGTTCCAAAAATGTTAACCACAAAAAAGGCTTACGTACGTTTTAGTGAAAAACGTACAATCAAAATGATGTTGAGTTTGATCTTAACCGCTGGGCTCTTCGGTCTCTTTCTCCTCCCGGTAACGTGCATCTCAATTCTCATCTCTCTCCGATCATCGTCCGACGATCTCAACCGCCGCCTCTCCTCCAATGCCGCCGTGTTGGGCTCCATCTGTACGCTCTTACTCCACCACAGCCTCTTTTCGGGTTTTCCAGCTTCCAAAAGCACTATTGTTGTAGTCGTTAGGCACTCGGGCGCGCGAGAGGAGTGCACGGTGTGCTTGACTGAGGTCGAGCAAGGGGACGAGATCGGAGGGCTGAGGTGCTGCCACGTGTTCCACAAGGTTTGCTTGGATGCATGGGTTGGCACCGGCCATGCCACGTGTCCTCTCTGCCGCGCTCACGTCTTTTCTCCGCACGGTGGCGCTGAGGCGATCCTGTTTAGGTTTTGCTCCTTCAGGGGCTCACCACGAGTCGCGGCGGAGGACGCCTGGTGGCTACGATGAATGTACATTCATTAATTTAATACATGTGTGTGTATTCACAAATGTTTAGAATGAAAATTAAATTTCGTGCCTTCGTGGATATCTAAAAGATTTGGTTTCTTCCTTGTTCTTACGTAGTTGTGGGTGCAATTAATAATGGCACATGGATGAATTCAAGTATGATACTGTATGAATTAATTAAGCACATGAGCATGAGCATGTACACAATGTCCGCGTAATGTGCTACGTACTTATTGACAACGACGTTGTTTAATCACCGTTATGCATGCATATTCTATTGTATATGTACGTAAAGACTGGTCTAGCTAATACATGCAATTTGTTGCCCAGAAAAAACGTTCAATAAATAGAATGTCCATACAACATGACCATATTAAAACTATGGATTTACTTAGAGAATAAAGTTCAACTGTTGAGTTTTTAGGTTTTTTTATTTGATTAACGTAAAACTCGACTGTACAATATGAAAAATGATACTTTTTAGCTTTTTAGATGTTTTTTTATGCCGGTAGAAAACTGTTTATGATTCGATATAGAGTTGTTTAAGCCTTTCCGTTATAATTTCTCTAACACCCTCCACCTATTACGAGAGCATTACCGTCAGTAATCTCATATTTACCTAATCCAAAACTACTCAGGTTTTTTTAAAACATAATCACCACGATCACAAAAACGCAAGACGTTACTTTTTCGAGCATATAGAAAATGGCTCATTTCATATATAGCCCCATGTACTTTCACAAAATTACCACTTGGACACCTCACCTTTAAGTTGGTCCTATTGAACACTCGAACTTTTGATTTTGTACCTATTGAACACTTGAAATCTGAGCTGGCTTTATACATGTATTTCACGCGCTGGTGGGTGAGTGAGAAGGGTGAAATTTTAATTATTTGAGCTGACATGTAATTTATTTTTTAAAAAAAACAAAATAAATTTAATTATGTTAAAAAAAAAAAGCTCGATCCTCCTGGCCCTGGGCATTCTTCGCCTTCTTCGTTCTTATAACAACCAAATCTAGAACCATTCCTGAAGTTGGCTTTACGTATAGGAAGTCAAAAGCAAGTGGGCAAAAATTGCATAGCACAAATCTAGGAGAATAGATACACTATACTGCGAAATCATTAGCAAAAATTGGGCAAAATCAATAACCCTAATATTGGGCGAAATTGGGTAAAAATTGGGCGAAAACCAGTGGGATCAATAACCCTAATATCATAGAAGCACAATTGGGCAAAATCATTGGCAAAAAGAACACCCTAATCCTATCTCCCTAATCCTAATATCACACAAATTTATCAGTGAAATCTTCACGCCATTGAAGTAGAGCAGAGATGTTTGACCAAATTCCAGTCCTTTCATTCATTCACCAAACTAACCTTTCCTCGACTCAGCTAGGGTTCATCAGCCGCCGGACAGTGGAGACCGCGGGCAAGGCGTCTGACGGCGGGTTGAAGAGCGACGAGGGATTTTGAAGAGCGACGGAGGGCGGGCAAGGCGCGATTCACGAACGAAGAGCGACGAGGGGGGTTGAAGACGAACGAAAGGGGGAATTTGATAAATCCCTGTGTTAATTTTTTTTTAAGTTGCTTAGGTGGCGCTTATGTGGCGTGTATTAAAGATGTGGCTAATGACGTGTAATGACATGTATTACAGATGGGGCGCGTGCATTACAGTTTTTATTAAAATGTTTGATAAGGTGTTTAATAGGTATAAAATCAAAAGTTCGAGTGTTCAATGGGACCAATACAAAGGTGAGGTGTCTAAGTGACAATTTTGTGAAAGTACATGGGGCTGGATATGATTTGAGCCTATAGAAAATGATTAACTTAGAAGGCAACAACGGAAAAAAAAAATTTACATAAAAACTAGTTCCTCAAATAGGACTTTTATAGAAAGACAATTTAGATTATTTACAGTTATCCAAAAAGTAGGCAGATCGCACTTCTTATAGAGTTTGTGCACACCTCTCTTTTCATAAGTACTTTTTAACGATCTGCTTCCCAAAATGATATTTATCTTCGTTTAGCTTAACACCTTGGAACCCTACTAACCGTCAACCGATTCGTGAAAAGAGAAAAGAAAAACGGACGAGTTAGTCTAATGAAAGACTAAGCAAGTGGAACGTTGCTAAGATTCATAAAGTTATGATCCAAAAAGTTGGTATCGAACTTCATCCATACTTCCCCTTTTATTACATCTTCCTAAGAGATAAGACAAGATAGATAAACTCAATGACATAATGTTGTTGAGCGGCTTTGGAAGGACATAAGAGAATTTGTTGGGATTCTTTATTCACATTAATACATTGAAAGAAAACATCCGTCAAGCAATCATCTCAAACTCACCATCCTGGTATTTTAATTACGTGCATAAAGCACTTATCTTGCATTATTTTCAACCAATGCATTCAGTTTGATAGCTTTTAATCGACTCGGACCATTGCCGAGATCACAAGGATATTGAGTACTTGATCAATTCACGAGCGTGTAGCGTTAAAGCACTTAGCTAGAGTGCGTCACCCCTCAAGAGTAGAGTGGGCAGAGTCATGACTCGAGTACCGAGGTATAGGGACATCCCAGTACAATCTTTTATAGAGATGTTATCAGAGGCTCAGCTCCTTGAAACTATTGCAATACTGAATATAACAACAAGGTCATTGATTCTAACAACCTAGTTCTTTTATTTGTCACATAAATCAATCCCAACAAATTGGATCATGCGGAACTAGATATCTTGTTTAATGGAACAATGGAAAGAGAATCGTCCACTTACCTTACTATAGCGAGAGTAGGAGTAAAACTAAGTACAATGCTGAAAGATCTGTTATCGGAATCCGGACGGACTTCTGTGTCCAACAATAGATTGGTACCGGAAATCAAGACAATAGCTTACTGAGTAATAGTACAAGTACCTGGTCGGGTTTTTTGGGCACGAGATTCGATAACATTATTGAAAACGAAGTCCGCATGTGTAGGCTCACTTGGAAAAGATGTTATATTTCACTCATTGATCATGGGACTTCTAGATGACCCATAATTAATTTACTAGTTCAAGTTCATATAATTACCCGTTAATTAAGTTGGTTACTCAAGCAACCTATCTCTTATTAATGAATTAAAAACTAGGTGCACCCGAGGTTAATTAACAATTATGCTTGCTCTTTACTTTGGAGAATTGTACAGGACCTCCCATGCGTAGATGCTTAGTTCTCCATAAATCTCCAAAATAGAAATTAATTCCAAACTCCAAAAACTTTAAACTAGGTCTAAACAATGGTCTAAAGCTCCTTAAATAGGAGGAAACAAACCATCCAAAAATACATAAAAACCGAACCAAAAACAATATCTAAAAGTCTAATAATTAAAACGCAACGTTTCAAGACGGATTTCCCATCGGCACTGGCAGCGGTCGCCGCCTCCAACAGAACACTTATCTTCGTCCCGTCTTCACTTCAGCTCCAAGTGGTCTTCAATGCACCTCGACTCTTCCTTCTTCAATGCTCCAAAATCCATTATAAGCACCTAAAACATCACTAAAGGTATGTTAAAAGCCCATCTGAATACACAACATAATTGTGTATATCAATATACCTCCATTGGATCTTCTTGAACTTGATTTGTTGGCAAATACAAATCTCATTCTTTCGCGTATCTCGAACTTTAGGCTGAGATTGTCTCAATATGGACCTTGCATTACGAACTGTCTCGTTAAAAACCTTGGTTGAATTGGAAAACCCCCGTGGGATAAAAACCAAAGTCAAAGGAAAAAGAGTACATCCGTATAATAATGTTCCTCCTCAGTTAAAAATACATTCTTCATTTGACACATATATACCCTCATGTATCTTCATGGAAAATTTGGTACTTCTAGACCAACAATCGTTATTGTATGTTTAGGGAGATAGATAATTCACTGCCACATCAAATGGCATTAGTAAGGCAAAGGAACATGATACATTGATGTTCCTACTGCATTGAGATAAGATACTTCTTGACTCAATATCCCTTCATTTTCTAATAACAAAAGAAGACAATCATTTTCCACACTTAGCGATCTTACTATTATATGAGGACTTAACAGATGTGTTTTAACGAAACGCAAAAGGTCCTTTACCCCATTCTACGTATGCTCGAACTACAGGTCGAGACAATACATAGTAGTTCATAAGTCTACTATTTCAAATTCCCTTTTCATGTAATTGGCTATTAATTAGACCTCATCCGGAGATCTAATAATAATCAAGTCATCAACATATACAAAAATGTTTACATGAACATAGGGACTCATTTCATTACTCATAAATCCTTTCCTTAGTAGATTTTCTCTAAGGCGGTTTATACCACATTGTGTCTGATTGCTTCAATCCATATAGGAATACAATAATGTGATTCTTTAGGAATTTTCAATCCTTATATGATTTCCATGTATATGCTGGTAATTAATGACCCACATAGATGAATCATTATCGCATTTGAGTTGCATCTTAAGTCGTTTATCGACTAAAGCAACAAGAATCTAAGTGTTGATGGATCCACTACGTGTGAGCACATTTCTATGTAATTCACCCCAAACTTTATAAAACTCGTGCAATTAGTCAAACTTTGAGTCCAAACACTTCATTGTTCATTTCATTTCATATGAATAATCACCTATAGTTGATTGATTTTACACTATATGGTGTTGGAACTTCAGGCCCAAAAACACCTAGTTTATTTAGCATATGCAGCTATACTCGAATAGCTTCTTTCCAGCATTCGTAACAGATTCAATGTCAACGTGCCCCCCTTATTCGAGGATCAGTATCACCTTATTCCACGACTTTCAGAGTTTTTAGATAGAATTTCTTCATGAAATCTATCTTCATGTTTGTGTATAGTCGACATATCATCACCCTTTTTGTGATGTTATCAGCTCTCTCCTCTTCTAGGAATATTTATATTTAGAGCCTAATTGTCTCTTCACACTTCCGATGTTATTGAGCATTATTTGTTACGTCTGGAGTTACTTCTAGAATCTCTGGTGTGTGTGAGTTGACTTTGTCACTTTCATTGATGTCATTACATACATTTGGTAGCATGTTAGCTATACAATCCAACTTGTTGTTTAGTTATCTTTGGATCTAAAATGGCAAATTGCATCCCATGCAATCGCTTTACCTTTTAGTCTCACTTATCTTCTCCCTCTAAAGTTGGGATTTTCACCTCGCCAAAGTGAAGTTTTTGATACCGAGCAAAATATTGATCCTCGCTTATAAACTCAAGGTAGTCTATAAACGGCAAGAACCCCAATTCTATCGTTTAATCGCAACTTTCTTTTTATGTGGCATTACTTGGAATTCATTTAGGGAGATGGAAGACATTGAAAACATTTAATCTCTTCTAAACATAAGTTTCAATTAGGAGAATTTTCTATAAGCAGTCTGTCCACGTTAAATTAACGACTTTATGACTCTATTTGATCAAGGACTGTTCCAAGTCGTGTAAGTCATGTATAAGCCCTTGCCTAGCTATCAATTATGATTGCATTATTGACGACTCTACCTCATTCGTTTTGCGAATGTGTGTGAGAGCGCTACAGAATGCTCAACCACTACACTTATTTGATTCTCCTCAATATTCAATGGAACCAATGGGTTGAGACATCTTTCAGTACTATTCACAATGGTCCACATGATGTCATTGGTCCTCACATATCACTTGAACCCAGTCAAGGAGTATAGGAGACTTTGTATTCACTTACAACATACTGAACTTGCTCCAAACTGTCAAGAGCATAAGCATTTTATACATACAAGGTCACTCTTACAAAGACTTCAGGTCTCAAGTTCTTTTGGTCCTATACCAATCATGCACATTATTATTTCTCTTGAGTGGCCAAATTGATCATGCCACAAAAATATCTCATCGTCAACTAACTTCTGGTTGGTGATACTACATTATTCAATGGGATATAAGGAGTACATTTTAAGAGTCAACTTAATTAACCTTCACACCAAATATATCATGTGCATGATTGTGAAAAAACTTTTGGTTTTTAAATAATATGTGGTGTGATACCATTGAAAAATATCGGAGATCAACACATAAGTTTGAGACCTCATCAACTCAAATCGGATAAACCATTTATCTGGATTTGTATCTCATGACAAAAATAGATGCTTCAAAATTGGTGGATTCAGAACTTTAATTTAGACTAGACCGGTCTCCATATTTATTCCCATAAGGTGCGATTCTTATCACTTATGGGATATCCATTATCTTAAATGTTCTTCCAGACATAAAATGAACTAGTTTCTAATTTTTTTATCTAGTTTAAAAGAAAAGCTTCAAAATGAAGCTTTTTAAAATGAAGCTTTTTAACTAGTTTCAGATTTAAACTACCTTAATATTTTCCATTTTCACAAAAAAAGAAAAACTATAAAATATGACAACACTTGAATTTAAACTAGTTTCTATTTTTTGTCCATACAAACAAAGATTAGTTTTTTTTAGAAATTTCAACTCTTTAATGATCTAATTTTTGAACTTCTTTTACTATAAACATTTCAACTAAGTTTTCAAGTATAGGCACAAACACACCCTATGTCTCCTAAGGCAGGTTTAATCAATCTTTATATAGAACTTAAATAGGCAGTATGCATGGAAGACGTGATGCGTATTATAAATAACCATTATTATACTATAACTAGTATTTCCGGCCCCTGCCTACGGCAGGGGACAGCGTTCTTTTTATACGACCTTCATGTAATTCTATTTAAATGTAGAAACACACTTGATAGAGTTATAATACGTCTTAAGCCTTTCTTATTGCGGTATAATATGTATGTATGGAAGCCTCTTATAAATAATAACTCACGGGTCAACGGGTACCTTACATGTACTAATTATTTTACTGAAAAATTTGTTTAGATATATAAGTAAGAAAGTATGTAGCACCGTAAGTAATTTTCGGAAAAGAAGAATTTTCACTTCGTATTTGTATGAATATTTGTGACCCCTTCTAAGCCTGTTAGATTTCTAGTATGCTGGTCCGTGCGGGGCAATGTGTTTTTCATACGAACTTTTATTGGCTCAATTTAAAAATAGACATAGTGCAAGAGTTATATTGAGTTGTAATTTTTTTATTACATCACTTCGTATGTGTGTATGAAGTCACATCGAAATGATAATTAACGGGTTAACTAATGGGTTGACGGGCCCGTGTTGGGAAACAAACCTTATTATCATTCACTTCCACATAAATATACAGCTCATCAACAATGGTATTGCAAACTAATATTTAGGGGTTTAACATAGCTACGATAATTTCACCCATTGTCTGATGCCTTTAATTTCACCCATATATCTAGTTCTCAAGGATATTAGGGATTGAGTACTCTCTTCTCTTGGAGCATTTCCAAATACCCAGCTCACTGAGAAACATTTTGCATAGTAAACGGGTTCTCCCTCATTGCGATGCACTATGACGCACTTTATCCAAGATTTGAAAGGCTTAAGATATTCTACATTTATAACATGAACAGGAGATGATCACTATTGGATGTGTAGTGCCTCATTGCAACAAAAGATGTTACACGTATTCCATTAACCATTATATCAATGAGCTGAACTATATTCTGTTCCCATAGATACCTGAGGAGATTTGTTCAACCTTTCTTATTGCATACTGCCATTGTCACAACCGAGTACTGAAGGCTATCAGTATCCATCACCTGTCACTTCACTTGTTGTTATTCCTCCATTATCATTACTTGCCTATTAGAGAATTACAACAAATACATTTAGATTGAACATTAAGTATTGATCATCAAAGTTTGTCCAGATGATGAAGCTTACCATATAGTAATGACCCCGGATCAAAAGTAGATCAAGATATGCTTGCATAATTACATATATGGATAAAGGACCAGACGATTCCTGTACAACCCAAACATTCTTCAGTGCAGCAATTGGAAAGTTCTGTTCACATGAAATGGAACTACTGGCAAGTACAAAAACAGAAGCAGCAAAAATTAGAACCGGTGCAAGGATGATCATGGATTTCCACTCTAACTAAACCGTTGTAATAACAAAAGGGGAGGCAGTAATTTGAGCAGTAGCGTAAGACCAATGACATATTTAGCACCACATAAATCAGAATTGCATGTGAATGGAACACACATATGAATGAGCATAAAACAAACATGCATAAACGAAAACAATCTTCATGAGAAAAGAAAATTGATCTTCTCTTTTCTTGTGATATTCCATCGTATCGTTTAGATGTTTGTTCAGAGTCGGGACCTGATCATGAGAAATCTCTTCATTCACATTCTTACCCTGCAAATTTAAAGCTCTCCATTGTCAAAACAAAATAATAACTCATGAGGATGGTAAAGCATTAACTAACACTTCCTACCAGTGCCAATGATCTCCAATCAAAGGTTAATTAATAAAAAAGTAATCAAATACAATAATATAGATAACTAGAGGTACTAATTATTGTTTCCATGGCCCAAATTCTTTTCCCATCAGAATTATATCCAACACATGCCATGAGAAAAATTTTGACATGAGGATCTTTACGAAAGATCTAAACCTGGATAGAACTTGTAGAGAAGAGGGATACAGTAAACATGTCAAGTGCCAACTATTCTCACTTGGTCAATGGTAAAGATGAGTCCTAGGGGTCATTTTATTCACCTGATAGAGAAAAGTCTGCCCTCAGCTTTCAACTTTTGTGAAGTACTAAATCCGGAGTGAAACAGGTACATCAAATTAGCACAGAACTTCATCGTCTATCAATTACGATCATCCGATCACTGAATTTCACAATTAATTCATCCAATTCCCATCACAAATCGGAAAAACTATCCATCTTCACTTGATTCCAGACTTCAGATAATCAATAAAGCAGAAGATGGGAATCAGAAACGACGAATCAGAAACGACTCACCCCATGTAAGCTCAGGTCAGAAGTCCAATCGGCGATAGCAGGTACAGGAACTCGCTTTTATGGTCGGGGAAACCAATAGATCGAGCTGAGAGAAAAATCATGGAAAGGAATAGCTGATAAGCTTAGCTCATCAACGAAGAAGATTCCTGCAGAATAAAACCACAAACATACAACCAAAAAAAATCATTCTTCAACAGAACTGAATTAATAACGCCAATATCAAACCCAAAAGCAAAAGCAAAGGTCAGCAACAAAATCCATCCAGGCCAAAATAATGCTGTATTAGAAATCATCCTGGTATGTTTCCGTTGTAGAATCCTGCAAGGCTATTGTCTGTGAGAGGAAAGAAGCTCCAATAGTCACCTGCCAAAATAAGAACAAACTCGATTAAGTTCATTCAATCACACCATAGGAACTAAAACTTGCCACATATCTTATATTCAGGGGCACATAATAGAAGTTCAAAATATGAATTACAAACTTCTCTACCTTGAAAGTAGGATCGAATTGGCTTCAAACGAAACAAAGAACAATGCAGCTCTTTCCAACACCAGAATCTCCGAGCACAACCAGCTGAGCAGCCAAGATTATCTAAAATCCATCAAATTTTCATATTGGTTCGAAACTATTGCATTGTGTACAAATAACCTGGATAAAAGCAAAAAGGAGGGGAAAGTTCAATCTCTATAAGAAAAGGCAGCAGCTGTGTATCTTTGGTATGTAGCAAGTAAATCAGGCGTGTGAAATTGTCAATGATAGGCAATTAAACCAAATTGGCAACCATTCAAACCACACCTTCCTCACTTCACACCATCCCAATTTCAGGACACGATTCAAATCCCCACTTATTTGGTAGGTCGAGCACAAACAAACCAAAAACAGAGCACATATGCCCCAATCAAAAGGAAATTCACTGTCAGCATCAACCCCACCCGAAACCCCAATTCACACACGAACAGTGAGCAACAAAATCACAAACCTCATAAAGGGACAAACAAAATCCAAAAAAATAAATCAGCAAGGGAAAAACCCTAAACCTGCAGACAAATGTTCCGGAATCGCTCCTGAGCGTTGCTCATACTGAAAGCTTCTGGAGTTTCCGGTGGTCAGCAGCGGCGTCGTTGCAAGAAGTCGAGGACGAAGGCGAGGAAGTAGCAGCGCCTAAACGCTCTTCCGAGCGCCTTTCGCTCTTCTCCCGAGGCACCTCCTTTAACTTCTCCGGCTAATCCTTCGACGTCCCCGCTCCTCCTCCGCAAAATTCGCCGTTCCTCAGATCCGTCGAGCCGGAGGCCAATCCTCCGCCGGAGATGGAGAATCCAACCGAAGAGCTCGCTCCGGAACCGAAAGTAACGCCGATTGAGAGATCTCCGTCTCTGTTCGAGCGAATGACCTCGTTCAATCGCAGATCCGGAGAATCGGACACTCCTCCACCGCAATCGGAGACGAAAATCGAGCTAGCGCCTTCTCTCCTCTTCTCCTCCACCGCAATCGGAGACGAAAATCGAGCGAGCGCCTTCTCTCCTCTTTTCTCTGCAGCTACTTGTTCCATCTGGGCTTGAGGGAGCCGGAGAAGCAAGTGGAGGCCGGAGGAGGAGTCTCGGGAGTGGAAGTTGGAGGAATTGGAAAAACCCGTTCCCCAATTTAATTGCAGACCTTTGACCCCCGCTTTGGCTTACAAACCCGCCGTTACACCACAATAAAATCACGTCATTATCACAAACGTTACACTGCATTAACGCAATAATATTATCACCGGCAGTTTTTTACTCTTTATGACAAAAGAACCTGTATATCATTTTGAATTCATACGCCAGAAAAGCATAGGAAATTGTATAAAATGCGTATCATTAATTACGCTCAAAACCTTTTTTTATAGGTTTACTAGTATTTCTGGCCCGTGCCTACGGCACGGGGCTGCGCTCTTGGTGTACGGCCGTAACGCAGTTCAGTGTATATGTAGAAATACATTTGATAGAATTACTGAGAGTTTGTTGGCATATATAAATAATAAAGTATGTCTCGGTGCAAGAAATTAGGTCATGTTTAGACATGTGGCTTTTAATTGTTATGTTGAATGGACTTGTTGTTGGCCAGAAAAACATGTACGATAGATTGTTGGTAAAGGATTGCAATATAAATGTGAACTCATATAAAAAATAGAAGCTAATGGATTGTGAAAAGTGACCTACACCACATTTGCTTAGTTTACCATATAGTATTGTTGATAGCATTAGAACATGTATGCTACAGCACAATGAAATGGACTACTGCATTGTTGTTGGCAGAGAGTACTAAACACATACTAACCTTAATAGATTAATATGTTGTAACAAATTGTAGAGATTTCCATCCAAGAAGGAAGGTGTAGTAATTAATTATTATTTTTTTGGTCGAAATGTAGTAATTAATTACTCCATCCATCCCATAATGTTTGTCCATCTTTCTATTTCGATTGTCCCAAAAAGTTTGTCCATATACTCCAACTTTTCATTTATATAACACTTTTCTTACCATATTACCCTTATTCAACCTCATATATTACCCCTATTACCCAACTTTTCCATCATCTTTATCACTTTTTCCTATAAAATTACAAAATTACCCTCATTCAATCTTATATATTACCCCCAATTATCCACCTTTCTCATCAACTTTATCACTTTTTTAACTTTTTATACCCTAACTATTCAACTTTTCAACTTTATATTAATTACCGTGCCGATTGTACTTTATGGACAAACAATTTGGGACGGAGAGAGTATCATATAAGGATTCAGATAAAAGACAAAAAAACATATCTCGCATCTTATATCTAGGATATATACATGGTAACAAAAGCCGTGTTCACACTCACCTAAAAAAGAATATGCGAAGCTTCAATATATGTGTTCCGATGAACATAGTGGGCCCGTGGTGATCTCAATCCCGTGCGTGTGCTTGTACTTAAATGGTTCCCCAAGTTCATATCGAAGAACAGTTAGGGATTCTGTCGCGTCCCACTGGGTACGAAAGCTCTGCCTTTTCACTTCTCTCTATCTTCCTTTCCGTGTTGATTCGTTCTCCATAATCCACCACCTTCATTGTTGTATTTGATCGCTATTCTTTAGGTTATTTTCTTCCGTGCCCTCTCTAGTCGCTAGTATTTTGCCTTTGGATCTCGTAGTCGCAGTGGATTGGCTCGTCGCTTGGGTGGCGTCCGCTTCCGCATCTCTGTTTGATCTATTCGCCTTTCAAGCAAGCGAGTGTAAGTTGTTCTGGGCTATAATTTTTATCCGATTTCTTGTATGTCTCTACATGTATGCAGACGTTATAGTTAAAATTAAATCTATGTAGATGTACTTGGTTTGTTAGGAATCCAAATAGCTTGAATGTAAGAGAGGGGTGTACTGATTCATATAGACTTCCGATTAGGCTTAATAGGAGACCGGATCTACCGGATCTACATTGCAGGGCTACTTAATGCGTTGTAAGAGATAAAACCCCGTATAATAGCCATATGGGAAAGAACGGAATCATGTATGCCTGTGAGTATATTTGATTAGGAGGAAAAAGATTTGCATGTTGGATAAGGGATACAATTTTCTGTTCGGGTTAATTCTTCAAACCCATGATAATGAATCGCCTGTTTTATATGATTATATAAGGAAGGAAGCATGACCCTTTGTTGCATGCAATTGTAGAAATGGGATCTTTTGATCCTCAGTTTCTTGATATCATATAGCTGGGTGGGATGAAGTGCTTCTTGGCTTTTTTTATTTACTGATCTACATTGTACACTTTATCTATATTTCTCCCATTGAATACTGAGACACATTGGTCGATACTTATAAGCTATTACTGGTATATTGATATGATTGTTCATCTTAGTGCTCGAGTATATATACTTGCTGAACTGTACTTTATCTATATTTCTCCCATTGAATACTGAGACACATTGGTCGATACTTATAAGCTATTACTGGTATATTGATATGATTGTTCATCTTAGTGCTCGAGTATATATACTTGCTGAACTGTACAATTAATTGGAATTAGGCTATGAAGAGCAACAAACACCGAGTCGAGTGCATCTGTAACATGATTATAGGTAAAATGTCGCACTCTGTTGTTCTTCTTCCAGTTGCTTCGAACTGCAAAATGCAAATAGTTCATGCTATTATAAGTCACTGAAATTCTGCAATTATAAGTCAGCAACTTTTTCCAGTTTCAGATACATTTTTCGAAGCTGTCAAGTTCATAAGCCAGCTGAAATGCTGCAATTATAAGTCAGCAACTTCTAAACAAAATGTCAAAAAATGCATATGAAAGTATCATTCAGAGAACAGTGATTGGAAAGAAGGTAACTTACAGATGAATCAAACATCCGAATGGCCGTTTCGGCATCGGCAACAGTAGCCATTGTGACAAACGCAATCCCCGACTCCTATCAGTCACTTAGTCGTATATTATCGGCAAACGAAGGTATATTTCTAGGAACCACATCACAACACAATTATCTAATCCATCAAATAAATAAGAGAGGGAGACTCAGCCTAGTAATGGAATCACGAAACAAACCTCAGCGAATCGAACAGAACCCGCCTCGACGAAAATACCGGCCAATTGAAGAGAAGTGATGTTATAGGGCAGATTCCCAACATAAAGCCTTCCCTCCACGGAAGGAGCCAATTTCTTTCTCTCTACTTGAACTTCATCCTCCCCTCCTCTTGTTCTTGCTCGTGTTCGTGCTCTAGCAATTGGTCGGTTTCTGATTCAGAGAGCTCCTTCTCCCTCTAGCTCAGCTTCTACTGGTCACGGGAAGATCAGTATCTTAACATTGCAAAAAGATATATAGGCCAATGATAAATTCCAGAAGCATGTTTATCGAGTTTCTTACCTTGCACTTGACTTTCCAGATAACTGGTTCTTCATCGTGTTCCAAGCATGATTATATCTCGAAAAAGGTAACCCCTACTACTCTCAGCTTTGAAGTGTCTCTCTATGGAGTATGGACTGCACCTACGTGGCAAATAATGATATAAAATGCAAAACATTGACGCAACAATAGATTAAGTAAAAGATCGGTCTTCATGTCATGTATCCCCAGAGCTGAATACAATTGTAACAACCAGAAAGATGATTTTACCTGTCACTGCTAGAGGAAGTTCCTCCACTTCTAGCTACAGCATTTCGACATCCATCATAAGCAAGCCTTTTGCTTTTATTCATTAGTGGATAGCCAAAGAGACTCCCTGCTCTCTTTGCACTTTCAAGGTCGTCTATCTACCTTGAGGATAAGAAAATGCAGGCATTAATACATCAAAGAACTACAAAGGCATAATGACAGTGATATCCCTGTAATGTAAATTTACATAAGGGAAAGTTTCAAAAGGAACGGCTGGCCTGCATAAAATCAGGAAGATACAACCATAGCTTAACTTGTCAAGTTTGAGGGGCCACCAAAGATACATCTAAATTCTAATCGAGCTCAGACATACATAGATCGATCATCTACTAATTCAATTTGATGACCACTATCATCTTATGACTATCATATGTTTATTTAGAATTTGTGAGCGGTTCGACACATTCCCTTTTTCTTTCTCATGTCTAAATCAGTGAATAAAAAGGCGAAAAGCGAACAAAGGCGATATAGGTCTCATTGCCTAGGCGAGAGGCGAGAGGCGAAAAGCGAACGCCTTTTGTATCAAGGCGCTCCATAATGCAATATATATACATCTTAAGTTTTGGATATTAGAACACACATATATATACATTAATTAATGAAAACTTATAAGTTAGACATCTTAATCATCATAACTAAGCACTTACTGTTAACTTATGCATAGGTAGATATCGATAGAAGACAAACCAGGAGATTGAAGATGTCTATTTGTTTTCTTTTACTTATAGTTAGGTTTAAAATTAACAAAGATTCAAAAATTTACTATTATTTTAAAAATATTTTTGTTTTATTTTATTCTAAAAATATACTTTACCAAAAGGCGAGCGGGCGAGAGACGAGTGCCTAGGCGGCAAAGGCGCTCGCCTTTTTGAAACTGCCCGCCTTGACCTATGAAAGGCGATAAGGCCATTGCCTTACTGCGGCGTCGCCTTTTTATTCACTGGTCTAAATTCAATCATATAAATATAGTCTTGCCAAAACAGGAAGAATAATATTCGATCGGTGGTATGTTTCAACGTTTCCCCCAAAAAATATTTAAATAAAATAAAAAAGCTTTAGCGGTTTTGCACTATAAAAAGGTGTCCTTATGTTGTTTTATTACCACAAAAATCTACAAAATAGAAAACTGAATTCTTTGAAAAAAAATGAGTCTAGCTAGTAGTTTTGTGCAGCTTTGGGGTTTGTTTTTGGTGAGTGTGCTTGCTATTTACATAGCTCATAAGCATATTCCTCACTATAATTTTGTGGCAAGTTCTCATCCTTATATTAATTAACTTATCTTCTTTCATCTAGTTGACCATCTATATGCGTGTGTGTACGTACGGTCTATATGCGTAATAGAGCTTGGTATGTTCAGACTGTTAAGTATACAAAAGATTAAATAGCCTTTTCTTGATCTTGAATTTTAATGTATACAAATAATAACATGTGCAGATACACTATTTTGTTATTGTTATAAAACGTTTCATTGCTTGGTTATACTATAGTTAGTGGTGCTTGGAGAAGTGCACCTTTTGAAGATACTTATCCTACAAAAGCAAAAGTATCGATGGTCTCAACAACTAAGCTACACCACAGGAGACTGGGCTTATACCTTATGGAAAAAAGCCAGTCCAAAAAAGGCCATTTATTAATAAGCTATAGCAATATGTGAAAATCATGGACTATGCATTGGATAAAAGGATTCAAGTTTGTGTAATGGAAGTCTTTCTTTGACAGTGTACATTCACATGGCTGTTGATAATGCTAAACATACCACTCCTGAATCAGTAAAACTAAGCCATATCCATAAGTAGTCCATCACAATGAAAACAAACCTGAATTATCTTAATGGTCGAGGCTTTAGGTTTGCAGTCAATACCCTGCTTCTCCAATTTTTCCACCGTCACAGTATCCACATGTTCAATCTCAACAGTCAAAACATCACATCTGAATAGCAACAGAAGATCGTTGTCTTAAGACTGGAGAAAAGAACCAAAGAATGAGCATAAACAATCTTCCGACTTATTAAAAAAATTTGAAACAACAAATAAAATCTATAAGCAAAAAAGAATCTCGGGTACCATGCATACCTCGGGTCTTCAGATTCATCACAAAGTTGCAATTCAAGCTCATTTTGGTTTGATAGACATGAGTCTCCTGTAGGTTTCTCCCATTTTCGCTCATGAGATTATCCTTGTATATACAGAGATTGTCTGAAAAAGGATCGATCCAGTTATGATCAACAACTCAAAATGGACTGCAACTTGATTGATACAACATCACTCTTGAGCGAATCAGCAGGCGAAATGAGACATAAACCACAGAGCCAAAAAAAACAACACATTAAACCTCCAACCTCCATTGCTATCGTACATTTCTAGGGTTTGCGAAGCTTGAACTCCGTAATTAAGGTCTGTTCTTACCAGATTTGTGCATAGCGCGCCTCTCTTTGGAACTCATGGTAGACTTCAATTCCGTATCATTCTCCAATTCGTCAAGATTTCTGCACAAACACATCAACAGATGAACAAAATTAAAATCTATCACCACAAATCTGGCTGAGTGAAATTCAGTCCAGAGCCCTCACAATCAAAGATGGATGAGCAAAATTAACAAAATTCCATCATACGGAAATTTGAATCGGGAGGAGTTTCAAGCGATGGCTTACCTTGGTGGGTCTTCCAAGAGGCCTTCCTCCTTGATGACGCCGCACTCTTTCTAAGGAATCTGGAGTTTCCGGCGGTCGGCGGCGGCGTCGTTGGGGGAGATCTTGCGAGATCCGGGATTGAGGGAGCCGGAGAAGCGACTGGAGGAGGAGGAGTATCGGGAGTGGTAGCCAGAAATCGCTGTCGCGACTATCGCCGGCGAGGGCGGAGGCGGAGCGAGGGCGACGACGGAGCCAGTAGCGAGGTCGAAGGTGGAGCGACGGCTGAGCAGGTACCGAGGGCAGAGCGAGGAGTGAAGCCGAAGTCCGGAGCCAACGCGACCAGTCGACGACGGGCGATGGCGCTGAGTTGACGAAGGCGGAGCGAGGGCGGATGAGGGCGACGGCGAGCGAGGCGAGTGGGGGCGATGACGACGGAGACGGTGAGCAGGGGCGACGGCGAGTGAGGGCGACGGTGAGGGCGAGGGCGAGTGAGGCGGAGCGACGGCGACTGCGATCGATGAAGGCGCAAAAGATTAATTTTGATTCAGATCTGAAAGGCAGAGGAGGTTGCCATTACACATAGGATGGCTGCCATTATTTATTGATTTTTATAAATTTGGCTGTTTCTTAAAGTGTAACGTAAACGGCTAAAACAACTAATGGACGGCTAAAATAAGGTTCATCGACAAATTGATGACAGAACCGTTTTATTGGTAGCATTGGTTGCATAACATAATTAATGGGCTAAGAATCCTATGTGTATTTATTACATTTTGTTATGAAATGAAAACTATAGGAATTTGTATAAAATGCTTAGCATTAATTACGCTCAAAATCTTTCTTTATAGGTTTATTGATTGATTGATAAGTAATTTACAAATCTGGAAGCTAGTAAAACGGAGTGGATTGTAAGACTGCTAGCCAGACAATTATATGACAACATCACACTAAATACGTGTTAGATATTGTATTTAGAGAAAAACGTGTTAAATATGCAAAATTATTTATTAATAGCCGATCTTCATTAGCAAGCATCTCCAAATTGGTTTAATTTCTTCAAAAGAGCTATAGGTTTTAACATAATATAAGATTTAAATATTTTAGAAGATATTACAAAGATGAAAGATAGTACTCCCTCCGTCCCATTTGGTTTGTCCGCATAGTGCCGTTGGCACGGTAATTAATATAAAGTTGAAAAGTGATAAAGTTGATGAGAAAGGTGGATAATTGGGGGTAATATATAAGATTGGATGAGGGTAGTTTTGTAATTTTATAGGAAAAAGTGATAAAGGTGATGAAAAAGTTGGGTAATGGGGGTAATATATGAGAGTGAATAAGGGTAAAAGTGTAAAAACATATAGATAAAAATGGAAATATTTGAAAGATGGACAAAGCTAATGGGACGCCCAAAACGGAAATATGGACAAACCAAATAGGACAGAGGGAGTACTATGTTATATATATTTTCCCTTTTTCTGTAATCATTTATTCATTTTATTGTGTCCACTAAAAGTAAGATGATACAATTATTTCGCATAAGAAAATAAAATTCTAATGAGCTATAGTATATTAAGGCGTGTGATAATATATTAACTTAAGCATACAAAGTGACATTTGATAATTAAGTTGACGACGACGACAACAACAACAATAACCCAGTGTAATTCCTCGTTCGGGGAATCTGGGGGTCAGGATGGGGGCACCCCTGGCTAACGTAAAGGGAGAGCGTCCAAAAAATCCAACAGTAGAGCATATATAGAAGCAAAGACGCATACAAAACACAACACAAAAATGGACAAAAACACACAAGGCACAAAACACAGAAAACGAAACACGACAAAGCACAAAACAAAACGACATACAAAACCAAGAACTAAAGCTTGCCGGTCAGGACAGGGTCTAGCCATCCAACACACGAATCTCCTCCCTCCACCTATCCCTGCATAATGCTAGCTCTGTCGATATCCCCAAGTGGCTGACATCCTGTCTTATGATGTATTTCCATCGTTTTCGTGGTCGACCCCTCCCTTTGCGAATAACTCCCAAGTCCAGACTTTCACACCTTCGGACTGGCTCTTCGAGGCCCCGCCTCTAAGCTGGCCAAACCACCGCAATCTTGACTCACGAAGCCTGTCCTCTAAGCTGGCCACTCCTACCCTAGTCCAGATCACTTCATTTTTGATTCTGTCCAACAGTGTGTGACCGCTCATCCATCTCAGCATCCTCATCTCGACCATTAAAAGTCTATGTTTCCGTGCCTTTGTGGTGGCCCAACACTCTGCTCCATAGAGTATGGCTGGTCTGATCACCGCTTTGTAAAACCTCCTTTCAACTTTAGCGGGATCTTACTATCGCACAAAACCCCCAATGCCGCCCTCCATTTCTACCAGCCCCTTTGGATCCGATGTGTGACATCCTCGTCGAAACCACCATCACTCTGAAGGATTGACCCCAAATATCTTAAATTCTCTTTCCTTGCAATAACTTTCCCTCCTAACAATACATCTTTACTTAAGTCAACACCTTGCCCAAACTTGAACACCATATATTAAATTTCTAAGGATATCAATTAGTATAATGTAATAATTAAGTTTCATCCAAAAAAATGTAATAAATAATTAGTTACACATGCGAGGTCATACAAATCTCAACTCGATATGAACTTGCTTACAATCAATTAGTTTTAATAACAGCGAATTTTAAATGGTTGAGGTACTTGATTCCTTTCTTAATTGTACTCTTCGAACAATGTTAATCTTAATTGTATACTCTTGGGCATTTGTAAGTGTTGATATGGATTAATGAAGTTTTTTTTTGGTGAAAGCATTTGTTCATTAGGATTAATATAGTTGTTCACATGGATTTAATAAATTTTTCATGAAATGTAAAAATAACACGGTTGTAATGTGCATGGAGTATGGAGTAGTCAGAGCTAATTTTATGGTGTGCAAACCTCCTCTTGTGTTTTAATTTGACAGAAGACGGTGGTTCGTGGAGTAGATCCTTTTGGGCTTTTGTTTTTTAGCGATATAAGTTTCCACATAGTTCTTAGTACAACATCCGACCTTAGCTCAGTTGGTAGAGCGGAAGACTGTAGTTGGTTTCAACAGGCATCTTTAGGTCGCTGGTTCGATTCCGGCAGGTCGGATTTTTTTAATTTTTTTTTTTGGAAAAATCAGCAATTTATTGTGATTTTGTATGTTACTTATATTATCTGTCTGGTTTTTTTTTTCCCTGGCAGTATGAGCTGCGAAAGTTCCCTAGTTTCATGTCACAAATTGCCTTCATCAATCACTTCATTCGCCTTAACGAAATATAATTTGCATATCTTAAGAATTTTTCAACTTCATTTTGGTGTCCAACATAACATGCCTTCATTTCGATGAGATCAAGTACAACTTCAAACGCTGTTCTCACAAGTGAAATCAATACTGTACTAGGCAAGAAAAGAGCAAGTAATTGAATTAAGTTAATTAATGAATCAAGCAACAAGATCCACTTCATCACAATCAGGAGGAACAACATCTAATCTCATCATACTCCTGTACAACTCAGGCACATGAGCACCTCCTTGCACACACAACTCCACCAAAGCAGGCGCCTTTCCATAAAACCTCTTGAGCTCATTCTTCAAAGGAGGCCCCCCACGAGGATCTCGAACATGCCAAACATAGTTGGGGCCCACAAGATCCTCCATTGCCGCCTCTTGCCAGGCGTGCATCCCGTCCCGCGTCTGGTGTTTGGACGCTCTGCACATCCTCACCTTATGCCCTCTCGGGCCCACCTGGATCTCGGGGCAGTATCCGCACGTCCACACGTCGTACTTCTCCATCATCTTCGTCGTCCCATGGATCATCTCAAACCAGGACCCCAATGTCCTGTTGCTTATATCCTTCAACGCCTCTCCTTCCTCAATGTCTGAAATCGCAGGGATATGCTCCTCCCCAGGAGCTTCTAGAGGGAGTGTGGCTTCTGACGAGTCAAAGTCCACGATCCTTCCCTCGATGCAATATACTGGCTTCGTTCTTCGTTTGGTTGGGTACTCTTTCAGATCCATTCCAGCTTGTATGCATAACTCTAGAATGGCAGGGAGACGAGGCACACTTTTTCTCTCATCATGGATAACTCTTGGCTTTACAGCTCGGTCAAAGAGATGGTAGCATTTAGGAAAATAAACGACATCATGCACGCTTCCCTTCCTCCAAACGTGTGTAGAGCTACGAGAACCACTGCTCGGACCAGTGCAAGTCCGTATTTCATGACCAACAGGGCCCACATGAACCTCAAAACAATGCCTGAATACAGAAAGAGCACAACAACTTTCATCTCAATACACTACATTCTTCTATCTTCTCTTTTCTTAGAGACACTAGCCACATAAACAGGTTAAATTGTTAAAAACAGCTTCTTTTTCCACTCCAGAGGAAACTTTTTTGTCAACTCAGCACTAGCCACATATACATTTTCCTTTAGAGTGTAATCCAATCACAACCTTAGCAACCCATCAATCAGAATAAGACCGAACATAGACATTAAATCATCTACAACAAAGGAAAAAGAAGAGGGAGCCCATATAAAAACCTGCATCTTTGGATGGGGATGGATCCAATGAGCTTGGAGACGCCAGTGAGCAAGGAAACCCGGGCATAATAGACTCGGTGAGCAACTTGAACGAGCTCAGGAACGAGCAGGCCATTTTCTGGTGGATTCTCAAGAACCCTACAAGGATTGGCCTTTCGTAGTAGACTCTCCTCCTTAGCCCGCTTAATCAGAACATTCATAGGTGTGAGATATGGCTTCCTCTCTGACTTGCTACGGCGAGGAATGGGCATGTCAATATACAAGGGGTCGTCCATTTCTCCTCCAATGGTTGGCGTTCTGGGTTCTCTGTCAACGGCATGGATGTAGGAAGAGCAAGAGTAGCATAGGGTTTGATTTGACCTGTAACGATGAGGAAATATATTGGTTCAATTGTGTGGTGTAAGTTTGGAGAAGAGAATGGATGAATTGGCTTGTGGAGCAACCCACCTGTTGATGCCAAAAGCCCTAATCATGCTGCTTTTGTAATGTAATGCAAGCAGAATCTGAGAGTAACAGCCACAGAGTTGGAGAAGGAGAAGAGACGAGAGGTCGGCGGTCGAAGCGACCAATTTGGGAGACGGATTTGTAGAGCTTGAGGAGGCAGAAGAGACGAGAGGTCGCCGGTCGGTGGGTCGGCGGCGCAACAGCAGAGGTCGACGGGTCGACGGCGTTCGTGGTCCCGTGGAGTAGGGGTCGCGAGGCGGAGTGGCAGACCGCAGATCTGGTTGGTTTGGTTCCGTTCTGTCAAGTTTTGGGCCTTCTTTCACTTTTCTTCAACATAACTACTACAACTATTCGAACACATCATACCTCAAACTAGATATATGTGAACACAATCCACAAAGTAAGTCGACTCCAAAATTATTTATGATTTTGTATTATTATGTGTAGTAATCTAATTTAAAATGCATGATTTTGAGAAATTTTGCTATTATATGTATTAATACAATCCATAATAAAAACATAATTTTGTGTACATATTTCTTGCTATTGTTCACATATTTATGTAGTTTGTTCACGTTTTTAATTAGATAATAAAAGTTTTCACCGGAATCGACCTCTTTTACAAATCAATCCGCCCGATTTCTCCTCCTTCTCTCGTCTCCCCAATCTCTCTCATAGTACCATCGCCAATCGTTCTCCCCGTCATCGGCCACCGTAGTCCTCCCTACGATCGGCCAAATTTCTTCCTTCTCCTCGTGTAATTGTGGCAGGCTTCCTTTGTTCTCAGCACCATTGATTTACCATCCTCACCAGCATTGGCCATTATCTTTCTTGTCATTCCACCTTTCATATACCACTATCATCGCCCTCCGTCATCATCCCTCCTCCTCTTATAATTGTGGCGGCTTTTCTATTGCTCAATCCAACTCGATAAGGAAATGAACTTTTCTGAATGTAAACTCTAGTATCTGAATTTATTTATTTTCAATAGGCTCATAACCCTAATTTTGAACTTCAAATTTATTCCAATTTTTTTTTTCGAAATCAGTTAAATTGCTACACTATAAGAAGTCTTATAGTTTTGATCTAAGATGTGCACTTAATTTCATCTAATACAAACTTATCTCGTCCAACTTGGATTTCTTTTGATAATACGTTCAATTTGGATTGGAACTTTTCAAAACCCAAATTTCTAAAAAAAACAATTCTTCAATTATGAAATTCATACAGATTATGTAAGTTTTAAATCGCAAATAAACTTCGAGATATTATAGTACATCAAGAGTAGAATTTGGCAAAAAAAATCGTCAAAATTAGCTTGGATCCTCATGGATATTGTTCGGAGGAGAACAACAACCCATATCGGAGGAGAGAGAAGAGACGAGAAAGAATGAAGCCTAGGACTTTTTTTGCAAATATTGTTATTTTTGAGTGTTTTTATGATTTCCAGTGTGTTAATAACAAAACCCTTCTTCAAATACAATTTTTCCATCTAACAATTGCATTTTACTTTTTTCTAACTTATATATCACATCTCTATTTATACGTTTTTCAAAATAAATTTTTCACCTAAAACTTCACTTTTTAACCAAAAATTCATTTCACTCAAATAAGTGAAACAAGACCATGGTTCTTTGAGAGAGCTAATTACCCCAAAATACCCAAATCCAATTGTATTTTTCGGTTTTTTTTAATTTTTTTTTAGATCTTAGTGAGTCAACACTCTTGTCTCATGTTAGGGCTTTTGCAAAGTTTTAAGAGTTTGACTATATATTTTGTGGTGTAATTTCCAAAATTAACTCTCATATGGTGAGACTAAAAGATTAATTTAACTCATTATAACTATATACATTAACACATAGGTTAAATAACAATTATAGGTATGTTATACTGTCGGTAAGTATGTGTTTTTCTTTTAGTGGTGTTTAATGAGAGTCTACTCGCGACACAATTTGCAAATCGACTTGTTAATACTAAATGTGGGTTGTCAGGTTAGGTCTACCCACGACCCGATTTGTGGGTTGACTTGTTAGCCCACTAATAAAATTATAATAACCCTCAACCCAACCCGTAGGTTGGGAATTGACCCTTTTGCCCCAAACACAACCAGGCTTTTCAAATATACATTTTTTATAATAAAGAAAATTATAAAGAATACTTTTTGAAAAAATTGATTTCTATAAAAATAATATTATAAACAAATATACTATTAAATTAATGGATTGCAACTCAAAAGTCAAAACACACAAGTGCAAGTCTAACCCAAACTGACCCACACCTAAAAACTAAAAAAAATGACCCGCAACCCGACCCACGACTTGAAAACTAAAAAAAATGACCCGCGACCTGACCCATTGAACATCCATAGGTACTTTAGAAACGATTTCTAAATGAAATTATATCGGTTTGTCTATTGCGTGTCCTAAAGGCACATGATAAGCATACCAAAACAGAAACTAACTCTAAAATGGAAATAGTGATCCTGTCACAAAAAAAATTAAAAAACCAAAAATTTTAAATTTACAAATTATTTCCATTATTAGTCTCTTATAGTGTATCCTTAGAGCCTGTTTGGCAATTGGGATTTGGTGAGTGTGTTTGGTTGGTGGGTTTTGATGGGAAATTTAAGATGGGACATGGTGGGGAATAGTTTTCTCTTATTTGGTTAAGTTTTGAGATGGGATTGAGTGGGATTTCACAAGAAAATTTGGAAAAAATTGATGAGAAAATGAATCCCGCTAAATTGGTGAAATTTGATAGGAAAATGAAATGCTCACACTTGAATAAAAAAAATCAAATCAAATTAATTCATATTTTTTTACCAAAACCCACACGTATCCAAACATAAAAAATTCATATTCTCCTCTATAACTTTCTCTTCTCTTCCTTTCTCATATATTACTCTCGTACATCGTAGAAAAATCCTACTTTACTATAAAATGTAGGAAAAATGACTTTAAATAATACCAAGTATCAACATTGAACCAATAATAATACCAACTTTAAAAATCCTAAAAAGCTATACAAACTATTTAAGTATTAACCAAAAATGATACCAGACTACTTTCCGTCACAATTTCCGGCAGCCCAGCTGACGTGGCAACCGGAAAAATGACATGGCACCTCTAGAATTTACACCTTTTTTTAACTTTTTTTTTAAATGCCAACTCATTATTATTCTAAACAAAAAAAACAAAAGCTCATTGAAGGAACACCATACTCATACACTTACGTGTACCCAAATCAAATTAAACAAAAACCCAATTTAACATATCAAACCCAATTAATTTAGAGGACCAACAGAAGAATGGAGAGGAAGAACACGAAGAACACGAGCTCCACCTCCCGCAATCGACGTCTGCAATCGAGCAATCGACGATGCCCCATCACCAACTCCATCTCGCACAACCCAGAAGAGATGTAAGGTTGTGGAATCCAAAGCTCGTATGCCAGTTCCAGTCCATGAAGAAGAGTTTGCGAATCCTCAACTCCAAAGTGCTTCCATGGCCTCTAGGGTTCTACGTGTGTCCATTATGGAAGGCAAAGCTTTAGAATTGCGAATTAGATTCTTCAATTTCGGGTTTAGGGTTTCTAAATTAGGGATTTGTCAATTTCGGGTCTAGGGTTTTTGAATTAGGAATTCTTCAATATTAGGGGTTTTGAGTAATTGTGTTAATTGGATTTGTGAAATCGGTCACTTTGGATCGAAATTGAGAACTAAAACCCTAGAATTACAATACTTGTTGCGTTCGAATTTGACAATCGAAATATACAAGGTCTCTACTTGTGTTCCTGTTCTCTTGTACGTGTTCTTCAGTTCATCGTCTCCAATTTTTTTGTTCGTCTTCACAATCACACATAATTGGGTTTGATATGTTAAGTTGGGTTTTATTTAATTTGATTTGGGTACCGTATGTGTAGAGTATGGTGTTCAATTTGAGTTTAATTAGCTTTTGTTCTTTTTTTTGTTTAGAATAATAATGAGTTGGCATTATAAAAAAAAGTTTAAAAAAGGTGTAAATTTTAGAGGTGCCATGTCATTTTTCCGGTTGCCACGTCAGCCGGGCTACCGGAAATTGTGACGGAAAGTAGTCTGGTATCGTTTTTGGTTAATACTTCAATAGTTTGTATAGCTTTTTAGGATTTTTAAAGTTAGTATTATTATTGGTTCAATATTGATACTTGGTATTATTTAAAGTCATTTTTCCTAAAATGTATTCAAATTTCATGTAAGGCAGGGATTGACGCTGGCTAACACGAAAAAAGAATCACACGATGACTAAATGCATCATCACACGGGTACAATTCTCACGAGTAAACGAAAGCAGCACGAAAAGAGATTCACACAATATACACAAGTACACAAGAACTAGCTATTGAATATTGATTACAATATTGACGGGGGAAAAGGACTCCACGGAGCACAATACCAAATAGGGTATTTATGAATTTGATACACCCGAAAAGGCATGATATCTTCCACAATCAAGTTCCATGTAATATCAAACCCGCAAAGACGCCAAAAGACCTCGCCATAGTAAACTAGCAATACTGTCATAACAAGCAGAGCTGGAGCACACGGCAAGGTAAATCTGCAAGCCTTCGACGCCGCTGCAGGGATCAACAATTTGAGCTCTCAATGCAGGTGAAGGGTGCCTGAAGAAAAGGTGAGTCCTGCAAGTAAGAAAGGCTCTTAGCACCAAAGAACACGAGACATGGCAAATTCAGAGTCAGAAATGATAGACCACCATGATCAGATTTGGGGGAAAGGGAAGATGAGAAAATATCAAATGCGTTTACCCAACAGACCTTTAATCATTAGAAGTGGGATTTGGGAGCAGAGTGACCATATTTTTTTAAAGAAGAAAAAGAACAAATATGATTACATTCCATCTGATTAACCGTGAAATTTTCCTTTCTACCTAGACCAAACATGTCTATTTTTGCCAAATGTAAAAACAAATACAATTCGGTGAAAAAAGATAACAAGAAAGAAGGATAGACAGGAAAAAGATATCAAAGAAAATCATAGAACGAACTTAACTTTTCTACCGTCTCAGCTGAATGAAATTTAAGGCACAACATCAAGCTCGTGAATCCAAGTTGATTCAGAAACATAAAAACAGGCACGACCAAAATTGTGATGGGGGATATGCTTCAATGCCCTAGGACATTTTGTATGGCCTTTTGCTGAGGTTGTGACAGGTTCTGCAGCAATATCAAGAGAGGAATACATATACATTAAAATTCTAACTGACAAAGTGGGGTATGAAAAGTGTACTTCCACACCTCATGAAATGGTCGAAGGTGAAAGTGAGCGTTACAGGTTAACGATTAAAAGATTATGGATAACAGAACATGACTTTTATGATCCGTATGAATACCTGATACAGATACTCAAAGAACGCTCTGTCACTCTGGACCAAATTTGATAGGAATTCTATGAGATACTTTGCCAAATTAATCTGCAGTCGTGCGCATGCAATATTATAGAAAGAAGTTAGGACCAAAATTGAATGAAATCAGCCTGATGATAGAGAAAAAGATGCACGAAGTAAAACTACCTCATTGAGGGGATCGGAACCACCAAGTAAATCTACTTCATCATCATCCTTTTGGTTCTTGATTTTGCATCAGAGGAAAGAGCGTGTGCATTAGTAATGCAAAAAAATGAATTAGGTGAAAGAGAAGAGAATGGCATAGAAATACCTCATCATACACATTACCCATTTCAGCAAGCTGCTCGTATGTTGGTTTACTAAAAGATTTTGCAACATCATACAGATCACTGTGACCAGTCTCCGAGTCGCTGGCTCCAACTTCCTCCCAATCAGAATCCTTCAGCACAATCAAATTTGATAGTCAATTAGTGTTTATTTCCCAGAAAAGGTACATATATAGAACA
The DNA here is from genome assembly GCA_963924305.1 of Polygonum maritimum. Taxonomy (NCBI): domain Eukaryota; kingdom Viridiplantae; phylum Streptophyta; class Magnoliopsida; order Caryophyllales; family Polygonaceae; genus Polygonum; species Polygonum maritimum. The sequence continues at coordinate 17,103,235 of OZ002728.1, forward strand.
GGAACATGAAAAGATACAGTACCTCATCATCTGCATTGGTTACTTGCTCCTGAATCTCAATGAGAGTATCAGCTAGTAAGGAAAACATCTGCAACATCAGACAAACTTGCTGTCACATATGTGAGGGACCTGTGCTGTTGTTTTACCTGAGCTACATCTTGCATTTTACACTTAATACATCTTTGGTGAAGTTTGTCATATGTTTTTGCAAATTCCTGGTATTTTTTCTAATAATCTCCCATGTCAAGCCATAGTTAAGCAAAGCAATTTGCTCTCTCATTTGTATCTCAGGATGTAAGAAAGAAAGAAATATTGGTCCCAACAATTCCAGACAAAATCCACATAATCAGGAATAGTATAAGGCAATGATAGCTCAGGAATAATGTAGTCATATGCTACAAGGCAATGATAGCTCACGGACAATGTAATCAGAAGCAGAGCCGATCAACAATCTATATAGTAAGATCTTGGACCACTTTTTCTAAGAAGCGAGCTTCATGGGATTTTTCATAATCCCTAAATTTCTGGTAATTTTTCTAGATAGTACATCTATAAGCAGCATAAAGAATCCACAGCATGTATTTCCTGTATTAATCTGAAACTTATACATGACTATGAGATGCATGATTCTCAGCATGTATTTCCTGTAGTTCCTTAGATTTTGACAGAAGTGTGGTTGCAGTTCAAACTAGCGCAAAACAAAAAAGGTGTCACAACCATAATGGTGTGAACTATGAGCCATACTTGTATTGACATTTCAACAGCTTATATCAACAAATGAATACCTTAACATTAAGAGCAACGGCTGTCCATTGTTCAGGAGCTGATTTAGTCTTTGAACGGGTCATTATCCCTGCATGGGACTTCAGAAGAAACTGAATTTTTAAAATGGATCTGTAGCAACACCAAATAGTTAAGCGTGATTGTGTGAATATTCAAACTTACCTCAATTAGATGGCCTGGCACCTTAATATTTCCCAACAAAACATGTTTTGTTGATAGCAAAAGAGTCAAAGCAGTAGTTGTCACCTTAATCTGGTATGCCCCTTGTATTTCCCCTGTGCATTAAACAAATTTCATAAACAATTTCCATTCTGATAAGCAATATCTATTAAAGACGGACATTGGGCAACATAAACCTCAAGTTGCCACATATGATGACGAACCTTTTCTGGAATCAATTGAGATACGAAGCGTGTTTTTATTACAATTTGTCACATTTTTCTCTTATTAATATTGCAAGCCATCAGAAGGTTTATAAGAGATATATTGACATGGTAAGATAGCTTTGATGTGCAAAATCCATCTAAAACGAATCTGCAAACCATGTTTTCTAGTAAATAAACAGACTTTCATCATCAGATAAACAGATTAAACAAGTTACTCTAGGGCATAGACAGAAGAACTATTACATCAACTGCATTTGAAACCTGATTAACCATTGCATGAAGTTCTTAATTATTTATTTTTTCCCGATAAATGAAGTGATAGGAAAGGATTCAACCTAAACTAGAAACAATGCGCATCAATTAGTTATTTAAAAGGATGAGTACTCATCTAGAGAGAGAAAAGTAGACCTCATCCAAAAAAATTAGAAAAAGAAGTACGAGTACATGATTAGTTAACTTGTTAAATTGTTTCTTAGATCAGTTAACGTGTTTATACTCTCTGAACGGATATAATGAACATTGATCAGCCACATCTTACAGTAAAAAGTCTATAAAGGAATCAGCGTGCAAGTTCCTCAACTAATAGAAAAAATGCAGTAGTATCTGAATAAAATGGTGCAGTCAGCTTATAAAGAAAAAAAATGAATTGCTTACCCTGTTGTTTAACCCATTCGGTCATCACATACGTAAATGCATTATCATAACCTTCAGCAGGTACTGTAATTAACAACCCAATAAATTCCCAAATGTTTGGGGAACTTGCATGTACCTGGAGGCATGAAAATATCTTATAATCATGAGCAATGGAATTTTTGGAGAAAATGAAAGCTAGATATATTTCATAGACCACAAAAGACAATGTTGGCAAGCTTCTGTTTCTCTTTTAGTAGTCCATTTATGGACAATATAATATGTTTCATTTTACTGGAAAGAAAACATAATGTTGCTGGAAGAAATGAAGGATACAGTTAACGGGGTAAGGCCACAGGGGCGAAGTAGCTTTTCGTTTGCAATCAATCAGCGGAATTTTCTTAGGATAACATTTGTTGTGTAAATAAAAGAAGATTCTATCTGTAGAAAAGACAGAGCTCAAACAAGAAGAAGAAAGAGGAAGATCATACCAATCTAGCAAAAACATGCAGCAAGGAATTTTTCAATCCTGCTATTTCACATGATTGCATTCGTCTAACAAGAGCAGCAACCAGTTCATGAATGTGCTGCATCATTTGTGACGGAAGGTGCAATATAAGCTGTAGAACATACTTCCCGACAAAAAAGGATCCAGAGCTCTCCAAATTGGGGTCCAAAAGCCTGCAAGTATGTATATGTGAGCTCGTATCACAGCCCCAGATAAGCACTATGTCTCTCATATAATGAATAGAGAAAATGCAGAATCTTCTATATACAACATGCACATACAACTCTCTATTTGGCCAAGATTGAGATTGAAGTGTATCAACTCTGATTTTCACAACGTATCTATTATGGATCACCAATCACCCAAAATAGAAAAAGAACAAATCTATCAGCAGCACATTTAGGCATTTAACAGCATTCAAGAAAAAAAGAAACTTGCCATGTGTTTTGACTAAACTAGCACATTTAAAATGGTGCTTGAGAAGATCTAAAGCTTAAAAATATTCCATCTTCCTAACAGATTCAGCTTTCTCCTCATCAACAAGCCATAAGAAATAATATTATTTATTAAGTAGATGTTTTAAATTTTTTTCCACATTCACATAACGATACATTGCTACATTAGATACTTGCATATTTGCATATATACGAACTAAGGAGTGATGTACGAGCTCAAAAAGTAGTTTTTAGAAGAAAGTAGTACTCCCTCCGTCCCAATATGTTTGTCCAAAAGTACGGTTTTTAATGAATGGTATAGAGTGGTATTGGAAAATGAAAAAGTAAAATAAAGTGGGTAAAGGATATGATTGAATAGGGGTACTTTTGTAAATTTATAGGGGAAAAAAGTTGAAAAAAGATAAAGTAGGTAAAAAAGTTGGATAATGAAGGTAAATTTAGAGATTGGATAGGGGTAAGATTAGAAGAAAGTTATTGATAAAAAAGGAAAGTGGACAAACATTTTGGGACGACGGAAAAGGAAAGTGGACAAACATTATGGGATGGAGGGAGTATTTTTTAGCCTAAATATGCTTAAAAAATAAAAGTGTTGCACATATTTCAAGAATAAAACAAAGTAGATTTTGTAGAAAACTACTTTTTGGCCAAAACTATAGCAAGGCCAAAGTCCTACGAATCAATTGTGATTGCCTAACATTGCATACTTACATATATCAGGTATTACAGCATATGACACAACATCAAAGCTACAAAAACCGTGTTGTTGGATATGGTCAGCAATGATGCAAAAAGACTAAAAAAATATTTAAAAAGAGGAGGTACAGCAAAAGACTGTAGGGAAGAGGGCAATGAACTAGGTTAAATCCCTTTCAGGAGAGACTTGAGGTGTTCCTTGAACTATATTGCAATGCAAGAGGCTGCAACCAATTTGTTTAGAACAAACTAGCCTCAACATGGCTTAATATAGAAAGCATGATGTTCCTGAACCTTGACTCCATTATACATAAGAAATGATGGCACACACTTCCTAAAAGTAGTCCCTGAACCTCAATTCGCAGAAGCATTACTGACCATCTAGTAAACTAGTAAGGCATCAAAGGATAATGGGTGTTACCTTGAAAGGGCATCCAGTAAACTTTTCATTGTAAAGCCAGGATCTGCACCCCAAGAAAGCAGTTCTTGTCTTCCTCCGGATACAAAAGCAGCCAAGCATTCTGTAGCATTCTGTTGAATTGTTTCAAAATGACATTTTAAAGACAAATCAGGTTGTATACAAACAAATAAGAAACTCTTGTAGTACCTGCATCTCACTATGATCGTCACTTTGAAGTACAATCTTCACAAGGGGATCAAAACAAACATCATATAGTGACTTCATGATATCAATCCTAGAATTCTGTACACATTTCCATCCCCAAAGAACAAAGAACAAAAAGGAAAAGAAACAAATAGAAACAGTGTTAGTGCAACAAATGAAGATGATACATGATGCTTAAATGCATACAGAAAAGTAACCTTTCTTCGTGACCATTGCACAGAATAAATTTACCTTCAATAGCATAGTTATCAGATCAAGTGATCCTGCCACTAATCCTTCTGGCTGGTGTTTTGGCTGAAAAATCTCACACAGAATCACAATTTAATTATTGATTTACACTTTAACGAAAATAACTTATATAAGACTGCCCAAGACATACATTACTTAGGATTGGCCCAATATAAGGCAAAATTCGAGATGCTAATGACCCTATGCAACAGGGGGCATTTTTAATTGCCTGGCATTTGACCACAAAATGGACGAAATTAGTATGAGAAAATCAAACAGCTGAAAATGAGGAATAGAAGACAAAATGGCTGGCAGGGAAACAAAAATAATTAGGAATAGTCTTCAATCAGGAGGCACAGTTGAAAATTACAGCTTTGAAAGAAAGCAGCCCTTATTACCTCCAAAACCTCTACTGCGTCTACACTGATGAATGGATCTGAAACATGAGATGCCCACACATTAAGGATTATTGGTGAGATAACTGGCTCAATTGCTGCTGTTGCTTCACCGCCTACCAGAAAACCACCACAATATCAATTTGTACAATGTACACAAATGAGACACAAAAGTCTTCAGGTTCACAGTTTATTCTAGTAGAAAATACTTACACATACCTGACTTAATAGCAGCCTGCAATGACTCAAGAACTAGGTGCAATGTTTCGTCAGATGCCTGGTACAAGACTTGAATTAATCCAACAATAGTATTGGACAACTTAACTGCAAAAATATGAGTTCAGACAGTACTTGCTTCAGAAGTTCAACTAGCGATGAAAATATATTCATCAAATTAGGCTGAATGATTTCCTGCTCCGCTCCAGGTAAGAGTTGTGAAATAGCTCTACAAGCACCAACTTTAACAGGTGGTGGACTGCATACACAATAAATGATACTCCCGTTAGCGCAAAACAGAATTGTCACAAGAAATGATTCACGCAAAGATTTTGCTGAAAGTTACTCACACATCCATGCGAATAGCATTAATGGCATCAGAAAGGCATTTCTGTGAAACTTCATGCTTGATCTGCTTGAATCAGCGTCATCATTATATGTGCTATGCAGCTTGAAATACTTCACAATAATGCTCCAGTTACTTACCATGAAAGAGATCTTGGACATTGATGAAAACAGACGGGCATGAAGAAATGGATATTCGTGCACCCCTGCAAAGTGTCAAGCAGAACGAATATTAGTCAATGCATTGAGAATGGATTCTTACTGCTAAATGGCTTCCAATTCACCTGTTCCTATATCTTCAGTCACAATGCTCTCAATGATATTTTTCAACCTGACTCTGCTTGATCCAGACACCTGTTAGCATGTGGAGGAGAATTTGCACAATAGCCATTTACTTCAAAGATTGAAATCTACTTTTGTTTAAGCATAATCTATTGTAAGCACATGTTTCAGGAGAGCATAACAGCTTTTTTTAGCCACATTAAGAAAGGCAATTTAAAAAGCACAAACCTCCATTTCAGCAACATCCGCAGAGAGTGATGCCAATGCATATATCAAAGCCTCTCTTATCTGGTAATTAAACAATAGAGTAAGAGAAAATTACTTCTACAAACTCATTTTTACAGCTCTATTTGTATTTTGCAACATATCCGGAGTATTAGAAACTTCACTTTAACTTTGCATTTAGAACATAGCATCGGATTTCTTCTGTATTATTTATTCCAATAGTTTTTTCACGACTCTAAAAAAAGCAACAGATCTCTATGATTCTATCCACAAACTCTATACAAGATTGAATAAAAATACTTGAATCCAAGCACCAGATATAACAATTTATCAATGAAATTTCCACATACAAATGAATCTTCTGTTATAAATATTTGAGAAGTGTTAATTTTAAAATGACAAGCCCCTTCCAAAGATCTTATTTTCTAAATTTAAAAGCAAAACATGGAAGACATATTTCAAGATTTAAAAAAGAAATTATGGACTGAGCTCCATAATACTCTTCAGCTTTTATTAGGACCAAACATAGATAGAACAAAAATCAATCACCCCTGTCTTCACTAAACTTGTGCTGTACAGCTTACAACCCTATCTCTGATCTCATTCAACAATGATTCAAGACAAATTAAGCAGTGATAGAATTTGGAACGATCAAGTGTGAATAAATATATTGCCTGCAAGGACTTGATTTATAGCTGACGAATCGTCAAAGATGGAGAGTTTAAGAAATAATAGCACTTTGTGCTCATCAGCTTTGCTCCCCTTTGTGAATCTCCTTGCCATCACTAAGCAGCTCAGCTCAGGATAGCATGGGAGTTGCATCAAATTCCAGCACTTGAACTAAATTTGTATGGCAATTCACCCTCTTAGAATTCAAAAAGGAGTTTCAAACTGTAATTTATTTTGTCAACAACTACTTTTGGAAAGTGACACACAGTCTTGAAAGCTAGAAACAAAAGCACCTACCTGAAAAAACTAGATACCAAAACTCACGATCAAGTAAATAAGAGGAAGATGCATAGTACACATTTAAATTTCAGATCTCTTAGACATACCCTCCACCAACATTTTGAACCTTCAGCTTTGTCTTGCTGCGACTCGTGGAATCGTCTACTACCAGCATCTATTATGGCTTCAATTCCTATCTCGCCACAAGTACTAACCATTTCTTCAAATATAAAGATACCTACATGCACACAAAATATAGGCTTAAAAGGCCATAACGCTTAACATAACTAGTCAAAGCATGCACTCACCATTATTTTGCAAACTTGGATTTTGTAAAATAAAATAGTAAAAACAAATTAATCCTGAATTTAAAAAAGACATATGAACGCAAATTAGGTGATACACCTGTCTTCATCAAAATAGCACGTCCATGCAAAATAACATGATGTTGTTGTCTTATCGTATAATCACTACGAAAGGACAAAGTATCATCTTCACACACACCCCAATCTAATATTCCAACTATCATATGACAACAAAAATGGCCAATAACCAAACACTATTGATGCAAAAATATCCCGCATGCAAACAGATCAAGAGCCATTTGAGCCTAAGGGAAAACACTATTTTAGTTAGCCTCTAGAGGCCAATTTGAAGAATTGGACCGTGAGACAACTGAACTAAATAATTTCCAGATAAAGAAGCCAAACAAGTTAAGTAGCCATTTCAATACCAACATGGAAGCTTATTACATATGCAATGGTTCAATAACCGTAAATCCAAGTAGCTGAGTCGTCAAAGCCTATAGAAACACCAGTTTGACTCTTATTTTTGCAGCACTTATACAAATGTGTTCATGTTTTAAGAAGAATGCATTTGACTTCTTTCCATGACCATATTCTTGCAGAGATTTTCTCCAATAATCCACATTCATGTCCATCCATTTGCTGAAGTATTTGTGGTTATCATCCCCTTTTAAAAGCAGATAGTCTGCTATCGTCAACTAGGCAGTCCAATTGATACTCCACATTATGCATATGAATGCTCAGAATAAGGTGTTTCAACCCAAGGTGGAAAAGGAAAGTTGGCATGAAAACTCAGGACTCAGTCCAGCAATATGCTTGCTCCAAAATTTAGAAGCACTAATCATAGGAGAAAATATCTCTTGCAAATAAAAGATTCCTTACTGCAAATGCGACAGCTATAATTGTCATCGTCCTCATCAGCAACATATTGGTTGGCATCCAGCGACCATGAATGAGCCTGAACAATGCTTTGTGCGTATAAGTTGAAACAGACAATTCACATGAAGCCATTTTATGTTTCAAACTTTGCATTAAGAAAAAACCTATCTAAATGCATCCCCAGCCAGCTGGGAGAATTCACATAAAACCCTATTTATGTTTCAAATTTTGTATTGAGATAAAAACCTAGCTAAATGCAATCCCTACTAGTCAGTCACAATCACCTAAAGCCAAAACAATATAAGATACGGTGCCAGAAGTGGCAATGTCTATAGGAAGAAGGAAGAAAGAATAAAGAAAAGACGGAAAAAAATAGCGTTGACTGCCAAGAAAGACTATCAGAGTTTCAGAATTAATTGCATGCATGTACTATAACAATTGAACAAATCAGAGAAAAATATGAAAATCTGGATTTACTGGGACTTGCGGATAATACCCAATAACAACACATAAGGCGTCCGAAACCATATTCATTCCATCACTATTGCACCGGTCAGCTGCAGAAACTATAATCAGGCTAGGAATGGTACGAGAAACCAAAATCGCAGAAAACATGGGGGCCTTGGTAACTGGACCTTGGGAACCAAGTATTAGGTTTGAGAGGTTCCAAGCATTTGGATGGCTGTAGTTGGGGTTTCAAACCCATAACCTTAACCCCTCAGGCATGGGGGCTGGAATGAGAGAGCTATTCGCAAAAAAGGTTCTTGGTTTAAGGAAGTTATAAATCTGAAGAATGAAGAAGCAAGAAGCATGGAGAGCTAGCAGGAAGAAGCCAACACAGAACTGAAGTAGGATGAAGAAGAGAAAAGATGAAGACCAGAATTGCAGAAGGATAGAGAAGAGGGATGGAGAACACCCAAAAGGAAGAACAAAAATGCAGGATGGGCCAGTAGGGATGATGATGGATATTAATTTAACGCCCAAATTTTGTACCATTTACACAAACCAAATACCCGACATCATCTATCAAAGATCAACTTATAACCCATTTCCCATTCCAGCGCAATGCCCGAATTTTTAGTTTGCCCTCTTTATTTCTAGGCCAAGGCAAGGGTCGGTAAATCTTGGGCCCCCAGATTCTGCCGGGGGCAGGGGTTGATGCTGTTGTTGTACATGACAGATTAAAATTCAGAACCATTGAATTATGAAATACAAGAGACCGAGAAGAGTCCTGGAGTTGGCCAAGATTGGATGTTGAATTAGCAAACAGATCATCTTCTTTGTAATGATACACAGAAGATGTTAGTTCATGAAACTCACATAGATGTCTCCCAATTCAAACTCTGAGCATAAGAATTAGAGCGCAGAAAACTAAAAGTACCTGCTGCTCTGTCATCTGCAGAAAACCAAATACATAATAAGCCAGCTCCTGCAGACTATTTTCAACAACCTGAGCAACATAGAGATAATGACATAAGTTAAACGTTTATGATCAGTTGCTCAGATGTGACATGATAATCATAATAGCAAAGAATGCCAAAAAAAAAGACAATATAAAGAGCTTAATTGGTAAGTCATTTATAGCAAAATTGGCTAATCAATTACTGACTTTACAACACTGCAGATTAGCTTGATGAAAGAACTAGTAGACATTTGAGATCATTTACGCTAAAGTAAAGCTAAATGTCTCGAGTAAACTCAGGTTTACAAAAAAACATAGAAATGCCTTTCCCTAATTCCTTACAAAAAGAATCTTTGTTTCTAAAGATATTTGATTTTTCCATAATGGTTTACAAAGTACGATATTTCAGAGTTATCTACACAAAATCCGCGTACACGGTATATGGCAAGCAACTGTCAACATGCACCATTTACAGATTCAAGTGTGATAGAAAAGACAAGTAGCCAAAAATGTCACATTATCACAACTATGGAATCAAATGAATCTTTGTATGCAAGCAGAACACTCAAAATTACTTGTCATACCTTGACAAATCTTCTGCTTCCCACAATTGTCAAAAAGAATTCGAGTAACTGCAAACAAGTTTAATAATAAGAGCAAGGCAAAGCATTCACTCTCCATAACATATAACCTGTTCAAATAAGTGGGTAAATGACAGCAAATGTTTAAAAGAAAATACATTTATCCATTTCTTTTGCTGTCTTAGTGTGATTGGACTTCTCAGAAGCATACAAGAAACAAGTACTTCCAAAATTACATAATGTTGGCTAGGCTAAAATACTGCGAAGAACATAAAGACAGGCCAAGCAACCATACAACTGGATAAATCCAAGAGTAAAGATTTGATTATCCATATTTTTACTATGAAGAAATGTCAAGGCATCAAAAATATGAGAATTTAGCTTACATAAGGAGTATACATTGCAACATTGAGAACAACCAATCTTTTTCTTCTACATAGGGGGTCATGATAACTGTCACATATCGGTATTACTGAATGCATGCACATTAGCCTCTTCTTCTAGCTTTTGTTTCATAACCTTACAATATCTTTTTAGCTGTAACATTTTACCCACAAGGGACACAAAAAATTTTAAAATTGGAACTCAGACAAAAAATTTAGGACTATTTTCACATTTTCATATATCTAGCAAAATTGGGATGCAGGTGATGTAATTTTAGTTGTTTAAACCAGGTGTTAGCTTATGAAGCATATCTAGAGTTAGGACATAAGTGATAGAAAAACATCAATAACTAGAAGCCCTAATTACACTTGTCATATTTGCACTAAACTGATAAAGCTAACCTAATTAAAACCCATAAACCATTCCAATACCCTAATTGGTAAACCTGAATGACACCCCTAAGCTGAAAAGAATTGCTGAAAGGCTCAAACAAATACTTAAATTAACAGTCCTATATCTAAAACATCAACTGAAAGCTCCCCGCTGAATAACATGCGTATAAATGAAACCATTATATCAAAGGGCACCTTAAATGAAAGAGACACTTGATCCAGAATATAATATATATATAGTGGACGGCTTCACAATCATATATTTTAGTTTCGAAGAAACACAATATGAGGAAACCACTCACGGATTCCAGAACATAATCAATCTCAAACTGTTCGGGAAAATCAAAGATAGGGTTGCCATATGGAATACATAAATATTGAATGTTATCGCAATTCCTAATATTGTTAGCTAACAATTAGCCAAAAAGACAGATTTGACAAATTCAGCTATAATTTTTATATTGCTATATACTGAATAAACAGTTCTAAAATACCACCCATGGTCTGACATATACCCTTTCTTTTTCCAGCACATAAAAACTATAAACCTTTTATAAGATCCTTATAGGAAAATAAATTTAGGTAGGCAAACTTGTACTTACCTGAGTGATATAGGATTCGAGGCTCCTCTCCATTCCATCAGAGTCATATCTTCCCTCAAATGAATCTTCATCACCCCTTATTGCCGATTGCTCGTATACTTTCAAAGACGAGACAAATGTCTCCCACAAAGGCACCATAATGACTGAGAAGAGCAGTCATGAAAAAAAAAATTCAATAATGCAAAGGTACACTTAAAAAGTAGAGAGTATCCATCTTAACCATGACTTGAACATATAGTAGAGACTTCAGGAATGATTACCCATAAATTCTTTCTCGACAACAGTAGGAAAGTTCTGAACAAACTGATTTAAGCACTTCAACACCTGATCAGTCAAGCAAAATCAAAATCAGGCAGATCCTCAAAACAGATGAACAACTGCTTTACCCAACAAGTAGCAGACTTTGTGGTACAACAAAATTAATCCTAAACATCACCTCCATTCTCAAACTCCAATCATCAGGTTCTTCAGATTGCAATGGATGCTGCATGATTATTGCAAATTGTGTCATCCACGGCTTGATCAGGGAAGACATCAGAGCCGTAGTTTCGTCCTGCAAAAGATAATACATATTATAATATTATAGCATCCTGTACAAAAGAAAATAGTTTTTATCATCATTACAGAACTGACCAGTGGAACGATGTAGATATTAATATTACACGCACAGCACAGATTTGCATCATTGTAAGAATTACCAATAGTTAAAAACGAAGAAACATAATACATGACAAGTGGAAACATATAGACATTGTTCATATCTCAGGCTAAGTTGGAAAGGAATGTTTGACCCATTAGTATCAGAGTTTGTATGGAATTCAATAACTTTGATTTATTTATAGTATAAGCATACCTAGAGTTGTTCAAAGATTTTCCTTGGTAAGAATGCACAGGGTGTATGGGAAAGGCAGGACCATATATTCCATCGACTCAATGATCCTAGTATAACTATATGATAGATCAAATTCAAAGCCAGTAGTCATAATTATCATATAACTCAAATTCAAAGCCGGTGACTACTGGTTTAAGAGATTGACTGGTAAAAATGCAATTATCTAGAGAGCGTAAGAGTTTATTAATCAAAAACATAGATGAATTCTATTTTTTGGATGAAAATGTCATAGGATTGAGGATCCAGATCATGAGTTCAATATATGAAACATCACCATATCTTCCTGACAAGTAAAATTGCAAACACTACAGCTAAAATTCAAGGGAACTTGCACTTCCACAGAACGAGGGATATACAATAACGTGTCAGTCCTTCTGGCCATCTAGCAGCATCTAACCAATTTTTTTTTCATACAAAATGTTAATGCTAGGTTTCAAAAGAAGGGGAGCAAGAACATACCCTGTAGACACCCCTCATCGTACTCAGCATAAATGTGCAGGAATATACAATTGAAAGAGCTCTTCTGCGCAAAGATTTGTCATAGATCTACACACCAAGCTAAAGATATCAGAATATGAAAAGAGTTACAGAACAGGATGGCATTAAAGAAAATATCATCAGACTAGAAAAACCAACCACACAGGGTGTGTTTGATAGTTATCTGTTTTACTTACAAGGACCCCCCCCCCCCCCATCAACATATCAGCACCTTATCAGTTACCTACCGAATTACTATGTCATGCCATAACTAAATTATCACCTTATGCCCACTGCTCACGTTATGAACGCCCACACACAGTTATTGATAGCATCATACTTTAAAGATAATATGGTGCTCATATTTGCACACCGCACCCAATCTATCCATCTTTAAAATTAAATTAACTCATTGTAGTAAATTTCATACTCATCAAAATCACAACAAGCTATGCAATCCACATAGGCATTATATATCCTAACAACAAGAAAAGAAATTCAGTTGGTTGATATATGCATCAGAAAGTACAATAATAGTACTATGTGTTCTATGTTATCCTGCCAAATTTTAGCATGGCTTTGGTTTTCTCTTTTGAGGTCAGGCTTTAGAGAACCAAGGGATATGATGAAAAAGAGAAAATTAAGCATAAAAGGGTCAATGGACAAGATTAATGAATACACTATTTAAGATAGTCTATTAGAGTTAGAATTGCACTAACCTGGGAAGCTGATACAATTGAAAGCAAGCAAGGAAACAAAACTGGTACTAAAGTTGGCACCACAGTATCATCTATATCCTCGGATAGCAGAGCTAAACATTTTAAAGCTCCACGAACTGCATGACATAAATGCAAAATTTACAACAAAATTACGGTCAAAGTACATAAAACAGGTTTCATAAAAGAGACTACACATGAAAACTTTAAGAAATATGTTCTTCATTGAGTCTGTGACCTTCAAATTTGAATGACCAAGTCACTAAAATCTCAAGTTCATCTAGTTGACGTTGAGATAAGAAATTGTCTTGGACAAAATAAAATAAAAAATGCAAAACTTAAATCACTTAACCCTGCCCCTCTTTGTTGGATCATTAAGCATCTTTATCGTGAAAGGCATGATAAAGATGCTTAATGAGTGACCCCTCAATCTTAAGTCGTTCAGCTTGACATTCCAAAACCAATCTCCTTCATATTTTGATAGGAAAATTGAGCAACATTATAAAGAGGAGGAAGTGCAAAACTTAAATCACCTACCCCCATCAATCTTTGTTGGGTCATTAAGCATCTGTATCATGAAAGGCATGAAATCAGGCCAGTCCACTGGCCAGTCGTACTGCGCAATGGAAGCCAAAGCCATGCTAATTGCTGTGGAGATTTTTCTATGTGAATTATTCAAAGATGACAAGAGAAATCTGCGTATGACTTCCTGGCAATGCAAATACTATGCTTCAGTGAGAGTTACTAAGCATAACACAACATAAAGGTAAAGATGGAAACTACTTCCATATCCCATATTAAAAGTTTCTATCAAAGGTTCCTATCAAGAATCCATCTTCATTTTATGCTTTCACCCTTTTAAATAAAGAGCCACTCTGGAACTATGGTTCCTATGATATAAGATGATATTGATTTTGAATTGTGGTTTCTTATTAACTTTCTTGATTATGTAATGATGGGAATGAAAATGAAATTTTGCTTAATTCACAAAGTTTGTAGGCAAAAAAGTTTCTTCTCTGTTAATATGACTTGATATTATTGAAGCCTTATGTTGCTTCCATTTTTACAACATTTATCATCATATAGTTGTATTATTTTAAGAGCATTGTGAGGAGTTATATAGTTAATATCCACATCTCTTGAAATGATATCAAACAGGGGAGGAATAGTCATTAATGTATCAGATACGGATTGGGCACAGCTTCACCAAACCATGTGGGGACCGCCCTTAGACTCAAAGACATTGTGTGACTGGCAACTAAATGAGGACCCAAAAGTCACAAGAAAAAAGAACAGAATCACAGTTCATACGAAGTTAAAACAATACATGCAACTAGGATCAATAGATGATAGAAAACACCGCCAATCAGCTAGAAAAATAGAACACAGAGCTACATGGTCAATCCAATCACATATAACATCTATAAAGAGCAACAAGGGAGAAAGCTAAATAGGCAATTAGAAGAACCTTTTCTTCAGTTGAGACAACAGGAGGCTCAAAGCTATCATCATCCTCGTGCCAATGCTTTTTGATGAAGTGTTTTAAAAGTACAGACGCTAGGTAAGGTTATGTTAAAGCTCCCACCAGCACAAAGTAGAAGAAAGTCAGGGGGGTGATTACTTTGCCTCCCCCTGCCCAATTGACTAGAGAGTTTCAACTTAAACAGATCAAAATGAATAATCACTGTTTATTGATTTGAAAAAACCTGAATCTAAATTTAGAAAATTGAAAAAGTGGACTGACAATAGACATAATCTTAAGTCGCAAAATAATTCCTCCATAAATCAGTCACTTCTCTCTAAGAAGAACAATCTAAATTTGCCCCCTCTATGGAATGGAAAAGATAGAAAAGTGCACGACAAGACGACCATAAAACACTCCAAAAGGATATCTGGCGCAATCCAACCGGAAGTTCCCCATTAGCAGCAACTTTACATAATGCACTTCCAAAACCTGAAGGAATTCAAATTGATCAATAGCTTGGCCTGGAAATCAAGCAACATTTTATACTTAACCGTTTCCAAAACAGATATGATTAGCAAACCACCACACTATCATGCACATGTTACACACAGCATAGAAAAAATGAAGCATATGTTAGGGTCCGCAAGGGCATGAAATTCTCGCAATTGTTGATGTAAATTCATATTTCTTTCATAATGTCTTTAATAGCTGGACAATCTAGTCTAGTAGTAAACTTGTTCCACGTTAATTGGCATAAAATCGCTTTAGAGCTTACTCAATTGCTAGAATCAACGAAATCATTTAGAATCCTACATTATGAGCATTTATTCTCCTGAATCAAAATCAAGATTTGCATTCTTGATGCCGGAAGCCTCATCTTAAGCGGAAGTGAACGGCTAACTCTAGCCTTACAAACCCTAAACCTCAAATGCTTCATAAACAATAAGGAAGTGAACGGCTTCCTGTGATACCAGTCATCACCATTTACCAAACCCCAAGCAGGCGGCGAATGTGAGAAGGAGTTCTTTTTGACATTAAAATCAAATCACCATACATAGAAAATTGTAAGGAATGCTCGGAGGAAGGGAGAGTACCAGGTTGAAGAGAGGCTTGATTGAGAGAAGCTTCAGCGAACGAACGAACTTGATGATTAGTGTCCAAAGTAGCGTTCAAACACTCGACAAGCCACTGTTGGTCTTGATCGGCCATTGTTGAGCGCCGACGGAGCTCGGATGAATCAGGAGAGGAAGGAAGAGACAGGCGCACGGGTGGAGGGAGACAGAAACCCTCTGCACAACTGGGGAAGAGTGAGCGCAGAAGAAGGAGAAAGAGTGGGAAAAAGCAAAGCAGAGGCCAGAGAGGGGTAATAAATTAGTACCTGGCGCCTTTCAATTTTTTTTATGCAGAGGACTTGTGTCTGATTTGATTCGTGTTTTTAGGGTTTGAAATTATGAGAGCGATGTCGAGCGTGCGCGTGGGTACATAACTACAAAATTACAGATCATCTTTTCGTTCGATACAATTATACAAAAACGTTATTATAACACATGGAGAACACTAGCCGTTCTAAATCATCCCAATGCCGAGTTTCAGGGATTTTCTTTCATTCATTTTAAGAATGGTCTTCGACCAACTCTCCCAATAGTAGGGCTGTGCAAATGTAGACCGGACCGGAATATTACGGTCCGGTCCAAGACCGGGACCAATTCGGTCCAGTCCACAGTCCATGATTTTTCTATTCATCGGGTTACGGTCTAAGACCGGACCGGAGTTTTACGGTCCGGACCGGTTAGACCAGAATAAATATATTATTCAAAATTATGCATAAAAATGTATATTAATACTTAGATTTGATATATAAAATCGAATAGTATCACTTACTTATTATATATTTACAATGCAAAAGGGAATAAGATTGTAATTTAATCATTTCTTAACATTAAGATAGTAAAATTCTACAACAAAATATTTAAATCGTTCTTACCATAACCAAATTTAATCATTAAAATATTAAAAATCTACAATAAAACATGTAAGTCGGTCTTTACGGTCCACGGTCCAAGTATTACGAAATTTACGGTCCAATCCGGTCCGGTCCAGATCGGTTGAACAACCCTACCCAATAGTGAGCTTCACACTTCACCGACATGAAAGTAGGAGTTCAGGTCCAGCCGCTCTATTACTTTTCTAATAGCAATGAAAAATACAAACCTCCTCAAAATGCAACAAGTTAATGTCACCAATAATTGTCTAGATTTCCCAAGGGCAACACCACACCCAGTAATGTTGTTAATCACACATAGATTATCACCTTCAACCACTAGTCTTTTTATAAAAATAGTGTGTTTGGCTACTTGGAATTCATGAGAAAGGAAAGAGTGGGAAAATATAGTAAGGTTACTCCCAACGAGGGGGCTCAAACACAAAATGTTAATGAGATCATGAAAATGAGGTTTGATCGGCACATAGGTCAATGCAAAAGTGATCGAAAAACGATCAGAGAAGAGAGAAAGACCGACAGCAAAAAGGAAACGGATGTTTGCCTTCCAAATAACTAAACGCGGCGTTTTGAAGGCTAGTGGGTTGAAGTGCCATGTTTCAACCATGGGTGGAGGCAATAAAAATTAAATATCCGCGTCACGTAGTGCATATCCAACGGGTAAATTCTAGCCGTTGGATAATTAGACCAATTAAAATCTCATTTTGGGCTTAATTTAAAAACAAAATTTAACAATTCGAATATCAAAATTCATACTTTTTATCTACCTATAGACTCCAATATTGCATATATTTGAATACTTTTAAAATTAAATATATTTTTTTGGCTTGCTTTAAGTTATAAAACACATATATTATAAATTGTTTACAATACCCATTCTTTAAATTGAAAAAAATTACATCAAAATTTATAACTTTCTTTCACATTTCTATAGATATTAATTTTTTATTTTTTATTCATTGTTGAAAGAATTTTGAAATTTCGAGTTGTTATAACTACAAAAAACCATTATAATTATTATACCGCTTTTAGTATTACAAGTACCTGGTTTTGATTTATCCATGGTATTTTTATGACTCATTGTTTTAAACATACCCGGTTTTGTACTACCTATGGTTTTGATGTACTCTTTTTTTAAGTACCCGGTTTTGGACTACCTATGGTTTTGATGTACTCGGTTTTTAATTACCCATGGTTTTGTATGGAGAAAACCTTACTTATGTCCTGTATATATGTGCTCCACCATCAACACAAGCCACAGCACAACCTTCATCCTTCATCTCTCTTCACTCCCTTGTTAAGAAAAAATCCTAGCTCCACTCGATATAAATCCAAATGATCCTAATCGCCCACCTCACTTTCCGTGTATTTATCCAAACCCTTCAACACAAAACTCTGTTTTTCATCCAATGCACCCGCCAATGAGCTCATATAATCAACCACAATATTCATATGCAGATTTTGTGTACCATCAAAATCAGCTCCAGCATGCTCTTGGCAATCCATATGCCACTATCCATCAACCATCCTAGAATTTTGGTTACCCCAAGCAAGCCTCAAATCCAACACTTTCCTCAGATTCTAAACATGATCTAAACTCTCAATCCTTTGAAAACCCTCCATATAGCACTCAACCAGAAGACATTCATGGTCGTGATTCCCGTGGTGGCGGGGGTCGTTCCCGTGGATACCGTGGTCGTGGAGGGCGTGGTCGTTCTCAAGCTAAAAGAGAGGGTGATGAGGTTGATGAGTTAGAAAGAGGGAAAAGTGTGGGGTGGAACAAAGGCGATGAGGTGCTCTTGGTGAGTGCTTGGCTGAATGTGAGTCAAAATGCAATCACAAACACCCAACAAAAATCAAAAACCTTTTGGGAGAAAAATTGCAAACTTCTACAATGAGGAGAAGTCTGAGGTCCAATTCCAACAAAGCGCAAAATCATGAAAGTCTAAATGGGATAGGATTAACAGAAGTGCAGGAGTTTTTGTAGGTTTTTATGAACAAGCGACCAATATGAAAGCTAGCGGTGTGTCTCCAAACGATGTGTTGAACAAGGATCATGAGTTATGCTATGATTTTTATGGCCACAAATTCCCCGATGAGCATTGTTGGGTACATCTTGAGAGAGTGCCTAGATGGTCATCTAAGTGGATTAAGAACGTGAGGCTCGGGAACCGGGAGCTCCAAGAGATCAAGGGTATCTGCTGAAGGTGATGCTTCCAACCCGGATCCAAAAACTCCAACGAGCATGTTCAATGATGATCGTATTGAACACCCCATAGACATTAAGAAAGCTAAGACTGCAGCGAAAGGGAAAGGCAAAGGAGTCGCCTCAAGCTCCGGTAATGTTGAGTTATCGATGCGTATGACGGAGTAGAAAAAGCAAATGGAAAAGGAGTATGTTGTTTATAAGGTGGCTGAAATACAACTTAAGGAAAAGAAACTCCGAGCCAAGCAAATGAGGGAATATGCAGCGATGTGTACCCCTGAAGAGCGCAAATTATTAAAGGAAGCTATGAGGAAAGATTTGGGTCTTCCATGATCTGCAGAGACAAGTCGTGGTCAGAAGCTATGTTGAAAGAATCAGGTCTTCAAAAGATGGTTGTCCTAGTGTGTTTGTTCTTTGCTTTGTGTTTTGAATTTTCATTTTCTATCTTTTCGATTTCGATGTTCCTATTGTAGTGAGTTTGTTCTTTGCTTTTTTATTCAAATTTTCATTTTCTATGTTTTAAATTTCAATGTGTTTGATGTAGTGTGCTTTGTGTTTCTTCTTGTTTGAAGTAATACAATAAAAGTCTGCTTTTTATTAAAGATGTGTTTGATGTAGTCATTTTCAATACATTGAAAGTGGGAAAAACATGATTGTTATATTTGCAAAGACTAGTCATTTTCAATTTCAGTGCATTAAAATCGGGAAAAAGATGATTGTTATCTTTGTAGAGACTAGTCATTTTCAGTAGGGGTGGGCACGGACGGGTAACCGGAAGTTCGGTTAACCGGATATTCGGTTACTAAATTATGATAACCATTACCGAACCATTAAGAACCGGTTAACCGATATCGGTTAACCATGAAAACCGGTCGGTTAGTCGGTTAACCACTATTTGAAAGTGAAATTATTCATTTCAAATACATGCATTTTAACCGATAAATATCGAAATATATAATCAAAACACGTAGTCGAATACATTGTTGAAATACATAATTGGATTACATATCAAAGCATCGATCTAATTACATAGAGTTTCACAAATAAACGGTTGCTGGAATAAACATTGTTGGAATCACTAAGATCAAAATACATAACTCAATCCCAAAACACTAATACATATTTCTTCATTCTTCCATAGCCTCATCGATTTCAATCGACGGTTAATTCTTCCATAGCCTCATCGATTTCAATTAACGGTTGCTCTAACATCAGCTTTCTCATGCAAGTTATAAACAGTAGCACAACAAAATAGTGAGTTACACAATATAATTAAGAAAAGAAAAGAAAGCAAGATATAATACACTAACCTTCTTCCAAAGCCATAGCCTCTAATTCAAGGAGGCAAGAGAGAGAGAGAGAGAGAGAGGGGGGGAGCGGGTAGGCGGCGTCGATGTTGCCGTCGAGTGTGGGCGGCGCGGGCTTGTTGTCGTTGGTGGCCGGTGAGTAAAGGGCGGCTACAGATCTAGGTAAAGAGGAGTTCGGGAAGGAGATGGTGCGAGTAAAGGGCGGCTGCAGATCTAGGTAAAGAGGAGTTCGGGAAGGAGATGTGTTTTGGGAAATTTGGGGCTGAGAAAGAAAGATAGCTGGGGGACCAGGTATTCAGAGAAAAGAAAGTATAGAATATATCTTTTATTTTTTGCAAATGTAGAATATATCTTTTATTAAAAAAGCCTAATACTATCAAATTAACTTATTTATATTATTTTTTTCAAAAAATATATATATATTAATATTTTATTAAACGGTTTAATGGTTAACCGGTTGAAAATATATGACTAACCATTATCGAACCGTTAACCAGTTTAAAAAACCGGTCGGTTAACCATAACCGGTTTTCCGGTTATTCTCGTCACGGTTAACCGAAAAAAGCTTTCGGATACCGGTTAAACGGTTCGCTTAACCGGTATCCGGTTATTTTTGCCCAGCCCTAATTTTCAGTGTCAGTGTATTGAAATTTGGGAAAAAGATGAGTGTTATCTTTGAAAGACTGGTCATTTAAGTGATAGTGTATTGAAATTGGGAAGAAGATTATTGTTATCTTTGCAGAGATTGGTCATTTTCAATTTCAGTGCAT
This sequence comes from Polygonum maritimum, assembly GCA_963924305.1. NCBI lineage: Eukaryota > Viridiplantae > Streptophyta > Magnoliopsida > Caryophyllales > Polygonaceae > Polygonum > Polygonum maritimum. The sequence goes on from OZ002728.1 coordinate 17,124,331, forward strand.
TGAAATCGAGAAAAAAATTATTGTTATCTTTGCAGAGACTAGTCTTATCTTTGTAGAGACTAGTCATTTTCAGTGTTAGTGTATTGAAATTGGGAAAAATAAGCGTGTTATCTTTGCAGAGACTAGTCATTTTCATTCTTATCTTTATAGTGACTATAGTCCCCTCAAGCTTTCAAATTTTGAAATTTCGGTTTTTGCTCAACTACATTTACGATCTCTATATAAACCATGGAGACTCATTATATATTTTAGCCCACATTGAACAAATCTTTCTCTTACAACTGAAAAAATATCTTCTGAAGGGCAAAATTCATCAAACTCCCCACTCTCCTCAATCTCCCCACTCTCTGACTATTCTAGTAGTAATAGTGATGAACCAGATGAGGCAGAGTTCATTCATCGTGAATGCATACGTGTAATCGATCAACTTCAAGCCGATATTCAAGCAATTGAAGAAGAAAGGAGAAGAACCCGACGTCGTTGAGCCCACATTGTGAGAGGAAGGAATGAAGGGCATGCCCGACTATTCAAGGATTACTTCAGCGACACACCTACGTACACGGATGCCCAATTCCGACGAAGGTTTCGAATGCGTAGACCCATCTTCAAACGCATTGTAGACGCACTCAACGTCTCAATGCCATAATTCCAGTGGAAGTGTGATGCAACTGGTAGGCTCGGTTTGTCTCCCTTACAAAAATGTACCGTTGCCTTTCGCCAATTAGCTTATGGAGTTGTTGCAGACAATATAGACGGATACGTCCATATGGTCAGGAGACGACAAGAATTTGCTTGCACCGATTTGTAGATGGCATCATAAATTTGTTCGACAATGAGTACCTAAGGCGACCAACCCCAACGGACGTGCAACGCCTACTACAGAAAGGAGAAGAACGAGGATTTCCCGGGATGTTAGGAAGCATTGATTGTATGCACTGGAGGTGGAAGAATTGCTCGGCTGCATGGGCAGGCCAGTTTCACCGTGGAGATCATGATGGTCCGACCGTTATCCTTGAGGTCATCGCATCCTGGGATATGTGGATTTGGCACGCATTCTTTGGTACACCAGGTACAAACAACGATATTAATGTTTTACAACGTTTCTTGTTTTTGATGATGTTTTCAAAGGTAGAGATCCACCTGTGAACTTTACGGTCAATGGACATGTGTATCACATGGGATATTATCTCACCGATGGTATATCCAGATTTGGCAACATTTGTGAAGTCTATTTCGTTCCCTCGAAGCCCAAAGGTGAAGTTGTTTGCCCAACTACAAGCGGGATATCGCAAAGATGTTGAACGAGCATTTGGAGCATTAAGATCTAGGTTCGCAAAAGTTCGACACCAACATTATCATTGCAACCTAAACTTCTTGGAAAGATAATGAAGACTTGCATAATTATACATAACATGGTTGTAGAGGATGAAGGATTGAGTTCCCTATCGATTTTGAACAGGACGAGGAGGATATCCCGATCTCAAGGGAAAGACCGCTTGAAATGAGTTCCTACATCACAAACTACACCCGAGTGCGAAGCCAACTTACTAACCAACGACTCAAGGAGGACCTAATTGAACACGTTTGGCTAACCAAAGGGCATGAATATGTTGATGTGTGATTTGTTTTTCGTTTTTCTTTTTATGGGTACTTTGTTGATGTGTGATTCGCCTTTCATTTTCGTATCTCATTAGTAGTTTATTAATGTACTTTGTTCCACGTGTGTTGTTTTTCATCGGTTTGTAAGTTAGATTCAAGGAATGAAATCAGTTTGTCTCTTTTGTTTTTTATTAATATTTCCTTAATTTTAATGGCATTTCATTAACATATATGTAAGTAAAAATAATAAATTATGACCGAAAAATAGTTTAATCAATTTAATTTAAAACAAGAATTTTTAAAATTTTTACAATGTCACTAAATGGGTAATGTATTAAAACTAGTAAATAAGTGTGTTTAATAAGATAACTTATGATACATATAATAAAAATTGAGGGTATATATGTAATTATAATTGGAGAAATAAATAAGTATTGAGAAATAGGAAAAGTTAAAAAAAAAATGGGCTCATGGGCTCATGATTCGGGTGAAAAAATATATAAAAGATCATCGATGAGGTGGATGGAGAAATAATAATAAAATAATGGGGTTTTGAGGCTCATTGGGCTCATGGTTGGTAAATACTTTTTGGGAAATGGATGGGAAAATATTTTTTGGGTGTTTGGTTGAGAGGAAAGGAAATTGATTCTGGTGTTTGGTAATCAAGTGAGAAAGTGAAAGAAATTTGATATATCTACTTTCTCTAAATATACAATTAATTGAAATAATAACTAATTTCAGATAGATAAAAAAATACCCCATATTTCAATAACTAAAGTTTCTATAAACAACAAACTTAGAACAAAACAGAAAAAATGTGTAGTAAACAACCAACGTAACTACACAAATAAAGCCTATAAAAGCTTAATTATTTATGTTGAGTTAAATCCAACATAATAACCAACCTCCCTAAAATAATAAAATAGTCTAATTAACCAACTTAACCTTAGGTGCATTGGCAGCCCAACCAAAACACGAAACTTAATCTGATTTTCCGTCAACCATTCGCAAGCTTCAAGTTTGAAATCCTCATCAACCTCCATCTTTTCCGACTCCTTGTATATCTCCTTACCAGAATAAACACGTGATCTAGACCTCTCAATGACAGAACTTGCACGGTCCATGGCGTCTACAACATATGGATGCCTCCATCTTAGTCATCAACGTGTCATCCATTTTCCGTTTCTTACCACTTGCTCCAACTTTAGCTTTGGAAGAACTTGCGACCGGAGTTTCACTTGGAGCATTAGACATTTGCAAGTCCGGTGTCCCATCCCTTGTTTCACGAGGTTGAGTCGAAGGGAATTGTCATTCGGAATCAAAACTTTCAATAAAGGTTTCATCTGATTCAACCATCCGATCAATATTATGAATTGATGTACCTTTTTGCATCCTTTCCAATCTTTGTCTTGTCGATAGTGCATCTTCATCACTAGCTTTATCATTAGCCCAAAGTTCCTTCAACTTTGCATAATTGTGAACTGGTTTGGTCTTCCACTGAGTAGTTTTGGGATTAGACTACAAGAATACAAGCCATTAGTATATCATAAAATATAATATAATATCATACTCAATTGTAAGAAAAACTGATGAACATCAAACCTGAATCAACTCATTCCATACTTCATCCTCCGCTTCAAACAACTTCATCGTTAGATTCCAACCAAATCCACTTAAGCCTTAGAAAGAATCATAAGCTTCCGAAAATATCTTCTTTAAGGTTTTTATGCGATTCCGAATTTAATCTTTATCTATAGCATCATTCTTTGTCTTAGTACGAACTTCTTTAATTACTTTGTTAATAACAAGTGTAGCAAATTGTCGATTTACCCTATTGTCTTGGATTACTTAATCCAAAAGTGCATCAACCAATATTTCATCCGTTGAAGTGACACCTTCCTCCCCTGAACACTATCCTTTATAGCCATTTAAATCATCTCTATAAATGACATAGATCAATAGACAACTTGCGCAAATAGCAGATAATCATATTCAATTGAGATACCAATAAAGAAGTACATTTTCAACCAAAAAAATAAAGAAATACATTATGAAAATAAGATAACGAAAATACTAACATGATATCCTTTGACAATAATCTTGCCACATTTGATTTGCTATACTATCTCGTAGTTGCTCTCCTCTCCTAATATCTTCTACATCTTGAATTCTGGACGGAATCATCTCTGTCTAAGACTTCATGTACAATTGGTCGTCTTTCTAATTCTTTATCCACCTCTAAAAGTAATTTTCTATCGGGATCCGTACTCATTATAATATTATACAAATTGCAACATGCATCCACAATTGCACATTGGGTTTCATAAAGAAATGTTTTCTCATTTGAGCTTTCAATAATTGGAAATCTCCTTTTAAGAACTTCAAATGCTCTTTCAATTGCATTACGTAGGGAGGCGTGACGAAGATTAAATAGCTCTTTAGGAATTCTTGGGGCTCGTGAAGAGAATTCTTTTAGATGATAACACTACCCTCGATTTGGTGTAATCAAGCCACCTCTTAGCATATAACCAGCATCAATCAAGTAATATTTACCTTATAAGTTTAATTCACTATTAGATTTATATACTTAATATGCGTTCTTATTATAATTTACATATACAAATTATATACCTAAAGGAATTATTAAGTTATCTTCTCTTTGCAAAGCGCTCTTAATAATTCTAGAGTCACTGGTTGTCCCTTTCCATCCAAACAACACATATGTAAATTGCAAGTTAAAGTTACATGCAGCCAAAACACTTGTAATTGGATAGTCTTTTCTTCTCCTATATCTTGGAGAATCATAAACAGGTACATTAGCTCGAATATGTGTTCCATCTATTGCTCCCACACAATCCTAATATTGCAATCAATTGTAATTTGTTACATAATTTGATCTTTTAATAAACCAAAATAACATGAATAAATAGTTGTTTCTAATTACTTTAAAGTAAGGGAAAAATCTTGTGTCATTGAGGATTTTGGGTGGAATAAATTCTATCCAGTTGGTTGTATAAGATAATCGTCATGCAAAGCTAAGATTACATGTGATACTTTATGAAAATGGAGACTAGTTGTTTCCCCGGAGCGACGAAAAAAAAAAGAGACAGTACAATTTTTCATTTGGTGGGATAAATGATAAAAAATTGAGCCACTTGCTCCTCAATTGAAGCTTGTCGAGTTGCTCGAAGAAGGCCCCTTAGTTTAAGCTTTTCACAGAGTCTATGAAAGACTATAGGCGTCATCCGAATAACACTTTTACAATACCCTTCATATTTCAGAACTCTTAAAAAATTAATCCGTTCTTCTTCACGTTGTTGAGGTGTTTCAGGTTCTAATCCATCATTATCTTTACCGCCGGTTATTGTTTGACTTAAACTACCATCATCATGTAGACATAACATAGAGTAACAACAATACGCTGAAAATGAGCTTAATTCTCCAAAAGTGTGAAGAATTTATCTTCATAATTTCCTTCTTCATGATTAAGTTGATCCATATCCATCTATACTATTAGCGATTATTGATAACAATTATTAAAGATGCGATCATTGTATATAAAGCAAACACACACCATACAAAATTAATAATATATATTACTACTCAAGTGATAAAAGAAATTAAACCACTATACACATTAACGTGATGATACACGATATATAAACAAAATGATGTTATCTAGTGATCCATGCACACCTACACAAGATTGATTGATTGATAACACTACACCTACACAAGATTAATTAATTGATAACACTAAGACTTTGTTCAGCATACATGATATTATGCAAAATAATGCATTATTTTTTGCATAGAAGGCTCAAGATCAAACATGAATAAAGAATATAGATAAGAAAGGGTCCACCTTTTCCCTGATTATATATACTTTTTATATACCTTGTTTGGTGTACATAAGCTCTATTTCAAAATAGTATATGCGAAAAATAATTCAAATAATCCAAACCTTTGATGGGTGTTAAATGAATAACCCAAAATATTGATAGTGCAAAATACCCCAAACTTGTAAGATGTGTTAAAAAAATATCCCTGAGGTAAATTTTCCGGCCATTATCGATGACTTGGCACCGTATAAATAACACGGCTCTCTTCGGAGCAAACTTTAGGTTCGGGTACCAATTCACCGACGGCGGAAACGACCTCTCTTACCACAACCTCTTCGACTCTCTCGTTGACTCATTCTACGCCGCTATGGAGAAGGCGGGCAGCGACGACGTCAGGCTCGTGGTCTCCGAAAGTGGTTGGCCGTCTAAAGGGACGGACGCGGCCATGTACTACAAGAACTTGATTTGACACGTGGCCGGTGGGACCCCCAAGAAGCAGGGACAGCCCATGGAGACATATTTGTTTGAGATGTACGATGAGATACGGAAACGGGGCGACGAGGCGGAGAGGCATTTTAGTGTCAAGTTATTGATAATGGCCGAAGAGCTTCATGTCATTATTATTTCAATTGTCATGTCGTCATTTATCCGGTGACAAGTCATTGCGCCGATAATGACCGAAAATTTTACCTCAGAGATATTTTTGTAACACATCTTACAAGCTTGGATTATTTTGCTTACTATCAATATTTTGGGTTATTCATCTAACACCCATCAAAAGTTTGGGTTATTTGAATTAATTTTTCCATAATATATTATTGTACATAATATGGTATGTGTCGAACATACCCTAACCTTATTCACTTCTCCTGCCCGGCCCCGTTGATCACCTCCTGCCCAGTCTCCTTGAGCACTAACCTTATTAATTAATTAATTATTGTATAAACATTCAGAAAAGGCCCGTAGTTCTGCACGTGACTCGGCCTAGGTCGTTATGTCAAGAACAAAGATAATTAACCCTAATATAAGTTAGTATAGCGAGTAAGTCGGGGTCGTACCCAAGAGAACTTGCGGCTTCTAGTATCAATATTTTTACCAACTAAAGATAAGGGGAAATCAAGAGAGAGATCTAAACTAAACTAAACTTAGAAACAAACAAATAAACAAACAAATACTAGGGAAACAAGTTTATTCAAAAAATCCACTCTGAAATAATCATTCGATCACAGATTTATCCACTGATTCCTTTTATTCCTATGATTAATTGCTCTCCTGATTTTATTTAATCGCCTGTCCACGGTCTAGGCAAATCTTAATACTGACAGAGGACCCTCAAAATCAATATTAGCAATGCAAATAAGGATATGCAAGTTGTCTTCAAGAAAAGATAAGCTCACATATACAATGAAACAAATCAATTTAGACAATAGAACGATGATAATTCAACAAATTGGCTAGACATGATAAATCAATCAACATTCATATAATGAAGCACAAGAAAATTAATATTAACCAAAGGATAGAAATCAGTTATCAAAACCTCACGAATCCATACATCAAAACTTCACCCTTGAACAAACCCTAAAAGAATTAGTTCTCCATAAAAGAGAAATCTAGATCTAAACTCAAAACTAAAAAGAAAAGAAAAGAATTATTTTGATGAATTCTAGAATGGGTGAAGATGAATATGCTGAAAACCTAAGAAAACCAAAGCTAAAGTAGTACTCGGAAAATAAGCCATCAGAAACTACAAGATAAGAAGAAGGACAGACGATAGAAAAATAAATCTTTCTCGGATCTGACCCCCCACCGTGCACGCCTTTTGAGATCCGCGCGCGCGATTTCTCTTATGTAAAGTAGACTTCCCTGGGATGTTACCACGCCCGTGGCCATGCCACCACGCTCGCAGTTCAAGTACAAAATCAACTTCTTCTTCATTGGAATGTCATGAAAACTCTCGAATCTTGAATCCTTGTGTCTTCGGTCTTAATATTCCAATTAAGCACAAAGTTTAACCTAGAACACTCAATATACCCCTAAAATACAAGAGTTAACATATTCTAAATAGAGTATATCAGCATGTCTAGCCTTGGCTTATACTCCCTCTGTTTCTGAAAATTTGTCCATTAAGTAAGTTTTCACTTGGATTAAGGTACATCACATCATTGAGAAAAGTACATAATAGTTTGACAAAAAGGTGGGATGGAGGCATTGCAATGAACTAGAGTTTCCCTTGCACACATATTCCCCATGTACATATTTGGATCACACACATTAAACTCAACTCAACAGGCTGATAAAAAAAAAAAACTCAACAACTGTTGCCCATAACAATGTAGAGAGCGCTCGCTTGCTCAACCCAACAATGGGGGCAAATATGACCCATTTATACAGTGGACCAATATTGTGATTTCACACATCTAAATGTAGGCAAAAAAACCACTTTTACATTATGTAGTGAGATTCGGAAAAAAATATATTTTTGACCTTCCATTTTCATTTTAATGGAGGTTTATTTATGATTTTGGGCTTGCTGAGGTGGAAGAGAGTTAATGGTTATAAAGTGATAAGCAGAGACAAGTGAAGAAGAAAAGGGTTGTAAAAGTAGGTAAAAAATATGTTTGTTTAGGGGTAATAGTGTAAATGTGATGTGATATAAATAGAAAGAATCAAAAGATGAACAATCTTATCGAAACGTCCAAAATGGAATATGGACATATTTTCAGAGACAGAGAGAGTATTCACATTTGTTGATAGGTATGCTTTTATGCATTATCTTTTTTTAAAAAATTCTTTTATTTTATTACCTAGAATATGTATGTAACATATAATATCAAGAAATGTACTGCCTATCTTGTTGATAGTTATGTCCTACGTATTACTCCTATGTCTGTATATATTATCCTTTTTAATATACTGAAGTGTCCATGCAGAGCTAACAATTTATTTTCCCATCAAATCTCACCAATTTGGTGGGATTTAATTTCCTTCCATATCCCATTCAAATCCCATCAAAATTTTCTACAGTTTTTATAAATTATGTCTAATCTAATCCATAAAATTAGGCAAACATGAGAAAATGATCCCCTTCACTTCCCTCCCCTTAAAAAACCCTCAAACTCCACCATCCAAATGGGTTGTAAGAGACTTGGCCTTACGCACTACATCCAAAGCCGCCAAAGCTTCAACCTGGAGGATGGATGGGACAGCCAGATTTCGTGGTTCAATGCAAGAATTTTAGAATTTCCATCTCTCAAAATATATTCCCCATGCGTGGAGGAGTTGGATCGTCGTCATCCGTCGAAGTTCATCATTATCCATCCCTTACCTGGTGACGATTCCTGGACCCAAACCCAAGATTTCTGTAAACCGATTCGATTCCCCTCCCCCGGAGTGTTGTCTTGCTTGTTTGTGGATTTGTGTGAGGTGAGCTCTCGGGTTCGATTCCAAGAAAAACCGTCCCCCTCCCCAATACCCCTCCTCCCCATTTATAACAACAAAAGGCCCAAAAATGAGGGGTTAGCATGTAATGCCACGTGTCGACCCCGACATGCCACATGGAGTGTCGTGTTTTGAAACGTATCAGTGACGTAGTTTGGGGTCGGGTACCTCTATAGGTTGGTTGCGTGCGGGCACCCACCACGGTAACGAGTTGGTGGCGAGCAAAATGGGTATCGTGACCTGGTTTCTTCCAGATCGGGAGCTTCGGTCTTTGATGTATTTTTAGAGTAAATTATTACTCTATTTGTTTTAAAAGAATTGTCGATATATCATTTGCATATATATTAAAAAAGATTTTTTTCCTTAAACTACCCTTACTAACGTTACAACGTAGAGTTAATTATTAATGTAAAAAAACATAGAAAATGGTATAGGATTACGGTAGAATAATTATTAGGGGTACAAATGGAAAGAGATATGAGAAAAAATGTAAAATGGACAAATATTATGAAGGGAGAAAAAATGTAATGACAACTATTTTAAAACAGATAGATTACATTTCACATCTCGTAGTCCATTACAAAACCATCCAAATAATTATCCAACCTCATTGTAGTAAAACGAAAAGAAATGTTAAAATAATGAATAGATAAAAATCTAAATTTCACTGTCTTCCCAACATCCACAAAGCTCTTGCCAAACTTTTAGGTTTTTATATTCCATTTTATGAGTTTTTTTTTTTTTTGCCTGTCTAGATTTCGATTTTTTCCTGACATGGTGTGACACTGTGTGAGGCTTCTTATCAATGATGTTTATCAAAACGCTAATTAATAATTCAATGTTTGGGTTCAGAATGGTGTCTAGTTCCGTAGAATTTGAGGAATAATGCTCAGATTATGTACAAAATACGCAAAATTTTGAAACTTGCCAAACACCATCATCACTCTCTCTTCATACTATGAGCATTGAAATTCCATATATTGTATTCATCTAGGCCAGATCCCTTGAATGAAATGTCAAAAATGGGAAAAATATCAGAAATCAACTGCAAGCAAGAGCTCTACACTAAATGCAGCTGACCACCACTACCCCATCTTCATCATCATTCAACTCTTTCATTTCTTTTCTTGCTCTTCTCCCCACCCAGCTCCAAGCTACCATATTCATGACGTTTAATGGCCAATAATCTAATGGGAGTGGTTTTGTATTCATCAACTTTTCTCTGTATTCATCTGTTGTTTAGTGGCTAAATAGTTTTTCATTTTAACATCCTCAAAATGCAGGAAATTAGGAACTACATCTGCAAGACTTGTGCCTAAGTATATTATCTCCAAAATTTCAGAAATCCAAAAGTCGCCTTACATAAACAAGCTTAAATCTGGAAACCCTCTTCAAATTGAAACTTGTCATTTACATCAGATGCTGCATTCATTAGCAAACATAATCATAATAACACTTTCTTATGGATTTAGAAGGCCTAGTAGACATATTATAAGTCCTAATTGAATACTGCAATTTCTAATGTTAAAACAAGGAAGGCTAATATCAAATTGATATGCCTTAATTGTTGGCAGCTATGAAGAAGAAGACATTATCCACTGTTCTTTAGGAATGCCATTCCAGACACATCTCCATTTTGCGAAGCTCTAACCAGCCGCATGTGACAAGAAAATGTGACATTTCAACAAACCTCTGAAAAATGATAAAAACATGCTGCTTTGGGGTAAAATTATGGAGATTGATTTGAACCTTGGATAGATAGAGCTCTCTGACCATATTGTTTTGTAAAATTAGGCAGTTGTATCCCGTTGTCCATACTCCATACACTTTTTGTAGCATGATCTCATGTTTTGCATATGGAAGATCTCCAAAGGAAACCAGGTGGTGGTTCCACGATGACAAATGCAGAAAAGCTGGAAGTCTACGTCTTAGAGCTCGATAAAGGAAGACCATCTTCTTTCTGCTTTGTAAACGTTAGTACCTGTTAACAAAATCTTACACCAATCAGTCCTTTCATCAATCCATTAACCTAATATGCTTGCAATGTAATGCTCAACTGAATCAGAAGAAAGGAGTTTTGCAAAGGCTAAAAAAATTGATAGAGCATACCCTAGGAAAAGTTAGTTGAGAGTACAGTTCACTCTGGTCTAAGCATTTTCAAACTCTTCAACACGTTCTCGTAGACGATGAAAGTTATTGAAGAAGCTGGAACATTTTTCAGTAGACTTGGTGTGATACCCTTGTAGAACCCACGGATACCTTCAAACCTGTAAAAGCCACACAAGACAGTATCAGCACTGTAAATTTCCATCATGCCAACTCACATGAAATGTTGGAATATGTCTTGGGGAAGGTTGAATCTTACTTGGCAGTTTCTCTGACTACATGCCAACTATCATGGTATCTCGGGATCCCATCTTTACTAGGCCGTTGCTGATCAAATAAACAAAAATTCACAATTCATATGTCTTAAACTCAAACTATCAAGGCAAAAATGCCCAAATCGTAACACTGCTGGTTTCCATTTGACAGTATGAGCACTGTATACTTCTATTAGCTTCATACCTGTAAGCGTGCTCGAATGACCTGAGAGAAGAAGAAAGAATAGATGATGATAAAGATCAATACAGGAGAAAATGAATCTACAACAGCTTTTAGAAACTTGACTCAACCAAGACAAAATTGTACCTGGAACGGATATGTAAAAAGAATAGCAGCTACTTTGGATGCTGCTCCAAGAGCTGCATAGTCTAGTGAGTTCTGATTCAAAGCAAACCAATGTCTGAGTAACATGTGGATTCGGGAAGAATTTTATATACAACCCATCAGAACAAGTACTTACAAGAACTGAATCAGCACTTTCTTTTATGCTCCCACCAGACTTGAAATCAACAATAGCCTTCCGCATTTCTTCATATGCTGTGAACTGTACAGCACCATGAGATACCTGCTGCAGCGGGCGTAGGGTAAGTGTCATTGAACACAAGCATAAGAACTGATGGCAAGAATGCAACAGCTATGTACTTGAACCTTTATAACTAAGAAAGCAAAAATCCACTTCATATCTGGTAAGGTTCATTATAATTACAAATAAATTTCCAAAATATATTCCAAAGTTCCATATTTCAGTTGGATTTACTTCAAGAGTGTACATTTTAAGTGCTTGATGCAGAGCAGCAAGACCGAGATCATAGGACTAACAGTATTTATGTAGCGAGCAAAGAAAATCATTACTAACCAGGAATAGACTAGGTATAATTCCTCTATAAAGTGTAGTCCATCCTTCCTCCTTCAGTATGGTTCTAAAGGCATCTGAGCAGTCATGTTTCAGAGAAAGAAAAAAGGGATGCGTCATTGATCAAGTAAGGAACACATCGAACCTTACCACATGTCATAAATTGGATGATTAAATAATTGATTAATCACTTTCGCCAATATTCCAACATTTGCATAGTGCTAGTGCTACAAAATGTGTATGCATAGTGCTACAAAATGTGCACAGAGGACACAAGTCTACCCTGTTGCTGAATAAAGATGACAGTTAAAAAGAGAAACACCAACTCTATGGAAAGTAAATGTTTTTCAATCAATGCTAATAACAAAAAAGAACCTTCTAAACTGAGTTCTGAGAGTCGGTCGAAATACTATAAATCTGATAATTTAACTAGTGTAAAGCAACCAATCACACAAGAAGGAGCCCACACCATAAAATCCAGAATAGCGTTGAGTCTGATTAAGGGGATTTTGAAGCTGCAATCTGGTTTTTACGAGCCAAATAGGATTTGTACACAAAGAAACCTGAAAAGAAACCAATTGTAGAGTTCACATGTACAGCCTTACCACTCTTCCAGACTTGAATTAAACACCTAAATCTTGCTACTAGAAAACAAAACTTGAGGAATACAATACCTTTACACAGCATTCAGAAGACTAACAATGATAGCATGGAATATAAAGCCCTCTTAGTTGCTGAAACTAACCCATCGGTGTTAGCACAAGTACTTTACGGCCTTAATGTTTATTACATGAAAAACCTCTTCTTCTTCTTTTTTTATCACTCCCTCCCAAAGAACTATAGCTAATGGCCTTATGGGGAACAAATGCTATAGCATTTATTTGTTGATCCTATGTAGTAATACAAATAGGTAAAATTTCGTAACATTGCTCTAAAAACCAATCGATAATATACACTGACCAAAGCACCAGCTTCTGCAGCAGAAGCAAGGTGAAGAGCTGGGCTCAGTTTCTCATCCCTGTTCCTTGCATATCTTTCCTTTGCTCTGCCATAGCTGGACACATTCCATAAATCATTAGTTTGCTAATTGTCAACATTTAGATCCTCTATACAAAATGCAGAAAAGTGGAGCAAGTAAGGGCTACATGCTAAATTACTTGTGTATATCCTCTCTACTTGGACAGTATAATGGAAAGCATAAACATATACGGAGTTGCCCTTCACATCTAATGCAGTAACTAGTATCTCAAGGCTAATTATCTCTTGACATAATAAGGAAGAAACTACTTTAACAGCTGAGATCATATGCGAATAAAGCCTAGATTTGGTATCATTGGAAGTTTGACAAAAGCAGAAATAGACCACAGATGCACAAGAACTTCTCTAGAAAGCCAAATCAGTGCAGAAATAAAAGTGTTGACGGAACAGGAAATCAAACCTGAGTTTGAATACAACCACAACAACAATGTTTCACTTACAAGAAGAAATACAGACCCCATGAAACTGACGATCCGAGAACAGATGGAAAAAATCCAGCATAAAGCCCTCTCAGCCCCTGCAATATAACGAGGAAAGGAAACCTAATAACCTCCATAATCCACACGAGGTCAAACCTAGAGCAGGGAACTGAAGAGAAAAAAATGGAGCAAAAACCACAAAAACCACAAACCTCCAATCGAGCGATAGTGACTATAGCATGTGGAGTATTGTTGTAGGTGGGGAGACTAGACGATCGGCCATCATTGACTGATTACACAATTCACATCATCAAAAGCCGACAATTTAAGCATCGATAGCATAGACGAAGGGAGAAGAGCACGAAGAAGCAATTCGGCAATAAGGGAGGAAGAAGAAACCGGCGAATCGAGTGCGGACGACGTCGAGGGGATGCGTAGCAGCGACGGTAGCAAAGCCGGCAACAGCTCCGGCAACGGCGTTCTCCCATTGCCACCGCCCACTGGCTCTTTCCGTAGATCCAGACGTCGTCATTCCTTATTTCTCTGCTCTGGCACCACAGCGGCAATTACCACGAAAAAAAAAAACGAAAAAAACTCAAACAGTAGAAAAAGATAAAGATAAAAAAAAAAAATTTTAAACTTGCCTTCTAGACATCCTTGGCTCGAGCGAAACGACGGCGACTAGACGAGGCAACGGCCTTGTTCGTCCACCGCTTTCTCTTCTCTCCGGACACCGAGGCAGCGACTGCTGAGCGGGTAAGTTTATGGTTCCGAGCAGCGAGTCGTCGTCTTGCTCTTTTTGTGTCTCTCTGTGTTAATAGAATGTGGTGTTGCTGATCTAGGTCATTCTAGTTTTCACTTTTCATTTTCTTCTCTACGAAATACTGAGTGTTGATTTTGTGTCAATTTGATGAGAATATGAAATTGAGTGTTGGTTTTTATATGACACTGATGAAATTGGGGCTCTTCTTACATGAAGTTTCCAAAGTGAAAGTGCATGTGAACTGTGCCAAAACAGAATTAATCAAATAGAATGATCAACTGACTTTGGACACAAAGATAGACACATTAGATACAACAAATTGATGTGCTCTTACATGATAATTGTAGTAGCTAGTGGTAAAACTGAATTTCCTGTTGCAAAATGTTATCAACTATGATAGCTTTTTGTGGTGTTGAACTCTAATTTTCATCTTGCTTTCTTGTTGTGTGCTGCTGCTGTTTGCCTCTGCCTGCTGCTGTGCCCTTGCCTAATTATGTAATGTTTGTTTGTTCTGCACGTTGCTCAAAGTTATCAACTTGGTATACTACCTATGTAATATTTGTGAGGATTGGCTAATTGAAGATTTTTGCTTCTTTATAGGAAACATGTAGAGAAATTTCTGCTAGATGAGCATGATTGCGTTACTACATCCATAGAAGGTTGAAATCTGAAAATTGGATGAGATTATCTGTGGGTGCTTAGTATTTGCACCAGTCAAAGAACAGCAATCTTAAATGGCAGCCATTCTTCGACGAGTGTCTGATCTTAGCCCCATAAAGTGTGGCGCCATAGTACCATTCAATACCCTCCTTCAATCAAATGTTCTCCCGTGTAGACAGATGACAACAAGTAAGCGTGTCAAGGACCGTAGCAAAAAGAAACGGATCCACGACCTAGAAGTAGTCACAGAAAAGTGGAAAATCTTCACCAAGATCAATTTCTTAATGGAGCTCCTGAGATCTGAAGCTGAACACATAATGCCTTTAAGAATGCTTGACAAGTACCGACGAGAACTCACCCTCCCAAAGCCCCACAAGCTTTCGGATTTCATAAGAAAGTCCCCAGCATTGTTTGAATTGTACAAGGATCAGAGGGGGACTAATTGGGTTGGGTTAACAGACCAGGCTGAGGCGTTAGTAGAGGAGGAGGAGAGGTTAATTGAGGCCAATTCTGATAGAGCAGCAGAATACGTGACCCGATTTTTGATGATGTCGATTGACAGACGGTTAAGAGTGGACAAAATCGCCCATTTTCGAAGGGATATAGGGTTACCGTTGGACTTTAGGGCAAACTGGGTTCACAGGTATCCTGATCTTTTCAAACTAGTCAAGTGTGACGATGATGGGGTTGAGTACTTGGAGCTTGTTAAATGGAACCAGGAATGGGCAGTGACAGAGCTGGAGAAGAAAGTTGGAGGTACTTCTACAAATGGTATGTTATCACTTGCTTTTCCAATGAAGTTCCCATCAACTTACAAAAGGGTGTCAATCTACAAAGACAAGATTGAGAAATTTCAGGAAATGGAGTATTTGTCACCATATGCAGATGCTCGAGGGCTACAGCCGGGGTCGTTGGAGTTTGATAAGAGAGCGGTTGCTGTAATGCACGAGATGCTTAGCTTCACGTTGGAGAAGAGGTTGGTAACGGATCACCTTACTCATTTCCGGCGTGAGTTTGCTATGCCTCAAAAGCTTATGAGGTTGCTTTTGAAGCACATTGGTATATTTTATGTTTCCGAGAGGGGGAAGAGATTTCATGTGTTTTTGAATGAGGCGTATGAAGGCTCGGAATTGATTGACAAGTGTCCATTGGTTTTCTGGAAGGAGAAGCTTCTTGATTTTATTGGCTACAGGCAAAAAAAGAAGAGGGTCGAGAGTTTTGAAGAATTTTCCGAGGATGTGGATAAAGAAACTGTCAAAAACGACTTCCATGGTGAAGGCTACATAATGGCAGATGAAGATATGGAAAGTATGAACAGTTTAGAGGCTGGTTTGTACACCGATGAAGCTGAGATGGATGTCAGAGAGATTTGTGATGCATATCAGCAAAGCTAGATTAGTAGGGTCATTAGCCGCTCTTGTCCCTTTTAAGGATGTAATGAATACAATTTTCTATGGGCAAGATTCTTTGGTTCACACAGAAGCTGATATGATGACTTTCAGTTCACAGATTTTTTGGTTCTCAAGGACAGCTTCCCTGTAACCTCATTTCTTCTCCCTTCATATTGTATTAAGTTTTAGGTGAAGTTGATTTCCAACTGTTATTTTATTTGTTCAAAGACGTTATTTTTTTATGATCATAAAAACGAGGAGACCCCTGGGCAAATATTATTTCAAAAACTTAAAGAATCAGACGAAGGCCATGCTGTAACGCCAACAACTCAGCCTGTAAAGCATCACAAAACCCGCTCTTGAAGACGAAGGCCTGCATAAAGGTGCCCGTATCGTCCCTAAGCAATCCGCCACACCATGGTCGCGAACGTCGTACCCCATTTGTCCAGGGATTTAATGTTTTCAAGGATCCACATGGAAGCATCTACTAGCTGCACAAAAAAATCCTGTCTGGGGTTACCACCTGCGAGGGCAAGCCACACCAACTTTATAGCAGGGCAATCTCTCAAAAGATGAAGAGTAGACTCTGACTCTGTACAACGTGGACAATCAACAGAGTTAGCAATACGACGCCGCCACCGATTTTCGTTACTCAAAACAGCATTGCGTGCCACGAGAACAGAAAGTGGCGTGCTCTTTGCTGAACTGGAGTCTTCCAGATTAAATTCCACACTTGAGAGCTTGGATTCGGTGAAGGCTGCCTCAAAAAACTCATGCCAGACTTTAAAGGGAAGTTGCCAGACGCAGTACCATGCCAAAACAAAGTATCAGTATCATGCTCATTGTTTCAAAGCGAAACCGAAGCCAAACGCTTAAGCACACTTGGATCTAAGAGATTAAACAGCGAATGCCAATCCCAATGAAAGAGGGTCTAAAACTATCAATGTTGAGCTTTCTTCCACATTTTATACAGTGTCTTTAAATGTACAGCTTAAGGCAACGCGTCACAGTTACTGCCAGTGCCTTGGCATATGCCCATAATTTGCTCCATTCGACTTAATCATCAAATGCAATTTTTTTATATATAATTCTATATAAAAAGAAATAAAGAATGATGAATGAAGGAGGCTAGGTTAACAAGATGATCCTTTGGAGTCTGACAATACACAATTGTCCAAGAAGTGGGTAAGCTGTGATTTGTATAGCTGAGGGTTGTTCCTGAAGTGATCAACGTGTGGGGATGATACGAAGTTGCAAGCTCGAACGTTGCGCCCTGATCTCCGTTGCTCGTCGATGAAAGACTCAACTGATCGAGAAGGAATAACTCGATCTGCAGAGCTATAAATGTATAGCTGTGGGCAGTTGGGTTGATTTGATGACAATAATCCCATTACATCCGATAGCCTCCTGCAAGTCGAACCAGAAGAAGAAAAAGAGTTTCAGTCAATGTTATGATGAGTTTTCATTTAGGTGTATATGATTATGAAGTAATCAATTCGAAATTAGTAAATAGAGCACAATCGCCACATTATCAACTCAAAACTGTAATTCCCAAAAACTGAATAATAAAATATGTACAAAATGATTTGTAAACGTTTTGTATTCTCATAAGCCCAATATAGGAGTATGTTATAGGGAATTTATTGCAATTTTTTACAAGGAGAAATTAATTGAACCGAAAAGAAATTGGTGTACTATGCATGGGAAGAATTGGTGTACTATGCTAATTGATGTTTCATTAAGCAAATCATAGCATTTCTAAATTATTTTAGAACTACCAAAACTCTACATCACGAAAAGATGATCATATATAATCAGCTTTAAGTTTTGTAAATAAGTACAAGCTAAAAATATCTGCAAAATGACATTGTACAAGTTTGTACGCTCATAAACTCGATAGACACGTATCAGGGTATCTTTCACAGACTAAGAATATAGACTAAAATTTAAAATAATGAAGCCAATAAGAGGAAAACCCATTTAGACTTGTTAAAATGATAATACGGGATATTGTCAGCTACAGAGAAGCTGTGGTTTCAGTGCGGAATATATTAGATTAGAGAGTTCAGAGATTTTCAGCCAAAAAAAAAACGAGAGTGAAGAGATTGATTTGTAGCTTTAAAAGATAAGCAAGATACTAACCTGTTTACGGACGGAAAGTTCAATACGACCTTGAAGAGCTTCTCAAGAACAACAAGCAATGCAGTTTCTGTTGCCGCGGGCTTGTGCTCAACAACAGTGTAGACAGGTGTCTGCTTAGGATTAGGGAGCTCTTGTAATTTTAGAGAGCCTTTGGTGGCAATGCTCTGTTTTTTAAGGAATGCAGCTGAGAAACCTGAGGCCCAAACCTGTAAAAGGACAATTTCTTGATAAATATGCCACCCTTGTGAAGATGCATTCACATTAACACAACACCAAAAATATACTACTATATAGAGTCAAGTTGCCCTTGCCTCTCCACACAACAATTTATGCTTAAAAACCTACATCACATAAGCCAGGAGAAAGGCTCTGCACAAAAAATAAATAAACAAATCCATTATTACCTGTGGATCTGGGGATGCAACTGGAGCAGAATCGATGATGCAGCCCTTGATCCTATTTGTCAGTGACGGATCCTGCTTCAGCATATTGTCTAGGATGACCCCATATCTGCATGAAGCGATCAAAAATCTAAACATTCAGTAGATTGCTTGGTAAGAGAACGATACTATAACAGTAGATTAAAAGTGAGCTTACGTTAACCATCCCGTATTGCTGAAGGTGTGAAAAACAAGCTTCTTTCCTTGTTCCTCATCAAGCCACTCAGCCAAATGCTCCACAAGAGATTCAATTTCCTTCTCAGCCTTCCCGCCAACTTGGTAACTAAGAATCTCAGACATAGGGAAGGTGAAAGTAATGGCATGAAACCCCCTTGAAGTGTAAAATTCCGCATATCTGTTTAAGTGTTTCTGCTTTGCCCCAAGCCAACCAAGCAAAACCACTACAGTCCTTGACTTGGCAGAAGAACAACTCGAATTGCCCTTGACATCAACCGCATTTGGATCTGGCAAATGCCATCTGTATAATTCTTCTGACGTGGAGGGAGAGATAGTGGTAGAGTATGCCATGGGTATTGCTGTCCTTGCAGACTGGTAAAGCTCAAGAAGGAGAGGGGAAGTAATAACAGGAGACAGAAGTAAATTTCTATTAATAGAATTGTGAATTGCACTTGGAATCTTGTGATGATCGATCTCAGGTACAGGCACCTGCATTCTGTTTATGAAAGACAAGTCTGAGAGCTTAGAGACTGAAATGTAAGAAGCCAGTGAAGGTTCTGATTGTGGATGGCATTGCAATTCCAAGACAGCAGAAGAACCCGATGACATAGAATTTTGCAACTTATTTGGAAGGTCGGTAGAAAAAGAAGCTGCTGCAACAGCAGCCACTGCCATAACGGGTCGTTGAAGGACACCAGCCATTAAATCAAGCCCACCACCAATAGCCCGATATTTTCTCAGGAAATGATGCTTAGCAATTAACAGATCAATAACCCACAATTTCAAACGATTATGGAGTTAAAGAAACGGTCACCTGCACAAGATCACAAGAGCTATAAGATACTGAAAACCCAACAAGGAAGGCTAAGGTCATAGCAGCCGAGTATTTAAGCCAATGTTCAGTTGCATAGTCAACGGACATAATAACACCAAGCTACTAAACCGAGTCAAAATGGGTTTATAACGGCAAAAATAATAATAATGGTAATAAAAAGAAGTTCATTGGTGTTACCTGGTTCAGGAAACCTGAAGTTCTAGGGATGCGGGCTGTCAGTGACAGCCCGATCCTTTCTTGTATTTGGAAAGGCCCCCACAGCCCCCAGGAAGTATCAAAACTGCAAAGGGAAAATTTCCTGATACAATAGTAACGTTTAGCTAATACCAATTTTGAACTATAACATAGACAAAGAAGCAACCGAACGCAACATAGACAGCTAATGACACCTTTAAATAAATGCTAGAGAACATGCCCAAATCTTACTATACACAGAAAAGATAGCTTCATTATTGGCCACTCAATAGCATCAAAGGTTCAAATTACAGTCAAACATAATTGGCAATTGACAACTTGACAGCTCAATACAACTCCATGCCTTGTCCGTTATAGAACAGTTCAAATATTTTTTGGGTCTACAGAACAATTCAAAGATTTGCAAACAGCAGAACAAGACGATAGCAATGAACTATGAGAGGAGGAGACAGAACGGATGGTAAAGGGTAAAACTGGAAAACTACCAATGGAATTGTGCAAATACAAGCCAGAAATGATAACAACCCCTGCAAGAGATTTACTTATAAGTGCCAAAGTGGGGGAAAAGAAAGCCAAACTTGTCATCTGAACGAGAACCCGAAGGTAACAACATCTGTGTTTCCTTTCTCTTTAGCCCATGAATTTGGCACCTCTCACATTGATTTTGAATTAGGTATGAATTCATTCCAGAATTCCAATTCATTGGAACTGAGAAACCCATACAACAGCCTTACTAGTCAAATCTACCAGAGCAGCCAACGCATTCAAACACCCTTTCAAAGCAAGGGAACAAAATAAATTCAAAAGAACTAAATTTTGAAAACGAAAATAGAATAACTCACCTGAATTGACGGGAGCAGGAGATCAGAAATCAACTTCGGCGCCCTTGTAGGGAATGGGAACCCTCAACAATGGCGAAAAGAAGATGACCCGGAAATCGCTCTTGGCTATTGGAAATTGAGAGAGATTTTTGGAAATTGGGGAATCGATTGAAGCGGTGGAAAGCGCGTGGCTTTTTGTTAGGCGTTTCTTTTCTATTTCCCACCCCAGCAAAGCAGGAGGACCGGAGGAAGGAGGATATATATACAAGGCCGAAAGGATATTCCATATTCTAAATCTATTTTATTATTATTAAAATGTATCAATATAGGCATATAAAAAAATTAATTAATTGTTAAAATAAATGTAGTATAAAATTAATTAATTGTTAAAATAAATGTAGTATAAAATTAACAATTAATTAATTGTTAATTGTTAAAATTAATTAATTAATTGTTAAAATAAAGTAAGGATATATAATTAATTTAATATTAGGTAAGACCAGAATTAATGTGGAAGTTCGAAAGGTGTCGATTTTTATATATAGTATAAATAAATGTAGTATTTTAAAATAAAAATGATTAAAGCTGTTATAATATTACTCCGTATTATATATAGATGTCCATGGATAAGCCTGTAAAATGTCTAGATTTGATCTTATATTAAGTACTTAAGTTTTATATCTGCTCTATTCAAGGCCCTATTCATTAACAAAAAAAAAAGTAAGAGCTTATAATCTTTCTTTCTTTCTTAATTCATTCTATTCTATTTGTTCTTAATTTTAGAACAATTTTTAAGCATGAATTGTTCCTTTTTTTTATCAACGATAATCACGTTGAGGTTGTAATGAGCGACCTCTTTCGTAGTTTGTAGTTGTTCTGTTCCCACTTGAGGTCTTCACTTGAAGAAAAATCAACAAAGACAGCCATTGGACGCGTGTGGAATGTGAATCAAAATCTGAATATGACACATCTACTTGTAGAGATTCCAAGCTATCTAAGGGGCCTTGTTTTCTAGAATAGAATACGTACGATAGAATATTTGAGGTATATCCTCTAAATGATGTTGAAGAACCCACCAACAGAAATAGTAAAAGCCCAGCCAACATGATGAAATCACATCAACAACGCAAGGTCAAGATAGACTCGTTAGTCACTCAACATTGACCCACTCGGAAACCCTACTCCAATCCAGAGCATGGAATGGATTTCAGCAACAAATTTGAACCTTGTAACTTCAAATAACCGAATTTAAGAATCCAGTTTGATCATGACATCATTGGTCAAATTGAGGCAGAAGCCTGGCTACTAGAAAGGGCAAAATCACTGAAAAGAAACCAGACGCGTACAGCACATAAATTTACCATGTTCAGGTAAAACCTTGTAGTAACAGGCTTACAGCAGCTGTAAGAACATCCACCTATACAGATCACTCAAGGCCCAATTGATTCAGGGCATGGCTAGTTCATCCTGGTGCTGTTCCTCCTAGTCCACCACTCCCTCCTGACACCATCTTCTCCATCAAGCTTATGCAAAGCGACCTTGGTCTCCCTCAGCCTCGTCCCGTAATCCTTCTTCCACGCCTCAAACATCTGCTTCAGCCTCCTCTATCACAACACACAATGTATACATAAATTTAAGAGCACTGCATAAACTTGTGCAAGAAATTGAAGCATACTACGTTCATAGGAGGAGTAGAGTTGCAGAAAAGCAAAAGAAGCTGTTTTTCCGGGAAAACGTTTTACAGCGTTGGTATATCAACCATTAGTCCGCAATTTCCACTGTAAGTATTGCTTGAAAAACATTGTATAAATATCCCAGTTACAAGAATAGCGCATTTATTTCATGGGAAATTGTGTTGGATCGAACACGGAACTCCAACAAATTGAAATATTATACGAGCTCTAATCCTTTGTGTTGCGAGAGACAGAAGAGGAGAGCGGGCTGTGCAGAACCAAAGATCACTCCGAATCAAGAATACGAAAGGCTGCGCTGAGGAACATGATTAGCCTTGGAAGACTTTCAAGGGCCAGAGTGAGAACAGCACCAAGTATAAAGATGAATATGAAAGCCAGGATGATCTTCCCAATGTAATTAGAGCTAACTACAGGCTCTGAAGTCTTCCCTTTTAAGCCCTGGACAACAAAACATTAGAACGGATATGTTCAGTTAATCCCAATTGGAAGCTGTCAAAGAGCATGAGACCAGTTGAATTATTATGTGGGCGGTCACATATTTCACTACTACATTTTAACTTGCAATTGGTTTCCGGTTCTCCTCATGCATTCCCTATCCTATATAGATAATGATCCTAGGAATTATTCTAGAGCAACCCACGTATTCTAGTCGTATATAATACAAACTCTGATTACTGATTACTTGTACACTCCCACAAACAAGAAGGTGGCTTGTATCCACTCAGAGTTTGTCAATGCTGAAGGAGATCATGTGATGTCTACAAGCCACAAGGATGGATCAGGATCTTGAGAAATGGCTAAGTTGACTCACAAATGCTAAAAAGAAACAGGGCATTATCTTCCATTACTGTTGTGGTTCACAACATTTGGCAAATTCATAATCAGTTCAGCTGTAGCAATCTTACTATGTGAAAGATGAGAGGGTTGTGTATAAGCTAGAAGGAAACTTGCTAATAGGGTTACACGGAAAAGCTTTGTGGGAAATAACTGGTTAGTAAACCCCTCTCCTCTCTCAACCTTTTCAGTTTTGGTTCAACTTTTGTGCTACCTTTTCTGTCCTACAAAACCTAGATATATTTCGTTCTTCCCCTACTTAGTCCCTACAAAACCTACTGTTAAACTAATCCTAACAAAGTGGAAGCATATGTTGAGTTCAGAGTTCCTCCAAAGCACTCTTAAATTGTAATTGAGCAACAAGCACATGGACCTTATTCAGAAATCTTCCGAAATATTTTTATCTCACTATATTACATCACCATAATGTTCAGTTTCTCGCAAATTACTTTTGAATAAATTAAGAAATCAAGGAAAAATATGATTGTAATTGTGGGAGTGTATATGATTGAGTTGTAATCATATACAGACATAATCATAATG
Organism: Polygonum maritimum; assembly: GCA_963924305.1. Classification (NCBI taxonomy): domain Eukaryota; kingdom Viridiplantae; phylum Streptophyta; class Magnoliopsida; order Caryophyllales; family Polygonaceae; genus Polygonum; species Polygonum maritimum. The sequence continues at coordinate 17,148,400 of OZ002728.1, forward strand.
TCCGGTGTTCTAAAAAAGGCTAGGCGGCTTCTAGGCGGATAGGGACCGCCTAGCGCCTAGGCGGCCTAGACGGACACCCAAGCACCGCCTAGGCGGGTTAAAAGGCTAGGCGGACGGGGACCGCTTAGCGCCTAGACGGGGCCTAGAAGGGATTTTTAGAACTCCTCTGCAATAGAGAATTCTAATATAGACATAATGCCAGTTCTAAACTTTGATTACAACTCAATCTTAGACAACTTCAAACAATAGTTAGGCATAACATTTTTGAGATGCAGGAGTTTTTTAAAATTATTAGTATATTTGAGTCTATGCTAGATGCAGAAGTCAATGGAATCTATGCAGCAAATTACCTCAACAGCGGCTCCTTTGCCTACACAGACCAAAAAAATAACAATCAAGATTTAGTTCAGTTATCATATCATCTATTCTAAAACATCAGGACTGACAGCTTTTACTTGAAATGAAATCTGAGATACCTCGAGAGTCCACAACTGTGTGCAACTTCCAACCATCACCACAGCTTCTCAGCACAGAATCCGGTGAAAAAACAATGGGTTCTTGGCCGTCTTTAGCTGCTTCAATATATAGAGGAAGTGGATCTCCAGAAATCAGTTTCTGATTGATGATAGTCAATGCAAATCCAGCCTTGACTCCTTGAACAAAACGTCTAGTCTTCCCTGAGCTAGTGCATATCACCTCTACAAACTACAGAAGACATAATAGCTACAAACATGAATAAAAGGATATAGAACATACATGCAAGGACTCAGATGCATTGACAAGAAGTTTGAAGTAGAAAAGCCTATTACACTTAAATGCAGTATCAGCTGTCAAGAATATCATAGTAAGTCGTTGCACATATTTGTACAATGTGAATAAAGTTTGATCTCAATACAAAGAATACCATTCTCAAGGTAGGCAGGAGGTATACATACTAGAAAAATTAGTGGATAGGGATTCAAATACTCTAGGATTAAACAATCTTAAACCTCTTGTATCTAATGAATTACACAATCCGCAGAGCAAGAGCTTTGTGTGCAATACAAACCCTAGGAAGCCAAGATTGGAGGAAATTCACAAGTAATTTGAGGACAAAACAGACAAAATTGAATGACATGAGGAATTGTACTTGTTCAGAGGTCTTCGAATCAGTGCTGTCCTCTTCGGCCATGAGGAACCCCAGGCGAATCCTTAATAAAGCCTAGTGGTTTCCGTTCGGTTGCTACAGCCTACACCCTACAGACATGAGAGAATTTAGCAAGTCAACGCTCAAAATATTGGGCAGCTAAGATCGGATTGTACCCCAAGAAGTCAGATTTGAGCAATAAAAATGCGGCAGTGGAAGGGGCGTGCACGCTGGTCGTTGGAGGGATGGTCGGCGGCGTTGGCGACGCCTAAATTATTGAATAATTGTCGTGATGGCGGGAGATATGCTTGGTGGTCAACGCAGTTGTAGGGACTTGGAGGGATGCTCTTTGGAGACGAAGGCTTCCAATCTTTTTTCCTGTGTTTTTTTTTTACCACCAACGCTGCTTGGTGGAATCTTGTATATACAATCAAAATAAATTTATATCTGACTATTTTATATTATATTCTTTTTATTTTTTTATCTATATATAAATAAATCCAATGAATTTGATTATGGTTATTATGTAAGAATAGTTTCTCAAGTAATATTTTTTGTGTTAATTTATTAAGATTTTCATTTATATTTAATAATGTGTCTATTTATATTTTATCTATGTATCAAGCTAGCACATATAACTAAGTAACTACTTTAGCTAGGTTTTGAGCTAGTTCAAAACTAGATTTCCGAGCTTTTTTTTCTCTGAAACAAAAACTGTTTAATTCCACTCGCAATAGGGGCTCATGACCATTTTTTAATAAAGATCATAAAAAGTAAGTTTAAGCTGCACATGAGTTGAGGAGGAAAAGATCGCAAAACGATTTGAGGAGAGAGGGAGCTCGTCAGCCAAAAGTAGGAGGAAAGAAAGAAAGGATTGCTTTTCTTTTAATGAAACACGACAATTTGATAATTAAAATACTGAAGTGCTACGCTTTGGTGTTGGCTACAAGAGAAAAATTAAATACCCGTGCCACGTGGCGCATATCCAACGACCAGGATTTATTCTGGCCGTTGGATAACTGAAATACTTATATTGTCATTTTGGGTTTCATTTTAAAAACAAAAAATAACAAATCTTATATCAAAATTCATATTTTTTTATCTACCTATAGAGTCTATTATTGCATATATTTGAATACTTTTAAAATTAATTATATTTTTTGGCTTGCTTTAAGTTATAAAAACCATATACTTATACATTGTTTTCAATACCCATTATTTAAATTTTAATAAATACATCAAAATTCATGATTTTATTTCACATATACAGTATATAATTTTAAATCATAAATTTTCACCAAAAAAATAGAATAATCAATTTATTTTTAAACAAGAAATGTGATTTTTTTTTAAATTCTAACAATGTCATTATATAGGTAATGTATTAAAACTAGTAAACAAATGTGTTTAATAAGATAACTTATGATATATATCATAAAACTTTAGGGTATATATGTAGTTGTAATTGGAGAAATAAATGAGTATTGAGAAATAGAAAAAGTGAAAAAGATGGGTTCATGAGGCTCATGGTTGGAGCAGACCCAGCCCAACAGCAAGGGCAGCCTGGGCATCGGCCCAGGGCCCAAGTTCATTAGGTGCCCAATATATTTTATATAATTATATATGTATATTAAATAGGGAATTGTAAGATAAGCTAGAGCCTAAAAGCCCATAACCATAAGCCCATTTAACCAATAAAAAAAAGCTCATAAACCCATTTAATAAAGCCTATCATCACACTTCAAAAAAAAATTGTAAGAAAATTAGACCTGTCAAAACCTGACCCGACCCGGTCGAAAATTTCAGGGTTTCAACCTGCTAATTTGAACTCGAAACCCAGTTTCAACCCGACCCGGTAAACCCGGAAATTTTTAGGTTAGGGTCTGGTCCAACCCGGCGGGTCATGAAATTTTCAGGCATTAAATTTATTTTAAAATTTTTCCTAAAATTTGAAAATGGCGGGTTGTTGTTGCATTTCTATTTGATGCATTTCAGTTCTTTTTTTTTGTGTAAACTTGTTTTTTGCATTTTGCTTATCTCTAACTTGTGAAGCGTGTGTCTACTATGAAAGATGTCATCCTTTATTGAATTGGAAGTATAAAGATGACCAAGAGTAGTAAATTAAATCAGTTTGTGGACTTTTATAAGTTTGCATGTTTTTGTATCTTTTTAAATGCTTGACTGATTGTTTTTATTATGATTCATTCATGACTAAATCCAGATGTATTTTTCCCCTCTTTCACAAAAAAGAATTTGATAACAAAGAATCAAATTAAGCTAAGAATTAAGCTAGGAAGTTCATTTCTACCCATGTCATATAATATATCCAGAATTTTGTTTGTATATATCCGCAACCTTATATTATATATATATCCATAATATTGTCAATCTCAATACCACACTATTTAAAATGTATGTTCGTGGTCTTCTTTAAAGTTTCAAATTTTTAGTTTGTAAAGTTTCAAAAAAATTGACCCACCGGTCAACCCGAACCCGCCCGATAACCCGTCAAGACCCGACCCAGATGGACCCGAACCCGATCTCAACCCGAACCCGGAACGACCGAACCCGAACCCGCTCGACCCGACCCGATTGACAGGTCTAAAAAAATCAATTTGATCAAAGGTAGCAGGTATACTTTCGAAGATGAGAGAAATAATTACCAAAATTAATCATTTAGCCTACCTTCGACCAAAAATCATTTAGCCTACCAACTCTTGTAGACCTACTCTTCCCTCTTCATACGTCTCCTCTCAAATCAACAACGTTCTTTTGAAGTTGAACAATCGACCTATTCAAGGTTGAATTCGTTTCTCTATACATCAATTCTTGTTTCTTTTCAACCCATTATCCTAACCTTGTCTCTGAAACCCATTTTCTCATACTTTCTCATCACCCAATTTCTTATGATATATTTCACACTCAAGAGGTTAAAGGAAGGGGCCCTTAATTTCTTTTCGCCCCAGGGCCTCTAAAACATTAGGACCGGGGCTGGGTTGGAGTGAAAAAACACATAGAAGATCATGGATTAGGTGAATGGAGGAATAATAATAAAATAATGGAATTTTGGGGCTCATGGTTGGTAATGACCTAAGATATATACATCTTCCTTAGGAAAGCTTCAACCAAGCTAAAACACTTTTCGTTCGCGCGCAAAGCCTAGCCCAAAGGGCGCCCCCACACTTGCAGTCGTGCAAAGGCGTGCCTGCATATAGGCGCAACTCACGCCCATGCGCCGAGCATCGGACAACGCCCTTACTCGGCCCTCCTGGCACTCGACCTTCCTTCCACTTTTTTTCTATCTTCCTCTATAGATACCATAGACATTTCTCATGCCAATTGCCTAGGTTGTGCCTCCCACATGCCCAAAGTCGTGTCATACCTACTTAGCATGTCTCGCATTTTCTCATTTATGACAAGCACACAATGGTTTAACGAATTTCACAAATCACCAACATGTATATTACTCCCCATTTGAGCTAATAATCTACTCCTAAAAAAATGTCAAACAACTATCATATAAAATTCCATATTTAAGTTAAAGCATACTTCTCGATAATCAATAAATTATAAGCAAAAGTGCACATATTAGTATCAAAAGTGCAATCTTAAGAACTTAATATTATGAACAAAATATATATCATGGTAGCTCCTATAAATTGTAAGATCAAAACCTACTACAACCCAACATGCATTACAAAATAGACAAATTGCATTAGGAAATGCATGTTATATGAAGATTAAATGTCCATTTCAAAATAGGTAGAGTGCATTCAAAATCAGGAATATAGCATTACAAAGTATAAAAAATGCACTATAGAGTCATTTAAATTAGAATTTTTACAGTACATTTCAAACTAGTAAAAGAGCATTATGAAATAGCTATAGTGCATCTATACAACTTGAATAAGGCAACACAGCCTATTGCTTTAATGTCGTTAATTCACTCCAGTTCCTTCTTTTTTGAAATGCGACTCCGCCAATTGAGTAAATGTCGTTTTTCAATTTGCTTTTTTCAATTACCGTTTTTCAATTTGCTTTTTTCAATTACCGTCTTAATTGTATTTACCGGTGCCCATTCTTTCGCCTCCCCTCTCTTTCTGCGCCTTGCCCTCACCGTGGGATGTGGCTTCCCACTCTTCCCCGCCTCTGCGTTTCGCGTTTTTGTTCGGTTACGATTCGCCCGTTGAGCTCTCTCCATTATTGCCCAATTTCTGTACCTCAGCTTTCCAGGTGCACCCCCTTCTTCGTTTACCAGTGCACCCTCTTCTTCGATTTCCTATATATGTCGTTTATAGAAAAGATGAATCTGGCGATTGATTTCGTGTGCTGTTGAATTGTGGTACGATCTGAACGGCCTTTTCTTCCTCTTCGATCTCGCTGTTTGATTCAATTCGAAAAGCGTTTCTGCCCATTGGTTACCAGCGGTAAGCCCTAATTTCTTTCCTGATGCATGAATTTGGGATTTTATCTGTTAGGGTCTTTGCTTGTTTATGAGTAATTTGAATTTGGGCGAATTAGGGCAAAAGACGTCGACTGATCCTGTGACCAAGCTCAGTTCCCTGATGAGCAAGCGAAAGAAGCTACAAGAAGAGCTCTGTTGTGTCGAAAGGCAGGTAAATGCTATTTGTAAAGAACTCTAGACAATCCATTTTTCTCCATTATTACGTTTAGCCGGGTTGGCCAAAACTTCAATTTATTCAAGTGTTTTAAATTCCGATTGGGTATTCACTTTTGCAGATTAGAGTGCACATTGGAAAAGAAAGTTGTTGTGACTGACAGGTTAGTAGCATTGAGATGGAATTTATCTGTGTTTCTAGCTCATCTAAGATGCAGATTTACACAATTATCTTGTGTGCTATGAATTTGCATCAGCTAGAGTTTCTCATTGCTTCAGAAGTTGGTATCGTATAACTGTTCTATCCTTATTCTAAAGTGCTATTTGCATTGAGTGATAATCTTCTGTCTCCGTGTACCATGTCTGATTAATTTACCAGTACTTGTTTTTGTGGCAGTTTATTTAGTATGGATGGAGATTTTGCACCAATGGATGAACTTGCTAAGCTCCGCAAGAAGCATGATTTTTTGTTGGTCATTGATGATGTAAGTATATGTACTGATAGGTGGAACTTAGAAAACCTTTCATGTGTTACATAATTTCATGAAATGGAATGTATTCACTCTATTGTGGAATAGGCTATCCTAGAGATTGCAGAACTAGGATATCCCTTTGTGGCTTCTCCTTTTTTGCCTTGGATTAGCTAGGAAGGACTTTGCTAAACTAAGTGTATGCATCAATATTAAAAAAACTTGTTCTGTCATTTCCTCTATAAGTAGGCTAACCGTATTGGTAAAGAAGAAGATGATGGTCTGGATATAATTCACTATTCTCTATCATTGAAATTTTCCCATTGAGGGATGTTCTAAATGCTTAGCATTATCTCAGGCTCATGGAACATTTGTTTGTGGTAAACATGGCGGTGGAGTGGCTGAGGAGTTCAATTGTGAAAAGGATGTTGATATATGTGTTGGCACTCTCAGCAAGGCTGCAGGTTGCCAGGGGGGATTTATTGCTTGCAGGTAAACTCTTTTGCAAGCTGTACTAACTTGTTGATGGCATGTATGATTTTCATGTGATTGATGAATTCATTGATGTTTGCCAAGACTATTATATAAGACTAATTTTCTCACTTTCCGAATATTATGTCATCTGATAATGCCTTCTAACTTCCAACAGTACAATGTGGAAACAACTCATTCAATCAAGGGGTCGTTCCTTCATATTTTCCACTTCAATGCATGTACCAAGTATTGCAGCTGCACATGGTAAGCAAACGGAAATCTCCATCACAATCATAGATTCATAATTTTCTGGTTACTTTCTAGCATTTTCTCGAAATCTAACTGGAATAACATACCAGCTAAGAAATTCCAACTAAAAAAAAAGAGTAAAAATCCTGCATACCATTTTTTAGAAAAATGGACCGTCCATTGTTAATGTCTAGGAAACTGAGCGAAAGTAATTTTGTTGCAAATTCAAGCTCAGTTTTCTAGACAATCTGGTGTGAATTTAAAGCCTTTAGTCATGCTCCTGTTTTGTTGTCTGAAATTGCTATTACAAAGAGATGTTTGGATGGTGGTTTCAACTTCCAAGTATGGCATTGTTGCAGGTGTACAGGCTAGAGACAACCTACTTGCATGATTCAACTCTTTGTACGTGGGAATGTTTTCAAGGGTTTTGAAGGATCCATGTCTTCATCAAAGATTGGAAATAAGTAAGCATTCTATGAATATGTGTACTTTTTTTGTGTTTTTGCTTGGAAAGTTGAGTGTTGAAGACTCTAAAATTTACACATCATGCAAGTATTTAAGCATGACAGCCTTGTAAACAAAAGTTGTTTTTCCTATGAATGCAGATGTAGTAGCACTTTCAATGCCTATGATCCAAGATTACTAAAGATCAATTGCAATGGCAAGAGATCATAAATGTCTCTGTATTTGTTATTTTGCAGGTTGAGATGACAACAGGAGCAACAATACACACAACATATGGGTTGAATATGACGGTGACTCGAAGAACCCGACCACCTATCATTCCCACACTCGACGGTATCTTGAGCATCCCCATCATCGACTCGCAACTTGATCAGAAACCACCTGCACTCACAACATTTAGCCGATTAAGGTTCTATATACATTACAATGATTTTGCTTATTGATGCATAATCCAAATGCATCCTAACGAATTAGCAAAAGCTAATATCACCTTAATTAACTTGAGCAGGTTAAGCCGGGCTATAGCATCCTGATGATCAAGCTTAGCAATTAGCAAGGGGGTCAATCCATTGACAGCCAAAACAGTGTTCACCCGGGGTGATTTCCTGCAAAATGGAAAGGGACAGTGTCTTCAATCACCAACTGTATTTTTATGCATGTCTTTCATTTGGATGAAATGGCCTTAAGATTAATAATAGCATTTCAATGTGTGCTATGGAATAAGCTGCTTATAATGTTACAAATTTTCGTCATTTGATTGGCAATCACAATGCAATCATGGGTTTTACCATTTAAGTGAACATGTCTTTTTTTACTCACGTGATTATTTTGAGGGAAGGTTCCCATATGTGCACAAAGTGTTGCTCTGGACAGTTCTGGAAGAACTTGAACAACTTTGAACTGCATCTTTCTTAAGCAGGGCTGGTTCAACATTTCGGTTGTCGTTGTCGTGTGAAAGTCTCCAAAATAACTACGGCCCATTACGGAGCAAAACAACGTAAGCTTACGCCCAAAGCCCGTCCAACGGACGGGCACGCCTGGCTAGTTAAAGTAGAAAAATGGCATGTCATCTACATAATTAAACCATGTCTCCTCCATAAACCACTCATTGGATGGGACAAAATTTGCAGACCCAAATCTCACGGAGGTGTTAACCTTCATAAAGCTGAACATATGAATAAAGTACTTCAAATGAAACTCTTATGGAAAATACTGTTTGAACCAAATTAATATTTGGGTACAAATTATAAAAGAAAAATATTTGAAGGGAGATACTTTATTTTATTATAGAGTTAAGTCTAGCACATCCTGGCAATGGCGCAAGTTCATGAAACTACGAAATGAATTTGAGGAAGGTTTAATTTGGCAAGTAGGCAACGGTCAAACCAATCGATTCTGGACCGACCATTGGGTATCTGATGAACCTTTAGAAAAGCATGTCAATGATCCAACAACAATTGATAAGGGACAGAAAGTCCAACATTATATATCAAGCAGTAAAACATGGAAAATAGATGACTTGAGGAGAATCCTTCCAAGAAATATAGTAGAGTCGATTATATCAACCCCTATCCCAAATAATGAAATCCATGATAGATTATACTGGGCTCCAAGTAAGAATGATTGTTCTCAACATCCTCTGTAATAGGTCATATAATAAAAATAGACTCGCGCTAGATAAATGATAATAGATGGATGTGGAAACTTGATACTATCCCAAAGGTAAAGAATTTTTTATGGAAAAATGATCAGCAATGGATTACCAACGAAAAACCGACTACACGATAAGCAAATCTCGGTTCGAAGGGGTTGTCCTCTATTTACGTTTACTTATGAAGACACAAGACACTTATTCATAGATTGCCATCACACAAAAGAAATTACAAGACAAATCAGCACAAAAACGATGCATATACTTCAGCAGATAAACACAAACTTACAAAACCCAAGAATAATCATCCAAGAGCTAAGACAAAGATTGACAATTGAGGAGTTTACAAAATTGGCCACGATTTGGTGGGCAATATGGCACCAACGAAACAAAATTGTGTTTCAACATGGATCAAATGAAATAATTCCCGACTTAGCAAAATACATAAAAACACAACTTCATATCTAGAGTCAAGCAAAACATTTGAATGAAGATGAAGATCCCCAAAGATACAAGAATGCACAACAACGACGACGACAAAAGAAAAACAAGATTTGGCAAAGACCAGGAAATGTATTCTGCAATTAAGCTGAATGTGGATGGATTAAGGCTAGCTGATGGAATGGCGGCATCTGGTTCTATAAATAAGGGGAACTCAAGGAGAAGTTATTGATATAGCAACAACCAAGTATCAAAATGTCTCGACATTAAAAACTGAAACACTTGCATTACGAGACGGACTTAGGAGAGCCATACAACTGATAATAAAGCAACTCGAGATAGAAGGCGACAACCTAACAATAATCCAAGTTGTGAAAAATATAGGGCAATGCCCTTGGGAAATAGAAATTTTAAGATCCGATATAATATATGGTCTCGTTGCTTAACTTCGAAACCGTTAAGATCTCTCATGTGAGTAGGTGCTGTAACACTGTGGCCGACCTCATTGCAAAAATGGGTCATAGTCTCCCAAGCACTATCATTTCAACACTTCCTAGAACTTCTCGTTCTCATCCGAAAGGATGCTCTAGGGTGCCCCTCGTAAGGGATGGCCCCCTAATCATTACCTTTTCAAAAAAAAAAAACCCAATCTCCTCCATCTCCCCCTTTGTGTATAGACCATTAATAACAATGACATATACGGACAAATTTTGGCCTCACACTTTTCTCTTCTATAGAATTTTAGACAACAATTTATCTTCCATCACACCTTTTCTCTATAGATAGTCACACAGTCAGAGTATTTATACAAAAAGTCAAAGCTTTAAAACTCCAATGATTTGAATAAATCGAATTCAAAACTCCTGATACCAATTTCATCCTCGATCTAATATAATGCGCATAGATCTTGCAAAAGGAATGCAAAAAATGGAGATACTGATTTCTTTCATCATTGTACATTACGCGAAAACGGAAATTACATATATGAACATATCGACAAAAAATCGATTATAAGGGTGTGGATCTTTGCACAATCTAGATTTATGCTCTCGAATGGAGATAAGATGAAAGACGTATAAAAGAATTACCCTAACATGAGAAAGGGAAATTGCAGAGGTTTAAAGGCTAAAAGTATCCTTATTTAAATGAAATCAATTAACAACATGCTCTCTTAGATACCAGCGCATGGATGGTCATTATTTGTTCAAATATAACATATAATATAGAGTAAAATACATATGCAACACCCTATACTTATGACGAATAGTCATTTAGACACTCGAACTTCGGCAATGTTCAATTGAACCCTCAACTTGACATTTTGGGTTCTTTAAACATCTCGTCGCTGACATATACAAAATTTTACCTCGTTAGTGCCATATATATGTTGGTAACATTTATATCACCTCATTAATAAAATAGAGTAAATACAATTTAAAAAAAAAAGAAATGAACAAAAAAACCCTCACCCATTCTCTCGATGGGAGTTTGTTGTCTTCATAGGTAGGGCTACTCACGGGTTGACTCGACCCGTAACCCAGATTGCGGGTCACGGGTCGACTCGAAGGCCTTTAATTTCAAAAATCTCAACTCGTGACCCACCCGTAACCCGTATCATGGGTTTTCAAGGTCGGGTTATGGGTGATCCATTTGACCCGTTTGACTTCGTAAAAATGGAATAATTTGGCAAGTGAAGAGAGGATGGCAGCGAGTCGATGACTGGCGAGCGAAGCAAATAGAGGGCGAAGAGAGAAGGGAAGCCGACGGAGTTTGTCGGCGAGGATGAGCAAAGAAAATCGAGGGCGAAGCGAACAAAGTTTGTCGGCGACTCGGTGGAGGACTGAAGGAGCGAGGAGATGGTGTAGTGAGTGACGTCGAGCGAGGAGATAGAAAGCTTGAGAGGAAGACTGAAAACAAGACTCACAAGGCAAAAATCTCAAATCTACTTGCATAGGGTTAACTTGAATTTAGATTAAAAAATATTAAATTATGTCACGGGTCTTATGAGTTGACTTGTAAGTTATAACCCGGTGGGTCGACCCATAACCCGTAATGTCTATAAATAGTGGTCTATAACCCGATTTGTAATTTACAGGTCTGGTCGGTTTGGGCTACGAGTCAGGTCGGTCCGTTGAGCAGGGCCTAGGGGTATGCATAAAAAATCGAACCAATAAACTGAAAAACCGATACTTTTTTGGTTAACCGATGGTCATTATTTAAATTTTCGGTTTGATTAACCGAACTGAGAATATTGACGGTTTTTTGGTTCGGTTTTGGTTTATGGTTTTCATAATACTGGTTAACCGAAAAATCAAAAAAACTATTGTTAAAATTTTTTATATTAGTATATCAATTTGATTTACTTTTAAATGATTCATTTTTCGAACGTTGATCTTAGCCTATTGGGCCATTTTGATTTTTGAGTCCTCTCTTTTGCATAGTTTTTTTTTATTGTAAGTTTAATTAATTACTTGTCAAATTTATCAGTGTTTACATAAGTCCATTAAATTTTTTATTAAATATATCGTGCAAATGCAATACATACAATACTATTTTGAAGTATCATTTGATTATTTTAACTATCAAGGCATATAAAATTAGTATTTATTTTAAAGATCTAATCTAATTAGATTATATTTTGAAGTATCATTTGCATTTTTTGTGTGTGTATTATTATAATCTAAATCAAATAAATGGTTATTGGTTAACCGATAAAACCAAACCGAAAATCGGTTAACCGATATCCGGTTAACGGAGATTAACGAGTCGGTTGAGGTTTATGATTTTAAGTAACCGAAATTATGATTAATCATGATTAACCGGGGTTTGGACACCCCTACGCCAGGCCTATTCACAAGTATACGGCCCCTTATGTATTTAATAAATGGGCAAAATAAATAAGGAGGTCCCCGTACTTGTATAAAATGTGCAAACAGGCATCCGTACTTTTTTTTTTGTTCTATTAAGCACCCGTACTTATCCAATTTTGTTCTATTGAGCACTTGTGTCCCAATTAGTGTTCGCGTGCATTTTACGCCCTTTGTTTAATTGCCTTGTAACACGATTTTTGCCATGTAATGTCCACGTAATGCAAATTCAAGCCATGTAACACTGTGTAATGCCACGAAACACCGTAAAACACCACAATCAATTTTGTTTTAATTTCTTGTTTACGGTGTTTCATGGCATTACAGAGTGTTACGTGACTTGAATTTGCATCACGTGGACATTAAATGGCAAAAATCGTGTTATGTGGTAAACGGAGTGCGTAAAAGCATGCGAACACTAGTTGGGACACAAGTGCTCAATAGAACAAAATTGGATAAGTACAAGTGCTCAATAGAACAAAAAAAAAAAGTACGGGGACCTGTTTGCACATTTTATACAAGTACGGGAGCCTCCATATGTATTTAGCCATTTAATATGACCAAACTCTTCTCCTCTGCGATATTCTGAAAGCGGAACTCTTAGTTTTTGCCCTTGCCGCGCTGAACAATGGCGAGTTTTAATTGCTGTCTTCTCTATGCTACTAATCTGGGTTGTGCACCTTCTCCTACGCCATGGTTGCATAGCAATAACTCATTTGTGTTTCTCCTTTGTCAACTATGCAGTCCGTTACTCTCCACACAAATCTTGGCGACATCAAGTGCGAAATCTTTTGCGACGAAGTGCCAAGAACAGCCGAGGTAAACCGATTTTCGGTATTCCTTTCCAGTTTCTTCCTTCTAACAAGTCACTACGAAAGATTTATAGCTTTATTTCATGTTTAATTGATTTTTCTTCTTAGCTGAGCTCTGCTTGTTTTAGTCTAGGGTTTCCTTTGCTGCTCAATTGGACGAAATTGATGCCTCTGATCTTGTATAAGTTTTGGACCCTATACTATGACTAAGCATGTCCTTTTTCTCATATCTTACACCTGGCTTAGCTTTTACATGAGGGGATCCTACGATTGTGCAACCTTTGACTAGGGCAACAAACACATACCCCTTATATGATTTGCCACATATAACAGTCATGAGTTTTGCAATCTATTGTTGTATTCCAAGTGGAATGTGCTTATTACAATCCGAGCCATGTGCATCTTCACCAATCTCATTGCTTTGCTTTCGAACAGAACTTTCTGGCACTATGTGCTAGTGGCTACTATGAGGGGACGATCTTTCATCGCAACATCAAAGGTTTTATGATCCAAGGTGGAGACCCGACTGATACAGGTAAAGGCGGTACCAGCATATGGGGCAAGAAGTTCAATGATGAAATTAGGGAGTCTATCAAGGTAATTCCTAATGCTTCTACATATTTAGCTAAATCTCATCTTAACATCTAGAAATTACTAGTGGCAGGACATGCTCATAACTGTGTCGATATGCTGTCATGTCAAGTTTGGACACCTCATCATTGTTATGCTGTTTGTGGTGTGACTTTCATTCATGAATTGAAACTTCTAAATGAAATCTTCTTACAAACTAATGGAAGCACGGTGTTAGGCTGTACTTAGCACAATTGGGCTTTATGGATTTATGTTGATTGAATTGTTACTATTTTGAATCTTATTTTATATGGGGGATCAGGTAAGATTAAGTCATGTATATGCCTGCTGTTATTTCTAATTTTGATCCAAGTTGAGCCTTCACCACTCTCATTCTTGCTTGTACGAATCCCAACTCTAAGACTGTCAAATTTGATCTGAAGTATATTACTTTTCACTTACATTTATCTTGTATATCCTACCCCTTAAACATAAATAGTTCCTTCTTAAGGTATATTGCCAGCATTTGAGACAATATTCATTATTAGGGAAATTCCGTATGGTGCCCTCCAGTTTATTACTTTTCCGAATGGTGCCCTATAAAAAAAAAGTATTCCGAATAATACCCCTCAGGTTTCATATTAGTCCGTGCCGTGCCCTTTCATGCACATTTCCTTCCAACTCCCGTTAATGCCTTCGAAATACGTACGGAAAGGTCAAACCCACCACACATTTTAATTTCCTTTTAATTTTCGTAGCCCCCACCTGGCACCTGCACTCCACCTCACCCTTTTCTTTCTTCGGTGGTCCCCCTCCACTTTCAATCTTCTTTCCCTGCTTCTCGTCTTCTTCCTCTGCTTGGAATTGCAGACCGACGCCGGCCTTTCTCGTATTGCAGACACCGGCGCCCGGCCAACGGCTCTTCTCTCGCCCTCCCTTGGTTCATCCTCTATCCCTCCAGCCAAAACCCGACGCTCGCCCTCTCTCTCTCCGCGCTCGACTTGCCTCACCGGCCCCCTCGCTCGCTCGACGACGGCCAGAGAGGAGGCTACGAAAACTACCTATCTTTGAAATTTGGGTAGAGAGAAATCAGGAAACAAACAAAACCCAAATATGAATAGTTTAGAAGAAGGGTTTACAAACAGTGAAAAGAGGAGGCTACAAATCCAACTAGAGAAGAAAGGGGTGAGGAGGCTAGAAGCCTCCATTGTATGTGGGGCACAAGAGGCGGTGATCGGAGTAGGTAGACGGAGCTTGTGAACGGACGAAAATGAGGTCTATTATACTGTAATTGGATTTGGGTTTTTTCTGCAATTGATGGGAATATGGTCAAATTACTCCGAATTGAGATGAAAATCATGTCAATCACTCGTCAGATTGCCCTAATTCGACCTTAATCGCATGATTCGCATCACTTGCAAACAAATACCCAAAATCACTTATGTCCACCGTTCGTTAGTAGGTCGCGGCCTTCCGTCGTCCGGCCTACGCCCTCTGTCTACCAGTCGACGAAACCACCAGTGGCAGTGTAGTCCTTCTTCTTCTGATTTACTGGTGTAGAAGAAAATTAAACGAAGTGATTTGCGTCTTCTTGTTTACTGATTTGCTTCTTCTTCATTTTCTTTTATTTCTACAATTAAATTTCCTTTTTGTTTAATACAGTAGCTATTAACGGGAGTTGGAAGAAAAGGCGTAAAAGGATACGGACCGGACTTGTATGAAACCTGAGGGGTATTTTTCGGAATACTTTTTTTTGTAGGGCACCATCCGGAAAAGTAAGAAACTCGGGGGCACCATACGGAATTTCCCTTGATTTTTTCTGACATTATCATTTCGCTGCACCCCACTTTTATTTATATTTGAAGCTGCACCTTTGTTCCTGTGCATGCTTTGTGTCCCCCCTTTGTAAATGTCCTGAAAAGCAATATGAACAAGGGTTTCTTTAATTCTATCTTGTTACCAGTCATGATTATCCGAAAGCCTAAGCTACCCATAGCAAATTCGAATTTATTGGTCATCAATGCACCCTACATTACTTTGCTTTTTTGTGACTTGATTATATCAGCGTTATTGTTTTATGTTTACTATCGGTTTTTCTTTCTATTGAACTGAATATCTGCCTAGGATTTCTGTTAAAACTGCATCTGATACTAATTCCCTAAATTCTTGTTACAATATATCCCAGCATAATGCGAGAGGGACCCTGTCAATGGCCAATAGTGGCCCCAACACGAATGGAAGCCAATTTTTCATGACATATGCAAAGCAACCTCATCTAAATGGATTGTACACCGTCTTTGGCAAGGTTATTCATGGGTTTGAAGTGCTCGATCTCATGGAGAAGGTATCAAATTGTGTCCCTTGTTTTCACAAAACATTACATTCTGGCATTACATTGACCAAGAAAATACCCTGATGATGATTAACCAACAACTGGAGGTCTTGAACCGATTTACGACTCGACTACCTCTAACCACTTAAAATATGCTACTTTATTGCTTATCTGCATTGACTGTCAAAATATAATACTTATCTGCATTGTATATCAAAATATAATATGTATTTGCATTGCTTGTCAAAATATAATACCGATCTTTATTGGTTGTCAAATTATAATACCGATCTTCATTGCTTGGTAATTTGTTCTTTTTATGGGCTGTATTTTCCTGTATAGCTCTAAAGAATCAAGCACCTGCATAAAGTAAACTGAAACTTATCAAGGATGCTGGTTACTTTTTTGTTCTAACATTCATATTTACTTTGGTCTTTGTTGATATTTTGTTGTAGACCCAAGTTGGACCCGGGGATCGCCCTCTTGCAGAGATTAGGCTGAATCGTGTTACCATACATGCTAACCCACTTGCTGGCTGAAATGGGTCTGTACGGTTGCATTTACTGCTTGATATCTGATTGGCTCATACTGTGAAGTGATCACCATTCACCCATGACATTTTGGTTTGCAACTATATGCATGAGCAAGGGGAGTCTTGACGTTTTCTTACAGCAGTCATAGATGGAAATTGGTACTCTAGAGAAATGGTTGTTTGCCAGTAAACAAGGGCAAACAGGTGTGTTTTCTTAGTACAAATCTTGTAGATGCCCTTTTGGTATTGCTTACAACTTCGCTTGCTCTCTAAGTCAGTTCAGAATTACTGCCTTGCCCTTGTTTGAGCAGGATTAAATGCTAATCAAGATAAATCAAACTCATGTACTCTAGAGATAAGTCAGGGGCTAATCAAGATTCAAAGCCATATTACAGACTCTTATTGAACAAACAATCAAAGTGCTACATCAGTAACAAAGAATAAAGGGAAATTTAAGCCGAAAGGGCTAGCCATCTTAAAAGAAGAAAACGAGAAGAAAGACACGAGTGCTCAACCAGTTAGTTGAGTTGATGCACCAAGCGTAAGATAAATTCTAGATGTACACGCTTCTCACATCACTAATGAAGTGTGATTTGGTTCTAAATCAACGGTTAGAAGATTTGATTTGATTTAGGAGTAGTATTAGGACCCAAATCCGATTTAAAGTCAGAAATCAAGGTCAAGACTACAATCGTCCAAATTGGAAGATGCGTATGGATATAGAAGTGGTGAATGATGGAAATTAAATATGACGACACATATGTACACACACTAGAAAACGTTCTACTCTTTCATAAAAATCTCCATTGTTGGTCTCTATGAGGTCAGTCTGACAGCGACCCTTTTGAAGTCTCCCTATTGGTTAATTGTTTTGTTGGAAACCATTTGGAGCCTTGGGATTAGGACTTGGGTCTGCTCCCGCTACGAAGCCAGGTAGATATCATGTGACACTGAGGACTCTCCGCCGTTGATAATTGATACCCATTGCATCCGCTGATCCAACATTTAAAAAATATCAAAAATAGTAACAAGTAATCTCTTGCACACTTTTGAACGCACAAGTGATTGTGGCCGGTGGGGGGGTGCACCGGAGATCGGAAATCTGGCCGGTGAAAATGTGCAGCTTGGTCCTACAACCTCTCCTCCACCACAATCCCACACACCATGTTCCCAAATTCATATCCGGGTTCACCCAGAGCAAGCAATTTCCGACATCCAAGCATCTCAGGGTTGGCGGAAGAGTCCGAAGAAGGCGGTTTCCACCTGTCGCCGCCCGCGCAACAACAACCTCTGTTACTGTCCCAGAAAGCAGTGACGTCGTTTATAGGGAGATTTTCAAACTCAAACAGACCAGAATTGTGCGATTGAACTCATCCCTTTGCATTTTATGCTATTATTATCATTTCTTTTTTGTTTTTTTTTGGCTTATGGTGGAATCTGGGGGTGTCAGGTTGAAGGCAAGATATATGTGAAGGTAGATCAAGGGAAGAAGGAAGATCAGTGGCAGATGATTGTGGGGTGTACTCTTCCCGGGAAGTGGATTTTGCACTGGGGTGTGCATTTTATTGGGGATGTTGGGAGGTCTGTGTGTTCTTCATTTCAAGATACTTGTTTTTATGTTTGAGAATGATATCTGCTGTGTTGTGATGCTCATATTTTTGTGGCGTCTCAGTGAATGGGATCAGCCTCCTCGTGCAATGAGGCCCCCAGGTTCTGTTGCCATAAAGGTGCATATTGTAGCCTTCGGTCAGAACTCATTTAGGCCACGAGTCAAGTGTTTGTTACAATTCTGCATCTGGGATTTTGCAGGATTATGCCATAGAGACTCCATTTCAGGCTGTGGGTGCAACAGAAGGAGAGTGCCTTCATCAAGTCATGATTGACTTCAATTCAAACTGTCCTATTGGAGCCATAAATTTTGTTCTAAGGGTGATTTTCATTTGTGCCTGATGTTTTGATCTATCTTATCCCTTCATGATTTACTTTTTTATTTATTTATTTATTTTTGTTTTTATTGTTCTGTGTAAAAGGATGAAGAGACTGGATCATGGTATCAGCACAATGGGAGGGACTTCAAGGTGTTTCTTGTTGATTACCTCCAAGATGGTAGCAATTACCTTGGCATCAAAAGAGGCTTTGGTTTCTGGACAGGTTCTACTCAATTCTAAGTTGGTCTGATTGTGATCTGAAATCGACGTCACTCACTAGGCTTCAATTCCCATATCACACATTCAGAGCTTTTTTTTAACCCTAGATGTGACTCTTCTGATTTCAATGCTGGATAACAATTATTCAAAGATATGCATGCCCAGTGAAAGTCCAATGGAGGGACGGATTGATTAATGGATGTATTGATTTAGAATGAGATGTTATATGGATACATCACCTTCAAAATGAGTATCACTCCTCCCATGTACCCCTTGATTGAGTGTTAATCAAATTTCTATATTTAGATGACAAAGGATAAGTACAGAGAAGGCATGTATAGAAATGATGGTTGCGGATAACAAGATCTAAAAGTGATTTCTTCTGCTTTCTTGCCCTTTGAAAACCTGTATTGGGCATGCCAAAAACTGTTCCAAAGTTGTATATTACTCCGTAGTACAATGTAGGTGTGTTGTTTTCCAAGATTTTTTTTGAAACTGCGTTATCTTTCTCCTTACCTTCTGGCAGTTCATGGTAACTTTTCGTAGAATCTATTGACCTGTCAACAATTTGATCAGATTTCATACATTATGAAAAAGCGAAATTGACTGTAGTTTGCGAACGAGAATTTGTTAGTTTTGTTGCAAGTTGACTAATTGGTAAATTATCACCCTGGTAAAATCCTTAAAATGAATTTTCTGAATGGTGTTTAAATTTTGAACTGTTAATGCAATTACTAGAGGTCAAGAGGATCTTCTTAACTTCCTCAAAGTATGACCTATAGCTCACATGGGATTTTTCCTTTCAATTGTAGATGCTCTGGGACAGCTCTCTAGCATTCTTCTAAAACCAGAAGATAAAAAGTTAGCAACAAAGGGCAGCAGTGAACAATACACAGAAACCAGTCAGTCAGAAAAGCCACTTGGTTTTTACGAGGAGCAGCATGTGGTTAAAAATGTTTTTACTGAGAACTCTGTTATTGTTTCTGTAAGAAAATGTGGTGAGACTGCAAAGAATCTTGTGTGCCTTGAAACTGATTTACCTGGGAACATAATGGTTCACTGGGGTGTGTGCAAGGATGATCAGAAAAAATGGGAGATACCTGCTTCATCTTATTCACCATACACAGAAATGTTTAAGAACAAAGCTTTGCGTACGAGACTGCAGGTATTGTATTATCATGAACTAATTTTTATAGACCAAGAGCTCCACTTCTCTCATAACTTGAAGCCTTTCTACATTCAAGGTTTTTGAATCTTGGACTCGGTGGTTCTGATATTCGGTTCCCAAGTTAGTAGTAACTTTGAAGTGTAATTGATTGGATTATATATTTTCAGTCAGACCTATACTTGCTAAATGTTATCTTATCCTGCTTAGCAGTTTTGCACATACATAGTGCATAGTCATGTTTACTCACGCCATTAATTACAACACTAGTTTCAAATAATTTAAATGGTTAAGACCTTTACTTGTCTGCATTCTTAAATCCTTTCTGTCTGGTGCAGTGATTATCCACACCTTTGAGAAATCACTACATGATACTGCCAGCAATATAGCTCACTGGCTGCTCCATTGAAGTTAGTGTCCATCATCTTCTCATAGAGTCAATTTATTTTGCAGGAATTGTAGGACATAGTTTTGGGGAATTTAAACCCGAGTAACTTAATGACATCAATTTTAGAAGCATTTGATGTAAATTGGTGACTTTTAAGTATTGAGACTTGATTGATGGCTTTCAAATCTGTATGGCATAGTTCGATCTAGGAATGGCCTTCTCCTTTGGTCCTTTTACGCCTGTGATTTTTATAGTCCTTTACTGGTTATGAATTGCTACAATATATGCTTTTGATTCTTTTGGTAACTAATAGGCTTAAATTTTTGCAGCCAAAGGAGGAAGGTAACGGAAATAGAGGATATATTACATTGGAAGATAATGTTGCTGGGTTTCTTTTTGCTCTCAAGGTTAATGATACCACTTGGTTGAACAATATGGGCAGTGACTTCTTTGTACCACTTCCACGTCCTAGTGAACTTATACAAAATGAAAGTGGTAAAACGGATGATATGGAAGTAGTAATTCCGTCTGTCCAAATGAGAGATGATGAACTGGCTGGTAAAGGAGTAGATGAGTCCACAGTGCATTTATATTCAAGTGACATGCCTAAAACGTTAGAAGATGGGAAGCAAGAACATTCTCACAGTTCATATACTGAGGGCATCATTAGCAATATAAGGAGTTTAGTGAGTGACATCTCCTCTAAAAAGAAATGGATCAGGAAAAGTGCCGTTAGCCAAGAAAACCTTTTGTCAGAGATTGAAAAATTAGCTGCTGAAGCCTACAGCATCTTCAGAACAACTCTTCCTGCTCCGGAGGAAGCTATTATGGAAGTTGAAGAAACGATGCCTCCAATTCAAATAAGCTCAGGGACTGGCACAGGGTATGAAATTTTGTGCCAAGGATTCAACTGGGAGTCTCATAAATCCGGAAAATGGTATAAGGAACTTCAAGGAAGAGCGGATGACTTAGCTTCTCTTGGGTTCACAATAATCTGGCTACCTCCCCCCACAGATTCGGTATCACCTGAGGGCTACATGCCCAGAGATCTATACAATTTGAACTCCAGGTAAGTTTTGTTGTCCAGCAACCTTTACCATATTCAATATTTATAATAACAATTTTTCTAAAATGTGTCCTGAATTAGAAGATTTGGTAGATTTAGTATTGTAGAATTAGCTAAGATTTATTTAGAAGGGTTTATTATTTCCCCTTTAGGATTTAGTTTCTAATTCAAGTAGTCTATAATATGCCCTCGGGGCACACTGTAGATTATAAGGCATTCAATCTTGGACTAAACCAACTAAGAAACATTGTGTAGCATTCTATTGATCAGTTACAAGTACCGCAGAAACTTAATGTGACAACGGGAACAAGTGATCCAAACCTAAAGCAACCTAATTTTAAACATAAATCAATTAAACAACAAGAACAGGAGAAGAACAATATTCTCTGGATGTAAAATAATCCAGATGTGCAATGCTAGATTCTTGAAAACTTCAATTCACCTCTGAAAGTTCCTCGGGCAAACTTTATACTAGAATTCTTCCTATGCTTAGACACTGTCGAAATTCAAAACTAGGAAATGTAAAAGTTCCCCTGAAACCCAAGCAGCCAAGCTAATGCCCCCTAGGGGCCAGTTAACTGCTAGCTTTATACTTGTATGAGCCCCCCTCAATATCTAAAACTGTAAACATTAACCCAATCATAACTTGAGGAAAAGAATTTTCGATGGAAAATGAACTTAGGGACTTGTATGACTTTGTCCTTGGTGGCAGCACATGGATGGGCCAAATCTTAACATGAACAAATTTGTTAGCTCTCTTTGTAATTCCTTATCGTCATCTTCAGCTGTCTTTACATTTTGAAACCCTCAAAACATGTCCAAGCTCCGAAGTCAAAATAAGGAGAACTAGCTTTCATGCAAGGAAAAGATGCATCGAGGATAAAGTATAATATTCATGGAATCTCCAAAAAAACAACAAATATGTGCATCATAAATCACTTCTTTACATCACTCAATTTTATTTTTTGCACTTCTTCCAATATATTTTTTTATACCCTAATCATTTGCTTAATAAGTTTTTGGCAACCCCAGATATGGCAGTCCAGATGAGCTTAAGACTGTTATCAAGCGATTCCATGAAGTTGGCATAAAAGTTCTAGGTGATGTTGTGTTAAACCATCGCTGTGCACAACACAAAAATGCAAATGGTGTTTGGAACATATTTGGTGGTCGTTTGAATTGGGATGATCGTGCTGTAGTTGCAGATGACCCTCACTTCCAGGTAATGACAATTTGATTTTCTATCTTCTTTCGTAAATGTAATACTAATCACCCATGATTGACAAGTCTTATTTTATGGTTCGAAATGGCACGTCTTGTTACTCTAAATCTTCCAGTATTTTATTACGTCACAGGCTTTCCAATTAGTAGTTTTTTTTATAGCTTTTCCATGATTGATCAAGCTAAGTCATGCCAGCTTTTGTCATTGCTGTTAACTACGTGCTATTGAATTTGAACTGCTGTTGGATTATATGAAAGTTATCAAATGTTTCTTTCCATGGTTTTCTAGGGAAGGGGAGCCAAAAGCAGTGGAGATAATTTCCATGCTGCTCCAAATATTGATCATTCACAAGATTTTGTGAGGAATGATATCAAGGAATGGATGTGCTGGCTGAAGTTAGTTCCTACAACCTCCTTTCTTGTTTTTTATTATCTTCATTTTACACTGTAAAAAATTTGTGTGCAAAAGGATAAGAAACTGCTAGCTTTTCTGTTAATAACACATTACCGCCTAGTTGTATGTTTTGGACAATCTTTCGGAGCTTCTTTAATCGTAGTTTAGGCACTGAGTTCTTTGGGCATTGAACTATTCTTTTGGTTCAAACTGGGAACTGATTCATGGAATCTTTTCTCTTCTTTTCTTTTTTTATTGGCAATATTACTTGTAGGGATGATATTGGCTATGATGGGTGGAGGCTTGATTTTGTGCGTGGATTTTGGGGCGGCTATGTCAAAGATTACATGGATGCTACTCAACCCTACTTTGCAGTTGGCGAATATTGGGATTCGCTCAGGTATTTGTATGGCGAGTTGGATTATGATCAGGATGTCCATAGGCAGAGAATTGTAGATTGGATCAATGCTGCTGGTGGCACAGCTGGTGCATTTGATGTGACCACAAAAGGAATTCTTCATGCGGTAAGTACAAGCATCCATCTTTGAATATGTTTGCTGATGCAACTTGTGCTTTCTGGGCGTCTTGTGACTTTTGGGAGAGATTTCACTCTTCTCAACTGAAGCTGTTTTGGTTCAGACGTTGGAGAAATGTCAATATTGGAGACTAAAAGATTCCAAGGGGAAACCTCCAGGGGTTGTCGGTTGGTGGCCATCGCGTGCTGTGACCTTCATTGAGAATCATGACACCGGATCCACACAGGTGCTGACTTTCTTTGTAACTCTTACCTTAATGTATGGCGATGATGACAAATGTTTGATACTTTGCACATCTGCTCTCCACTTTTCAGGGTCACTGGAGATTCCCGGGAGGGAAGGAAATGCAAGGATATGCATATATCCTAACTCATCCCGGAACACCCTCAGTTTTTTACGACCATATCTACTCGCACTATGGTGGTGAGATCAGATCTGTCATCGCTATCAGAAACCGAAATAAACTCCATTGTAGGAGCCATGTGAGTGTTTTATGTAGAATGAAAATGTTGCTCCTCTTTTTCTTTCTACACCCTCAATGATAAGTAATCCATACCTGAACTTTTGTTCATAGGTAATCATAAAAAAGGCGGAAAACGATGTTTACGCAGCTATTATCGACGACATGGTTGCGATGAAGATCGGTCCCGGACACTACGATCCACCAAGTGAGAAGAAATGGTCCTTAGCAATTGAAGGGAACTGTTACAAGATATGGGAACTGGAGGAAATATAGAAATCCGACGTTTTGTACATCAAGCTCCAATGTGTCGACAAATTGTGCGATTTGAATAACAGTATATATATACAACACAAGATTTGTACAATGGTGTTGGGCAACCCATTCTGTCGCTCTGATTTGGATTTTAAGGGTCAGAGTTCCATTCGTTGCCCAACGCATACGTGTCGTATACCATGTGTAATGATGCATATTGTAACCTGAACAATTTGGATTGCCTGATAATAGTATCGACTCCGGATCACGTGTACGATGAATGCTAGTGTGCAATTTGAGGAGTTATACCACCCATCAGATCGTGCATGATGCTAATTTTTACCAGTTTTTTAAAGCGTTACTTTGTTCTTTTTGGCTCTACGGTTCGTTCCCTTCTCTGCCTCCTTTTGGTGATATTCAAGTGCAGCCCACTTTCAAGACAAATTTCTCCGGATTGTGTTTGTTCTCTCTTTCGATTCGTCACTTCCGTTCATTGGTTCGATCAATTTATCTTCAATCCGTCGCTTGTATCTTAATCTCTACATAATGCTTGAACTTGGTATAATGTATTGCTCTAAAAACCTAATTGGATGAATTGATGAAATTGACGGCGCAATTGATGGGTAATTGGATGAATTGGTTGGATGAGTTTGTCTTTACAATGCTGGATGTTTCACTCCAATTCTATTGGAACATTAAGGAAGACTTGGAAGTTTGCATGCTGGATTGTCATGAAAATTGAGAACAACGATTGCATTGAAGCGATTGTGGAAGCTCGGGTATGTGATGACTTGTCATAAGTTTGCTAAAAGGTAAAGAAGAAAAGAGACCATGAGTTAGGATAGCTAAGGGCAGTTTCGAGACTCGTCTTGAAGCTTGGAGTGCCTATGCCTAAGCTCGTGAAACCTCTAAAGGTGATCATTCGCATGGCAAGGCATGATTTGGAGCTTGATAGATGTGTGCCTTAGCTCGGGTATCATAGGACGCCATTGGAATGGATACCATGTCGGACTCGAATTTTCCGCCTTGAATGCCTATCGGGAAGTTGGTAAGTTGTTTGGTATCGACTATCATATCCCCATTGAGAAGGTTCACTATGAAGGGTTCGTAGATATATAAGCATTTCAAATCTAGCGGTTCTACGTAACTTTCAGATATAATTAAACAATTGCGATGCTCTAGAATCAAACCACAGAAAAGCAACAGTGGAGCAAACATATAAGGTACCTTGACAGATGGACACCTTAGGTTCATCGCTGTCACGCATCTTATATAAGCATTGGCCATATCTTTGAGAAGCAACTGGCCCCTTGCTTATATTTTGCATCGTTGATTGAATTGAAGGAACTATTGTCGACCTTGTCGGTGCTTGGTTGCTCTAGGAGATAGGATCGGTCCTAGATTGCCCGTGACCACTTTTGATTTGTTGGCAGTAGGTATGGACATGACCTTCTTTCTGACAATCGATCATGATGAGGGATCAATGACAGGAAAGTCTTTTAGGGTCGTAGCATAGCCCGATCCCTCATCATGATCGAAGTCCCTAGCAACCCTTGGGTTTCCAATAAGAACTACTGTAATCGGATCGGCTTGACCCAATATTGCAGGCGGTATAGCCTCCCTTACTAACGGATTGGCTAATAGCGGTATTTTAGTCGCCTTTATACCGATCAAACTAATCCTAACTACTCAACTAATGAAGTAGAGAAGTAAGAGTCGATCCCACAAAGACTTGTGTATTTATGTGTTAGGTTTGTATACTAAAGAAGAATGTAAAAGGAGGGATTTAGGAATGTTTTGAGCAATAAAAGATGAAATGCAAAACCAAACTAAATTAATTAATGCAAGATTAAAGATGAGCTGTAAAATATGAAAGATATATGCTCAACTAGTTAATACTCATTGCAAACTTGATTGTTGATCATCGATTATCAAAATTCTCTTTGTGTCTTGACTAATCTATTGTAAAATTCCTAAAAACTCAACTTCATGTAATTATTAATCCAACTTCAATTTTAGTTAATTAATAGTCTGACCGATAGTAACAACCCTAATTATCAAATAACCAGCTAGAAGACTTCCTAGATTCAATTTTACAACCACACTAAGATTCAAGCGTCAATAGAACATGCATTAAGAGCAACCAAACATCCAAATAACATGCGATGAATTCTCTTCGATCTTGAACCAGTTGGTCCAACATGTCCTAGATTGATTATAGTTGTAACCGGTAATTAAAACAATATAGTTGTAATTCAACTTAGAGATTCAATTAGATGGTCAGTTAAACAAAAATATAAATCAAAATTATTCAATTAAGTATAGAGAAAAAAATATCTAGTTAAGAATATATTAAGAATAATCAAATCTCACAATAATACTTCATTCACAATTTCAATTAAAACTAGTTAAGCAAAAGAAGTTTAGCTACTAAATGCTATTAAAGAGCTTACAAAGTTTTCTAAGTTTTCTTCCAAACTCTTAATAAAATCAAATTTAATAATACTAAAACTAATAACTTAATCTATCTATAATAATGTCTTCAAAAATACAACTCACTTTAGGCTTTAAAGGATAACAAAATATCTTCTTCAAACTGACACGGAGCAAAGCACAGCTTAGCCTCAAACCGCAGTTGCACTTTCACCATTCACCCCGCGCTTTCACCATTTGCAATCTACTGCCAAAGCGCAGTTTGGTCAGCCATTACATGGCCGTGTCTTCACTCCAGCCCGCATCTATGTTGAATTGTAGCCAACTCGATCTTCCTAGCTTCTTGTACTCTCTTGCCTCTTGAATCCTCGACTTAACTTCAAACTTCTCAAGTCTATAGCCACCATAACCACTGATTTGACATTTGTTCATATCATATCTACAAAAATCAAATATACAAGTGAAGGTTCCAAATCTTCTAACAAGCTACACTAAACTGCACAATGAAACATAATCTACCAAATAATGCATGGAAACCAAATAAAACATGCTCTAAAGACTACAACCTATATGCTCTATCACTGATCATGTTGCGAAAGATGGTCATCATGGCTTCATCTAGAGTCATAGTCAGAGGCACGACGTTGCCTCGTGAATTTTCTACAACCTCTGAGGCAATAAGATCGTGATCACCCCCAACTAGAGTGGCATCACGCTATATTGTTAGTAGTGTTCCTTGTGTACCCATATGTATAATTGATTCATAGTTGTGTCCATTATAACAAGTATGATAAAGCAGTACATACACATATTTTGAATTAAAATGCAATACTTATATTCACATTGTTAATTCAGTTATAATGTGCAGGGAAAGCAAGAACAACAACTAGGAAACTAACGACTTTACCCCCGACCTAACTATCCGTACATACAAAATGTGATACTTGAGTTACTTCCAGAGTTGGATACCTTGAGCTACGCACTCAACTGCACTTACTTTTGACTAGAAAGGCGAGGAAGGGGGGTAACAATATTGGTCGAGGAATCCTAGACAAAAGTCATTCGCGTCCAAGTCCACCATCTTATCATTTAACAACCATCTTGCTTGCTAGATGTTATTGTTAAGTAGCTCTATGCGCCTCTAGTCGTTTAGCACTGCCACTTCGGGTTGGACAAGCCTCTTCTGATGTTCGTGAAGGCACGATCGCAGTTCTAGTTCTTGGGGCGCTTCTAGCCGAATTAAGGAGATTTTTGTGGTAGAATTCACACAACATCCTAGTTCCTTATCCAAAGTGATTCAAATTTGGGAAAAATAGATTAGACATCTATATCTACTTCTAGGTTTTGGAATTGCTCTAATCATAGTCTTAATGAAGACTACACTTTTTTCTAAAGTTAAGAGACCCATTGCCGTTGTCCAACTTTACTCGAGTATTTGGGTGATCTTGATCCCTTTTCTTAACATTCGACGAAAACTAAACTGTGAACTTAACATTCGCGACCTATTGGATCCTTGATTGATGATTTTCATGGGAATTGGCTGGTTTGTGGTGTGTAGCATGCGCGTGTATGTGATGTCATACATTTAATAGAATAAAATTAAACATACAAACGATAGGAAAAAAGAGAAGGAAAATAAAATAAAAAATCTTAAATCTCCTAACTAACTAATTTCGTTTTAAACCATTTCAGTTTTTTCAAATCTTGAGATTTCTGACAAATACGGAGAGTTCTTATCGGCGACATCTCCGACGATTGAAGTCTTGCCACCCACCGACTTCATTGACTATGAGTTCGTCAAGTCGCCCTCCTCTACACCCAAACCGCGTCCTCGCCCTGCACGCTTGGTGTTGGCTCACTCATTGGCCTTAGCATATCCTCCCATCGGAAATATGTGTAGAATGACCAAATTCTTTAGATCTGAAAGAATGAAAGAGGTGAAGAAAGAAAAAAAAGATATAAAATAAAAGAAAAGGGAAAAAGAGAGACTATTACGCTTAAGTCCAGCGTCTAAGGACTCAATAAGTTTTGAATGTTAAATTTAGGTGCCAAATTGGCAAAGTCAAAAGTTTAAGGTCATAAATGACTATTGCTCAGGTTTGGAGGCTTGTATATGTAAGTATTCTCGTAAAAATTATCGACCAAGGACCAAATAAGTCGCGATGGGTAAAGTTTAGGGGCCAAAATGATAAATTAAAGTTGAAAGTTGATGGTCCAAAATGACTTTCGTCGTAAGTTTAAGGAACTGTGGCCACATGTATTTTGCCTCTACATTAACATAGTCTCTCGGGAACCTCGAGGCGTCAAATCTGGCTAAACATATAGTGTAGTTGTAGTGTTAAGAAAAAGAAAAGCAAGAGTAATATATTGTCTTTTGTCTTTGTTCGTTTTTGCCATGAATGTGTCTGTTGGTCTGTGAGATGGAGCCTTGTAAACCATCATCATGATGATGACCATGCATGGAACATATCTCATCGGCATCATCTGCCTCTTTCTTTCTTTTGGCATGCAATTCGAGCTTTATAAGTACATACTTATTGTCCCAACCCAATAAAAATGTACACACTTATTGCTAGCTTGATCGCCCTATTAATTCTCCCAAGCTAGCTAGTCACACATCAAACTCCCCGATTAAAAACCCATTTCGGTTTTTGTTTCGGAGAAATTCATCCGATCCGAAAAGAGGAAAAACAACAAATCAAGAATGGAGACCAAGCAAGATTCAGGAGAATCATCCGTGAGTGGAAGCCAAGTCCAGGTACGTACATATACACCCTTCAGAATTTTTGCATCGAGCTAGCTGCATCACCATCATCATCATCATCATCGTCATATCATATATGTTACTCGAATCTCGATCGTTTTAAATCAACTTCTTCCTCATCAAATGGAGTTTTCTTGTAAGTTTCATATACTCTCTTCTTCATATATTCCGTGGAAAATATATCAAAGAAATGGCCTTTTAACCAAACTAGTACAATTCCGTCGAAAATATGTATGGGTAATGTGATATAATTTTAAACCATTGACATTAGTTCTTTCATTTTAAAAAATTTCAAATTGCATTTCATACTCTTACAAATATACGTTTGAAAATTTAATCTTAAACCATTGACATTAGTTGTTTCAAATTTTATTGATTATTTATTATTTATGATATAATCAAGCTTTATTGATTATTTTATATTCACAACTCATAAAACAAATTCCAACTTAACCTTATTATATTATATTTTATTATTAGCTCAAATAATTTTAGAGTTTTCATAACTTGTTTAAATACTGTAGAAACCGGATCGCAGATCATGTTATAGTGAGAATAGTAATTTTTTTACATATTACGTTTAGTTCATATACAAAATCAGGTTGTAGTTCATAGAATTTTAGACGATTTATTTCAAGTAAAATATTTAAAAAAAGATCATGTTGAAGTTCAAATAATAATAATAATAATAATAATAATAATAATAATTCTAGATTTTTTTACTTATGTGTGGATAAGTTTATACATAAGTGTCATGAAATCTTGTCAAGAAAATGCACTAGATTGTTTTAATATATTTGTACCATGTGTCGTAAAGTGCTATGAAGACTGGAATTCCATTTTTAATAAAAAAGGTAGACTCTAGGATATTATATAACATTGTTGAAATAAGGAATATAATATTCAAGGATTGAAATTATATTCTAAAAATCAGTTAGGGGGTGATATATGATTTTATTTTATGTTTCAAACAAATCACTTTTCGAATGTAGATAATGTTTTATTTAAAGTAATATTATTTATATTGAAAAGATCATGTCTTAGTTGCTAAAGTAATATTATTTTACATTTAAAACATCATGTTTCAATTCAAATATAAAGTATTTTTATAAAATAATATTTATTAAAAGATCACAACCTATATTATTATAATGGAGGGTAAAACCATGTTTTCTAACATAATATTGGTTAAAAGATCACAAGTTTTATCATAAAAGAGAGTGTCTAATGAATTTTCCTATTACATTTGTATCATCATGTGGCGCAAAGTTTTTGTATTAATTTTGTTTCCGCTTTATAATTAAGCAGAGTACATGTCGTCATTTTTTTTTTGAATAAAAGGGTAAATATAATTAAACGAAAGGTTACAAAAATGCTAGCAAAGCTAGTAATTTACAACTTGTTCAATCTCCATTCTTTCCAAAAGCCAACAGGTTTCTCTCGATCGCTTCTTCCACCTTGCCTTAAGACTATTTCTAATGAACCTCTTACATGTCGTAATTTAGAATACACTATCTCAAGTTTTATTTGTTTAAAAGGTCAATAGGCTTAAAATTGTTTCTTGCAAAAGGCTTATATTATTACTATAAAGCACATTGATAAATAGATATATATGTATATCTATTACAGGATGAAAGTAGAAAAAATAACGAGGAGACAACGACGTTGGGCGAAAATATGTCTACGAAAGATGGATCAGTTGATAGGCACGGGAAGCCCGCAAGTAAAACTACAACGGGCGGATGGAAGTCTGCATTGCTGATTCTTGGTAATCAATTTCTGATCTCCATCTTCCATTTATTATTAATCATTATTATTATTATTATTAATATTATTATTCTGTTTCAACTATATATGGGGACGATGTCAGTGGATATGCATGGGATAAATTGTTTGTGAAATTTTACTAATATAATATAAATATCTAAATATTTTATGATATTATTTCTATGCATTTATCTTGTAGTTTAAATAGAGTAAAAATAAGAAAACCACATTTTTTAAATTTATCATAAACCGTTTTTTAAAGAAAAAAATTCATAAAGAACCACCCACTATTAATTTTTTTGTTTAGAAAACTCTTTATCATATTAAATAACAATGGTGTATTTTCAATTTAAGTAATGATGGTTATTGTTTTATTTAATAATTTAAAGTGTTAATTAGTATATTGACATATATATATAGGTTTATATATAATCTATTTTCTCTTAATTTTATTTAGGTTTTAGTATCTCTTTACATAAAACTTTAAAATTAAAAGATGTCACCTTAAATCTAATTTGCAAATTACATGGACATATAGAGATAAGGCTCATGTAAATAGTATTTATGTAATCTTATATTTTTTAGAGAAGCAAAACTAATTGCAACACAAAATGATTATAATGTATTTAAAATTGTATATTTTACACATCTCATGGTATTTTGGCTGAAAAAGTACTAAACCCATTTATGAATTAATACCCATTTATCAAATTTTCACTTCATATATATTTTGAGGTCTTTAAATATATAAGATAATCATTATGATTTGAAATACACTCCATAGAATTTAATGTGTTAATGAATTTATAAATAAAAAAATTGGTGATGGGTGGTTCTTGATATTAAAAAAATTTCTTTAAAAAGTCGTTTATAGGAAATTTGAATTTAAAGGGTGGTTTTCTACAAACTTGTGCATTTAAATAGTGGTTTCTAGTTCTTACTCGTTTAAAAATTCTCTTAATGCTACTAGTGGTAAATATAGGATGAAAAATAAATATATATCCTATTTTATTTATGTTTAATAATTATTAATTTTGAATTCTATCATTTTGATGAAGTTAATTTAATTATCATTAGTACCATACTAACATACATGTGATTTTTTTTTTCATGAGTTTTGAAGTTGATTAATTTTTTTATAACAATTATTACTTTAATATTGTATTGATTTTATTAGTTCCTTCATTTCATTTACACAATAGTTATATTCCATGTTTACAATAATGAAAAGTTGCATTATAAAAGCGATCATTAATTTTGAAATAACCAAAATATCGAATGATAAACATTATCCAATAAGAATACTCAAAGTAAAATGAATTTAAAAATTTAAGCCCAAACCTTACATGGAATATAAATGAATTACAAAAGCTCAAGACTATTGTAATATACTACTTTGTATTTTACTAAATGATAGCGATTCTAATTCACAAATAAATATGAAAAATATCGTTATGATCTAATTTATTGGGAATGAATATGGTTAATGATTTTCATTCAACAATCAACAATGACTATTTTAGTTGTCTATCAATTGATTACTTATTACCAAGTCCCTATAATTTTGAATTCATATTAATTAAAGTACAATCTTGTAATGGTTGTTTCAAAATAATTTACCGTAACAATCAAACCTAAGGAGTAATCGTTTTTTATGCCGATGGCATGCCTTTTTATAGATGAAATTTTAAATTACATTTTCTATGGGTGCCCGTACATCATATAAATTCCCATTGTATTATTTATATACTTTATACATGCATATAAGACTAGTATAAATTTATTAATATTTTCTAGAAAATAGCATTAAAACAAAAATAAAAATGTTATTTTAACCAATAAAGTTATTAAAAGTAAAGTGATATAAAAGTAAAATGATTCCTCCAATCTGGACAGTATATATAAATAGCCTAAGTTACTAATCCTTATTTTTCTATGAATAATTTTACATGTTTTTATCTATATATGTAATCCACCTAACGTATAATAATAAGAAAAGAAAAATTATAATGTCTATTATATAAAATAGTAAGAGTTATGAAGCAACAAATTAAAATGACTTATATAGGTCAATAGAGATTTAATAGAAAAGTTGTATGAAAAATAAAATGATCTTATCATTCGCAAGATTTAAACCCTAGTCAATAGATTACATCAACATATTTGATAGTACCATTTATGCCACCTTAGTTTATTCATATCCGTATGCATGATTGCTCTTTAATTATTTCGCTTGCAATGCGCTTCTTTCATGCTGGCTGCTTATGATCGAACTAAAACAGTGTTCGAGTTTAAAATATTACATTCACGCGGGCAAAGAAACTTTTAGCCTAAGGAAATGGTAAAGTATAGGCAAAGTATCTTTAATTTGCTTTGAATAACACAAATTGTTTGTAATCTCCACTTAAGTTAGGAGATCGATTAATTAGTGGAGGCAAAGATCCAATTTCATGCGCGCACACTTGTCAGTTACTTTTTCCGTTTAGAAATAATTGCCCTTTTACTCTTTTAGTAAGTAGACAAAAATACATTATTAGTTATTTAACTTTTATCAATATATTCTTCTATATTTGGTTTTTTTACTTTTCTGACATATTTCTAGGATAAAATGAAGAAACCATGATAAAATATATTGGAAAAAAAAGTTACTCCGTATAAGTTTGGGGTCTACATATTTTTGACCCATTTTAATAAATTATTTATTAAAATCTGAATAAATTTAGCAATACATGTTTCTTGTATTTTTTTTTCTCCCTACTATTATTAGACAAGATTTTGTAAAATTATCATTTTATTAGGTAATTTAGTATCCAGATATTGATAATTAAAACTCAAGACGTACTGACATATGTTATCCGCCAAATTTTTATGTTACCAAATGGGATGGTTCATGATGGTTGAAAGTAAAACAATCAATTTCAGTGTCTTGTTGTTGGACTCATCTGTAAAAATAATCATCAAAATGAAGAAGAGATTGAGCCGCCGAAAGGGCAACGAAAATCCAAGCTGATCTCTATAATCAGTACAAGATTTGACATCATCATTATTGTAATCCCTCCTCAATTCCACCAAAAGTAGAGGAGAATCCATTCCTCCATTCCTACTCTTTTATTTGTCCAAAAGAACGATTTGTATGGCTATTACTCCCTCCGTTTCATAATAAGTGTCGTTTTAGCTCTTAACACAATTTTTAAGAAAAGCAATCATTCACCTTAAAACTTACAACTTTTTCTTAATCTTACCACTCAATACATTTTTTTGGCCAATGAATGAACAACTTTAGTCAACAAATACACATTCCAATAAAAATTATCATTATTCACCCCTAATAAATCACTTTGAAAACCTAAAACGACACATATTATGAAACAAATTTTAAGTGCTAAAACGACACTTATTGTGAAACGGAGGGAGTAGTAAAATGGTTTTTCTATTGAGTATTTTAAGAACACATAATTATAAGCATATTATATAAGGAAATTAAATTTGTTATAAAAACAGATTAAAAAATCTAAATTTAAGATTTATCAAATTTTTTGAATATTAACATTTTATAGTGTGTCCTTAGGACAAATAATAGAAATTTTCATAATAAAATATGTAAATTTATGTGGGTATATGTAAAAGTTGAATTATATGTTACACATGAAATAGACGCCATAAACAGAATGTTCTTTTGGAACAAGGATAGACAGCATAAGCCACTTATTAGTTGGGACCGAATATACAAACCAAAAGATTATGGGGGACTGGGCATTAGAAAAGCAGAATGTGTGAATAAGGCCCTCCAAATGAAGCTTATATGGAAAATTCTTACCGACCAAACAAATATTTGGGTGCAAGTGATTAAAGAAAAATATTTAAGGGGAACCCCATTGACAGACTATAAAGTCAAGCAGAACAGCTCATGGCAGTGGAAACAACTGATGAAACTAAAGCCAGAATTCGAGGAAGGCTTAAAGTGGCAAGTAGGAAACGGAAGGACCATCAAATTTTGGAAGGATAGATGGCTCTCAAGTGAGCCACTTAGGGACGAAATACGTATGGACGACATGGTGGACCTGGAAATCAGGGTGGAACAATTTATTTCGGCTGATAAAACATGGAAAGTAAATGACTTACAACATGTCGTCCCTGATGAGGTGCTACAAAAGATTCTAAGAATTCCTATCCCAGTAAATGATATTGAGGATAAACTGGTCTGGGCCCCGAGCAGAAGCGGATGGTATTCCAACGATTCAGCGATAAGCTTAATAACTAAAGAACACACTATGACCCCGAACCCTAATGCCTGGACCTGGAAACTAGATATATATCCAAAGGTGAGAAATTTTCTTTGGAAAATCGATATGAATGGGTTACCTACGAAGCAAAGACTCATTGAAAAACAAATTGCAATTCCTCAGGGATGCCTTCTGTGCAACACTACGCATGAGGACACGACACATCTGCTGCTAGAGTGCTCCCATACACGGGAAATAGTGAAGAAAATTAACGTCATTACGGAAAAGTGACTGAGGGAATATAACGCAACACATAGGAACCCACGGAAGGTATTATATGACCTTAACAACAAGTTAAAGAAAGACGAATTAGTGGAATTGACAGTGGCTTGGTGGAGCATCTGGCATCAACGAAATAAACTACTCTTCCAGGAAACCCCAAATGACCATATTCAAGATCTTTGCCAGTATATCCGTCATCAGCTCACTCAGTGG
Organism: Polygonum maritimum; assembly: GCA_963924305.1. NCBI lineage: Eukaryota > Viridiplantae > Streptophyta > Magnoliopsida > Caryophyllales > Polygonaceae > Polygonum > Polygonum maritimum. The sequence continues at coordinate 17,184,321 of OZ002728.1, forward strand.
ACGAAAGCGAGAACTTGGCAGGAGGATGAAGAGAAGGACCTAGACAAGAAGATTTGCTCAAAACTTAAGTCGAGAAATAAAACAGGAAAGTGGAAGCAACCTCCTAAAAACTATGTTAAATTAAATTTTAACGGATCCAAGATCGGTAATGGAAATGCAGCAGGAGGTTCGATTATAAGGGATGAAAGCGGGCAGCCAATTGGTGGATCGGCCAGAACATTTGGGAAAGTGTCGGTGCTAATGGCGGAGACAATGGCACTAAGGGATGGAGTAAAAAAGCCCAAGCAACTAGGTGTAAGGAAACTCGAGATCGAAGGGGACAACATAATTGTCATAAAGGCTCTTTCCGGAGAAATTCGCTGCCCATGGGAAATAGAAAGGGTTCTTACAGACATTCTCGTATCCCTACGGGGCTTCGAGTCAGTACGATTCTATCATGAGAGAAGGATCCATAATTCTGTGGCTGATAAAATTGCTTTCCTAAGCCACAGTCTCTCATGGGAAACCATTTGGAACCACCACGAGCTTCATGCTCTCATCCGAAAGGATGCCCTAGGTGACCCGCCCTAAAGGCGTGTTCCTAATCATCACCGGTTCAAAAAAAAAAAGTTGAATTATATGTGTAAATTATAAGCTTGAATATGGATTCTTTGTACTTTAATGGGCTAACAAGTTAAAAAGAGATAAAAGTGGATGTGATGGTTTGGACAATAGCCATGAAAAGTTAGATAAGATGGAAGTAGTTTTATTACTTAATCCGTCCCATAATGTTTACCCATCTTTTGATTTCGGTTGTCCAAAAAAGTCTGTCCATCTTTCTAATTTTCCATTTATATCACACTTTTCTTATCATATTACCCTTATTCAATCTCATATATTACTCCCATTATCCATCTTTTTCATCACCTTTATCACTTTTTCCTATAAAATTACAAAATTTTCCTCATCCAATCTTACATATTACCCCTATTTATCCACCTTTCTCATCAACTTTATCACTTTTTTACTTTTCACCTCTATAAAATTACAAAATTATCCTCATTTATTCTTATATATTACCCTAATTATTCAAGTTTTCAACTTTGTATTAATTATCGTGTCAATTGTACTTTATGGTTAAACAATTTGGGACAGAGGAAGTATTTAGTAAGATTAAAATGTTGAAAAGTGATAAAGAAGATGATAAAGTTGGATGAAGCGGGTAAAGTATGATATTAAGTGTGGCTACAATAGTAAATCTTTTTTAGATATACAAGAATAGAGGGGAAAATACGATAAACAAAAGGGAACTATATAAAAAAAAGTGGAAAAACAAAAGGGGACAAAAGGAGTATTATTTATCAATATATATGCTTCAAAAAGCCAAGGCTGACCTTATCATGTTAGTTTAATCTCGTATCATATTTTTATAAAACATATAAATCCGATAAAATTTTGATTCGAATTCGCTTTTGACCCTAGAATGTACAACTTAAATCCCACAGATCTGAGTCAAAATCTATTGACCTATATTATATATGTATTTTTTAGTTGATATATTATATACTTTTATTGTTCAAATAATATTGTTCAATTTTCATATTTATATCAAAATTTAATTTAAATTTAATAATAGTTCTAAAATTTACTTGATGTTCAAACCAGTCTCATACGTATTGTTCAATTTCTATATGTATTGACCCGTTGCTCAAACCAGTCTCATACGAGTATCTTCCGTAACTTGACCGATATTAATTAGTAATTTGATTAAATTGAACTTCTAATCAACCAAGCCTCAAACGATCGAAACTAACCTAATTGACACATATAATATCTATATATCTATATATATTAAATATTTTATCAGTTTTATTAAAATGATTTAAAAAATTAAATTTATGAAAAATCTATAGGCATTTAATAATATGAATTTTATTTAATAAAATTTTATCTATAAATTAGTTTGTTTGTCAATGAGAAACTAATAAGATGTGAATGTGAGGATAATGAGAAAATAGTTTGTCAATTTTTGTAATAATTTTTAGGTATTGTATAAATTTTCAAATAAGTACAAATTGATTTGATTTTAATAATAAGTTGAAATCTATATTATATATATAATATGACTTAAATAAGAATCATAGATAGAATAATTATATATAAAAAAAAAAGCAATTATGTTTTAAAGTTTTTAATGTGTGGTATATATGTTTGGGCGGTCAGTGAACCAAGGGTTGGTTACGATGGCATTCGGGGGAGTGGAGGTGAACATGGTGCTGTTCTCGAAGTCGGTGCTGGGACAGACCAACGCCGAGGCGGCAAACACCTTCAGTCGCTGGATGGGAACCGTTTACCTCTTCTCCCTCCTCGGCGCCTTCCTCAGTGACGCTTACTTTGGCAGATTCCTCACATGCCTCCTATTTCAACTGCTCTTCTCACTTGTGAGCTCCCCCTTATCTACCTTGCTCCATCCTTCATTAATATGGATTTATTTGTCAACCCTTTTAATTATTACACTAGTGATAATATGCACTGGATCAAACTTTTCGGATGAACATAATATTTCCAAAATTTTGAACTAAACCAATGATATGATTGTACCTCAGTAAATATGTTTGTAATGTATAGTTGGTTTCAAAATATTTTGGTGATCCTTCTTTATTATTCTTTTGGCCTTGATGTATATATATGTATGTATGTATGTATGTATAGGGGCTGGTAGCATGCTCTCTCGTAACCCAGGTCTCATTGCTTTACCCTCACGGGTGTGGAACACTTGACCAACAATGCGAACCTCATTCATCAAAAGCGATTGCAGTCTTCTACATTTCAATCTATCTTATAGCTCTCGGAAATGGGGCAGCAGAGCCTTGCTTGGCAACATTCGGGTCTGATCAATTCGATGAGGGTGACCCCCAAGAAAAACAGTCCAAAACCTCCTTCTTTAGCTACTTCTACGTGGCCTTGAACCTCGGGTCGTTGATCGCAGAGACACTGTTGGTGTACATCGAAAGCATGGGCTTCTGGGTCTTGGGTTTCTGGATTTCCACTTTCTGTGGGATGGCTGCTCTAATGTTGCTCGTGTCTGGGTCGTTGAGTTATAGGCACTTCAAGCCTAGTGGCAACCCAGTGTCTCGATTAGCTCAAGTCCTTGTGGCGTCTTTTCGGAAGTTGAAGCTCGAGGTTCCCTCGAATGGAAATGGACTTTACGAGGTTTCTAGCAAGGATGGCAGAACTACAAATGGCTCTAAACACATACCCCATACCCATGGATTCATGTAATCAACTCAAGTCTAGTATTATGATTACTTAAACATGTTGCATCCATAAATGACTTCAATTTATAGTATGAAATGAATCGTAATTAAGTTGAGTTGGTATTGGTATGTACAGGTTTTTGGACCGAGCCGCCATATTATGCTCACTTGACCGGCCTAAGATGGGCTCTCATGACCCATGGCGATTGTGCACAGTTACACAAGTTGAAGAGGTGAAGTGTGTGTTGAGACTCATACCAATATGGCTATGCACCGTTTTATCCTCTGTTGTCTTCATCCAAATGCTTTCCTTGTTTGTGGAGCAAGGGGCTGCAATGGACACTTCCATCTCCGGGACATCCTTCCGCTTCCCTCCGGCTAGCATGACTTCCTTTGACATAATAAGTACTTCCATTTTCATAATCTTTTATGACAAGATGATAGTACCTCTATTTGTCAAACTCACTAAACAAGAGCCTAAGCCTCCTAGTGAGCTGCAAAAGATTGGGATTGGTCTTGCAATTGCAGTCGTGGCCATGGTTATAGCCGGCTTTGTTGAGCAACAAAGAAGAAGGTACAATTAAGCATATATTTATATACACGTACACACATATATATATATATATTCTCTTAATTATAGGACTTCCTCTATTACCAACTATTAATTAATGTCAAAATTATATTGAGTTTGGATTACAGGTTTGCTATACCAGATGAAGAGATAAGTTCATTGAGCATCTTTTGGCAAATCCCACAATATGTACTTGTGGGGGTGTCAGAGGCATTTGTGTATGTTGCACAATGGGAGTTTTTTGCATCCCAAACCCCTGATAGTCTAAAGAGCATCGGGTTAGGACTATCCATGTCGTCTTCAGCAATCGGGAGCTACATATGCAGTATAATCCTTTCAGTAGTTATGGATATCACCACCAAGGGAGGGAAGCCTGGCTGGGTCCCTCAAATTTTGAATCAAGGTCACTTAGATAAATTCTTCTTCCTTTCAGCCATGCTAACAATGGCAAACCTAGGAATGTATGTCATTTGTGCTAAGCGCTACAAAAATATAGTCAATGATAAGGATCCTGAAACAGAGTTGGCTACCATCGCATGATTTTAGTCTACCAAACACCACAACTTATTCCTCAATATGTACTTGTAATGAAACACAAAGCATAAATATATATATATATATTGATGTTGAAATTAGTATCACATAATGCAATGCTAGAGTGTAAGAGTATCCTTTGTCTTATAGAGTGATTAATGAATGTTGATAACTATAAATTCACACACATTGTCCAATAGAATCCCATTTTCCTCATCTCTTGGTCTCATAACCTTCAATTTGTCATAATATTCCTCGAGGTGCCATCAATATTCTTTCAGATCATTGCAATCTACATGATGGGTTTTCTTCACCACTTTGATACTCAATTCTCATCACATGATCTCCTCTCATGCTTAAATGTAGTTCCTTTGCCTTGCCTCTATAGCAGTCGATCTTCAATTCCATGTTGACCTAGTAGTTTATTGCATATGGGTATTAACCCATGAATGTATATAATGTAATTAAGAATTCACAACAAGCAAACAGAGTGGATTATTCATTCAATACTCAAGTTCAATTGAATTGGTTCAAATTGAACCCAAATCTAAAAATCAATTCAAATTCCAAATATCAATATACAACTTGATTTTTTCGGGTTAGACCAATATAGAAATTATAGAGCCAAGCAACTTTAGGCAATAGAGGTTCGATACATTTTGTTGATTCCTTTTAATTACATTGATACTGACCAATCATATTGATCTTGTATGAAAGTAGATGGAATACCACTAATATCTCGACAAAAAAAAGGTATTAACAAGAGTACTCCTACTACAACCACCTCCACGAAACAAATGCTTTCTTGAAATTAATTCATAGATGGCATGTATTTTAACTATGTAAACAAATAATTGAAGCGTATAGTCAATGAAATGTTTTATTTTTCCTTCCTTGTACACATCAATGATGACATTGCTCAAAAACTAAATGATAAGATGTTGAGAAGGTTTCTTGATCAATCCTATTAAGTAAATAAATTTCTAAGAATCGGTACCGACCCTTAGAAGCTCGTAACTAAGAGCAAAATCACAAACAAGCCACATGAAACACACATGAGGCTCGGTAACCACATAGGGAGGGTTGTTAACGAGGCAGAGATAAAGGGTTTCTCAAGACGGTTAAAATCTTCTAGGGATTAGGGGCACCACAACAAGCTATGCATGCTATATCGATGAATTCACATAAATTATGCTCTTATCATATAGAATGTCGACTTTCGTCAACCATAAAAGCAAAAGAATTAACTTTCATTAAATCAATCACCTTTCTACCTATTTTATTCTCACGAATTTCAATTGTCACTTCAAAACCTAATTACTACTCCAATTCACAATTCTCTCTTTTAATCAACTTGCAAACAAGAACATGTCCTAACTTTCATCAAGGAATTAACCAAAAATAGAATAGATATGATAAGAAGCAAATAGTTCATGAGTTCATAGAAAATACATGCACAACATTATATTGTTGGGCTTATCCCAACCCTAGAATAAAGGAACTACGTACTCACACATGTTCATGGAAATTAAATAAGGAGATATCGATGAACAAGAAAATAAACTCTTAAGTTGAAATAAATGTAATAGCCGGTATTTTTATATAATATAATATATTATATAATTTATACTTTATTGGAAGTGTCACACTATATTCTTATGGATTCGTTTTCTTAACGATAAACGGAAACTTCTAAGAAGTAATAGTATTTATTAAAGTATAATTTAAAATATAAAATAGAAGTTTATAATCTAAAAATAAAAATAGGTATGTTCACTTATAAATAATTTAAAATTCTAGTTATTGTAAAGTAGATAAATTAAAAATGTAATTTAAGAAGATTAATATTATTAATTAACAAAAACTAATCGAGTTGAATTAATCATTAATTTTGTACAATTTAAATCAGAGATTTGGGCTTAGTCTTCGTTGGACCCGAAATCCAACTAAGCCCAATACCCTAATCTTGGAACTAAAATAAAATAAAAGAGCTGAGCTACGAGAGCTTCTCGTTAAGTAGAGGGAACGCATTTTAATTAAACCCAAATAACCCCCCTGGACCAATTATGACCGACGAAAATCCCGGATTCCTTTCTCCGGTCATATCCGCGAGATGGACGGACTTATTCAGCAGGAAATCCGGTCAACCTCCCTTAGTAATTTCCCTGCCATCCTGCATTCTCCCCTTGCGTGTAACTGTGGTGGAGCTCTCTGCAGATTTGGAAAGAGGGATGCAGACAAACCCTCAACTCCTTAAACTCTGCCCAAGACCTTTCCTTGCGTATAGCATTGAGAAATCTGTCTACAAATTTGGAGGGTTGCTCAACCCATTCCATCATCCTCTTTAAGACTAATTCAGCCCTCAGTATCTCGTTCTCCCGTCCCAAAATCTCTCCAAACGCCCTGAATCTGCGAACAAATTTCCCGAAAAATCCGTCGCCCGTTTTTCGTTCCGACGGGAACCCGGAGCGTCCCCGTCCACACCGTCGCCCGGCCGAACCGCTAGTACCCTCGCCCACCTTCTCCACCACCAGGACGTCGCCGGAAACCGCCAAGGACCGCCGACCGAGGTTGCGCTCTTGTGTGTCGTGGTTGTGCTGCTGTACGTTGAAGAAGGAAGGAGAAGGAGGCTGCTCAACACAAAAATAAGGTTGGGCTTTGTAGTATGGTTTAATTGGGTTTTGCTTAAAAATCAGGCCCACTAAATTGCTTCATTCAACCCATCAATTTTAAGAGGTTGGCCAAACTCAATTAGGGGTATTAATACGTATACAAATAGCTATTCCACCTTTGTTATAAAATAAAATTTTAAGTAGCCATTTGGCTAGCTAGCAAATCATCCACTTAGTAGTTTTACACTCAAACCTCTTAAATTGACCATGTGAGATAAAATTACTACCACGTAAAGCATGCTAAATATGTAAATAAATATGTATGTACATGGGGATTATTATTATTGTTATTATGCCCATTAGAGTTACAAACTACAATATTTTGGTTACGATCATTAAATAGAGCACTTTTGCTCATATGGTATATATATACTATGAGATTAACTTTTATAGACATAAAAAGAAAATCATTATAAAAGATAATGATAATCCGAGTTGTCTTAGAATGACAAGTGAACTAGGTGATTACCTAATTTACCTTTACTACCAAATATTAATTTATTAATACGGAAAGTTTTTAAATCATTTTATAAGAGTATAAGAAATGTTTCCTCGCCCAACTAATAATTATAAATCATTAACGAAAAACGATTTATTTTCACCTCACGAATTCTTATAAAGAATTATGATAATTAGAGAAAATACTCTCTTTAAATCAAGAAGTAAATTAAATACTAATTAATTTCGCGTTCGCTCGTATTGAAAACCGCCTCTAATTTAGGTCGAGTACTCGAGTCGCCGTACGCTCGTGAAACGATTTCCGTAGGACTCGAATTCCGAAAATCAAAGGCAAGTGGATGGATCTCTTGCTCTTTTTATTAAGCGTGAATTTTTGTTCCGTTTAATATTCTTGATCGTTATATATGACTTGTTGCATAAATAAACGAACTTAGGTTTATTTATTGCTTAAATACAACGACTTCGTTATTATTACTCGTACTACGATAGTACTGGACTTTAGGACCGATGACTATGGCCTTGTTTGTTTAAAGTATCTCGTTTAGAGAACTTCTCTGGATTAGTGTAGGACAAAAACGTATGAAAGAAGTCCTAAATCACTTATGATAACAATGTTTTGTGTATGGGTCATGACTCCATTTACTTTGTGGACTAATGTCTTTAAGCAATGTCGGATCTGGGATTCGTCTCATGTCTTAAAGCAATGTCACATTGTAATAAAAGTCGGCTTATGTCTTTTGCAATGCCGTACTTAAAAATCACTAAGGCTGATGTCTTTTGCAATGCCTTAGATAAATCTCCAGTTAAGAGTATAATAATGTGTAACGCAGGAAATAATAAACCTATCTTCCGATGGAACTACATTCTTGTAATGTTTCATCTTTAAGAAACTCTTGTGGCATTGCCGCCGTACTTAAAAATCAATAAGGCTTATGTCTTTTGCCATGCCTTATATAAATCTCTAGTTAAGAGTGTAACAATGTGCAATGTATGAAATAATAAAGTCTCAAACAACTCTTCCGATGGAACTACATTCTTGTAGTGTTTCATCTCTAAGAAAGTCCCATTTTATTTCCTCGAGAATCGTGCCAATACATATTCCGATGGAACTCCATCTTTATGGCGTCCCATCTCCAAAGAAAACTTGGATTTCTTTCCTCGTGATTCGTGATGAAAGTAGTTGTGTAACATCTCAGGAAACTCCATCCTTACAGTGTTACACCTTAGAACTCTCTTCAATTCCCTATCCTGATGGAGGTACTAACTGTTGTGTCATCGACCAACCGCCATCGTTTGGAGATCGATACCAACAAGTTTAGTTAGTACCATAGCCGCCATTCACTTGCTAGTTTATCATTAGACTAACCCTTCCACCCTCTCTTCTTTTCCCTTGCATGATTGGACATCAGGACAATGAGGAGCGCTACTTGAGAACTAAGGATTTGAAGATACGTGAAGTGAAGGAAGGAAGGAAGGATTCACCGTCAACATGTAGTATCCAGAGGTGAAGACGAGAAGATTGAAGGAAGGTTTCAAGACTATTTTAATATTTTTGACAATATGGGTCTCACACGTTGATCACGACTGTATTTTTGGATTGTCATTTTATTTCCGCTGCTTTCTATTTTAAGATGTCATCTTGAAAAAATTTTATATTGTCGAATGATTTCCTCTAAGTGTATCAAAGTATGAACCATTTTACTGTACTATAAGTCCTTGTCGCCTTTCTAAAAGATCGTGTAATGTTACCTAAAGCCTTGGGTGACTTTGGATGGTAAAATCCGAGGTCACTGACGGTAATACCCTTGGTTTAAAATAGGGGTGTTACAATAAAACCTTTGCGAAATCTTGTCCACAATCAAGTCTTCAGTCTCTTGCAAAATACACCAAGTTTCCCCAAGCTCTCTACTTCAATGTATTATGATACTAATAATGATTCTCCTTGAGGAACCTCATACCTTACTTAAATGCTAAAAATCTGATCTATTTTAGGAAAATAAAATCTAAAAGATCTATCTAAATCTAATAAAGATTTCGAGATAAAATAAACACGTGTTCAGCGCCGCCAATCGACACAAGGTACCACGGCAACGGGCTGGTAGGGTCGATAGGGCCTCTCTCGATTTTTCTCGCAATTTTCCACAAATAATGATCTCGGTAAGAGGGTCGTAACTAAAGCTTCATCTTCAATTTCCTTCTTGAGATGGCTCTATTGGGTCCGTAACGGGTTCTCTAGGCTCGACAACAGCAATTCTTGCCTCAATTGTGCTTCTATTCACCACGTTCCACCTATAAGCTCTTTTGTCTCTTTCCTAGCTCTTGTAACCTCCTCGCAGTGCTCCAAAACGCTCTAAATCACCTCCTCACATTTTGTTCAGAAATTAGCACAACTACGAGGAACTGCTCGGATTTGTTCAAAATTGGTTTGAACTATTATGATGTTGTCGGTCTTCATATGGTTTTCCTTCGATGTTATCGGATCTGGATAGAAAATTAAGAAAATCGCCGCTCTGAGCTCTCTTCTCTCTCTAAGACTTCGCCTCGCCGTGCTCGACCCCTCAATGCTTCTTTCTCCACACAAAAAGTCACAGTGGCACGCTATCGTATAGGGGTGAGCATGAACCGACCGAAACCGAAAAAAAGGACCGAACCGAACTGAAACCCGATGCTAGTCTGTTCGGTTTTCGGTTCAAGAAATTCAAAATTTTGGTTTCGTTTTCGGTTTCCATTCAGTTAAAACCGAATGAAATAAAAAAAAACACTAGTGTTTTAAGGTATTAGGGTTTTTTCTTCAATTTTCAAAGCTCAAAACACAATATTCATATGCGCCGCACAAGGCTTCTACTCCTCTTCTCCATGTCTCCCTCAAATCCGTTGACAGTCGACTCCCTCGACCTAGTTCCAGAACCTCCAGAGGCGCCACCGCCAGCCCATCCGCATCCTCCGCTCCGCCCCGGATTCCGTCACCGTGACCCTCCCCCAAGCCCACAACAACAACCCCACCTCGAGCCCTCCATCCTCGATCTCGAAGATGGTTGCAACTCTTCGCCTCCGTCCCTCGACTTAAAATCGCGCTCAGTGCTCTCCCTCCTCGCCAATCGACCACCCAATCTCGCCGGTCACCAGCGGCCTGTCGACCCAATCTCGCCGGTCTGGTATCCTCGGTCGTTGCGTCCCTCTTGCTACTCCGATTCCTCCTCGCTAGTTACTCCTCAGTCTGATCCCTTTTGCCGGTCGCCAGCCACATTGGGTCCATCAATTGGGGTATTTCGGTTTTGTACTAAACCGAACCTATTTTAACCAAAACCGAACTGAACCGAATTGTTTCGGTTTGGTTTTCGGTCCAACAAATTCGAAAATTTCGGTTTCGGTTAATGTCGGTTCGGTTTCGAACCGATGCTCGCCCATACTGTCGTAGTTGTTACCATATGCGGTATTTCCAAATAAAACATAGATTATCACAAATTTCTTCGTGTGAGCCATACCCCCCAATATTGTCACCAAAATTGTCTACTTCCCAATAAAAGTCTACTAACATAAATGCATTTTGCAGAAAGGGATAAAAGTTACCATAAATGTATTTTACAGAATCCCCTATATTAAGAGAATTGGGTGTAAAGAAGACTCCCTAGCTCGATTTTCCCCTTTCTCCATTATGGAGAATATGATGAAAATGTTCTTGAGGTAAAAAAAATCTAAAATCTCCAAATTTAAAGATTTCTCCAAAATGCTTAATCTATTGGGGATTCTCTTACATAAGTAACATCGACACGAGTAAAATTTTTTTATGTATATATAAAAGTCATAAGGTTTCAAGCCACCACATTGTGTCACATATGATTTTTCCACGTGACGGTCTATCGTTGCTCTACATGACATATTAATTAATTTCTTATTGAACCACATCGTGTCCATTTATCCATGTCATATATATGCTTGTCCATATGTGATTTTTATCTTCCGGCTTAATACAAAGAGTTTGCCTTCCGTTTAGCTAGTTGTTTCTCTAAACTCTGTATTGCATCTAAAAAGACTGCATTATGTACACGCCCTCTAGCAATCGGGATGCCTAGATATTTTTCTAGATCATTTATTATCCTTAAGTTTAAGATACTCGCCAAAGACGCTGCACTCGATTTCGTAACATTTGAAGATGTCTACATCGTGCTTTTATGGTAATTATAGCAAGGCCCGTTTTTGTCGTGAAATCATCAAGAATTTCTTTTATCATATTCATGTTGTCATGAGAGGCATCAACCAAGATTAGAGTATCATCTGCAAAGTTAAGGAAAGGAATCCTCATTCCATTCCTTGTCAAATGAACTCCAATCAGCTTACCCGGTTGGTTGGATCTCAGTTGTAGAGTCCTGGCTAGATATTCCATGGCAATGACAAAAATAAAAGACGCAAGGGGCCGGGGTCTCCTTGGCGGATCCCACATGACGGGTGGAACAACTCACCAAGTTCATTGTTAACTACTTGAGAACAATTCGTAATAATATTACTTGAGAACAATTCGTTTCAATCGGGTTAAGTTGTGTTGATTATGGGTTATTCCATTTGTCTATTAATTCTTTTAAATTATAATAACCGTCCTAAACTGTAATGCGTAATAATATTAATTACCATTTCTAGGAGATTAATCTTTCTGGCCTGTTGTTCTTCCCCGTTCATAAATGAATTCTCTCATCTTTAAGGTAAGTTGATTTTGGTTTATAAATGAATTCTCTAATCTTTGAGGTAAGTTGATTTTGGTTCATAAATGAATTCTCTCATCTTTGAGGTAACTTGATTTTTCGACTTGTTCTTTTCTTTTCTAGCTTGTTAGGGTTGCATCTTAGTTATGAGATTGGTTTTGAGAAATAGTCCCGATCGATATTTGAAACGCTATTTCATAACTGCTATGCTATGAGTGAACAAGTATTATGAATGATTGTTTTATTTTGATTTTGAAAATGAGCAGTCCATGACTTCCACTGAAAATAAGCCTTCTAGGAACAGTCAGTGAAATGAGCGGTCTATGACTACCAGTTGAAAATGAGCAGCGAAGGCTGCCAGTTGAAAATGAGCAACAACGGTTGTCTGTTTGTGTGCGGGTTTGATGTGTTGTGGATTTGTTATGAATGTCGTGATGGTTTGTTTGATCATGTGTATCAGTGTATCGTTATAGATTGCGAGATTATGTTGTAACTTGTGAAAGTGTGAATGACTGAAGTGGATTCATAGAATAGTCTAACCAGACTTAGATATGGACTTTGGAATTGACTATGGCTAATTGATTTAGGTTTGAACCAAAGTTATGTATGTGTTTGTGGACTTGTTTGTTGATCAATCTTTTTGAAACATCTCATAGTTGCTATGTTAATTCTAACTTGATAGAGTAGGGTCCCTTTGGGGAATTATTTTTCATTCCATGAAATCAAGAGACCGATCTTTGGCGGAATGGTGATGCGGTGTAGTAGCACATGTGTCATAGTATTTGGGATTAAGTGTTGTCTAATTTTCGAGCTTTCGTTATCCCCGTCTAGATATTATTAAATGAATATAAGTTGATTGAGTATTACGCAGAAGACTTAATTAATTGATTTTGAGTGCCTACTGGGGTTCGGTACTGACTTATTATTCGGACTTGATTCATGATGTTTAATTTAATCGATAAATATTAGTTTCCTTACTATACGAGTTGGATATTTTTTATGTTTTCTCGCCGTGTCCGTGTTGTAAGATCGAAATGTCATGTTGTCAAACTAGCTTGGTAGTGCCTTGTGAGGTCTACTACCTAGTAGCACCTCATTGTAAAGACGGGGTGTTACCGGAGATACATAATACATGAGCCCATGGAGAGATTTCCAAGGAAAACATGACAACTTATCATATGCCAAACTAGTAGTTATAGATTCCAAATGAACTAAGAACAAAATGGCTAATGCTTAGGAAAATATATCATCTCAAACTATTACATCCATTTTCTTATAGATTAAAGGTACGATAAATTTGAGGATGTAATTGAAAATGGTGTCAATATTTTAAGGAATTGTTTGTCTACTTAAATCTTGAGAACTTCGTACGAAATCATATATGGAAGCCCTAGTTTGAGTGTTTGTGCAGCTTGTTTTGCTTTGTTGCGATATCTCTGCAATTGCATGCCATCCACGAAAAAGAGAGAAAAATATCAAATATAGATACAATTGTGTGTCAAAATAAAATTAATTGGATCTATGTACTCACCTGGAGATAGCATTGAACTTGAAGAGCACTTACTCTGTTATCTCTCATCAGTGTCCAAATTTCTTTTGCAGTAGCCACTATATAAATATACACATACTTTATCATCACTCTCTCTTAGTAGTTACTTTAAAACATAGTAGTTATAACAATTTATTGTTAATTACTATATATCTACGAAGACTTAAGGAGACTTATGTTTAGGTCCTCCAAGCATTTGAACCGCATTTTTAAATTTAGCTTGGAGCTCACCAGTCCATATTTGGCGTTCCAATGCACCAATTTGTTTAGCTTGTCGATAACGAGCCTGTCGCCTTAAGCGATTTTGGGTGGCTTCAAGTTCGTAAGAAACAAGACTCCTTTCATATCGTCCGGTCAAAGCACTATATGCGTAGTATATAGAGCTTCTCATACTAGTATTATAAATGTATCTCTCCAAAGTAACACTTTCAACAAAGTTGGCATAATTGATGTTGAGGAGCATTGGCTTCACTTGTACATATTTATCTAAATAACTTGAAATCTTGCATTGAATTAAACCATGGGAAAAAAGTCACAATAGCATCATCGTTTAATTTAACAAAGGAACAATTTATAACATTAATTGCAATATAAAATAAAGCAAGGGATAATTTAATTTTACAGTTTAGTGTATTGTTTACCATTGATTGTTCCATCAAACTATTTAGATTGGATTCTTCCTTATAGGAAATAAGGCACCTTTCGAAATGTCTGATTCTTGCTTCCATGTCTCTCTTGATGGTTTTGGCTAAAGCAATCAAGACTTGAATCCCTTGAATCGGCGAAATTGATCGATTATAGAATATGGTTATAATTTGAAGAAGAATAAAAAAAGATAGAATTTGATAGTAGAATACTTGCTACATGTATTATTGAATAACGTAACACATGAGAAATTTGTAGATTTATATATACAAAACTATATATATTACTTACCATCATTTATCATGACTTTTTGTAGAAGAATATTTGTTGTACCATCCATCTTCTTGTGAGCTTCCTGGTGCAAAATGCATAAATACATGTGGATGTAGTACAACCTGGATTCAAGACTTTCAAAAGCAAACACAAAAGAAAGAAATGCACTTAAACAACGATAAATGTGCCATGCCGGTGAACTCAAGGTGACTGTAAAAGCTACTAGTGAATCCATTGTCTTTGTTTTCTTTATTTTGATTCTCTAGCGTTTTGAAGACTATTTCTCCCACTCCTTTATTCTTCAATTCTCACTTTCTTTCTGTGTGCTCCTATGGCTAAAAATGTTCTATTATATAGAGTTTAGAGAGAAGGCCCGATGTAGAAGACCAGCGAGATAAAGATGACCCATATTAGGTAAAAAAATATAACCGCTCATTTTATCTACTGTACATTCATCTTAGTGCATATAAGGTAATTTTTCTTTTTCTTTAGTCATTAAAATCGTATATGGTGTTTCAAAGCGTATGAGTACTTACTCATTTTGGGTGATTGACACGTGATTCTTGGGATAGTTTCGCTGGGAATTCTAAAATAATTTGCTCTCTAACATTTTATACTCAACCATTTTTTAATTTGTAGGCCCGAATGTAATTAGAGTAGTAAAAAACTTTTTCCACTCAGGGAAGACACTAAAACAGATCAATCACACGTTCATTACTTTGCTTCTAAAATGTGAATATCCTAGTTCAAAAAAATACTACGGACCGATAAGTCTTTGCAATACAATCTACAAAGTAATATCCAAAATACCTACAACAAGATAGGTAAGCTAATTGTTGGGACGGTATTAGAGACATTAGTCATTAATATCGGATCAACGATCTCCGTCCCTACTTTTGATAATGACAAACTCAATGTTTTCTAATAACTTGTCCAAGTGTGTATTCTAGAAATTCGTCTAGGGACGATCATCAAGAAAATGACAACAAGTGAGAAGCCGTCCCTATGGATTAGGGACGCCAAGATCTTCATGTCAAGAACGAGTTTCTGCGAGATAAGGACGCCGTCCTTATCTGCGAGATAAGAACGCTGTCATGTTCAATTTCAAATAAGGTTGTGACTCGGCAAAAGTCATTATGCCAAAAGGAACAATAATTAACCCTAAACTAACAGACCGGTATAGTGAGCAAGCAAGGGGTCGAACCTAAAGGAATCAATGTTTTCACGCAATTCAATTCAATCAAGAAAAGACAAAAAGGGAGGATTTAAGAATGTTGTTATCAATATTAGGACAGCAGAGTTCATCCAATCAATTCCACCAATTAAATCAATCGATCATATGTTCATCCACTTCTTTATATTTCCTAGATTAATTCCAATCCTTTACTCAAATATTCGCTTGTCCACAGTCCAAGCAATACTATGATATGAACAAGAACGCTTAATTCAAATCATGCAATGAATACAAGGATAGATAGGAAAAAGAATCATACACTCAAACAACGAGTCTCGTACCAAATAGGTAAAGGCAAATATTGTTTTTCTTCCAATTAGGAAAATGCAAAGATTTTTTTCTACCAAATCGGAAAATATAGAGATTGTTTATAAAATATTTTATTTTTTCTAATTGTATAAATCTAATATAACATATAAATTAAAATACCAATTAGGAAAGGAAATATTTTGATAATTATATTGGTCACAGGCTATTATGATCAAATAGGCAAAATATTTCATTTCTTTATTAATACGATAATTAATATTTTCTTTCTTAATTAATATATAATAGTTGAATGATATTTTTTTAAACTTATATATCGTTTATTAAAACTTATATATTGTCGTCTCTTCAGGCGGTTTTCTAGTGCAGAAATCAGTGAAGTGATCCATAGAATGGGCAGAAAAAAGGCGGTGGGGCCAGATGAGATCCCAGTTGAAATTTGGAAATGCTTGGGCGTGAGAGGCATGGATTGGCTTGCATCGCTTTTCAACGCTATCTTCAAGTCGTCCAAGATGTGGGAGGAGAAGAGACTCAGTAAGTTGATCCCGCTATACAAGAACAAGGGGGATACCCAGCAGTGCAACAACTATAGGGGTATAAAACTCCTTATTCATACAATGAAAGTGTGGGAGAAGGCTATTGAGTTGAGACTGAGGCAGCTAGTGCAAGTGTCAGAGAACCAATTCGGTTTTATGCCAGAGCGTTCGTCCATAGAGGCCATTTGTTGAAAAGATTGGTAGAGGTCCACAGGGAGAGAAAGAAAAATTTGCATATGGTATTCGTCGACCTAGAAAAAGCCTATGATAGGGTGCCAAGGGATTTGATTTGGAAATGTCTGGAAGCCAAGGAGGTGTCAGACACTTATATCAAGCTTATCCGGGACATGTATGAGTGGTCGAGGACAAGTGTTAGCACGCCAGGAGGGGATACAAATTATTTTATAGTAGGGATGGGTCTTCATCAGGGTTCATCTCTGAGCCCCTTTCTGTTTACGCTAGTGTTGGACGTGCTGACGAAGGACATCCAGGGGGAGGTGCCATGGCGCATGTTGTTTGTAGACGACATCATTTTGGTGGAAGATTCTAGGGAGGAGGTAAATAGAAAGTTGGAAGTGTGGAGGGAGAGATTGGAGAGTTATGGGCTTAGGTTGAGTAGGACCAAGACAGAATACATGGAGTTCAATTTCAGTCAGGTAGAGGAGTTCAGTAGTGAGGTGCAGTTGGGAGGTGAAGTGATTGCGAAGAAGGATTGCTTCAAATATCTGGGATCGGTTGTGCAGAGTGATGGGTGCATTGAGGAATATGTTAATTAGGTCCCGTATTCAGAGAGGTTGGCAGAAGTGGAGGGTGACTTCAGGGGTTCTGTGCGATAAGAAGGTTCCGCTTAAGCTCAAGAGAAAATTCTACAAGTCTGTTATAAGACCGGCGATCCTCTATGGTGCAAAATGTTAGTCGACGACGAAGGATCAAGAACAGAAGCTCGCGGTCGCAGAGATGAGGATGCTCAGATGGATGTGTGGAGACACGAAGATGGACAGGATTCGTATCGAAGAGATCAGAGGTAAGATCGGGGTGGCTAGCATAGGAGACAAGTTGAGAGAGACGAGGCTGCGTTGGTTTGGCCATGTTCAGAGGCGGAGCCCAGATGCCACAGTCAGGAGATGCGAGCGGCTGGATCTGGGAGCTTTTAGGAAGAGTAGAGGTCGCCCGAAGAAGCATTAGTTGGATAGCATCAAGCAGGATGTCACATTGTTAGGGATTTCGGGGGAATTGGCTCAGAGCAGGGAGAGATGGAGGGAGAAGATCAGAGTGGTAGACTGATAGCCGGTTGGTTGGTGGAGCGCGTTTCTCCTGTGTAGTTTTTGGCAGTTGGAGTTTGATTTGTATTTCTCTTTTTTTCCTTTTATTTGTCTTTTTTAGTTGGTGCTTTTAGGTAGTTTAGTTGTTCCTTTTAGATTATATTGGCCGTATCTCATCTAGGTCTGAGATGTCCCCATCTTGTGTAACACCCCTATTTTGAAACCATGGGTATTACATGTCAGTAACCTCGGATTTTCCCATCCAATGTAATAGTCGTGATTTTCTGATCAAAAACATATATATATATATTGATCATACGATCGTAGTATTAATAATTGATCGATAATTATATGGGTGGATATAATAAATCCTCGGGAGTCGGAAGAATAAAATGTGGACCATTAAGATTTATAATCTAACTAGATAAATTTCATTCTTAAAATATCTGTAATCCGGGTTAATTTTGGGGACGGATAAGTACCGAATAACCCTTCTCCTGGGCATTATTTGTTTTTCGCTCCGTTCCATTTTCCTTTGCCTTTGTTCTCTGCCACGTTAACTTCCCAGACAGTGCATTGGACGCCACCTCACCCCACTTTCCTTTTACACTTCCCCTTCTCTCTTAGTCTCTGCCTTCCTTTCTTTTTACTTCTCATCTACGTACAGGAGTTCTTCCAATTGGTTTTGTTTGTTCCTTCACCAAATTTTCAAACCGACCTCCGACAACTAAGTCCAACTTCTTGGTGGTGAAGTCCGGCGATGCCAGGGAGCCACCTCGTCGCATCTCTTGTCCTTTGAAGCCTCGACTCTTTCAAAAATTCTAGATCGTATTCTCCGTTCAAGCTAGTCATGAACCAGAGGTTCTTTTCTTCCCAGATCTTTATTCAAACTTTCGGTTCTCTTATTTTTCACTGTTTGATTGATGCTCGAGGAAAGACCCGGATCGTAATCCTTTCGATCAACTCACTTGGGAAAGTAATGGGTCTAGAGCTGAGCCTTCTTCAAATCTGTTGTGCTAAGATATTTGATTTTCTTAATTTGTTTCTAAACAAATCTATTTGCTAATATTCCCATGATTCTTGCCTTGCTCTGTTTTAGCAATTAGAAAATTTCATCCATAGTTTTCAATAAAGAACCTTGAGGGTTAAAGGTTACTGTAATTAGATGTATATACTAATTTGGATGGACATGCTTGCTAACTGTATGCCTAGTCAGCCTAGGAATCAACGCACGATAGCCCTTAATTAGTTGTTGGGTATCATTTGGGACTAATCCAAATTAATTTGAGTTCTTGAATCGGAGGTCCTTATCCGAACTGGGGTGATAGTGAGGGGGTTCCATAACTTGAGTAGCTTCACCTTCAAAAATTGATTTTTGATTTCCCCGTAACGTACTGATCATGTTTTATTTTCACTTCTCAACCTCACACCCTTAATTTGGGTTACTTAGTTATGGATAGGATAATTGTGAGATAATTAATTAAGTTAGTCATATTATACGTGATTTGGAATTTAGTCATATTTTATAGCTCCCTTTATGTATTGAGATAGACCTTTTACTAGACCAGTGCAAACCAGTGTTGTATTATAAACTTAATGTAGCCCGTATTCAATTTTTTAGAGTATATATATAGTTATTTGTTATAATTGTATCTATGTCGGCTTTACGAGTAGTTTAAGGTACTTCTACTAAAAGCCGTCTTGACGGATTTTTCTAACGAACCCAGTGAGATGAAGTAAAATAAAAACACTCTTAACAACTTCCCGCGTCTTTATAAAGTTTGTGCTTATCAAGTTATCATTTCTTTTCGGTATCAACCTTCAAATAAATAAAGGAGTTCTTCTGGATCCAGTAGTTCGTGTGGCGCATGATCTAGTCTCAGAATACGTTAACCCGTCATTTTCAGGTAAGTGGATTGGTTCCTTTATGTTCTTAATTTAGCGTTTAAATGTGGGAACGTTTGGTTCATGCTTGTTGATTATTATACGAGTCATTAGATACTATATGGGTGATGAAAATCCTGGAGTGTGTTTGGTTTATGCTTGTTATAGAACGAACTCGGGTGTTGATGGTAGTAGTGAAACTGATCTCCGTGTGGTCTTTGTCGCTACTCTTATAGCAAATGTTATCAAGATGATTGTGGTATGGTTGAACTTAGGTCCAGATAATCGTGACCTTATTAATTGATATATTTGGTAGAAAATGCTTTGTGCACCCTATTAGGTTAGGGATGGAAGTTGTCGGCTTTGATGTACCATATCGTGAAAATTAGTATATATTACTTAATGGTTAGTTAGTCAGTTGCATAGATTATTTCGGTTGAGTCTCTTATGAGTGCCGAAATCAAACGATTAAGTCTCGCGACTGAGTCTCTTATGAGTGTCGAAATCGAGACTAGGAAGGTATTCGACTGAGTCTCTATGGAGCGTCGAATTCACGAACGATGAAGCATTCGGCTGAGTCTCTGATGAGTGTCGAATGAAAATCGGGTAGTCTCTACATGGATTAAGAATGTCAATCAGCGAGAAATTGGGGTGACAAATTTGGGAGGTGTTCGTGTTTTAGAAATCCTTTGATTATTCGTGGATCATCTGGTATTGGATAATCTTGCTAGTTGGATTATGAGAGCCTTTACTTAAGCTTGGGTCAGGTTGAGTTGGTAATGCGGGCGATTTTTATAAATCCTTTTGGGATAGTTTGTAAAACTCTACATAGTCGAAGGAAGGGAGGCCTTCGACGCTAAAATCTGAGGTTATTCTCTATCGGTATTTTAGCTTCTCCTAAATCGAGACTCCAACTCTATGTGTCCAAGAATAGTTCAGTCACTAAACGATCCCTGTTGGATTTCGGTGTTAGCATATTACCCTTTTCCTTAGAACCAATCATTCTCCCCACTTGCTAGTCTGTTTTAGACTAACCTTCCCCTTTTCTTTCTTTTGCATGTTTGCCTGGTGTGTTTCGTTACCTTACGACACATCAGGATTTAGAGGGATTGATCAACATAAGAGGTTAAAGATTGGAAGCTGAGAAGTCCGTCTACCCTTTAGAAGATGGTTTTAGAGGGTGAAGAAGAAGCTAGAGCGAAGACGTGATTCCTGTTTTGTTCGGTCAATACACATTCAAAGATTGTTATTAGTCAACCACTTGTACTGCTTTCGTAACTGTAATCCTAGACAATCTCTTAGTGCTTATTCAAACTTCAAGTATCTTGCCAATTTTCAGTTGCATTATCCCACGTTTATGTTTTAAAATACATTTTGTAAAAGCCTGAGTAATCTCATATTTGTTAGACTTGGGATTACTGGCGGTAATACTCCTATGAGAATTGGAGGTATTACATCCAAAACCACCCAAGGCGGTAGGTAACACAACTCGATTCGTAGAAAACAAAACATTGAACTTATTTTACATCAAAAGTGATTCAATGCTTGATACATAATTAGAAATCAATGATCAATGATACAAAATTACAATTTTTGAGTGAAAGAGATATATAAATCATTTTGCAGCGGAAATAAAATGACGGTTAAAAGATTCTTCACAAAAATAAAATTTGGAAACTCCAAAATAACTTGAAACCTCTTGAAAATCTTCCTTCCTTTAAATCCTCGAGTCTTCGTCTTTGGTCACCGGCAAACCTGTCTTTCCAACCTGATATTTCCATAAAGGCAAGAAATACCAGCCGACCAATGTCGGGAAGAAAAGAAAGTGGTATTAGTCTAACGCGAGACTAAGCAAGTGGTAGAATGTGACTAGGTTCTTAAAAGGCTGAGTATGTCGGCATCAAAGTCCACTGGGAGCTGAGCGATGCACGAAAAATCGGGTTCTTTTGAGGTGAGAGTGTGATATAATTTAGAAGATGAGGCTTCATTCGAATAAACCCAGATAAAAGGAACGAATCCGAAACAAGGTGAATAACAAGCTTTCTTGCGAAAATAGGAAATCACAAGAAGGTGATTCCTAGGAACGAAAGATGATTAAGATTTTGTTGGGAACTTATCAATACACATCAAGGTTTAATAGAAACCTACATCGACTTATCTTCTCTTAGTAATACAACAATACATTTTATTTTAACAATTTTCGGATGTGGCAACTCATAAGAGTCAAGGGCCACCCGAGGACGATCCATTTCAACAATTCACTTCAATTCAACAATTCAATTTCAACAATTCACGATTTCACCCAATTCAATTCACGTGAGTTTTAGTGATTTTTAAGTGCGGCATTGCAAAAGACATAAGCCGACTTTTTACTCTTTTAAGTACGACATTGCAAAAGACATAAGCCGACTTTTATCATTTTAAGTACGGCATTGCAAAAGACATAAGCCGACTTTTACAATGTGACATTGCTTTAAGACATAAGACGAATCCCTGATCCGACATTGCTTAAAGACATAAGTCAACAAAGTAAATGGAGTCATGATCCATACATAATTCATTGTTATCATAAGTAGTTTAGGACTTAATATGTTTCTGTCCTACACTAATCCAGAGAAGCTCTCTTAACGAGACACTTTAAACACACAAGGCCGCAATCAATCGGTCCTACGTCCAAGTACTAGCGCAACACGAAATGATAATAACAATACGAACAATAGGGTCATTATTTCTAAGCAATAATAATCCTAAGTTCATTTTATTTAGCAATCAAGGTGTTCCCAACAAGATAGATATATATGATAACGGAGGAAAAGGAATTCGTAAATATCGAGTAATAAGGGAGAACCATCCACTTGCCTTAACTTGACGGGATAAAATTCCTATGGAGACGACGTCCTCGATTCACGAGCTTAAGGCGGCTCAACTACTTGACCTAAATTAGGCGCAATGTTCATAACGAGCGAACATGAAATAAATTAATATTTGATTTATTTGTGATACTAGGGACTCCTCAAATTATTATCCTCGGATAATAATTTGTAAGGTTATCATAAATTATTATCCTTGGATAATTTATAACTCTAATCTTTCAACTTATTATAATAGTCGAAATGATATTAAGGTTTTTGTGAAATCATCGGTTTACAAGTACTCGTCGTATAATTTCTATAAAAACATTTCTCGAAGATATTAATTGAACACTTGATTTAAATTCATAAACTCCCAAATAAATTAATAAAACTATCATATTAAATTATATTATTTATTTCTTAGATTAATCCCTCAATTAAAATCAATTTCGAAATAAAATAAGTGGTTAATTAATTTTCAGGAAAAGAGCATTACAGTGGTGACAAAGGGTTTTCGGGCAGCAATTGCGGAGTCGTACGGTGGCGGATCTGGGCGGAAGTTGCGACAGTTGGGAGAGAGTGTTTCGGCCTTCTAACTGTTGGCAACGAACCTCCGGTTGGTGGCTGGACGACGGCGCACGAGTGGCCCAAAGTAGGCTTCCCGGCCAACTTTTTACCGGTGGTCCTTGGCCTTTAAACCAGCGAGCGCGACTTCGATGGAGGATTACAGCTTCAATACTTATCCGTTTAAAGCGAATAATGTGTCATTGGAAAGGTCTTGAAGTCTAGTTTATGGTGGTTCAAGCGGTGTAGAAAATGGCTTAGTGGCGAAGGAGTAAAGCCCGATTTACAGAGGTGCTGCAATTCGACTCCCTGGACACATGAGCAACTTCGACGGAGCGTTACGGCCTCGATACTAATTGGTTTTAAGCAAATGAAGTGTCATTGGAAAGGTATTGAAGCCTAGTTTATTGTGGTTCAAACGGATCGAGAAATGGATGAGTAACAAAGACGGAAACCGCATTTTACAGAGGGGCTGTAAGGCTGAATTTTCTGGGCAAGTTTTCGATCGAAACAAGATTTAAATTGGTGAGTTCGGGGCTGATTTTTCGGACAGGTTGATGGGGGAAAGATATGGATTTTTCAGGGACTTAAGAGAGGAGCAAGATGATGGATTGAGTGTTGAATCCCCCACTATATAGCAGATCGTTCACCAATTTCTTACGCAAAGAGAGATGGAGTGGAGGTAGGGTGGCAGGAGTAGGGGTAAAGCGACTGACCGGATTCTTGGCCTCATTCTCTGGCGACGTGATGGTGCCGTGGAGGAGTGGAGGAGACAGGCGGAAATTCCGCTTGTGATAATCGGTCAATGGGACCTTTTGAATTTAACTTAAATCCGTTTCGTTTACCTAATAGGAAGTACTTGTAGTTCAAAGATTAGGGTATTGGGCTTAGTTGGATTTCGGGCCCAACGAGATTATGTCCAAACCTCTTGTTTAAATTTTTAATAATTAACCCAACTCGGTCCATTTTTGTTAATTGATAATATTAATCTTCTTAAATTACATTTTTAATTTATCTCCTTTATCATAACTTACACTCGTAAATTATCTATAAGTGAAAATACTTCTTTTAAAATTTTAGATTATAAGCTTCTATTTTATAATTTACTTTATATTTTAATAAATATTGTTACCTCTTAAAAGTTTTCGTTTATCATTAAGAAAACGAATTCATAAGAATATAGTTTTACACTTATAATAAAATATACAAAATATAGTATGATATTTTATATAAAAATAGCGGTTATTGCATCTTGGCCCCCCAGATCCTGCTTTTACGGGATTTTCCTGGGTAAATGTTGTTGTTGTTCACCACTAAAACATGTTTAATTAAAATACTAAAGGTATATCCAAACGTAGAATATATATTAAATTTCTTACAATGATCATGTATTGAATAATCATGTAAAATTATATAAAGAAAATGGATAGAAGATAAGGAATCATCCGATCCCCTGACAAGAGCATGAAGACATACTAAAAGAAAAAAAACTACAATCACACTAAACCAGTCCAAAGCAAGTACAAAATAAACTATGAGAAATCTAAAATAGCTTTAGGCATTGTTAACTACAAGATTCGTTATTACAAATAGCCAAAGTCACCTTGTCTCGATGAATGTGACCAAATACGGGAATGTGTCTGTCCTAAAAGGCGAAACCTGGTACTAAGGTTGAAATCAAAGTAGTGAAGCAAATGGGAATAAGTGATATTGAGCTGAACGGTGACAACTTATCTCTGAGGTTCGAATCAGTTCAGACTAATCATATTAGTACAAACTCCAACGAATAGCTATTAAAAATGAACCATCTTATCTATCATACTTATCCAGAGTTGTTAAGAGCTCCAAACTTTCGTGTGAAAAGATGTTTTAGGACGTCCTTTTTAACAAAATTTCTCCTAATTTTTAACTCTCTAGAAAAATAAAAAAATCAATTTTGTCTTTTTTTTTGAAAAATGAGCTACTACCTCATTACAAGGCCAACATTAGGTTGTCTGAATATTACAAGATCAGCCTAAATGATCCCTATGGATGATCTTAAAAAACATCGAATAATAGAGATCGTTGACTTAACAACGTTCTAAGCTAGAGTACATACAATCTTGCTTATAACGAATAGAAGAAATAGCAAGCCTTAAGATGGGGAAGATTAACATGTCTTCTTGCTAGAAAATCCGCGGTAAAATTGCATTCCCTGAAACAATGAAAAAACACCACATGAGGAATATGAGAAATAAAGTGTTTGGTACCCGTAATAATCATATGTATTTCCCAAGGCACTTTCGAAAGACGCGTTAAAGAATTAATTATAATCAAATTATCACCATCAATTATAAGTTTATCAATATTCATTGACACAACACCTTCGACAACTTCCAAAAGAGACGTGGTCTCTACTTTTAAAATAGACATATATAGACTGTAACTGGATTCTGTCACAATGAAGTATAATATTATTATGGTCCTGAAAAATAAAGCCAACAAATGTTGAACTATTCTATTGGCGTGAATCATCAAAATTGAGTTTTATCCATTCGGGAGGAGGTCTGATCCAAATGCTATTATTTTTTCTCTTTCGATTGGGTGATATCCATATCCAATTTAACGTTTGTAAATTCCCATTTCAAAGCTTGGGAAAGTGCAAGCTCATATGGAAGTGTATAAGGGTCAATATGAGAATGGTTAAAAATAATAAAAATAATAGAATTCTTATGACGCTAGATAAACCACCAAAGAAAACAGAACTGATGACTAATTTCTTAAGTGTTATTGTTTCAATCAAGTTATCATTAAATCCTCCAACAGGAACTAGTTCAAATTTATAATTTAATTTTTGTTCAAGTTTGGATATCATGGTTTGAGTAGACGCACAATGAAAAAAATAAGTGATTAAGATTTTCATCTTGCACGCCACATAACGAGCAACAATTTGGGACACAATTATAGTAATGATTAAGTCAATCGGCTGTTGATATACAATCAACATATGTTGTCCAAAAAGAATTCTTAATTTTGGGTGGCAGTTTTAATTTCCATATCTAGGTGAACAAATCTGAAAGATCAGGGCTTGTTGAATCAATGAAACTAGAAGTAGAATTAACTAATAATTCACCATCTCTAGCAGGCAACCAAATAAGTCGATCAACCGAGAGATGAAGCGGAGATCATAGATACAACACTAACAAGTGTTGGGGGAATGAGACGACATAGGGTTGTTAGATCCCAGGTTTTGTCAAGTTTTATGAGGGAAGCAACTTTTAAAGTAATGTTCTCATTATTAAAGTATGGTTGGAGCTCAATATTTTCACTCCAAATATTTGTTCAAAAGTTGACAGAATTTCCGTTTGTAACCAACCAATGAATCCCTTTCAAAAAGGATTCCCTAACATTCATTAGTCGATCAAATTACCAAGAGCAATTAT
This sequence comes from Polygonum maritimum, assembly GCA_963924305.1. Classification (NCBI taxonomy): domain Eukaryota; kingdom Viridiplantae; phylum Streptophyta; class Magnoliopsida; order Caryophyllales; family Polygonaceae; genus Polygonum; species Polygonum maritimum. The sequence goes on from OZ002728.1 coordinate 17,210,978, forward strand.
TTTTTTGATACTCGAAAACAGAAGTGGATCCCAAATATTTTTCTAAGATAATCCTAACCCAGAGATTCTTGGGTTATGTCATGATTTTCCAAAGAAGTTTTATTTGAAATGCTAAGTTCATATTTAACTTCGTACGCAACTGAACATCACCTCCACAATCCTCACAAGGGCACATTTTATCTCAACTAAAGAAATTGTGGTGATTGGGAGTGTATTTATTACAAACGAAATTTGTGTTGACTCTATTGATTTGGTCTAGCACACCTTTAGATAGGAGAAAGCTTGGCATTAAGTTATTAACCTAACTTTGTAATTTAGATTGAATTAAGATAGTCTTTTCTGCTTGAGATATCAAATTAGCTTTCCATTGGGACAATTATTTTTTTCAACTTGGTATTTGACTCGTCAAACATAGCATTCTATCTATAAGAATTCCAAGATATTTTTCTTTAAAAGTTGTTATTTGAATATTTAGGACATTTGCAAGCGAAATAGCAGAGGGTATAAAGATATTAGTTGATGCTTGAAAGAAACTCTTATAATAACTGATTGACAACTTATATAATTTTAAAAAGTTATAAGGAAATTGTTTAATGTAGTTTATTTGTGTGGGTTGCATAAACAAAGTTAATTTTGTCATTGATAAAAGCTAAAAAAAGTCAAATAAGTACCATTTTTAACCAATTGAATGCTCACATGATTGTTAGACGAATTAGCTTCAAGTTATAGGGTTCTTGCCAAAATTTTCATTGCGATAACAAAAATGAATGTTTTGAAGAGGGACGAATTTGAAAGAATCAATGTTTACAACCAACAGCTTTTCATTCAAAACGCCTCAACATTTTGATAATTTATTGTGGTGGATATAGAAAGATCACGTCTAAATCCTATAATTAAGTCTTGGTCCTGTTCCACTCTACTATTACAACTACTAGTCCATATCCGCCGGTAAACCTTACCTCAACATCATTTCCTATTGTGGTACTGTATTACAAGTCCCAAATTATACAAGATCCATTTTCGCCCCCAAACTGGAAAATCAGACACCTTCCCACAAAAGCTGTGGTCTTTTTGTCTGAAGCTGAAAGATTTGAGGGTCCATCTCGTGCAATTATCAGACTCTTGTTGCAATTCCTGCTCTGCTGTGAAATTAGGGCACAAAACCCATCCCATCAGATCGACTCCGCATTGCCGTTATATGGAAAGAGAGAGCAAAGCCGCCACAAATCCTGAGCAAATTCAGACCCCTCTTCTCCAAACGGCCCGGAACCCACAGACCCGACTCCAGATTAACGGTATAGACGATGACGATCAGGACACCCAACTCGACAAGGGCCTTCGTCGGCTAGATTTCTTCCTCACCCTCCTGGGTTTCAACCAATCCTCAGTTTTAAGTTTCGGGGCATCTTGGGTCGCCTTTCTGGTGCTGGGCGTTGCCATTCCGATACTGATACTGGAGCTGAGAGAATGCGATGCCTGTGAAGAGTATCACGAGTTTGAGTTTGACTGCTTGGCTTCCCAGGCTTGCTTGGGCGCTGTCTCCTTGCTTTGTTTGTCGCACAATCTCAGGAAATATGGGATCCGCAGGTTCTTGTTTGTTGATCGCCACACCGGCCATATGTCTCGCTTCATGGACCACTACATTAAGAAGATCAGGGTCAGCCATTCAATACCAATTTGTCCCTCTCGTTTCCTTTTTTTTTGGTTTTATTCCAGCATGCCTTATTTAGTGTTCAAGTTATGGTATCAAATCAGATTTCAAAGACATCACCCCCTTAGATCATTGAGGAATTTATGAGAGTGTGTGGTTGCATTTAGGAAGACCGGAGATGGGACTTGGGTACCAGTTAACCGTTATTGGTCAGTATGATTTGGGAGAGTGGGTTATTGTTTTGGAGCAGTGGGTATGGTTCATAATGCTCATTTCATAAATGTCAAATAATCTTTACTATTTGCTTGATAGTTTCTGTTCATATCTTGGCTCTCACTGTCCTGGAAATGGTTCTAGACTAAAGTGTGCTGTTTGCCTGTTCAAAATATCCCTCCTAATTATTTCCAATGCATTGATTAGTATATCTTCCTTGTTACATCCTGTGGGGTGCTTTGTGGATGTTATATCCTGTGGTGCTAATTTACTTGTTACTCATGAACTTATAAGATGCATTCCCTTTTACTTTTACAGAGCTCCTACAGAATGCTCCTATTATGGCTTCTGCCTTGTATCATCCTAAAGACTGCACATGAGATCGTTCGACTTTGGGGTGCAGAAAATGACTCATGGTGGCAGTCCGCTTTAGTAATATTTGCCTTAGTTATCACCTGCACGTACTTAAACGCAATCTCTCTTGCATCCTGCATTTTGTTCCACCTGGTCTGCAATCTTCAGGTTATCCACTTTGAGGATTACGCCAGGCTCTTGGAGAGAGAATCTGATAGCTTAGTTCTCATAGAAGAGCACATTCGCTTGAGACATCATCTGTCCAAAATCAGCCATAGGTTCCGCTTATATCTCCTGTCGCTCTTCGTGGTTGTCACAGCTAGCCAGTGTGTGACTCTCCTACAAACAACAGGATACAGTGGAACCATCACTTTCTCAAATGGTGGTGATTTTGCAGTAAGTACTTGGCAGATCCTAAATCTCTAGTCAACCCTTGGATAATTTTGTGATGCCATTGATCATATACGAAAATATGGCATGAGAACTTTGTGGACTAACAAATTGATCTATGATCGGAACTCTCAACCTGGAGTAAATTCCTTCAGATTGTTGTTTCTTATGAAGTGAGTGTGAGTATGAGAGTGCACTTATAATGTCATGTTATTTTCAGGTGACTTCAGTTGTTCAAGTGGTGGGAATAATTCTCTGCCTACATGCTGCCACCAAAATCTCCCATAGAGCCCAAGCCATTTCTTCCGTGGCCAGCAAATGGCATGCTTTATTGACAAACAGTTATTCTGAAACAATCCAATCTAAACACACAAGCAGTTCAAGTAGTTTGGATGCTTCTAATCATATCCAGAGACTATCACTTCCCATTAATTGCTCCGAAAGTGACCTGGAGTCTCTGGATTATCACTCGATGCTTGCCAACAATCATCTTGCAACTGTTGTGTCCTCATATCACAAGAGAGAATCTCTTGGTAAGTAACTTGTGATTCTTCTGTATGTTCTGCTGTTGCCCAAGTATGCCTTACATGTGCTCATTTCCCTCAACATTAAGGTTCAAAATAAGTTTCGTCTTGCATCTCTAATTGATCAACGTCTGGGAAATATGCAGTTATGTACTTACAGATGAACCCGGGAGGGATTACTATATTCGGATGGACGGTGGATCGAGGGCTAATATGCACAATCTTCTTCATTGAGCTGTCGTTGGTGCTGTTTGTGCTTAGTGAGACTGTGGTGTTCGCGAGCCCTTCTTCTGGGACTCTGTAACTTGAAGATCAGCAAGGCTTCAGCCTTTTGTTTATTGACGCCTGTACTTGCCAATGTACATATGAGGGGAACGCTAATACCACGTTGCCATCTTGCACCAGTTGAGGGTAGGCTTTTTTTGTGGGTCCCGTTTTAATTACTACCATTATTGAATAAAAAACTTATTGGGTTTGAAATAACAAAAACCTATTGATTCATTTGCTTTGAGTATCCTGCTCTCTATGTGTAAAAAGTTTCTTCTCTATTTCAACAGAATCGCTTGTAAATAGCTATATATGGCATTATTCTGTCAGTGAACTGCTTGCCCGCTGTCAGTTTTTCACGTCCTTACAAAGATGTAATTGAAGTGAAGTAGGTTGGATTCCAGTCAAGTATAGCCTTTGAATTAAAATGTCGAAGCCAAAAAAAAACTACTAGAGTCACAATTGGGAGTATTCCCAAGAACAAAGACAATTTAAAAAACTGCTTTCCAACATCTTATTACTAAAAGATCACTAGAAGATAGAGTTCCTTTGGAAATGTCCATACGGGCGTGCGTAGCTGATTGAATCCTCCACAGCCAAGCCTTGTGCTCCAACAGCACAAGTAATGGTTCACCACGTTCTTGTTCAAAAGATCTTGCCTACGCATGAATGGCATTGACCTTCCACCGCTAACATTGCTAGACATTTCGGTTGAGCATGGCGATCCGACATTGTAACCTATCATGCTAATGCACTTTGTTTGTATCAACTAAATCCGATTAAGATATGGATGCCAATGGGTTGTCTCAGTACGACATCCGATTTTACAACCATCCGAGCCAAATCCCTTTGATCAATTCAAGGTTTTAAGAGAAAACAACGTGCGTACGTTAAGAGACTCCTGATTGTGTGAACCATTGCAAACCTTAGGTAGTTAAATTAGGCACAAGAAATTTACATATGCTAGAAGCATTTGCTAAAAGAAGCCGATCTATAGTTGCAATTACTTATATACACAATTAAGTGGGTTATAAGAGTTAGGAGCTAAAACAACTACTCAGTTGTTTTTCAATTAAATAATAGAGAAATTAGATATAAGAGAATTATATTCCTACCGCTGCTCACTGAATTCTAAGATCACTTACAAAGTGGCACCTACTAGCCAAACTACCTCTCATCGGGTCTTTTCAGATACTCCATGACTAGCTTAGAGAAGGCCGAGGAGGTATTCCTTAGCAGCTCCGAAGGCGAATCGTACTCCAAGATCTTGCCTGCACTCGTATGAAGAAGCCGAAGCTGAGAACGCAAAGCGCAAGAAAACCAACGTGCATCGCAAGAATATAGCGAACAGGGTACACCCATACATACCTTGATCAAGAACCAAGACAAGGTCGTTGTCAATGACGGTGGGGATCCTGTGGGCCACGGTGATGACGGTGCAGTTGGCCGTCTCCATCCTGATGGCCTTCTGGATTACGTTGTCCGTCTCCATGTCCACAGAAGCCGTGGCCTCGTCTAGCACCAGGATCCTCCGCCTCTGAAGCAACACTCTTGCTAGGCACACCAGTTGTCTCTGTCCCACGCTCCAATTCTCCCCGTCTTCTGCCACTGCAAGCCATTCACATTGCTTATGTTATGTCTCACAATTAGGCGCACTTGTATTTCAAGCCCTGAAGAGATACCTGGAGCCTCAAGCAGTCTCTTATCCTGCTTCACAATCTCCGCCAACCGACATTTGTCCAACACCTGACCAGTTTTGCACAAGTAGGACAAATATGATTGACAGTTCAAATTTTCACGCATTCTGAATCCGTATTGCATCATCTATAGTACCTGCCAAATCTCGTGGTCAGAGTGTTCCTGCAGAGGATCAACGTTGGCTCTGAGGGTATCCTGGAACAACGTTGGATCTTGAGGAATTATGCTCAGCCTAGACCTCAAATCTTGCAAACCAATTCCACAAATGTCCACACCGTCAATGAGGATCTGGCCCATTGAGGGCTCTACAACCCGAAAAAGAGCTTGAATCAGGGTCGACTTCCCACTCCCCGTCCTGCCTACAACCCCGACCTTCTTTTCACCAGGCACCGTGCAAGCTATCCCTTTGAGAACCATGGGGAGAGAAGGCAAATACTGGACATGTAAGTTGCTCAACTCTATCAAGCCTTGGCTTGGCCAGCTGGGTTCGGGCCTCGAATCTTCAATCAACAGAGGAGCTTCGCTTGGAATGCGGGTAAACTGAAGAATTCTCTCAACTGAGATCATTTTGTTCTCCACGTTGCACAGGTTCCATATCACCCAAGCCTGGAGGACGTTCAAATTTAACCCGTATGTAGCTGCCAACCCCGACAAGCCTGTGATGGACGTTTAAACTAATCACACACGATATATCCAAACAAACCATCAAATACCGTTTTGGCGGGAGAGTTAAAGAAGCTTACTCGGGTCAATGGCGGATCTTGGAAGTGTCACCAAAATGGCAAGAACGACGAAGAAGACGAGGTTGAAGAGGAAGTTTATTCGAACAGAAAGCCACTCCATTGTGGCAGAGTTATGGAAGGCGACGCGAGAATAGTCATCAACCAAGCTTAGAGCCTTCGTTAAAAATCTGTCTTCTTGATTGAAGCAACGGACTGTTGCTACTCCCGTGATGGTTTCTGAGAAGTGGTGCAGGATTGGAGCTTTCCTAATTCCCACCATTCTTGCTAGCTCCCTGGCAGTTGTTATATAGTAAGCCTGCAAACACAAGTCAACCAACAGTGAAGACAGAACATTTGCGGATTTGCACAAGCCTTTTCAAACTAGTTTATGGTAAGTTATCTTGCCTGATACCACATGGAGATGGCAATAATCACGACAAAAAGCGGGAAAACATGCCAGGCCACTTGAGACATGAGAACAATCACACTTAACAGCTGAATAAGAGCAAATGCGAGTCCAGCTAATCTGTAAGGGATGTCAGTTTCCACTATACTTTGGTCTGTCGAAGACTGCATGACAAAGAAAAAACAATCAAATAATGCATTGCCCATTTATAAAATAAAGACCGCAGGAGAAAAACGGCCTGAGCATATATTTACCCTGCTGAGTATTGTACTTGAAGGATTAGAGTCAAAAAAAGAAATGGGTGCTCTGAAAACAGATGTGATCATGTCTGAATAAAGCCTCTGAGCTGTCTTGATGGCAATTGTAGAGAGCAATACAGTCCTCCCCAAGATGAAAATGGAACTCCCACCAGAAAGCAGAACAAAGACCCCTATCAACTGCAATCTGGTAATGCAATGTTCATCCTGTGTTGCCCAAGCAATCCAGTAATTGCTTCCTATTTGAAGCCCTTGAAACAGGATCTGACAGAGAAGGATAATTGGCACAAGAGCTCCTCCATACGCTGCGCTAACAAATGCCCAGTAGATATGCCTGTTCACGCGTCCACTTTGCTCTTCTTCGTTGTTCTCAGATGGTGGTAGCAATTTGTTGTCCAACTGAAGCTTCTCTTCTATGACCTCAGATTGGGTATCCACATTTGGTTTTTTGACCAAGAGGTTAGATTCTTGGTGTGTATTCACTTGCGCTATCGATTCTTGGTGAGCGCCCATTAGTCTTACCAGTTCACCGTTGGCATCCATGATTAAATCTTCATATTTTCCAGATTGAACAATCCTACCATCTTTCATGACCTATGCAAAAAAGAACATTATACAGTACAAGCTGAGAAGTCATTACTTGATGTTTTTCCCGTTAAAAAACGATCAAATATCATACTATGAGACTTACCAGAATGAGGTCTGCCACGTCCAAAGAGTCTAGCTGATGAGTGACATATATAACTGTCTTTTCCGATAAGTGTTGCATAAGACATGTCTGCATTATTTTTCAGGAATCCCATACAAAACTAAACTTAATCAAAACAAATAAGAAAAGAAATTATCTGACAACGAAGAGGAGGAGGGATCTTGCCTTGAACAAGTGAGCGGCGGTGTGAGCATCCACAGCACTGAAAGGATCATCAAGGATATACACATCAGAGTCGCTGTAAACAGCCCTTGCCAATTGAATCCTTTGCTTTTGCCCTCCACTTAAAGTCATCCCTCTTTCTCCAATAACACATAAATCTCCATTAGCCCACATCTCTACATCTTTGTCCAAGGCGCACCCTTCAAGAACCTCCTCATAAAAGGCCTTGTTCATTTCCTTTCCAAATAAGATGTTCTCCCTAACAGTGCCAGTTTGGATCCAAGCAGTTTGTGGGACATAAGCTTTTGAGCCTAATACCTTAATCTCCAACCCTGACATCCTAGGAATCTCCCCAAGAATACTGCAAAGCAAGCTTGATTTCCCTGACCCAACAGAGCCACAGATGGCAATCTTTTCACCTTTCATGATCTTTATCTTCTCAGTTATTTTGACGGTAGGCTTAATCACATTATTGTCTCCTTCCCAGGCATATTCACCGGCTTCTAAATCAATCACAACCGTAGATGCTTTAAACTTGTGATAGGCAATCAGTTTCTTCTGATCTTCATCCTTGATAAATCCTTGGATCCGATCCACCGAGACCTTTGTCTGGGCTATCATAGAAATGAGCTCAGGAAGGTTGTAAATGGGCTCCTGCAGTATTCTGAAAGTGGCTAAAGCCGAAAGAACCGTACTCGCTGTCAATGGTGTCTTAATCAAAATGCAAACTCCAAAGGTAACCACTGAAACCAAAGTGGGGGAAGCCCAAAACAAGAAGGCAACTGCAGAACAAGTATAGAGATACTTGCTCAGCCATGCGCTCTCAGTATCCCTCAAGCCGAGAAGCTTTTTCAAGAAATCATTCTCCCACGAATGCAGCTTAAGAACTCTCATACTCTTAAGGGTCTCAGAAGTAGCTTTTATTCTAGCATCCTTAGCTTCCATGATCCTGGAATGCATCATCTTTTGCCTATTGGCCAGGGGCGTGTTGCATATCATCACCAAAACCGTGGCGGAAAGAGCTGCAACCGAAGGAGCAGCTCCAAGATTCTTATACAGGATTGCGAGAGCCAAGAAGACCTGAAGAGGAAGCAGCCAGATCCGGTGGATGAAGTAGCAGAAATCTCCAACCCTGTCAGCATCTACATTGATCAAGTTGATTATCTTGCCATTTCCGGGGCCTGCGGATTTGATCGTGAGAGACTTCTTGTAAGCTAGGACCACCAGAGCAGCTCGAACCCTGATACCGATTCTACTCGCCATGAAGTACCATTGCCTCTCGGATAAGGACTCAGCAGACTTGGCCAGGAAAAAGAATGATGCTAGGATGAGTCCATGGTGATAGCTCCAATCGTCTTCCTTGTTTGACAAGTAATTCACAAAGCTGGTGATCAACAATGGGCCCATATAGGATGCGATTGTGTTTGCCCCTGCAGAGACGGTTACCGAAAAAACAACAACCTTCCGTAAGAACCTGAGACACCAGTTCAAGCTATAGCTAAGCTATGTACAAATGTAGACGTAAACAAGGAATAGTCTTACCAGCAAAAATGGCACTTATGGCCAGTGACTTGCATACAAAATAGAAAATGGCCTTGGGCAAAGGCGGATTGACTACATGAACATTGTGTTTTCCGAGGGAGTCTTGGAGCAAACAAGAGGCAATTTCTGCCGCCTCGGACGGCGGGATTGATGGGATGTGGCGTAGCTCGAGCCTTTGCAATCTAGCAACTCTGAAAAGAGTGTTGAGCCATGAAAAGGTTAACTGGCTGAAAAATCCGGATTTCTTGATGCCACCAGCCTCTTCTTCCTCAAGCAGTAATGGCTGCCCGAGATCATCATGGGTTTCGTGTGGCCTCTTCAGGGGTAGGAAGGAGCTCAGGCAAACAAGTATTGAGAAGGGGCAACTAATGATGTCAGCGAGAGAAGGCTGGGGAAGAGGAGGGATGTGGAAATTTATGGACTTGAAAAATGCGGTCGAGTAAATTGTGGTCATTGCCAAATAAAATAAGGCGGAATAGACCCACCAAATAACAAGCACAATGGGCCAGTGGCTGACTCGTGCGAGGACTCGTTTCCTGGAGTATGCAGCAACTAAGGTGGCCACAAACCATGTGAATGATGAAAGAAGTAATGCATCAGGGCGGGTTCGGGAGTGGCAGAGCTCATAGCCCACGAAGCCCGTGTTGAGAACGAAGATTGCGAGGCTGCAACAAGGCGCAATCTTTGTTAACAAGTGTGGATTTTGATGTTCTAGGGTTGTTGGTCTAGTGTGTTTGAACCAATCCACCAACAGCCATGTCACCAGCGCTACGCAGAAGGCCACATTGACGGCTTCCAGGGAGGCCTCCATGCTCAATGATGCAACATCCACGTCAGCCCAGCTCATGCCTGAAACGGAGGACGGAGGGAAAAGGCCATGTTTTGATCAAAACACGGGAAACCCAATTCGGCAAGACATAATTCATTCATAACAACAAGAACGAACGAACGAACGAACGAGGGTTTGGGATTTGATTGCAAAAACCTTTAAGACGAAGGAGGCACGTGCCAAGAGACGAGGTGGGTAGGTGCCGGACGAGTTCTCGCTCACTCTTGTTTCTTCTGGGCGTGGCGTGGGCGCGGGCACGGGTATGGGCATGGCGTATGCACAGGCGTGTAATTATTATTTAACGAAAACGCCAATGCACACTGTCCTTATCCGTGCACCAAACTATGCATAAGAGAATCAAATCGTACATTTATGCATCCATATTTATGTCGTCTCTCCTTCTATTCGGGAAATTTTACTTTTTTAGTGCAATTTTTCTTTTCTTTCCTATTTTGCAGAATTTGTGTTTGCCTGCAACATTAGTTTTTGGGACCAGGAATCCGGTCAGGGACTCTTTTTACTCCTTTTCGTCAGCCAATTCTGAAGCGGGCCTCACATGAACACATGCATGTCTTCATTTTGCTGACATTCATCCCAAACCTCAAAGTGTAGGTCAGCTAAAAAATTGTCTAAATTGGAGCATGGCCAAAACATTATCTAAACTTTAATTATTATTATTGTTTTGATCAAATTTCTACCTTGAAGATTTCTGCATTTATTGTTTAGAGTATATAAAATATTTGTTTGTTTATTTGTTAAATTACAACTAGTTTAACCCTCGTACCATATATAGACAGCTATAAACTCTGTCATAAACTTGTTAGGCACATTGACAAGAAAAACATTAAATTTTTAAAGTTTCCTTATTTGAAAAAAAAAGATTTAATTCAAATGTTTTATACTAAAATATATCTATCATCATAATCATCATAACTCGTAACTATATACTAAAGCGAATGTTAAAAATAATAATTAGTACGACACGTGTCAACTTTCCATTCGATCGTATCACCCATCTTTTTTAAAATAATCTAATTGTTAAAAGTTGATTATAGACCCCACATGTATGTAAAATATGGAAGTATATATCATTGAAACCATATCTATAAGGTTTGTGTAAATATATAGTTAATTAATCTTACTCTATACTAAATTGGAGATTAAAATAATAATATAGAACAACATATGTCAACTCCAAATAACGATATAATTAAATTAATAGTAGTAGTATATTAAAGACATAATAAACCACATAACCATTCTATTAAATCAATTTGATTGGTTGATATTTAATCGTCTTATTTTTTATTGGCTAAACCTTTTTTTTTTTTGAAGATTATACATATATAAAAAAATTATGTGTACAATTTAGATTTGTTTTTTTTCAAATAACTATAAAATAATAATTATCACTATAAAATAAAGAAACTTACTGATAAAAACAAGTATTCAATCCTTATACAAAAAAATATAATCCTATACATCTTTGTTTGATTAAAAAAAATGTATTACAGTAGAAATAAACTATCATTAAAATAAATCTTATGAAAAGTGAATTAAACAAAACAATACAAGATTTTATAGTATCAAACTATTATTTTGAATAATTTATATAAAATTTAAAGTGAATCTTTTGTTAAATAAAAATTGTGCCTTCAAGGCACGGGAACAATACTAGTACTAAATATTAAAGCCGAGACCTTTTAAGCCTCCAAGTCAGTTCTAACTCCGTCTAATGTTAAATTAATTATAAACCAATTATATTTTAGATATCCTATATTTATAAACTATCCAAATAATAGTTATCTATAGAATCTAGATTTATTCTAATAAAGATGTTTTTATCTAATTACCATATACTAACATATCAAAATAATACCTATATCCATAATCTATCAAAACAATATGTTACATTTATAAACTATCCAAGTAATATCTATCTACACAATCTATTAATATCGTACTAATTAAGAAAATATTTTGATTTACCCTAAAAGAATCTATCAAAATAGTATACATATTTATAACCTATCCAAATAATATCTATCTATACAATCTGTAAATACAATACTAGTTAAGAAAATAGTTAGATTTACCTTATAAAAAACTATAAACGTTAGCACATGAATGAATTTATCTACATGTGATATATAATGTTATATATTAATCCACAAAAAAAATATGATTTTAGGTTATACGGTGAAGTTATATATTTATACGAACATTATAGGGTAAAGTCATATATCATATCTTTTATCCATTTTATCCTACTTTTTTATTTTTTAATATCACTTTATATCTTTCATTAAAAACTGTAAAAACCGTTTTTTTGGATGAACATTATAGACAGAGGGTAGTAGGAAAAAGAGACTCTGCTTTATAACTTCTTTCTTTTTGTCAGATGCTGTCATTTACTTCTTTATCTGCTTCTGCATGTGGCAATATCCAAAAATTTCCCTTTCTGTTTTGATTTTGGTTTAGTTCTTCATTAGATATGTATTTATATAAATGAGAAATGGGACAGCATGAAAGTAAGTATCGTTCTAACGTGTTTCTGTCCAAATCTGTCCACAACTAAAAAACCTGCACGATACCGCAAAAAAATTAGTAGGTTGAACCTGTAAAATTGAACTCGAAACACTAAAAAAAACAAACCTGAGTAACCTAAATGGTGTGGGTTGAAAGTTGAAACCCTATAAAATCCAAAGAATTATATGTCCATATTTATATGTCTATGTACGGGTAATGCGATCATAAACTCAATTTAATTAGATATGTAATGTCAATGATCACGTTAAAAATATAGGATCATAAATATATGTATCTTCGTATTATAATTAGTGTTTTTTATCAATAGTAAATCAACTCATAATATAAATAAGTTGGATTTGTTCAAAAATTAGTTTACAATAAATATCACATTTTATTAAATAATAATATTTATCTGAAGATTACAACTCATTCTTGGTAAGGGATAATTCATAACTTTTGGGATAATTCATAATTTTCAGCAATTTTTACGTAATAAGATTATATGAGATTCTAACTACCTAATTTATATAGAGGAGGGCTCAACTGATTATTTTTATCAAATCATATATATTTATCTTTCTATTGTGATTAGTGTTTTTTATATACGCAAGGGCCCGGTTGATTATTTTATTAAAGATATGACACGTAGCGCAATTTTCTGTGAAGACTTTGTCTCCGCTTTATACTATAGACAGTATAGATGTCACCGCATTCCTACTCTATCCTATTTTCCAATGTTGGGCTTATACTCATTTTTTACTATTAATCTACGTAATCCAAGAGTCTATATTAGTTTATAATTAATTTACATCTTAAGGATTGTTTTCACTAGAATCAACCCCTTAAGTAAATGGGTGAAAATGCTAAGATTATGATGTATACATTAAATAAATAAAAAATACTTTTTCAAAAAAATAAAAGTTTAGCATTGATTTATTTATTAATTAAATGGGTAAGATAATAAGATTGAGATTTATATATTATGATAAAATTATTAACTAAATCACTCAAAATATAAGATAGACCTAATATGTATAAGCAGTGTTCTAAAAATCTCTTCTAGACCCCGCCTAGACACCAGACGGTCGTCATCCGCCTAGCCTTTTAACTTGTCTGGGCGGTGCCTAGGTGTCCGTCTAGGCCATCTGGGCAACTGTTTAGGCTGCCTAGGCGCTAGGCGGTCCCTCTTCGCCTAGAAGCCGCCTAACGTTTTTTGGAACATTGTAAATAAGATTAAACACGCCTAAGATTAAGATTATATATTATGGTAAAACCAATATATTAGTTGATAACTTTTTAATAAAGGTGACGTGACACTGGTAATGCTTTAGTATACACTAATAATAGATATTTTTTTTAGTGGCGACTCGAACCTAAAACCTGTCAGATTGATTTCTTGTCTTGCTCAGCTAGACCAATCACTTTGAGGAGGTTACGGTGACAATAGATATATCGATTAAACCAGAAGAACAAACAAGTTGATTGAAAACCCGGTTCATATAATCTAATAAAAGCACACCGTATCAGACTATGAGCTGACCCGCTTTCATTCCGCATTTACACGTTCGGAAGCAGCAAGCCTAGCGTCCTTGCGGAGGCCGCGGGCCCGCATTGAGACGAAGTAGCGGAAGGCGAGGGCGTTGAAGACGGAATCCGGAAGGGCCTGAAGCAGACACCACTGCAGATAGTGTGGCCAGTACGGCATGCAGGTGCGACTCCCATTCCCCACCCACCTCAGGCTCCATCTGCTGTACTCTTCCGGAGACGCCACCAAGAATGAAGCCCTCCTTATCGATGTCATCTTCGTCGCCACCAAAAAGGGTGCCTGCACGCGTGTCACAAACAGCCTAATCACTAGCTGAGCCAAATTGGGATGTGTAGCAAAAACAAGAAGATGAACTAATCCTAGTATATCTTTATTACCTGGCACTGAATGTCGATCCCCATCTTCTGATACTCTAAACTAAGGCATCTGGATAACATAGCTAGGTAACTGTAGGTGCAACCACACATCCAAGTATATATCAGCTGCCTTATGCCCAACATATACAGCTATATATACATCCAAAAAATATATATATATATATATATATATACATAACATAATCATCAATCAATATCTAAACTAATCAGCCAATCAATATATACTTCTAAACCTGAAGCAGTTAAGGACAGTTTTGTAATTAAGTTTTTATAAACCATCTACCCTATTTTTAATAAATGTTTTTTTATACAAATTTTCTATCCATTTATATTTAATACATGAGTTGTGTTTTGCTACTAAAAATAGATCTATTTACTCTATTATTTAATTAATGTATCACCAAATCTTCTACAAGCTACGTATCTTTCAATTAACATGACTGATTGATATAAGTAAAGTAACTAATTAACTAGATCTTATACAGTATTTATCATTTCTTCCATATTTCCTCTTTCTTTTGTAGTATTACTTTAATTTTTCAAAAAAAAAGATAAAAAATAATAACTAAATTGTTTTATTTCTCCTAATCAGTGGTATACGTCAATCAATACATGGATAGTTGTATACTACTTTGAAGTCAAAGTATCATTCATATCAATGATACAATTTTTTTTAATTTGAGAATTTACAACCCGGCCAAACCTGATAGACCGGAGTCCGCACCTATTGATATATATATATATGTAGTTTTATTATTACAATGTTAATTTTAAAATAATTCTATTCAATTTTTCATATTTATATTATTATCTAATGTACTATTGACATATGCGATTTTTTTACTATTCTTCAAGATTTAATACTAACAAAAACGTATGCCAATTAATAAGTAAAAACTGTTAAGATATAAAAAAAAATCACTTGAATTTTTTTATTCATATAAGGATAATTTAATTTGTTAAAAAAATATTAAGAAAAATTCTTAAGATATCAAAAATTGAGTAAGATATCAAGTAGATATAAAGAAATTGAATAAAATACCAAGTAGTTATATGAGCTATTTTTAGAAAATATAATGTGAAAAATAAGATCATTATTTTGTTCTAGCTTGATGACGTGGCGCAAATTTTTACACACACATGGGTTCTGCTTTATACTGTATTATAGTAGATGATAAAACTCGATCGTATCGGTCCATTTGAAATTCTAATATGAATAATATTAAAACTATTTACAAATTGAAATATTATTTTTGATAGGCAAATATTTAATTACACAAAATATATCTTAATCCTAAATATGCATATTTATCATAATAATTCAAAATATTGAATATGTATGGAGATGATTTTATACTTTTATCAAAATATATAAATGTATCAAGAATAAAACTATTAATTATATCAGTTTGATGAGTTAGTAATTTTGATTTCGGATGAAGTACAAGGTTAAGATATTATATATGGAGAATAAACATATTGATCAAATTTGATTGGGTTATTATATATCAAGAACAAACCTATTAAGTATAAAATTGAGATTTCACACCAACAAACTCCGTACATAGGTTCATGTTATTAAAATTAACTCATTAATCGATTCTAAACGTTACAGTTTTAACGATACTTTTTCAGATTCAAATAATTATAATTTGATTTATAATATTTATACCATATATAAATTAATATATTTTAAGTTTTATTTGAAAAATTCCCGGGCAAGGCCCGGGGTTATAACTAGTTGCATACTAAAGTAATACATACGCTTTGGTAGCGGAGTAGACAGTGTAAAGAGGAGAGGAAGGGAGGCAGACGGCAGAACCAGATCCGACATTGACAATGGCACCTCTCCCCTTCTCCAGCATCCCCGGGAGGACGGCGCGTGCTACCCGCGTGGCAGCCTCCGCGTTCACCCTAACCACACTCTCCATCAGCTTCAAATCAACCTCATGGAAGAAGCGCGCATAGGGGTACGCCACCCCGGCATTGTTAATCAAAACGCCCACGTCTAAGCCTTCAATCCCTTCCTTGACCCTTTTCTCCATTTCCTCTCCGCTCGTCTCGGCCAAGTCAATGACCAAGCACCTGATTTCCACTTTAAACCTGTGCTGAATCTCCAATGTAGCGGCCTCGAGTTTCGCCCTGCTTCTGCCAACCATGACCAGGTTGAGACCCTTTCCGGCGAGCTCCAAGGCCAGAGCTTTGCCGATGCCATCAGTGCAGCCGGTGACAACAGCCCATGAGCCGTAGCGGCTCAAATCCTTTGGAGATCTCAGGTAGGACGAGTATAGGGATGTGAGGAGATTGAGGAATCTTTTGACTAGGGCGATGAAACCTATGCAGAAGATGGATTTCAGAACCAGATCCGGCCAATCGAATGCCATCACAAGTAACAGCAAGTCAGCAAGGCTGATGAGTACGTTGTTGTTAGCTAGTCCACATCTATGCAGACGAGGATGCTTTCTGAAGAAATTGGGTTAACTGGCTGATGAGCAGCTTGAGCAAGGGGGAAGGAAAACCTAACCATAAGATGGATCATGCACTGAGAATTCATGTGGGCCCTGCTGTATAAGTATTGCCGACAATTAAATGTTGCAGCAGCACCAACAACCACGTTATCAAGATTCCAAATCATTGGATTCTGTTTACGCCTAACTAGTTACAGTTCCAGCAGAAAAATATACTATGTCCCAAGGATATATACACTACGCTATTATACAATGTAAGCATTTCTCTTTTTGTTCGATAAAAAAAATTGTAACCATTTTTCACTCTATTAATTGCTTGTGCATATCTCTTTCCCAGAAGACCGTAAGATTAAATCACTAAGCCTAGATATCTCGCCTGATCAGCTCAACCCCAGAGGCACTGGAATGATGGTGTTCTTGGTGAAAAGGGTCGTCAGAGGCATGAGCCGAACTCAATCTAGAAGAGACGTTCAAACTAGTCACTAGCTCCAAATCCTGGCCATTCCTCAACTGAGCTTCATCTCTGAACTTGATGTAATAAATGGATGACCAGTAATCTCTTGCCAAGTTCTTCACAAAATATGGTTGTCCATTTGGTTTAGAATCAGCACAAAGATGAATTGTACGTTACAATGTAAGAAAGCAGAAATTTTGAAGAAAATAAACATTGGAATATTGAGGCATGTCACCGTTTACCATTTTCATCAACTGCAACAGCTCACTCACAGCATTTTTTAACAGGTCAGGATCCGCAAGATTGCAAGTGTTCAAAATTTGCTGTCTTGTACGGTGAGATATATTCACCTCCATTTCAGCACCTACATCTCAGGAATTTACTTTGGTCATAATAGATTTTTGTTATAGTGACTCAACCAATTGTTACATAACAAAATCGCAACACATACTGATTTATTTACTACAGCTGCAATCGTCAAGAATAGACTTACCGGCAACAATATACTTCTGGATGATATACCTTGTCATATATATTCTTCTCACACTGTCATTTGGAGGTAGCTTGTTGAGTTCACAGACTTCATCATAAAAATGCACGCTTTCCCCTGCCAAACAACTACAATGCAATTTAGGAAATTTACACTTACCATATATTCACACTTAATGGCATTTCTACATAAAAATTACCTGATAAATACATAAATACAAATTGAAATTCAAAATTCTATTTTCAACAAGCTTGAGCAAGCAAGCTTTATATAGCCAATGAACTACCTGTCTGCAAATTCTATGAAAGACTGGCGGAACCTCTTATCTGAAAGAAGTTTATCGAGAGGTTCATTCTGATCTACACTCAGCACATTTTCCCTGCATAACAGAGCTCCGCTGTCACGTATTCCTAGAGCCATTCCCATAGTCCCAATTTCAAGGTGTTCCTTTTTCTTCAAACTCATTTGTGAAAGCAGAGGTTGTGAAATTGATATTGAGAAGAAAGACACGACAAATAGACTTGTCTGTCAAGCAAAATATTCACCTAACATGTTAGTTAGCAAGTACGTTTCTATCATAACTTCAATGTTTTAACTTATAGCTCCAAGAGTTTCAAATGAAGAAATCAGCCAACCTAAAGACATACCATTATTAATAGGAAAAATCTGGAGCAAACTTGAATCCACTCCACATCCTCATGAATCTTGTTTAATACGTAGGCTACGACCCACATTACTGAGGGATGAAGCAAATAGAATAAGTCCTTCACTTCAACAACAATATCTAATAATGTAATTCTGCCTAGTGCTTAAGTGTTCCTCAAGCTCATGGAACGTTTAATCAGGCAACCTTCAAGCAGAATCTAAATGTTATGGGAAACAATTGAGAACCATAGAAATTCATTTGTTTATCAAAATGCTAACTGTTTCACAAAATGGCAAGCAACCCCTCAAGCAATGTCAAAATGATTAAAATATGTCCAATGATAGAAATGAAAACTAGCAGCTGAGCATAGTAAATATTTAAATTTTCAGAGCCAATGTTCATATTGGAAACAAATGAGCAAACATGAATCACATGCTCAATGTGTTGGGGAAGGAGCGAAGGAAATTGAAAAGCATACCAACAGAAAGAGTTGAGACAAGTACTCCTCGCCAAAGGTCTTTGAGCTCATGAAATCTAAATTCCACATGCTGAACAGCCTTCGTAAATCCCATCAGCATTGCAACATAAGAAGAATGAACACATACAATAGGGCTAATCCACCAGGCTGACATTTGGCAATGATAATTTAGTGGCTTCTTCAAATGGATAACTGCAGCAACAATATGTCTAGTTAGCCAAAAATGAAAACTACTAGTAGGTACATAGGGCACACATATTTTAAAGTACAAAGGAGAAATTTTCAGTCATACATGTAGCACCAGAAATCCATGGTAAGAGAATTAATGGAAGAAAAATACAAGATCTTATTGGTGGTAGACGCTTCCTGCAAATGCAGAGATGTGTTAGAACCAATGAATCCTCTTGCCTGAATATCTGGCATAAACAACAAGTAACATAAATGAATGATTTGAGGATAAAGAAACAACAGCTAACATGTCTGTTTCCAATGGAAGAACAATCTACATAAACAACAGGTAAGCACATGTCTGTTTCATTGAAAGCTTATAAACACATTATATTTTACATGTTTGTAAGAGATTACTCACTTGACAAATATGAAATAGAGTTGAAAGGCCTGGAGTATACGGCAACTAAGCAACAAACCAAATCCAAACGGTCCCTCAAACCAAACTGTACAAAAAGTCAGAGAATTAGTATTAGGGAGAAGAATGAGAGGATAAAATAAGTATTATTTAGTTAGTATATGGCTAAATCAAATTATTTAATTTTGAAACTAATGAGAAGATCAAAAGAGTAAGCACAACCTGACCATATATAGCAAGATTGCCACCAATAACCTATCTTCATTCTGATTGAATGGACTGACATCTAAAATACAATAGAAACAAGAATAATGTTTTATATATATCAGCTGATACATATTTATAACCGAAAGGGAGATGGAAGATGCTAGCTCACCACAACAGATAACAAAAGATTGAAACTTGCAAGGACTTGAATAGCAGGTAGCCAAAAGGCACTGCCTTTGGGATATGGAACCTTGTAAATGAGGAAGGGGAGAACCGATCGGGCAAGAAGCCTGCTCATGAGGAAGATAGTGTATGCAATTCAGCAATTGTTTGCAAAAGGACTACTTCAAATATCAATAGACTAGCAGTAGAGGAACTAATTTGTTCTAGGATTACACTAAAATTAGCTCCCATTCGGCGTTTAAACTACAGAAGAAACCAATTTTCGAATCCCTATAAACCTCAAAGCTTCACTGCTTGGCCTAGCATCAACTTCTATAGCAATAGCAGGGGCAACCAACTAGTCCTTAAGTCCAATCGAACAGTAATATCAATTAGTATATTGCTGTCCTGAGCCCAGCAGACACACAAACCACAGATATAAGAAACAACAGAATAAAGTATAGAGATCGCACTGAATGCAAATAGCAACGTTAAGAAGGAGAAGGTAAACGTGGAGTACAGGAAGAAGGCAAAGGACGAGAGGGAGAGAGCGACGTAGTCGGAGGGGCAGCCGCCGTCAGCGGCGCAACCGGGCATCTTCGCCGGTGGTCGATCGGATTTTCAGTAGGGTTTCAGCTCCGTTTTAGTTGGTGGGAAACAAGAGTTCACTTTCCTTTGTTATTTCTTTTGTTCTCGGCGTGCTTGATGGTGCCCTTTTCCGGATCGTTTTAGTTTTACTTTTATTTTCCTTATTCCTAAAGGAGTAAATTATGGGTTTAGTCCCCAACGTTTCATTAGTGTTCTATAATAGTCCCAAACCTTTAGAACGTTCCAAACTAGTCCTTTATTTATGCTAAAACGTTTAATTTCTAGTCCTGTGGTTAATAATTTAAACCCATGTTCTAACTGGCAATTTGAGGTGGTATTTTTTTATCTGACATGGATTTATTTAAAAAACAATCAAGGTTTTTGTATGTCATTTGGAGTATTTATGTAGCTGTAACCATTTGCATATCACAATATGCCAGTAAATTATATTTAGCAAATGTATGAGTAGGGGTTGTTACATATCACAAACAGCTTTCTCCCTCAAATGGTGTGTATGCACTTGTGATGAATACCTTAGTACAACACACCACCATTAATACTGATCAACAGAAGTTTATTAGTTTGCTGACATTTTGTTGAATTTCAGCCATTGGCCGGTTTGGTGCTGATGCAATTCCCACGTAACATTGCATTTCCAACATTGTTGTCGTTAGCTAGCAATTTTGACATTGACTTCTTTCTTTCTTATGCTGGAAGTTAGAAGATATATAAGAATACATCTTAATTAATTAAACTAGTACATTGCATTAATATATATGTATATATACAAAATAGTATGGTCCTTACTAACCACTATTAATTAAGTGCATTACTACACCAAAACTATTGCAGTTGAAAAGAATTTGAGTTAAAACCTTGATTGTTTTTTTTTAATAAATCCATATGAGATGAAAAGTGCCACCTCAAATTGCCAGTTAGGACATGGGTTTAAATTATTAACCACAGGACTAGAAATTAAACGCTTTAGCATAAATAAAGGACTAGTTTGGAACGTTCTAAAGGTTTGGGACTATTATAGAACACTAATGAAACGTTGGGGACTAAACCCATAATTTACTCATTCCTAAAGTGTTCAAGTCTTTTTTCAATGAAAGATCTTCGTCCTATCTAATGTGCTCTACAAGATTGTGTCAAATTAAAGGGGTTGGCGAACAGGTTGAAGCTGGTTCTTGAGAAGGTGGTGTCGGGGTCTCAAAGTGCTTTTGTTCCGGGCAGGCTCATTACCGATAATGTGTTGTCGGTTTTTGAGCTTTTTCACTATATGAAGCACAAGATGAAGGGTAGAAAGGGCTATATGGCATTGAAATTGGATAGGCTAAGACCTATGATAGGGTGGAGTGACACTTTTTGGAGGGGTGTATGAGGAGGATGAGTTTTGCTGAGAGATGGATATCTTTGATCATGAAGTGTGTGTCGAGTGTAACATTCTCTGTTCTTACGGATGGTAGCCTGATAGGGGATATAATCCCGGAGAGAGGTTTGAGGCAGGGATACCCTCTTTCTCCCTATCTCTTCTTGCTGGTTGTTGAGGGGGTTTTAGCCTTGATCCAGGAGAGTGAGAGGTGTGGTTGCTTAAAGAGCGTTCGGGTAGCTCGGACTACACCGGTTATCTCTCATCTTTTCTTTGTTGATAACAATATTCTCTTTACTCAGGCTTCTTGTCAACAAGCGACGGAAATTGTCCAAATCCTCCAACGTTATGGAGCAGCATGGGGTCAACAAGTAAACTTGAGTATGAGTTTGCTAGAGTTGTCATTTAGTAGGAATGTAAGGGATGACTTGCGTGAGGTTCTTTAGGATATTTTGAATATCCCAGAGGTGGAGAAGCATGAGAGGTATCCTGGACTGCCTACGATGGTTGGGAGGTCTAAGAAAGTTATTTTCTCTCATTTAAAGGAGAAGGTTTGGAAGAAGGTTAAGGGCTGGAAAGCATGCACTTTGTCTCGGGCAGGGAAAGAAGTTCTTCTAAAATCTGTTATTCAAGCTCTACCCTCTTATACTATGTCTTGTTTCCTTCTTCCCAAGAGCTTGTGTGATGATATTGAGCAACTGATGTGCAAGCTCTTATGGGGCAGTGATGATCAATCGAGAAAGGTTCATTGGATGAGTTGGAGTAGGATGTGCAAACCGAAGAGTCAAGGTGGTTTGGGGATAAAAAATATGACATATTTTAACCTTGCTATGCTTGCTCGACAAGGATGGAGGCTGCTAATGGAACCGAACTTGCTTATTGCTAGAATATATAAGGCCCGTTATTTTCCACGATCAAGTTTTTTGGAGGCCAAGGAAGGTTTTAATCCTAGATATTGTTGGAGAAGTATCTACAAGGCTAGGAAAGTTGTGTTGGAAGATAGTTACTGGCAGGTTGGGAATGGAGAGAACATAAGGGTGTGGGATGATCGTTGGGTTCCCAGGCCTACTTCTTTCAAGTTGCTTGGGAATTGTTTTTGGAGGGAGGTAGGATCTTACAATGGCTGAGCTCATTGATTGGGACAGAGGAGGGTGGAAAGAGGATATGAATCGGGCAATTATGGTGCCTTTGGATGTAGAGATTGTGTTGAGCATTCACTTAGTGGATTCTTGCATTCAAGACAGGCTTGTCTGGCACTATACGAAGGATGGATGTTTCTCTATTAAATCGGCATGTCGTTTGCTGGACCAAAACAGTAGACTGAAGTTTGAGGTGGGGGAGCAGGCGGATAGCTCTAAGTCTTGCTTGGTGTGGAAGAGCATCTGAAAGCTTAAGGTGGTGCCATGGGTACAATCATTTATGTGGAGGGCTGGAAAAACTATCCTTCCGTGTTTAAGCAATCTGTGTCAGCGTACGGTTGATGTGGAGCCTTGGTGTAGTCGATGTGGTCGGGAAGAAACCATTCTTCATGTTCTACGTGACTGATTTCTTCCTATGGAGGTATGTTCGTGCTTTCCGAATTTTTTACAGCTGGGGTTGACATCGGCGTCTTTTATCGATTGGATTACTCTAGTGGTGCAACTCCCAATGGAGGAGCATTGTCTTTGGGCTACGCTTTGCTGGAATATTTGGCGAGCAATGAACAAATTTGTTTTTCCGAATGAAATGGCGGAGGCACAAGATTTGATTGATGATTGTGTTGCTTTGGTGGAGGAATTTCGGAGCTCTACTGCTAAAGGGCATGTGCCCCTAGAGGTGGTCCATCAACAAAATGTTTCCTAGCAGCGGCCACCGGCCGGTTGGGTTAAAATTAATGTTGATACAGCGGTGAAGGGGAGGGAATGTGGTATTGGAGTTATTGGGAGAGACGATTCAGGGGTGGTTGTGTTCTTTGGTGCAAAGAAGATTCAAGAGGGTTTGAGTGTTGCTGAAGTGGAAGTGGAAGCTACGAGATGGGGTGTCGAGAAGGGTGTACGGAGTTGGGTTTGGAGAAAGTTATTGTGGAATCTGATGCCCTTTTCATTGTGCAAAGGGCAAAAGGTGCGAAGATCCCGGTGACTACATTTGGAACCATTCTTGCCCTTACCTTGGAAAGAAGTTTGCAGTTCCGTGATTGTGAGTGGCGGTATGTGCGGAGGCAGATGAATGGGGCTGCTAATTGGCTTAGTAGATGAAAACCTGAAATCCTTTTATTTGTCCTAGCAATCTTTCTTTTCCTTTGGATTTTTATGATGTTCTAGAGTCTAAAATTGTTTTGAATTAATGAAGTTTTATTTTTCTTGTCAAAAAAAAAGAGTTTGAATTTCGAAATTTTTTTTGTTCTCATAATTGTCCCTAATTACAAAAAAGTAGGGGTAGAGGAATTTTTATTTTTTTATGAGGTAAACATGAGGGATCCCGGTCAATTATGGGGACGACCTAGTTATTTGCTCTATTGACACGAGCGATAATGCCTATTTACGTAAAATCTAATTTATTTAATACTATCATCATAGCTATCATATCTATATATTAAAGTAGAAGTTAAAAATAATAATTATCACAACACTTGTATGTATAATATATGAAAAAATATATATTATTAAAATTACATTTATAAGGTTTCATTAAAGATATAAATAATTAATCTTACTTTTATACTAAATTCGAGATTAAAATAATAATATAGAATAATATATGTCAACTCCGAATAAATATATAATTAAATTAATAGTAGCATATAAAAGATATAATAAATCATCTAAGCATTTTATTAAATCAATTTGGTTGGACGGCATTTAGAGCTGTCAAAACTTGACTTGACCCGACCCGAACCGACCGAATATTATATGGTTGAAACCCGACCCAAATAATAGCGAGCAAAGTAAAAAACCAAACCCGATTAATCCGAACCCAACACGATTTGTTTTATATACAAAGAATAAATATATGTTTTTTAAATATTATTATATATTTTATTATAAAACCTATTATTAGTAA
Source organism: Polygonum maritimum (assembly GCA_963924305.1). Lineage (NCBI taxonomy): Eukaryota > Viridiplantae > Streptophyta > Magnoliopsida > Caryophyllales > Polygonaceae > Polygonum > Polygonum maritimum. The sequence continues at coordinate 17,235,647 of OZ002728.1, forward strand.
AATATTATTGTAAAATAATTTTAAAAATAATATTATATTATTAAATACTATTATTTATCATATGATTATTTTAATAATCATTAAAAAATTCAAATAATTGACCTGTTAGGTCGACCCAAACCCGTGCAATAACTAGTCAAGACCCAACCCGACTTGACTTGTAACCCGATTGACCCAAACCCGCACTCAAACCGGATCCAAAAAGACTGCACCCGAATCCACCCGACCCGACCCGTTTGACACCCTACATTTAGTCAACTTATTTTTATTGGTTAAAATTTTATGAGAAATTTATCGGAAACCACCCGTATAATAGGCCATATTTCGCTAAACCACCCGGATGTTTGGATATTATTTTTGACCACCTGTATGATACTCTCCGTTAACAAAAACCCATCCCACCCCATATTCCGTTTAAAAACCATCAACTGTGCGTGGCCACATGACATTTTAATATTTTTTATTTAATTTTAGACATTTTAACACTTAAAAAATACCAAAAAAACCCAATAAAAAATTTGAAAAATTTATTTTCTTTTATTCCGTTTAAATGATTAATTTTCTTTTCTTTTTTCAGTTTTAATCTTTAAAACTTTGATTTTTTTTTTCATTTTTAATCGGGGCGGAGAGGCGGAGTAGGGTGAGCGAGGTGGTGGTTGGGAAGGGGGCACGAACGAGAAGGGCTCAGGAGGAATCGGGGCGGAGGTGGAGTGAGCGAGGTGGTGGTTGGGGTGAGGGGGCACGAACGAGAAGGGCTCAGGAGGAATCGGGGCGGAGGTGGAGTGAGCGAGGTTGTGGTTGGGGTGAGGGAAGAGGGATTTGCGGGCCGCGAAGTCGCGAACAACGGTCCTTGTGTTCCTCAGGGAACACCATGTTGGAGGTTTGGGCGGCGACCAAGGCGTTTCCACTACTTAGACCTCAGTGGTGCTCCTCTCTCAAATCCGGATCCACCGCCCTCGGATCGCGCCACAAGATCTTTGTCGTCATCGCTGGCCGGGGTGAGGAGGTCGGTGCCGGGTGTTTTGGGATTTTTGTTTTTGGTGAAAGGGTTTTTTTGGTGAAAATGGAGTTTTCAAAATTTTAAAGATTAAAAATAAAAAAAGAAAAAGAAAATAAAAATTTCAAACTTTTTTTTGGGTTTTTTGGTATTTTTTAAGTGTTAAAATGTGTAAAAGAAAATAAACAATATCAAAATACCACGTGGCCACGCGCAACTGACAGTTTTTAAACGGAATATGGGGTGGGTTGGTTTTTCATTAACGGAGACCATCATACAGGTGGTCCAAAATAATATCCAAACATCCGGTTGGTTTAGCGAAATATGGCCTATCATACAGTTGGTTTTCGACAAATTGTGTTATAAAACGTATATATACATATGATTTATATTTGAATTTTGATCTAAAATAATTGCAAAATAAAAATAAAAGTTATAAAATAAAGAAACTTATTGATAAAAACAAGTATTCAATCCTTATACAAAAGTTATAATCCTACGAATCTTTGTCCGATCAAAAGAAAATGTTACGGTAAAAATAATGTATCTTTAAAATAAATCTCCTAAGAACAAATTAGATAAAATAAAATATTTTTTTTATCAAACTATTATTTGAATAACTTATAAATTTTAAAGTAAGTTTTAGTTAATTCAAACCCGTGCACTCAAGGCAGAGCCGCAGAGGACTAATACTAGTAGTAGTATATAGTAAAGTTGTGCATTTCCATCATCTATATTAATTATAGTCCCACTTCATATTAAACTAGTTGAAGACCCGTACCATGTACGGATAATGACCATTTTTTTCATGCTCATATAAGTTATATGAGGCATAGGCGGAACTATGTTGTGGCCAGTGGGGGCCATGGCCCCCCCAATCCAAATTGTTTTTAGGTATATATGTTCCTCTTTTCGAGACCTTCGATTTGATATATTATACGCTTTAATCCGACATCTGAGCAAAAAGTTATGAACATTGGAGGATTGGACTTCTACAAACCACATTTTAAAGTAATTTACTTATTCTAAATATTTTTCTTTTCCTAAACCTTATACTTTCATATTAGTTTCAAAACAATATGTTATTGGTAAGATATATTGAATCATACACATTTATTTTTCTGAACATGTTGGTATCTTTTCAATAGAAACGATGATAATTATACACAAGTGGTGATTAAACGGTGAAAATATATTTTAGGCTTTTAGAATGCAAAATGAAGATAATTATAGTCCTAGTTACTATACAAAAAATTGAGATATAATCGATTTTTAGAAAATATACAAAGATTTTTTTTTTGAAAAAGGTAAGCAGACGATATATTATATACCAAAAACGGCTCAAGCAGAGCCTAATTACAAAAGGGCCCAAAGGACCATAAGCGTTTAACGCAGAAGAGAGGAGAAGGAGGCGCTTAGCGCGACTCGAAGCCTACAAAAGGGATTAGAAGACCTAGGCTGAGCAACAGACCCAAGAAAATAAATTACAAGATTTGCAGAGTAGTAAACCAATGGGTTGTTACAGCATCTAATTTGTCAATCTTTGCCAGAAGAATGCTCTTAATGTGGTTAATGAGCTTCTCCGCACAAGTAGCAACAACTGGCTTTTCATCGTGAAAGATGGCTCGATTCCTGGTGTGCCAGATGGAATAGATGAAGGTGGTAAAGGCCATTGAGATGGTTTTCCAAATGATGCTCTGCTTGTTACGGGTAGAAGCAAGCCATTGCGCTGAAGAGAGGAGGTCTCCTTGTGATGCGAAGCCAATCCAAGAGCTTGTAGAAGACGGCTTGGACAAATGGACATGCATTCCAATGGTGAGAATTTGATTCTGGGCTGGAATTACAGAGGACACAATCTAAACTGTCGAGAGGCCTTCATCTACCAACTCTGTCTTTTGTGGGGAGCCTGTGGTGGCTGGCCATCCATGCAATGAAAGAACACTTAGGCTTATGGATACCTTGCCAGAGAGGGAGCCAGAGAGGAGATTTTCTACCCACTTCACGCAATAGCTGATACACTTTGGCCGCGGAGAAGTTGCCTTGAGAGTTAACAATATCAGTTTGCAGTTGGTTAGGAAGAAGTCTCTCGAGGAGGAGGTTCCGAACCTTAAGGAGAGACTTCCAAGTCCAACTGTCAATGTCCTTCGGCTCCACCGACCAGATATCATTGTTGTTCATGAGATTGATAGAGCACCACTCAACCCAAATGTTGTTGTTATGGGGATTAGTGAGCTCCCAAAGGGATTTTGCGAGACAAGCCCTATTCCATGAAAGGAGTTCCTTAAACCCGAGACCACCTTCAATCTTGGGTTTGCAGACATCCTTCCAAGAGATGGGGCATTTAGATGAGCCCTTGAGAGTTAACAATATACAGAGATTTTGATAGAGTTAAGAAATAAATTGTTCTCTATAATATACCAAAGTAATTTTTCGGCTAAAAATTAAAGTAATCATTATGTTTTTTTTATAAGTTGTAAGTTCGCTACATTTAATTAAAAGATTTGGCCCCTTCAATATATTTATTCTGGTTCCGCCCCTGATATGAGGATTATTTTTTTGCATATGATATATGAGGATTATTTTAATAACTAAAAGAAATAAATTATATGAGATGTGTATAAAAGATAATTTTTCATCCTCATATTTCTAAAGTGTACATTAAAAGATATAAATTATATTAGATTTGTGCAAAAGATAATTTTTCATGATATTTTAATTTTAATTGGATAAGATCTTAATTGATTAATAATTTTTCATTCTTGGTAAGAAGTTGATCTCTTAATACCGAAAAATATACAGAGAGATTCTAGCTAACATAATTTTCCATTTTCCATTTTGATAAGTGATCCAATTATAGTGCAGACTCCTATTAATTTTTGGTTAATAATGTGATTGTATTAATACTTACTAAAATAAAAGCATTCTTTTATTCAGCCTCTATTACATGGCATAAATAGTATTTTTTAATTCAACATCGATGAGGTGGTACAATTTTTAACAAAGACATTGATTCCGCTTTATACTGTATTATAGTAGATTGATTATAAAAATCGATGACATTGTAATAATTTAATATTCTTGATAAATTTACAATTAAAAAAATTAATATATCTTTGTCTAATTCCTATATATCAAGATATCAAAATAATATCTATATCCATAATCTATCAAAATAATACCTATGTATATCTATTATAAATATAATATAAGGCAGAACCCAAGTTTGTTTAAAAAATTTTTCCACGTCATCAAGGTTGAACAAAATGATAATGAATTTTTTTCACTTTAGGTTTTTAAAAAATAATCCTTATATCTACTTGATATTTTATCTAATTTTCTTATATATTTACTTGATATCATATCCAATTTCCTTATATCTACTTAATATCTTATCACATTTTTTATATCTTAAGATTTTTTTCCTAACATGATTTTTTAACATTATATTATTATACGAATAAAAAAAATCAATTGATTTTTTTTTGATATCTTAACCACTTTTCCTTATAGATTAATTAGTATATGTTTTTTCATTATTAAATATTGAAGAATAGTGAAGAAACTTTCTCATATAATCATACGTCAATAGTATATTAAATAATAATATAAATATGAAAAATGAAATAGAATTATTTTAAATTTTACATTGTATTAATAAAAATAAATTTATAAGTCAATAGATTCGGACTCGGGTCTATCATGTTTGGATGGTAAATTCTCAAATTAAAAGTGGATTCAGTTTAAAATGCAATCTCGAAACTGTTACTGCGGGTTTAAATTTACATTACCCGTACATAATACGGGATTTATACTAGTTATATATCAAAGTTGTCCATTTTCGAGCTATAACATTAGTTCTAGTCCTACTTAATATTGAAGTACTTATATTTTAAAAAATTATATATCTTTATCTAATCCTTATATGTTACGATATCAAAATATCTATATCCATAATCAATCAAAATAATATCTATTTATACTATATATTAAAGTTGTTAATTTTCGAGCTCTCAAATTAATTTTGGTCCCGCTTAATTTTATAGTACTTATATTTGATAACAAATATTCTTATTTATTGAAATATTTATTTCAAAATAATAAGAAAGATATTATTTACATATATATGGATAAGATAAAATCTTTCTTATTATTCGATAAAATTATATTAATGTTATGAAAAGATTAAGACTAAGGCCACTCTAGTCTTCTTAAAAGAACACTTAAACAAACTTTAGAAACACTCTTGATTATTAGAAGGGAGAGAGGGAGAGTAAGAACTTTAGAGATGTATTTCTTACTCTACTTTGGTGCAAGTTTTACAATGGTAGATGACCTCCTTTTATAGGAGAAAGTGAGGTAAAAAACTTAGGTTAATTTCCATGATTTAACCATGGTAATAAGGAGGTGAAGAAGGTGAATAATTCACCTTGTACAATTTACCTCCAATCATACATAATACAAACAATACATGTTCAATCATCTACTCATACAAATAATGGAGATGTAAGAAGGTTAACTTGTAGATGTGTATAAAAGGGTGATTAGTAGATGATGTAGATTATGGCTATAATCATGCATTCATAACACTCCCCCTTGAATATTCACCTTCTTTCATGTTGTAGGAGATGGGTGTGCGTTGCCTCGTTAAAAACCTTGTTAGGAAAAACCCAGTGGGATAAAAACCTGAACGAAGGGAAAAAGAGTGCAACTCGAAACCCATTGTACGCTTTAGAGCTGCCTCATTAAAAACCTTGTCAAGTAAAACCCAGTGGGAAAAAACTTGATCGAAGGGAAAAAGAGTGCAGCGCGTATGATGCTCCCCCTGACCTTAACATAGATCTCGAAGTCTGCACATTCCAATTCTGGATACTAGCTCTCCGAATTTCTTAGGGATCAAAGACTTTGTGAATAGGTCAGCCAAATTGTCATTTGATCGAATTTGTTGGACGTCCACTTCACCAGCTTCTTCCAAATCTTGAGTAGAAAAGAACTTTGGAGATATGTGCTTTGTGCGGTCTCCTTTGATGTAGCCTTTCTTCATTTGAGCAACACATGCAGAGTTGTCCTCAAATAATGTCGTTGGATCGTCAGTGATCGGCCGCATCCCACTTTCTTTCTGGATGAATTGGATCATTGCTCGTAAAGATACACATTCTTTTCCTGCCTCATACAAAGCAATCAACTCGGCTTGGTTCGATGATGTGGCAGTCACGGTTTGCTTCGTTGATCTCCATGAGATTAGCAGTGCCTCCATACGTGAACACATAGCCATTTTGTGATTTGGCTTTGTGTGAATCAGACAAGTATCCTGCATCTGCATATCCAACCAGGGTTGCATTTCTTTGGCTACGATAGTACAACCCGAGATCATGTGTACCCCGGAGATAGCGAAATATGTGTTTGATTCCATTCCAATGCCTCCTTGTAGGAGCAACGCTATACCTGGACAACAAGTTCACAGCAAAAGCAATGTCTGGTCTTGTATTTTTAGTTAAATACATTAAAGCACCAATTGCACTTAAGTATGGTATTTCTGGACCAAGAATCTCTTCGTCCTCTTCTCGGGGACGGAATTGATCCCTCTCAACATTCAGGGATCGAACTTCCATTGGAGAGGTCAAAGGGTGCGCTTTGTCCATGTAGAACCTCTTAAGGATTTTCTCAGTATAATTAGATTGGTGGACAAAGATTCCATCCTTTAAGTGCTCAATCTGTAGGCCAAGACAAAGCTTTGTTTGTCCAAGGTCTTTCATTTCAAATTCTTTCATCAAATATTTCGCAGTATCTTCAAGTTCATTTGAAGTTCCGACGATGTTTAGATCGTCAACATAAACTGCGATAATAGCGAATCCCTTTTCGGATCGTTTGATGAAGACGCATGGACAAACAGTATCGTTCTTATACCCTTCTCTCATGAGGTATTCACTGAGAGGATTGTACCACATTCGCCCAGATTGTTTTAACCCATATAATGACCTTCTCAATTTTATGGAAAACATTTCTTTAGGTCCACGGATATTAGCCTCAGGCAATTTTAGTCCTTCCGGGACTCTCATGTAGATGTCGGTATCAAGTGTGCCATACAAATATGCAGTAACGACATCCATCAAGCGCATTTGCAATTTCTTAAAGACAGTCATGCCAATTAGGAATCTCAATGTAGTTGCATAAACTACTGGAGAGTATGTCTCCTCGTAATCGATTCCGGGTATTTGAGAAAAACCTTGCGCAACTAGCCTTGCTTTATATCTTACAATTTCGTTTTTCTCATTTCGCTTGCGCACAAATACCCATTTATAGCCGACTGGTTTTACACCATTTGGTGTACGAGCTATGGGTCCAAAAACCTCTCGCTTTTCGAGCGATTTTAGCTCTGCCTGAATAGCCTCTTTCCATTTTGGCCAATCTTTCCTTCGTCGACACTCATCGACTGATTTTGGCTCAAAATCATCATTTTCATTTACAATGTCACTAGCCACTGAGTAGGCAAATGCATCATCGACAATGACTTCCTTTCGATTCCATTGTGTACATGTGGACACATAGTTTATGGAAATCTCATAATTATCGACATTCTCATTCTTGTCGAGGATATCATTTTCTTTTGAGATATTCTCATTCTCAATATCATTGCCTTCATCATCATTATCATGATTCATCGTGGCTTCTTCTACCATGCCCTTTTGTACCCTTGTTTTTCTTGGTTTCAAATCTTTTGAACCGAATGGTCTACCACGCTTACGGCGTATTGTAGACTCACTTGCAATGGATGCATCTGGCAATCCAGTGGGTATTTCAACCCTTGCAGGGGCATTTGCGGCAGGTATGTATGACTTAGTTACCCTCTTTGTGTCAGTAAAAGCATCGGGTAACTGATTTGCAATATTTTGCAAATGAATGATCCGTTGTACTTCTTGTCACACAATTTCGTTCTTGGATCAAGATTAGACAGTACAGTTGCATTCCACGTGATTTCTTTCACACGTGGATTTGCATTTTTGTTTTCTCCCCCTAAGGTTGGGAATGTATCTTCATCAAAATGGCAATCAGCAAATCTAGTTGTAAACAGATCGCCAGTTGTTGGTTCAAGATATTTAATGATTGAGGGCGACTCAAAACCAACATAAATTCCCAATCTTCTTTGGGGACCCATCTTTGTGCGTTGGGGTGGAGCAATAGGAACATAAACCGCGCATCCAAATATCTTAAGATGCGAAATGCTTGGCTCCTTACCAGATACTAGTTGTATCGGGGATTGTTCATGATTAGCACTTGGCCTTAATCGAATCAAGGCTGCTGCATGCAATATTGCATGTCCCCACGCAAATGGTGGCAATTTTGATTTCATCAATAATGGTCTAGCAATTAGCTGCAATCGCTTTATTAAAGATTCAGCAAGACCATTTTGTGTGTGAACATGAGCCACTGGATGCTCAACATCAAGGCCAATTGACATACAATAGTCATTGAACGTTTGAGATGTAAATTCTCCTACATTATCAAGTCGGATTTTCTTTATTGCGTAATCTGGAAATTGGGCTCTCAATCGGATTACTTGAGCAAGGAGTTTAGCGAATGCAACATTTCTCGTTGACAATAGGCTTACATGTGACCAACGTGTTGATGCATCAATCAGCACCATGAAATATTGAAATGGTCCACATGGTGGGGTAATTGGCCCACATATATCTCCTTGGATTCTTTCTAAGAATGCAGGAGTCTCACTTGCAATTTTGCTTTTAGAAGGCCTGATAATTAGCTTTCCAAGTGAGCAAGCAGTGCAATTAAAATCACTGGTTGAAAGAACCTTAGTGTTCTTTAGTGAGTGCCCAAGTGAGCTATTTATGATTTTGTGCATCATCACAAATCCTGGATGACCCAAACGGTCATGCCACAATGTGAATACAGCTTGGTCATTCGACCTTTTACTAGCTGTTGCATTGACCTCAAACGGATAAATATATGTATGGTACAATCCGGAGGTTTGCGTTGGCATCCTTTCAAGGATTCGTTTATGGCCAAATTCATGTTTTATGATGCACAAATATTCTCTCCCATTTTCATTCATGGTTTCCATATGAAACCCATTTTGACGCACATCTTTAAAGCTCAGCAAATTCCTTCGAGATTTGCTCGAGTATAGTGCATCATTTATCACTAACTTCGTTCCATTAGGGAGTAGAACGAGGGCTCTTCCAGAGCCTTCAACGAGTTTCGACACACCGGAGATTGTAGTAACATTGCCTTCAAAGGCCTTTAACTTTGTGAAGTATTCTCTACTTCTTAATATGGTGTGTGTCGTCGCACTGTCTAGAAGACATTGCTCTTTCCCATTGTGCTTCACCTCAAGTGAGCTCATTTTTCTATGCATACAAAGAAGCATGATTAAGGCATTAATAATAAAAGCTTCATATATTTCACAAGGATAATTATATTATACAAAGCCTATTATACATAGTCTATTATACAAAGCTTATTATACAAAGACATACGAGATTTAAAGTGAAGAACAAGCATAGAAGACAATACAATTATTATACAATAACATGGAAGATAGTAGATTTATCTAGATGGTAGTTATCTAAGCATCAAAGCCAAAGTCATCGCCATTGTCATGGTTAAGGAAGTCGTTAACATCCAAGCTAGTCACTGGTGACCTATTTCCACCATTATTCTCAATGTAATTGGTCTCGGTAGCCTTTTCTTTATCCTTCTCGGCTTTGTACAACCTCACTAGATGTGGAGCTGTACGGCATACCTTTGACCAGTGACCAGTCATGCCACATCTATAGCATGTGGATCTAGCTTTTGGAGAGGATCCTGATGGACCCGCCTGGGCCTTTTGCTTCGCATCCCCCTTGTAGCCATGGTTATCATGGTGGTTATCATGGCTTTTGTTGTAGTTTCGACCATGCTTATTGCCACCACTGCCACCACGGCTACCTCGGCTCCAATAGTTACCACGACCTCAACCACGCCTATTATTATGGCGTGATCGTTGCCCCCTTTCATTAGCGTTCCCATCATGGAACGCCTTTTTCATAGCATTTGCTTCTGGGGCGGGCGTTGAGCCCGTAGGCCTAAGGTTGTGGTTTCTCATTAGGAGCTCATTATTTTGTTCAGCAACCAACAACACTTTCAACAACTCAGAGTATTTTGTAAACTTTATCTCTCGGTATTGTTGTTGCAATAAAATATTGGAGAGATGCATGGTGGAGTAAGTTTTCTCCAACATTTTGCCTTGTGTGATCTCTCGACCACATGGCTTCAACTGAGATGTGATCCTATGGATCACACTATTATACTCAGTGATGGACTTATAATCCTGGAACCTTAGAGTGTTCCATTCGTATAGTGCTTGTGGAAGCAAGACCTCCTTTTGATGGACATATCGCTCTTTCAAATTCTCCCACAAATCCTTTGGATCCTCCACAAACAAGTACTCGGTTTTGAGACTTTCATGAATGTGGTGTCGGAGGAACACAATGGCTTTCGCCTTTTCTTGTGGGGTAGTTGTATTCTTATCATCGATTGTTTTCTCAAGGCCATTTGCCTTGAGGTGAGCCATGGCATCAACCTTCCATTCAAGGTACTTTTGGCCCGACAAGTCAAGGATGTCGAACTCCCTTTTGGCGATGTTTGCTATTGGCTACTATGCATAAGAGATGTACATTAAACAATATTGTAATTTATGAATCGTGCACGGGAAGATTGAAGCGATCAATTTAGCATGCATGTAGATGATATGCATATAAGATAGATAGCGTATGCAACACAAAAGTAAATCAATGTAGGCATAGACAATATCATAAGACAAAAGTAAGAATGTAGACATAGACAATATCGTAAGACAAAACTAAAAATGTAGACATAGGTAATATCATAAGACAAAAGTAAAGAATTGTACGAAGTATAATTTAACAATTTTAAAGTCTTTAGAGTCTCAAAGTCCATTAGGTCCTTAAAGTCCGAAATGTTCGAAAGAGGTCCTTAAAGTCTTTTAGAGTCCGGGAAAAATCGGTTCACATTTTACTCATCCCTTTTATCCGCTCACTTTTTCACTTTCTTATCTCTTTCTTTCTCCTCCATTTTCGATCTCCACCACCCAAAAAAAAAACTCTCGATTCTTCCATGGCCGACGACGAGATTATGCGTCGTCTTAGGGCCGGAAATCAAAGATTTATAATCGAGCTTTTCATTTGCCTTGTTCTTATTGTGATTACCAACGTCATTCTCATAATCGTTTTGCTTAAGAGTTACTTTCAAGCCGGTCGGTGAAAATTAGGATTTTCAAGGAGAAATCAAGTTAATCAACAAGTGAGGTAAGCAAATCTAATTCCTTGTTTTTATCTTATGTAGATCCAAAACATGTGATTATTTTTGGTAAAGAAACGTTTGAAATCTAGGAAGGGAAAACGAGTTTCTGATATAGAAGATCCCAAATTGGGAAACTATAGAGCATACTCCTCAAAACAAATTTTGTAAATAAACTTCTTGTATGTTTAGGATTAAGAAGAGGTAGAGTTGGTACCTTAGTACTTAGGAAGCTCGGTTGGTAATTAGAGACTCGTGCTGATAACGTGTTATGAAAAGATTAAGACTAAGGCCACTCTAGTCTTCTTAAAAGAACACTTAAACAAACTTTAGAAACACTCTTGATTATTAGAAGGGAGAGAGGGAGAGTAAGAACTTTAGAGATGTATTTCTTACTCTACTTTGGTGCAAGTTTTACAATGGTAGATGACCTCCTTTTATAGGAGAAAGTGAGGTAAAAAACCTAGGTTAATTTCCATGATTTAACCATGGTAATAAGGAGGTGAAGAAGGTGAATAATTCACCTTGTACAATTTACCTCCAATCATACATAATACAAACAATACATGTTCAATCATCTACTCATACAAATAATGGAGATGTAAGAAGGTTAACTTGTAGATGTGTATAAAAGGGTGATTAGTAGATGATGTAGATTATGGCTATAATCATGCATTCATAACAATTAAAATATTTTTATCCATCTAACTAAGAATAGACATGATTTCCCTCGTGAAGAATACACTTATTCAATATTGTAATAACATCTACATTTGACCTTATTGTGTATAAGATAAAATTATATGTATATAGACATAAATACGGTGTATACATTGAACATTTATACATTTTTACGAAATACATATATCATATACATTAATAAAGATGTTATATATAGATGTAGGACATATATACACATAGTGTATATAGATCACAGGTGTAGGTAACATAAAGGTCATGGACTCATGGGTATAGAAATGTATATTAATTCTCATAATTGTATATAACAGTATAACTATTGTATACTGAGATCAATATAGACACATCATACTCATTGATGTATAATGGGTATATTACTTTTTAATAATTGTACACATATATTAAAACGGTGTATATGCTCAACATTGTGCACATGTTTGACGTGGTGGTTCGTGGTGGCCGGAATTCTCCAGCGAGCAGTTTCGACATTCAGCGTGGTTGCTGGTGGTGGTTCGGTGGTGGCCGGTTTCGACGAGCGGTTCTATAGTGGTGGCCAGTTCCAGCGACATGGTGGTTTCAATGTGGTGGCTGGTTCCAACGAGCGGTTCTACAGTGGTGGTCAGCCGCATCGAAGGTGGTTGCGGGAGCTTTTTTGGAGGTGGTTGCAGTGCAATGGAGGATTTCATCCATTGTTCTCTTGTTCTCTATAGGAGATTGTTCACCATAGAACCTCTCTCTCTCTCTCTCTCTCTCTCTCTCTCTCTCTCTCTCTCTATATATATATATATTTGTCGAGCTTCTCGCATTATTCAAATGAAATGTTAGTCGGTCGACTCTTGACCGCTCTATCGTCCATGTAGATGTTCGTGATCTATCAATATGGGACAAATGTCGAAAACAAAGTTCCATGATTTCCCAAGTCTAGTGGTGGTGTCTCAGTGATTCTCACAACGATCAAGGACTTTACTCGATCCTTCATCTCAGCTTGATTTTTGGACAACATTGTTCATGTTCAATTTGGAGCAGGATTCTAGCCTTGCCTTTTGAACATGAAAGATATGAATCCTTATGAAGTTTCTAGAATATTTTGGTTTGTCTAAATTAGATGACCATAGCTACCAAAAGAGCTTGCCCAACACAACGGTATGAGGCCGTCACAGAAACCGGACTGTTTGTCTTGAACTTCGATTTTGGAGTAGTTCGAGCATGTTTATGCTGTCTATGTTAGGAGAGAAGTTGTAGATAATGTCTTTATATTTCCATCAATATTAAGTTTGCAACTTTTCGATACTCCTACATCCCGAACGAAGTGTATTTGGTTTGTTTTGCATATTTTGCGAATTGCCGCATTCAAACACCTTTTTACAGACTTTATAGTGAGTGTTTGGGGCTGATGTATGAAGATGATTTGTATCTTATCTTTTCCTCTTTCCACCCATATATGGATCGTCCAAAACTGAAAAGTGTAACTCCTGAAAAGCTAGTCAGAGGTACGCTCGACAATTATGGCTGTCGGCTCTTACCTAGCCGCGCTCGAGAGAATTCTTGTGGTTTGATTCTGCGTTTGAACGCGATCGATCAAGAGAGTCTTGATCGGCGTCGATCGTGCGATCTTATCTTTCATGTTGATAGGTCGATGTCTTAGGCTCGATCTCTTGCTCCAATCGAGGAATCTTTCTTAAACACTTCAATGATCAAGGTATGATTGGAGTCAAAGATTCCACCTTTGCATGACGTCCAAGCCACTTCCGATCATCCCGTTCTTCACTTCTTGCCCTAAATTTTAAGGCTTTCTTCTTTGTCAAGAAACATTCTTTCGATTTCTCTCCATTGATCAAGAGTTTTGATCTTTAGGGTTTTGAACTCGTCGTACGAGATTATGAACGGAATTGTAAATTAGGGTTTCGTTTGATTAACGAACCCTTGTAATCAAGATTGAATTTTTGACTAATCGATAATTAATCAATCCATATCTCTTGTCATCTACAATATGTAATTTGCCTTTTGCTCGTGATCCAGATTGAATTTTTACCAATTGATTAAGGTTTATCAACGTTAATATATCTTTATTGATCCAAAGTTACGGCCTTTACCCAGTATATATAATACCTATCCTCGTCATCATCACGGAGCACATTGTTGGAGCCATAACACAAAACAACTAAGCAATTCATTTAGCTTTTTTACGAAAACATACACCACTTATACAAAATATACAACATGCTTACCTTGATCAACATACAAAAAGAGGCACAAAAGAGTACTTATTCCAGGAGGCCTAACTAAGATAATGCCTTATCTATGGCTTTCAAGTTACAAACAAATATGCCATTTCCTGATTGTGGCTCACTTGGTCCTTTGGGTGGCAGCTGCAATGAGAGGAGTTTTCTTACGCGGGATGCCTCCCGAGGACTCGGTCAGATGGAACGATTCGCTCGCTAGTCCAGTAGGCACCGACCGGTAGAATTGATGAACAAGATTCGGCAACACAACCTCGATGTTGGCAGTCGCGAACGCTATCGCTGGGCAGCCTCTTCTTCCGGACCCGAATGGAATCAACTCATAGCTCTGTCCTCTGATCTATAGTCTATCGGCAAATTCAAGAACCGCTCTAGGATGAACTCATCCGCATCCTCCGAGCAAGCCGGGTCTCTACCGATTGCCCAGACGTTGAGGACCACGAACGTCTCGGCAGGTATGTCATAACCCTCTAGTTTTATGTCTTGGGTACATTTCCTTGGCAATGGCATGGGCACGCCCGGGTGGAATCTGAAGCCTTCTTACGGCTCTTAGGTATGGCAGCTTCTTTAAATCCTCCTCGGCTACCGCCTCCTTGTCGCCTGCCACTCCTCGCACTTCTTCTTGTAGCCGAGGAGGACTCTTGGGTGCCTTAAGATCTCTGTGAATGTCCACTACATTGTTGTGTTGTTTGTGTGTCCCTGCTATAAAGATGTCCTATTTCAACCAATTAAGGGATGCATATATAATTATTAGTGATTGTGTGATTGTGCCAATTACAAAATTGAAGCATAATGGTCGTTGTACATACCAATATGACGCCTTTGAGGACTTCGTCGTCAATATGCAAAACCTTTGAGTTGTTGTCCCTGGAAATCCAGCAAAATATCCACAAAATCCTTCATCTTCTCATCGTCATTTGCATCCGAACTCCTTTCATTCATCTTTGATTTATGCTCGCGAACGATTCTCTCGACAAAAGGGTCAAGAACCCTCTTGATCTCCCTCGCTTTAGCGTTAAACCCGTTGGACAAATTAATCCAACTCAACCAAGGAAGTACATCCTCGACATTATTGCACGCGATTAGTTCTATGAAGTCCTTCAAAATCTCTTCGAAATCAACTCCGTCTTTGTCGACTCTAAATACTTCCTTCCAAACGCGGTCCTTCAAACTATATCATTCATTAGGGACGCAAACAAGTTACCAAGATTCACCACCGGCGATTCCTTGATGGTTTGAACCACCAAGGCTAGCTGATAACGATGATTTAGTCGTTTTAAACCACAATTATGCAAAGCAAACCACACTAACTTAAACCTAAGTATAAAGCAAGTAAGGGTCGATTCCACAGGGAGACAAGTTATCTTTAGCAGAGAATTATGTGTCAAACAGAAGTAACAAAGGGGGGTTTTTAGGTTTTGTTCACACACTAAAATGCAAAGCATAAGAATTCGAGAGTTTATCAATCAGTATTTGGAAACACTTAGGCAAACAAATATCCGCATTCGCTTGACAAGTTGATCATTGATTTCATTCAATATCTATGCAATGGAAATTCCAATTCCTTTTCAAAAGTAATTAATAGCACAACCAGATACTATTAACCCTAACTAGATAAATAATCATGAAACTATCAGGATTCAATCTAACTAGCAGCATTCAACAACAGGAATATAATTGGATACAAACTAAGATAAAACAACCAGTTTTTACCCTAGAATGCAAATCAATTCTCTTATGCATAAGACTAACACAACCAGATATTAGCACGATGTAGTTGCTACTTATGAATTAGAGATGCTCAACCAGAAACACTCTAAATCTAGCAATAACCTAATAACAATAAATCCTAGATGATCAGGCTAGAAATCATTGAAACAAGTCAATCGCTATTCAAGCAAGAGAAAAGATTAAATCCATGCAATCGATAAGGAATTAGAAATCTCACAACTGAATCAGAACGAACACTTCAATTGTTTGTCTAAGCAAAGAGGCTTAGTTCTCCATAGGTCTCCAAAACACAAAATAATTCCAAACTCAAAAACTAGGTCTAAACAAAGGGTCTAAAGCTCCTTAAATAGGAGAAAACAATCTATCTAAAATACATAAAAACCGGACCTAAAATAATATCCATAAGTGCAATAAATAAAACGCAGCGTTTAAAGGAGGATTTCGCCTCGGAACTGGCAGCGGTCGCCGCCAGCCACAGATCGACTTTTCTTCGTTTCTTCATTCCAGCTTCAAGTGGTCTTTAGGGTATCTCGGCTCTTCCTTCTTTAACGCTTCAAACTCCAACTTTAGCACCTAAAACAAGACTAAAAATATGCTCAAACCCCATCTAAATACACAACATAAATGTGTATATCAAACTCCCCCACACTTGAATCTCACTTGTCTCGAGTGAATCAGAAAACTAACACTCGTAATCAATAACAACCTAGATCATCAAGTGTCAAGAGAGTCTACAGCTAAGGGTAATAACATATATCGTCAAAGCTCCTATCCAACCAACCCATAACACAATATAACAAAATCAGCGCCAGCATCCATCAATCCTAACAATACAACTCTAATCAAAACAACTCAGCACTACAATCAACCATCAACCTATCGAACACCTACTCCACACATCCAACATCTATCAACAATATGCATCAATAAAGAAGATGTCAATCAAGAAACTACACCTTATCCCTCCAAGTGAAAACCTACCTGAAAACACTCCTATACTGTAACACCCCGTCATTTTGACAAGGCGTTACTCGGTAGTAGACCTCACGAGGCGCTACCAAGCTGGTTCGACAACAGAACATTCGGATCTTGCAACGCGGGCACGGCGAGAAAACATTGAAAAAACATCCAACTTGTATTACGAAATAAAACTTTTACAGAACAATTCATGATCCCAACTCAACACAAGGCTAACAGTTACGAACTTCCCTAAACCCCAAGTACATTAACTAACAACTTACAATATAAATTTATGCAAAGTAATCAACCAATAACATGAACTAAAATACAACCCTTCCCAAAAACCCAAACCATTCTATGACACGCATCGTCGCTTTGCACCACCAATCCGCCAAGTCTCTACATGGATTCCTAGATACCTGCAGTCTGAAAAATAGTTCCCCGAGGGGTCAGCTACTATTCTAATCCAAGTCAGAAAACATACAATACTAGCAGAACGTTTCAAAACGAGTTTCTAAGGTCAGCAAACAAGTCCGCAATCACACGCATAACTCTAGTCCAATCCTAAGTCCAGTTAGTCACACGCATTCAAATTCACTAGCAGCATCACAATAATAAATCCTCTCACACAAACATTCACGAATCCACACATTCACACACACACACATACACAATCCTAGGCGGGGTGTTAACGGCCTCCACCCACAGCACCCGCATCTAAGGCATCCTCCAGCCATTCCATTTTCCACACACTTCTAACCCCTGGTCGAGCCCCTACTAGAGCACTCGCCAAAACATTTTTATAAATTTTGAAGGGGCTCTCCTTGCCATACGACCATGCCTCTAGAAGTCCCCTTCTCCTCGAAAATCCGAGAACAAGGCCGTACCGGTAGATGCCAACACACAGAAAACACGTGAAAACTTTTCATACGATAAAATCCTTTTGAAAACCAGTTGCACGCAATATCACATACGATCACACACTCATATATATATATACAAATAAAATATTTTAGGAAAAATAATACTTTAGGGACTAGTTCCCCAAAACCAATCCTACCAGCACAGCATGCAATCCAACCAGAATTAGAATAGAACCACCTAGCCGAGCAAGTCGCAGAACGACTTACCTGTAAGACGAAGGAATACTGCTACGAATGAGGAATGATAACAGTCTAGAAAATCAATCACCTAGAAAAGATAATTAACACGTTCTTAGAAGGCTGAGACAATTATTTTTATATAAGGGAATTTATTAAGAACCCAAAAATCCCGAAACCGAACCGACCGAACTGATTTTGCCCAAACCGCCACCCATCTCTTAATTAATCGAGACCTCCCCAAAAAGAAGACACAATGGTCAAACTTTGACCCATTCTCACTAGACCCCACACCCTTATTTTCCCCTTCTCCCTTCTAATCACTTTCCAGACTTTGTACTGTATTTCTTTTTACGCTTCCATGGCAGATCTATGGCTCCTCTTTCCGCCGACAAGACTCGAAGCAGCCCAGCCCTCGTTCGCTCTCGCTCAACCGCCGCTCGACCCTCTTAACACCAGCCCACGCCGTCGAAGACCACCCAAACCTAGCCCTTGGCTAAGCCCACCGGTTCCCTCGCTCGAGCCCCCGATCCCGATCCCGATCCCGACGAATACCGATAACCCGCGACCCTAGACGACGACCGCCCCGCCCTCCGGACTCACGACCATTGACGAACCGCCGGCCAACACCCTGCCCCGACCCACCAGAACTCACGCCCGCTTCCGACCACGACTCACCGACACGCCCGACTCCCCGGACCCCTGACGCCGGCCGAACGAAAGTAAGGGCGGATAGAAGAGTCACAAGAAAAACGAAACTTACCGGCTTCTACAATACGATTGGCAGAAGAAGGAAGTTGATGAAAATAATAATAAACAAAAAGGCTGCCTCCTTCCAATATATAAGAGGTTGAACGAAAATTTTGGATAGAATTTTTGGGTAGATTTTCGATCGGTTAGACTAAGAAGATTATTTGGTTACTTTTATTCTTATTATTCTAGGACAAAGGGGTTATTAAATTTATAGTTGACTTATATTTTAATTTCGGATATTCACTTACCTAAATATCAAGACTCGAAGAACTTGCGGGTCAAGAAAACGGGACCGAATAAAGTCGAATATTACATATACTCCACTTCTTATGTCGCCAGCTCCAGTCAAAAGAACATCCTAAAACACTCTTTTTACTTTCACTCTTTTTGCTTAGACGCCTTTTCAGGTTTTCACCTAACATATCTCTTTTCATTTTTCAATGTTGGACTCACCATCTCACATCACTTAAAAATCTATTTTTGCCCAAGCCTAATGCTTGTCAGATTACCTGCTTTTTACTTGAACCGCCCTTTCGGGTTTTCGGTCCACCCTAGGATTTTTCTGCCTTTTTTCTCTTATTTTAATGGCTCTTTTTTTTTTTTTAAGTAATAGCAATAGTAATATAAATCTAACTCCCCCACACTTATAATAAACATTGTCCTCAATGTAGAAAGACAAAAATAATATAAGGGGAAGTAAGGAAAAATACCACTAATGTGAAGGTGGTGGTGGTGACTAGATCATATAATTGAAAACCCAAGAATAAGTTCTACTGTCACATATGCTCCTCCATGGTGTTGAAATAAGCCACTACTGCTGAAAGCATGTCTCCTGCTATTGAAAGTAGTGTGTGTACTGCTTATGGTACTGCCTCTCCTCCTCATGAAAAGTAAGAAAAAAAAATCCTCCTCTACGATCATGTTGACAAGTATCCATGCTCTAAATCATCTTCCAAATATACCTCTGATAGTCTATTGGATGCCCAACAACTATCGCAATCTAAGGCATCGCAACTTCCTCGTCATCAAGCTCATGATCCGCCCCTCTTTAAACTCAAATTCAATAGATGTAGGGGCGACAGTAGTAGAGAAGAAGTAGCCTCTTGATGGTCAATCGCTAGGTAGCGAAGAAGAAAGAAGCGAACAAAACGATTGCCCGAATTTTTTGAATTTTTTTTGAATTTTTTTTTTTGAATTTTTTTTTGCCGAACCCGAAATAGGCAGCGGTCGCCGCCTTTATGGCAGCGGTCGCTGCCATTTTTGTGACGAAGCCGTAGCTGAACTAGAATTGGCGGCGGTCGCCGCCACGGACACCGACCGTTTTCCGGAAATAATGGCGGTGATCGCTGCCATTTAGGCGGCGGTCGCTGCCATTAATTCATTGAATGTCGTAGCTGAGCTTGTTTTGGCGGCGGTCGCTGCCTTGGGGCGGCGATCGCTGCCAGTGCATCGTGATTCTTCGGCTTTCTGCAGGTTAGTTCGACGCAATAGAAAAAAAAACAAAGGGAAACTAATCTAAGCTAATCTAAAGGAAAGAAATCAACTACATCGGGTTACCTCCCGATAAGCGCCTTGGTTATCGTCGTGGCTCGACGCCTCGTATGATTTCACAAGATTGGACATTGTCAATGCTCTTAACAACCTATCAAATTCTTGCGAGCTCATCTCAAAGAAACATAAGTAGCCCAAGGATAAATTGAAACTAAATAACATGTCATTTAAAAATCGTTTCAACTTATAAAACTTGTGTGTCCAATCTTCATAAAATGGCATATGCTCAAACCAATTCAACATAAGTGGTGGCTTCTTAGAAGATGAACAAAAATAGTCTAAGCGCTTACTAGCATTACCACTTTCATTATGGATGAACTTAAAGTAATTTCTAGATTCTTCATTAGGCCCTATACTTGACTCTTTGGGGGGATGAAGAACAATGGGTAATGAGAGATTGGAACAAGGAATACCTGGATCGTCAACAACCAATAAGGTTGATTTCGAAACAGAAGGCATGGGGGACTTTGTTGGTGAAGCACAATCCACTGTAATATCATCTTCCTCATTTGTGTTCACATAGTCGCCCATATCATCTTCAAAGAACATGTCACTATCAGAGAAGAACTCTTCTTCCTTCACAGTAATATACTTCTCAATCTCCTCAAATCGTGTGGAAAGGGATGCATCCGGCTCATTGATTTCAATGGACTTATCTGAAGTTGTTGGATGACAAAGTGAGTAGCACCTTTCATAGTGTTGTGTAGACTCCGTACTCATATCATCCATCCTCTTAGCAAGATCCTTCATCATATCCTCAAGAGAAGCATCACAAGTCTCAACCGGTTGTGGCATTGATTGAGATGATTCAACCAAAAGACATTGATGACTCATAAAACAGAGGAAATCCCAACATTCCATAGGTTCCATAACAAAAAGCCTTCTATTACTCATGTAGTAGGCCATCCTTCGAGTCTCAAGATTCATACCTTTGACAATGCCATTGCAAACATCACCCACAGTATAATGATATCCCCAAGCACCAAGGTCATCTACATACTTTTGGAATCTAGTCAGGTACTCATGAAAGTGTTCATCTTGAAACTGTGCACACTCGAACAAAGCCATGGATTAGTAGCACAGGCGGTGTGAACCATAAGATAGGTTCACACCAAGTTTGGCACAAAAATCACACAAAAGACAATTATTGCCTCCCCGGCAACGACGCCAATTTGATAACGATGATTTAGTCGTTTTAAACCACAATTATGCAAAGCAAACCACACTAACTTAAACCTAAGTATAAAGCAAGTAAGGGTCGATTCCACAGGGAGACAAGTTATCTTTAGCAGAGAATTATGTGTCAAACAGAAGTAACAAAGGGGGGTTTTTAGGTTTTGTTCACACACTAACATGCAAAGCATAAGAATTCGAGAGTTTATCAATCAGTATTTGGAAACACTTAGGCAAACAAATATCCGCATTCGCTTGACAAGTTGATCATTGATTTCATTCAATATCTATGCAATGGAAATTCCAATTCCTTTTCAAAAGTAATTAATAACACAACCAGATACTATTAACCCTAACTAGATAAATAATGATGAAACTATCAAGATTCAATCTAACTAGCAGCATTCAACAACAGGAATATAATTGGATACAAACTAAGATAAAACAACCAGCTTTTACCCTAGAATGCAAATCAATTCTCTTATGCATAAGACTAACACAACCAGATATTAGTACGATGCAGTTGATACTTATGAATTAGAGATGCTCAACCAGAAACACTCTAAATCTAGCAATAACCTAATAACAATAAGAGTTTGGTTCGGGTATAAACAAGCCTTAGAGTGTAAAATGAGATACAATCTCTATCGTTAGATCCTTCGGATCTAACGGTAGAGATTGTTTCTTATTAAATAAGAAAATAAGGAAAATGATAGATAAGGTGGTATTTTTGTAAATAAACGGATTTTGACCGAGAAGGGCAAAAACGCCCCTCGTGAACAAAACCCTAATCCCCACTCAAATCTCTCATTCTCACAATCCTTCCCGATCTAGATCTGCGATTCTCCCCCGCCGGCGATTCTCCCCCGCCGTCGCTCCCCCCGCCGTCGCTCGCTCCGGCCGTCGCTCGCTCCGCCGTCGCTCCTACCGTCGTGAGCTCCGCCGTCGCTCCTGCCGTCGCGAGCCCCCGCTGTTCCTCCCTCCTGCCGTCGCTCGCTCCGCCGACGCTCGCCCCTGCCGTTTCGAGCTCCTCCGACGCTTGCTCTAGCCGTCGCTCGCACCTCCGTCGCTTGCACCTCCGCCGTGAGCTCCCTCCGACGCGAGCTCCTCCGTCTCTACCAAATCCGTCGCGAGCTTCTCCCTCCGTCCCGAGGTCCCTCCGTCTCTGCCAAATCCGTCCGTCCGTCTCTACCATGACGAAATTAGGTTTGTGTTTGGATTTCGAAGCTTGGTGATGGATTGAAATGGTTTTTGCGATTTTGTATGAAAACAAGCCTTGTCAGCGTTCAATAGAGCTTTGTCTGGCTGATTTCGATTGTATGGAGCACGATCTGTTGAAATGTGCTACTGATCTATGTGGTCGTGTACTTTGATTTGCTTAGGAAGTCAATTTTCTTTTTCAAGTTGCTTGTGAGATTTTAGGTTTAGGTTTCCTCAATTCTCTGCAAATTGGTGCTTTCTTGTTTGCAAGATTCTCTGTTGATTCTCTGTTGATTCTCTGTTGTTTGCGAATTGGATCCTCAATTTCCTGTTGGTGCTACTGATCTATGTTGTCGTGTACTTTGATGTTTTTTCTAGGATCTGTTGAAATGTGCTACGACTTTAGATATTTGTGTTTTCTCGCCCTTCAATTGACTTGAGTTAATCTGAAAAGATGTTGGGGGTAAGGGGAATGATTCTTATCATTTCTTATTGTCTTATGTCTGTAAATGCGTTCTTTCTCCAGCTAATATGTGAATTCTAGGTTGTTCATGTGATCTTCTGAATATTAGATCCCGGTGGAATTGAAAGCTCTGGGAAAGCAAACAATTAGTTTCAGGAATCAAAGTGAAAATGGAACCAAATTTACCTTGGCTGCAAACTTACTTGAGTAGCGCTTCTGTTCGACTAATTGTATGCCAAATGTGAATTGATTATTGTACAAAAAACATCATGCTTAAACATATATGTATTTTGTTCAGGCTGTGCTAGTTCTACTTGATTATGACTACATGTGGCAGCCTCTGTGGGTTTTGAACAAGATTTGGTCATATCTCACTTGCTTTGTTTAAGTTCTTTTACACAAGGGTTGTTTTCCAAGACTTGGGGTCTTATTATACTGCTGTTGATATGTGGTCGTGTACTTTGTTTAGGTACTCTACAAGAATCCAGTACAGAAGAAGATTGTCGAACGAGAGAAGTTCGAAGCAAAATGGCACAAGATGATCGGCAAAAGAAAATTCAATCTCCTGCAAAAAAAGGTAAATGAAATCATATATTTACTTTGGGTTCATGCTCGTTTTTCATTAGGTTCATAGGCTTTGTTGATATGGTTCATGAAAAATTTGATTTCAAGGTTCATGAAAAGTTTGGTGCATCATCTTATCCCAGTTCATAATTTTATACTTCGGGGTTCATGGTCATGCATGTTTAGGTTCATGAAAAAAAACTTACTAAACCTTAATCACTAGTTTCCAATTCTTTTGCGTATAATGCACTTGATGAGTTTATTATGTGACAGTTCATGCTCGTTTCCATTAAGTTCATAGGCTTTGATGATAACTTTGTTCATGAAAACTTTGTTGCATCATCTTATTACAGTTCATAACCTTATACTTAGGGGTTCATGAGTATGCACTCTTAGGTTTATGAAAATCTCATTAAACCTTGCTTTTGCATATGACAGGCTTGAAAAAAAAGAAAGGATGTTGGCCAGACACGCCAAAGTCCTCGCCTCAAGAAAACGCTCAAGCTTTCAACTCCATTGACCGGTAGCTTGGAGTTGGAAGTAACTGAAAGCGAAGAAGAAGAAGAAGAAGATCACCAAGAGGCAAATAATCAAGTGGATGAAGACTCCGATGATTTTGAGATTCCACTTGAAGCTGCCAAGGGACATCTTGTACAATCCAAGAAGCTAGCTGATACGAAAGAAGCTGCGGGCAAGAGAAAGCAAAGAGGAGGAGGAAAAAGAGAGAACAAGAGTGATGGATCAAAACTTCAATATCCTTCCTTGCTCACCAGAAATGTCGGTAAATCATTCATGGAAACAATAGAGAAGATAAAGGCAAGTGGAAAGAAGACAGAGATGGTCAGACAAATGGGATTTGGGCAGTTACTTAGCTTGCCCAAAATTGAGTTTCCACATAAACTTGCCTATTGGCTCTTGGAAAACTTTGATGAGGTACAATGCAAGTTGAAGCTGAAGAGTGGCAGCGGTTTCTACATCAACGAAGACGACGTACACAGGGTATTCGGAATTCCAAAAGGCCTTGCCCTAGTTGAGAGAAAATCTAAAAAGGAAAGCCCTGAAATCTGGGAAAGTTGGAGCTTGGAGTTCCAGGGCTTGGCTGATGTGAGGTCGTCACATATCGCTACAAAGATAGAGAGCTGGAATGAAGACGGAGGGGATGAATCCTGGTTCAAGAGGCACTTCATCACTTTTTTGTGAGCTCTATAGTGGAAAGCAATCAAAAGGGCACTGTCCTGAAGGATTTCATGGTGGAGGACACCGAGAATATTTCCAAGATGAACTGGTGTAGATTTGTCTTCAATAGCCTGATTACAACGACTACAGACTGGAAAAAGAACAAACAAGGGTTCTTCAAAGGGCCAATCCTCTTTTACTTGTGAGTGAAATATTTTTAAATTAATACATTTTGCTTTGTTTTCCTTTCCTATCTTTGCTTATATTAACCTTTTTGCTCATTTTTGTCTCTTTTGCAGCTTTGTTATGTTGACCGAGTGGTCATACGAGGCAAGGAAAATCCAAGGAGCATTCCTGTTTTCTTGAATTGGGGAGGTGACAAGTTAATCGCAAAACAAAATGAAGAAGCTCTTGACATTGGTGGATTCGGTCTTGGTCGTGTCATAGGTAAAAAAGATGAACCACTCAATGGAGGAGAAGGACCATCTCAAGTGAATCAAGGGGTTGAAGAGCTGGAAAAGCAGAAAGAAAATCCAAAAGAAAAGAAGCAACCCGACACACTGCAGGTATTGTTCATTTTATTGCATGATTTTTAAACATTGTTGACATTAAAAGGTCTAGGTTCATGCTTTGGAATAACGCGGTTCACAGTAACTCAGGATTAGGTTCATGATATTTATTTTAGTATGTTCATGCATTTTGTAGCTTAGGTTCATAAAATTCAATTTACTGGTTCATGATGTACAACAAGACAGTTCATGAGAAAATATTAACAAGGTTTATTGGTTCATGATCTTACTGGTTCATTTTGGTATAAAGTTCGGTTCATAGATTTTCAAGTGTGGGTTCACGATATTCAGTTAAACGGTTCATACATATTTGGGGATTATGTTTGGTCTTTTAATTTATCTGTTTTAATACAGGATTGCGTTCAAATGTTTGCTGAGAGAAAGATGAATCTAGCCAATGCAATTGTAGAGTTGGCTGAAGCTGTGGAGTTGATACCGATACGATTCAGAGAAGATCAAACTCTTCAAGCAATGCTAAATAGTGCAAGGTCGTGGATTAGCACGTCCAAAGAGGAGAGCCCAACTCAAAATGATTTTGAGCAAGTATAGAATGACTCTCAGCACCCGTTTTGGACGGATCCAGACTTGCTGAAATGTTTAAAAGAAGCTGAGGAGGCTGCAGTGAGGGTTGAAAAAGCCCGTAAGATCGTCAACGAGCCATTTCACCACTCAACACAACAACAAGCGGTTGCAAATGCTGAAGGCGAGGCGATTGAACAACAACAACAAAACGCAACAAATGATGATGATGCTCAGCCCGTAAGATCAGAGTTTGAGGAAGTGGATGGTGAAAACTTTGAGGAAGTGGATGGTGGGTTAGATAATGCAATGGAGATTGCAAATACTGAAGGCGAGGCGATTGAACAACAACAACAACAACAAAACGCAACAAATGATGATGCTCAGCCTTCTAGGAAGAAAATTGCAATCAAATCCCTCACGCCACCTTCTTTCAACCTCTTGACAACACAAGAACGTAGTCAAGAGGTTCCAACTGAACAAGAAGCCCAAACAGAACAAGCGAATGAACCTTCAAAGGAGAAGGTTAGTCGGTTCATAAATTAGACCTTTACAGTTCATGATCTTCAAGTTCGGGGTTCATGATGCTTTATTGTACTATTTGGTTTATTCTTACCTAGAAAAGCTGCATTGTTTCTGTTCCAGGATAAAGGGAAAAGGCCTGCAGTGGAGCCATCTGATGTCCATCTCAAAAAACAAAAGGGAAAGGTTAGTGACTGAAACTTGAATGTTAAGTCGGTTCATAGATTAGACCTTTAAAGTTCATCATCTGCAAGTTCATGGTTCATGACGTTTTGCTGTACTGTTTGCTTTATCCATACCCAGAAAAAGGGGAAGGTGGAGGCAGAACCAGTGCCACCATCACACAACCAAAATGAGGAAGTGCATGGCGATAAAAGAATTACAAGGTATTGTGGGAACACGAATGCCAAACTCCAAGAAAGATTAAATGAAGAACAAATGGCAGTTTGGAGCTTTGTGATGGAAAGACCTGTGAATCAAAAGTAAGTTCTTTTTCTAGTATCCTGTGTTGGAACACTCAAAGTTCAATTGTTTGTAGGTTCATGAAAAATTTGATTTCATGGTTCATGAAAAGTTTGGTGCATCATCTTATCCCAGTTCATAATTTTATACTTCAGGGTTCATGAGTATGCACTCTTAGGTTCATGAGTATGCACTCTTAGGTTCATGAGAGCATTTGTTGACGGTTGTTTTTTTCAAAGTCACCTAGAAATATTGTTCGAGTGGGCGAAGGTGAGATGTTATCGGATCAACCTCATGTCTATGGATCACGATCCGGATCTTGATGTCATGACTGCATGGCCATTGCACCTCAATCGTCTAGAAGAGACCAAGAGTAAATCGAAACCTGCTAGACTATTTGGTAGAGTTTTTCAAGAGGTATGTATTTACACTTGAAAGAATTTTTTTAAAGCAATATGATTTCAGATTTAGATGCATCATACCAATCCTCTCATCATCATCATCTTTGATGACCTATGTTTGTAGGAGGATGAAAAAGACAAAATGGGCTACATGGCAGGCTTAATGGAAGCTGTGCAATTGGTACCGAGAAGGCTACTTAAACAGATTGAGCTAGTAAGTGTGATTTTTCAATCCAATATAAAAACTTGTGTTCATGCTATTGTTTCAATCCAATATAAGAACTTAAACAATTGTAGATTCTTATCCCGGTAAGGGATGCCGATCAACATTACTATGTTATGAGCTTTAATCTGAAGAAGCCAGTTGTTGAGATAATAGATATTCTGACCCGTGAAGAAACGGTCGAGGAATTATATGGAGAAACTCCAAACAAGCTGGTAGGTGCTATTTTTTGTATTGAATTAAAGGTTCATAAAATATGACATCATGGTTCATATGCAGTGCCCTACTGGTTCGTATGTAATACTCTAATGCTTGATCTTATTTTCCCTTGTTTGTTTTGTATTTCAGAGGACAATAGTGGCAACGTTTCTAGGTGTAAACTCTCTCCGTATGAAAGAAAAAAGTGTCACCAAAGCAACAATTACAAGAGTTCAGCTTCCATGGTTAGAATCATGTGAACAAGCACACTCTGGGATTTTTGCAATGAGGCACCTAGAAGTCTATATGGGGGTAGCAGCCACTAAAGAATGGGACTGCAACGAGCTCAAGCAAAAGAGTATTGAGGATTACGTTGACAGTCTAAAGAAGACTTACCTGCATGCTCTCCTCACCTCACCTGCGAATGCAATGAAGAAGTCTCTGATGATGGAAGTGAAGAAATATATGAAAAATGTGGGTAAAAATCAGTAGACGAAAACAAGGTTTTTATTTTAGAATGTTGGACAAATTGACTAGAAACTATGGTAGGTCTTTTGTAAGCAAATACCTAACTAGAAACTGTGGTGTATTTTGAAAGAACTTATGAAATGAATGGAAGGTTCATTTTGTTGAATATGGTTCATTTTGTTGGGTCCGAAAGTGCATTGTATTACACTTGTAGGTTCATTGTCCTCCATAAGTAAGATTAATTAAGCTGGCAAGTTCAATTGTCCATAGAAACCCTTGAACGTTTGAAAACATGCAAATCATGTAAAAGAGTAGGGTTCAATTGTATGTAGGTTCATGAAGTTTAATCACTCGGTTCACAAATTTGAATCACTCTGTTCATGAATTTGAATCAATTGGTTCATGAATGACAAAATGCTCATGTATGACAAAATGCAAAACTTTTGTAACCGAAAATGTGTTTGGTTCATTATGTTTAACTTGTCGGTTCATTAAACGTAATGAATTGGTGCATAAAATGAAAGGTGCATTCAGCTTTCATGAAGTATCAATCGGTTCATAAACGACAGGTGTTTGGTTCATAGGGTTCAACTTGTAGGTTCATGAACTTTTGTCATTCGGTTCATTTAATGTGAAACTGCATATAAGACGGCTTAATCCTCAAAAAACACATAACAACTACTTAAAAAAGAGAAGTATATGGTTCATTATCTTCTACGCGATGGTTCATGAATGTGAATCACTTGGTTCATGTATGCCAAAACTCGAAAATTGTGTAAACACTTGGGAAAAATAATAAAGTTCAATGATGAATCGTGGAACATAGAAGACAATTCAATTCCCAGGACATGTGCGGATGTTATGACCATCTGTTTTCCCGCATTTGCCGCATCGCCTTTTTCCTGCCGCACTTGATGACATTGCACTCTCTCTACCACCCAACATTCGCTTACTGGAACCCTTGTTCTTAGCTTGTTCGGGTTGGTGCACATGAATCTCGCTGGGTACAGTAATACCGGCTAAGGACTCAACACTCTTAGCATTCACTGATTTCTCATTGAGCGAAGAACTACTACCAGCCACAAGTTTATCTTTTTGCTCCTTAAGAACACGGGAAAACTCATGCAGCAATTGAGGACGGTCTTCTAAGATACCCAAGCAACTATAGAAATCCGATCTAGTTAAGGTTTGAGTTTCTTCCATAGCAGCACACTGGTTGATGTCGCGCTTTTTAGTTGTTTTTCTAGGTAGTTTTCTAGCTTGTTTTGCATGTTTTCCCTTTGTGTTAGTGTGTTTTGCATAAGATTTCGGCTCTCTTTCGAGAGTTGGAGTCGTTTGTGTGTTGTTTCGTGTTGTGTAGGTATTTGGAGCTTTTTGGAGACGTTTTCATGCATTTTCGGAGCTTTCTAGGAACCGTTAGTTGTCGAGAGTCAAGATGTCAAGGCCCAAAGATCCAAAGTCGCAACCAAGTGAGCCTCAAAGGAGTCAAGAAACTCAAGGAATCCAAGGAGAAGGAGTGGAGAAACGCCACGCAAAAGCCCAACCATTTGAAGCAAGACCGAAGCAAAACGCGAGAAAGTCCACGTCCTGCAGAAGGTCGGCGCCGACCCCCATATGGTCGCGGCCGACCCCTCTCAGCATCCGAAAGTAACTCCGTGCGCTGCAAGTAATGCCTTTTGGCGGGATTTTCGAAACCCGAAAAGCAGGCGGCTGTGGCAGGCGTGTGGCAGAGATGTGGCAGCGGAGGAAGCTTCCCTCCCTTGCTTTTGTGGGCTGCTATAAACCCATTTTGTCTCACCTTCTAAGCAGCTTTTCCGAGGAGGGAAAAGGCTCAAGGAAGAGAGAGGAGAGAGTGGCTGAGGAGGAAGAAGAAGAAGTGGAGTTTGAAGAAGAGGAACGTAAAGGTGAAGAAGAGGAGTGTGAGTGTGAGAGAGAACTTGTGAAGGGAGAGGTGGTAGAGAAGAAAGCTTGATCTAGTTGTTGTTTAGGAGGAAGAAGAAGAAGACAATGGTGTTTGGAAGAAACTTGTGGGTTTGCTTGAGTTTGTAAGTTTGAATCTTGTTTTTAATTGAAGTTGTTTGTTTGTGATGATGATTTCCTCTTCCCTTTCCTTGTTTGTGTGTTTGATTATGTGTGAGTAGTTAGCTTGCTAGGGTTGGGGTGAAACCCACCATGAAAGTGCATTTGAAACCTCGATTGCCTTGGATCCATGCTTAGCTTGAAATCTCTACCCATAAATCCCTCTTGTGTGCTTAAAACCCTTGAAGAAGGGGGAATGTTCTTGTTTGCAAACTAATTGCAAGATTAAGTTGTGAACAAGGACTATCCGGGTTAGATGAAAGTCGAACCCTTCGAAGAACAAGTTGGATTGCATGTCAACCCTTTCATGTGAATGGAGGCTCTTGATGTGTTCTTTTGTGATGAAAGTCACCCATGAGGGTTCAAGTTAAGTTGGTTCTTTATCATTGTCCGAATGTATGCTTGTGGTGTGGTGAATCCCCTCCCCTAGTTGTTTTTCCTTGATTTCACAAAACCCATTTTCGTGCTCAGAAGGGTCGGCCGCGACCAGTTACAGGGTCGGCCGCGACCTCCTCTGTGTTGTTTCCCTTGCGTTTGTGAAGCCCTGTTGTGGGTCGGCATCGACCTCCCTAGGGTCGGCCTCGACCTTTTCCTGAGGCGTGTGTTTTGCCTTTGTTTGCTTGTTTTGCCTTGCTTTGTTTCTGTTTTGTTTTCGTAGTAGGATTGCTAGACT
The DNA here is from genome assembly GCA_963924305.1 of Polygonum maritimum. Taxonomy (NCBI): domain Eukaryota; kingdom Viridiplantae; phylum Streptophyta; class Magnoliopsida; order Caryophyllales; family Polygonaceae; genus Polygonum; species Polygonum maritimum. Next base: position 17,266,682 of record OZ002728.1, read on the forward strand.
ATAGAACTACTAACTCCCGTGGACGATCCTGACTTCGCTATACTCAGCGGGGTCTTGACAAATTTATTTGTTAAGGTTAAACCCTCTCAACAAATTGGCGCCGTTGCCGGGAAGTTAGTTTAGTTTCCAAGTCTAGCTTTCTTTTGGGTGAGGGACTAGCCCGAACCCCTATTTTGTTACTAATTCGTTTCTTTAGTGCTTTGTACGCAGGTGTATGCCCTCTAGTTCGCAAAGGGTGATTGACCATTTCCCCTTTGATCCCGAAATAGAGAGAACCCTTCGCCGAAGATTAAGAGAACGAAAAGCAATGGCCAACGCTGAGGCTCTCGCTCGTCAAATGGCCGAACTTCGCGCTCAAATGGAGCGTATACAAATGGAGCGTGATGCTCAAGCCGCAGCTGCGCGGCAAGAAAGAGAGGAGGCCGCCCGCCTCCGAGAACAACTTGATGCTATCCCGAGGAACGCTAAGCAATACATGCATCCTGAGCTTAGAGTTCCCGAGTCCGCTATTGTGCTCCCGGCAATAGAGCGTGCTTTTGAGATCAAGTCCCACTTCATCACTCTTATCAAAAGATCTCAATATGAAGGGAAGCCCACCGAATGCCCCATGGAGCATATCAAGAACTTCACCGACCTTTGTGACACCATCGCCGCCGATGGTGTCTCACTTGAGTATGCTCTCCTCAAGGCGTTTAAGTGGTCCCTATGTGGGAAAGCTCTTCATTGGCTCGAAAGTTTGCCCGCTAGGTCTATCACTACATGGAAGACTTTGCACGACTTGTTCATGACGAAGTTCTTTCCACCGGCCAAAACCACCGAGCTAAGGAAGCGCATCACCTCCTACCATCAACTTCCCAACGAGACATTTGTTGAAACATGGGAGAGATTCAAGGAGCTTCTTCGGCAATGTCCAACCCATGGACAACCTCCTTATGTTCTTCAAGAGATATTCTTTCAAGGAATCAATGCCGCAACAAAAGACCGCATCAACCTCCACACCGATTGCGGTTTCATTGAGATGGATCCCGACGAGGCATGGGGTCTCATGGACAAACTCACCAACTATGATGCCATGTATGGGACCCAACAAGCCGTCCGGATTCCACCAAGAAAGCTCTATGATCCTAATAGTGAGCCAATTGATCAAGATGTGAAGTTCCAATTTATGCAAGACGAGATCAACAAGCTCAAGAAGCAAGTGAGCTACTTCAAGTCCGCCGGCCCTCCTTGTCAAGAGTGCGGTTCTCAATCACACACCGCCGCCTCTTGTACTAATGTAGAGCAAGTCCGGGCCGCTGAGGCTTATGCGGAGGCTAACTATATGAGAGGGCCCTACCGAGCCCAAAACAATGTTTATGCGGGGAGGAACAACAACTATCCTCAATGGAATAACCATGGCCAAGGTCAAGGTTATCCACCTCCCCCGCAAGAACAAAGGGGCCCTCCTTATAGACCTCCCGGTTATCAAGCGGAGCCATCATGGGTCCAAGAATTGTAAGAAGGATTGATGCAAGGGGTGAGAACCGAACTCACCACTCAGTTGAAAGGAGACCACACGAGATTGGGAGATCTTGACACATGGAGAAAGAATGTTGACTCCCAACTTGGTGATCTCGCGGCTCAAATCCCACGACCTCAAGGGCGCTTACCGGGCCACCCCGATGAGAACCCAAGAGGCCATATTGCCGCCGTTCACCTACGAAGCGGGAAGAAGTTGCCAGACCGAGTTATAAATGAAGAAACGGCGAACAAAGAGGACGAGACTCCCCTGGAACAGGTCGTGGCCGACCCCCCCTTGGTCTCCACCGACCCTGTCCCAGCTGTAGAGGAGGTCGCAGCCGACCACCCCCAGGTCGCTGCCGACCCTCCTCAGAGAATCCCGATTTCCGTCCCCTTGCCTCCGACAACGAAGGTACTTCCCTACCCATCCAAAAAGGCTAATGATTTCACGGAGGCAAGTTCAAACGCTTCGTGAAGGTTCTCCAAGGCCTCAACATCACCATTCCCTTTGCCGAAGCGTTGAACGAGATGCCCTCCTACACCAAATTTCTCAAGGAAATCTTGTCCAAGAAGCGGTCAATGTCCGAATTGACCAATGAAGTGCGGTCTATTGAGCTCCCGGAAAAACTTGGTGATCCGGGTAAGTTTGCTATTACCATTGGCATAGGTGCACACCGATTCAAAGCTCTATGTGATCTTGGTGCAAGTGCTAGTCTCCTTCCTCTTTCTATATGGTTGGTCCAAGACCAACATGGGTCCTTTGGTCCCGTTAAACATGAGGCTCTATATGGCGGATGGCTCTTGTGTGCAACCCACCGGTATTGTAGACGACTTTCCTATCCAAGTCGGCAAGTTCTTTGTGCCCAATGACTTTATTGTGATGGAAATGCCGGAGGATCCCGTCGTCCCAATCATTCTTGGACGGCCGTTCCTTGCCACCGCCGGTGCCGTGATAGATGTGAAGAAGGGTCTACTCACTTTTGAGATTGGAGAAGAAGTGGTAGAGTTCCGATTCAACCCTACCATGAAGGAGACCGGTGAAGTTATGGAGGTCAAAGCGTTGCTTGGAGAATACACAAGTGAAGATGACGAAGAAGAGGACCTCCCTTGTGATAGGTCGGAGCCGACCACCCCTAGGTCGCCCGCGACCTCCGACAGGATCTCACCCACTTGCTTGATTGAAGATGAAGATGGTGAAGCGAAGGAGTTTCTGAAGGTGGATGAAGACGATGACATTATCACACCACCACCGCCTACTCCGGAGCTTAAGACTCTCCCCGAGTCTTTGAGGTATGAGTTTCTTGGCCCAAATTCCACTTTTCCGGTTATTGTAAATGCAAATCTAAATGCGGAAGAAGTTGGAAAGTTGCTTGATGTTCTTAGGATTCATAGGAAAGCCATTGGGTACTCGCTTGAGGACTTGAGTGGACTTTCACCTTCCTTGTGCATGCATTGAATTTTTCTTGAGGAAGGACATAGACCCACCATTGAACTTCAACGACGACTCAATCTAAACATGAAGGATGTGGTGAAGAAGGAGATTTTGAGGATGCTTGATGCGGGAATCATACTCCCGATCTCGGATAGCAAATGGGTGAGCCCGGTTCATGTAGTTCCAAAGAAGAGCGGTCTCACCGTTGTGGAGAATGAGAAGGGCGAATTGATTCCTACTAGGACTACTACTAGTTGGCGCATGTGCATTGATTATAGGAAACTCAATAGTGCCACTAGGAAAGATCATTTTCCTTTGCCCTTTATTGACCAAGTGCTAGAGAGATTAGCTCTTCATGACTACTTTTGTTATCTCGATGACTATAGTGGTTTTTGGCAGGTTCCGATACACCCCGATGACCAAGAGAAAACAACTTTCACATGTCCTTATGGGACGTTTGCCTATAGGAGAATGCCATTCGGACTGTGCAATGCACCCACCACCTTCCAAAGGTGTATGATGGCCATCTTCTCCGACATGATTGAGGACATTGTGGAGGTGTTCATGGATGACTTCTCGGTGTACGGTACCACTTTTGACTCTTGCCTTGCTAATCCTTCTAGAGTTCTTAAGAGATGTGAAGAAACCAACCTAGTGCTAAATTGGGAAAAATGTCACTTTATGGTTAGAGAAGGGATTGTCCTAGGGCATGTAGTGTCTAAGAGGGGAATTGAAGTGGATCAAGCTAAAATTGAATTGATTGAAAAATTGCCACCCCCCACCTCCGTAAAAGGAATTAGAAGCTTTCTAGGACATGCCGGATTTTATAGGAGGTTTATTCAAGATTTTTCGAAAATTTCCAAACCATTGACTAACCTCCTCATGAAAGATGTTGTGTTTGAGTTTTCTTCCGAGTGTCTTAAAGCTTTTCATAGGATCCGGGATGCACTTGTGTCGGCTCCTATCATGCAACCGCCGGATTGGACACTCCCCTTCGAGATCATGTGTGATGCAAGTGATTATGCCGTAGGCACAGTTCTTGGGCAAAGAAAAGATAAGAAGCTTCATGCTATCTACTATGCAAGCAAGACGCTTGATGAGGCCCAAGGCAAGTACACGACGACAGAGAAAGAGTTTCTAGTCGTGCTGTTCGCATTTGAGAAGTTCCGTTCTTACTTGGTTGGCTCGAAAGTGATAGTCTACACCGCCACGCGGCTGTCCGTTACCTCATGGACAAGAAGGATGCTAAACCACGCTTGCTCCGGTGGATGCTCCTCCTTCAATAGTTTGATCTAGAGATACGAGACAAAAAGGGAGCGGAAAACCTCCTGGCGGATCACCTTTCAAGGCTACCCATTGAACACATCACGGAGTCCGGAATCATGGTGCCAATCAACGACACCCTCCCGGACGAGACTCTTCTAAGCTGCGAAGTGTCACGAGAAGAAGGCTCCTGGAGTAGGTCGGCCGCGACCCCCTGTTGGTCGGCCACGACCTCCTCTACCCCTTCTCCGGTTCTTGGTGGTGATCGAAATGGTTCTCAAGCGGCCCCGCGCGAGGTCGCCCAAGGTCACATCTTTTACCTCTCTTGTGTACTTCCTAATCCTCCTTTCCCTTCCCCCATTTTGCACTCAATAGATGCTATTAAGGGGGTGAAAGCCCTGTGGTCTGCGGATTTTGCCAATTATGTTGTAGGTGGCATTGTACCGGATGGATTGACTTCCCAAGCCAAGAAGAAATTCCTCCACGACGTCAAGCGCTACTATTGGGATGACCCTTACTTGTTCAAACAAGGAAGTGATCACATCTTTAGACATTGTGTGCCGGATGAAGAGATAGAGGGAGTGATCCGTCATTGCCACACTCTTCCGACGGGAGGCCACGCTAAAGGATTCAAGACCACCGCGAAGATTCTTCAAAGTGGATTTTATTAGCCTACCATCTTCAAGGATGTGCAAGCTTATGTGACCAACTGTGGTGAATGCCAAAGGGCAGGCAACATTACATGGAGGAACGAGAACCCGCTCACCGGAATCTTGGAAGTGGAACTCTTTGATGTTTGGGGTATTGACTTCATGGGACCCTTCCCCTCTTCGGGTCCCTATAAGTATATACTCGTGGCGGTTGATTATGTTTCCAAATGGGTTGAAGCCGTGACCACGAGAACAAATGATGCACGAGTGGTGGCTAAGTTCATGAAGACAAACATCTTCCCCCGGTTTGGTGTACCCCGAGTTCTCATTAGTGATGGTGGCTCACATTTCATTGAGAGGAGCTTTGAATCTCTTTTGACCAGGTATGGGGTTTCTCACAGGGTGGCCACACCCTACCATTCTCAAACTAGTGGTCAAGTGGAGGTTTCTAACCGACAAATCAAGAGCTTTTTTGAAAAGACGGTATCCCGCTCAAGGAAAGATTGGTCCTCCAAGCTTGATGATGCCTTGTGGGCATACCGCACCGCCTACAAGAACCCACTCCGCACCACTCCCTTCAACCTAGTGTATGGCAAGTCATGTCACTTGCCCGTCGAGCTTGAACATAAAGCTTTATGGGCTCTCAAGGAGCTCAACATGGACCTCGACGCGGCCGGAGCAAAACGATTCATGGACTTGCAAGAGTTAGAGGAATTGAGGCTCAAGGCATATGAGAACTCAAGGGTCTACAAAGATAAGACAAAGAAGTGGCATGATAGGAAGCTCGTGCCCAAGCACATCAAGGAAGGTGACCGAGTACTCCTCTTCAACTCTCGGCTTCGCCTCTTTCCCGGGAAATTGAGAACCCGATGGAGTGGACCGTTCACGGTTCATCGTATGTACCCTCACGGCGTGGCCGACCTCATAGATGACAAAGGAGGAATTTTCAAGGTCAATGGCCACTGGTTAAAGAAGTACTATGAGAAGGTGGACCCCGATGAGGAAATCCGAGCCACTTGGGCTCTCACCACCATCATCTAGCCAAGGTACCCCACGTCTAGCTCAAAGACGTTAAAGAAAGCGCTTTCCGGGAGGCAACCCATTGTTTCCTTTTCTTAGTCTAGATAGGTAATTTGCTTTGCATTGCCATAAGTATTTTGTAGGAGCCCGAGGTTTTGGTCGGGAGCAAGAAGTTGGAGACGAAAGAACAAAGTGGTGGAAGACTCCCTGATGTTGGTCGGCGCCGACCCCCTGGTGGTCGCGGCCGACCCCCTCCGGTGAACGGTAGAAATTGGCTAAAAATTTCGGGAAATTACAAGTAAGCCCCTGAACTTTTTCTTTACAATTTTTAATCCCTTCCCCACCTCTTTTTGTTCCCCTTCCCCGACCTAACATCCATTCACACGACCCATTGCCTCCATAGCCTCCTTCAAGCTCTCATTCACCATCTTGCTCCATACCCACTAGATCTAGCTCCTCTCTTCCAAATTTCACCACAATCCTTCCTAATTTTCCTTCCTCTACTCAAATCCCCCACAAAAACCCAGAAATTTCGACCCACCCATACCAACAACCCACGACCCCGACCCCCACAACCTCGGCTTCGACCCCTATTTTGCTTACATTCATCTTGTTTAACACTCTTTTGGTATGTTCTTCTACTTCCTTGCTCTTAAATTCAAGTTTACTTGGGTTATTTTGAGGGTTTAGTTTGAAGTCTAGATTTGGGTGTTCTTGAGCTTGAATGTTGAGATTTGGGTTGTATGTGCTTAGATTTACATGTTTGGTTGTGGATTGTCGAGTTTTGGCATGCTCTCTTGCTTGATCTATGCTTGTTTGGGTGGTTTTGGGTCAATAGAATTTTTCCATGATTTTTGGAAGCCATTAGAGAGGCTTGAGCTGAATTTTTCGAATATGATGAGCTATAGCAGGTCGGCGCCGACCATGCTCTGGTCGCGGCCGACCACTGCCAGAATTTGAATTTCGTTGTTTGCTTGTTTTGGCGCGTACTTGTGTATGAACGAGCTCCCATGGGTCGTCCCCGACCCCGGAAGTATTGTAATCTCTTTGGAAACATGCTATTTGAGTTGCTGTTGCCATGAATTGATTCATTAAAACATGAGTCCTTCCCATTTCTTGCTTGCGTTTCATGATTATGCATGCTTGGTTGAGAATTTCCATATGAATTTGAAAGTGTGTGTTTCTTGCAAGTATGGGGTGACTTATTGGCGATTGGTTGCGTGATTATTGTGTGGTGCTTGTGTTGTTTGAATTGGACATTACCTTGGAAATTTCTTGTGGATTTTGCAAGAAAATGGCGTCATCTTCAAGGGCAACCAAGAAGCAAAAGAAGGGCAAGAATGTAGCGGTGATGGACGACGTGGTGATCCGCGACGAAGGGCAAATGCAACTTTATGTGGACATGATGGCGGAGACGGTGAAGGCGAGGTCCTACTATCCCGATTCGCATGTGAGCCTTCATATGCAATCGGCGGTGGAGGAGGCGTTCCGCTTACTTGGAGCCGAACGACTCCTTGAGGACCCCGTCCCGAGACATTACCCGGCGCTTACTTGTGAATTCGCCGCCACTCTCACCATCTCGGGGCCACACTCGGCGGATTTTGGCAAGACCAAGATTGAATTTCAAATGGGCGGGAAGAAGCATTCCACCACCATCACCAAGCTCAACAAGATGCTAGGCCTCCCTTCACCATCGGGAACCTATGCCGTGAAAGACTTCCCCGTCCAAAAGATGTGGTCTTACATCGCCGGCAAAAGTGAAACCACAAGCAACCCTCATGCTCGGGACATTGCTAGCCCGGTTTTCAAGGTGATTTTGCGCATTCTCGGTGCCGCCATTTGGTGCAAGTACGAGCTCTCCCGCCCCACCTTGCGAGAGCTCGCGTGCTTGACCTCCATCCTCTTCACCAATGCCCCCACAATGAACTTTGCCTATGAGTTCGTCCACAACATCATCAACCAACGAAGGAACCCGAAATTTACTATGTGTGGTTGGTTGGTGGTCCTCCTTGCCCAAGCTCTCAAGGTTGATCTTGCCCGCTACAAATCCAAGCCCGTGACCCGCATGGATGTCCGGTATTACTTGAATACCAAGGTGGTTGAGTGGACTGAGGCAATTGGCTACCACAACAACTTCATTGACCCCGCCGGCGTAACTCACAAAGTCCGCCTCAACGACGAAAATTGTGAGTTATTCTACCTCCCTAATTGGTATGATGCTTGGGTGCCCTCCGAAGACCCCTCCCCCTACTATCAACTCCTCTCGGAAGATGAGCACGTAAGAAGACAGCCGAGTCGGTTCCCGAGAGAGGGCCCAACCCCGCGCACAAGGCAAAAACGCGGAAGAAGAGACTCCCTGGAAGGGGTCGGCGCCGACCACCCTGAGGTCGCCCACGACCACTTCCAGGAAGGTGGAGTCACACATGATGGGGTCGGCTTCGGGCAATAAGGGGTCGGTGGCGAGGCAGGGCAGAGTAACAATGATCCAATGGACTACACGATGGGTCCCCAACCCGGGTTGTTCCCGTACTCCTCCAATCCTTCGGGATTCGAGTGGTCCGGTGGTCCACAATTCGAGCCTCAAGGTGGCGAGTCTAGCACTCAAGTTCCCCCAACCATGGAGATGCTCGACGCCAAGATGGACGCCCTCGGACTTCAACAAAACTTCTTGTATTCCCAAATCCAACATCACCACGATCAAAATTTGGCCCGTTTCCAAGATGCAACTAGAGGCTTTGACAACTTCCGGGATGAGTACTATGAAGACCGCCAAGCTCAATTTGCTTACAATGCTTGGCTTGCCCAAAAGATGTTCCCGGACTCCCCGTTCCCTCAACCTCCTCAAAGGTGAACCTTCTCCAACGATGCTCCAAACCCAAGTTAGTTTCTCTTTTCCCTCTCTTTACTTTTTAATCAATGGGGACATTGATGTTTAAGTATGGGGTGGTTTGGGAGATGCTACTTGTTTGTGTTATGTGTTTTTGTTTGTGTGTGCATTCGCGTGTTTGAATGTGTGTGTTTGCATGATTGAGTCTTTTCGTTTTGATTTTATGATGGAAAAATACCCTTGCTAAGATGTCCTAGGATAGTGATTACAAGCATCATCATGTAATTCCTTGCAACTTGCTTTGAAAGATTGCCCACCATGACTTTGATTTTCGAACTTTGAGCATATAATGAACATTGAGCATGCATGATTCTAAGTGAAAAGCAATCCAACAATTTGAACCTAAGTGAGAAATCTTTTGGCCACAAGGAATGTATGTTTTATTCCTTGGTTTTTCATGTGTGATTTTTACTCTTCTAAATGCATTTATCACTTGACAATGGCATGCTTATTCTTGATTTGAAACCAATGGAGATATGCTCATTACTTGTTAGATCAAATGATTTTGAACTTATTTTCATTAGCCAAATTCTCTCCTTTTCATCCTACCTATGCATGATCCCTTGTTTGAAGCCCCTTGTTTGAGCCTAAAGCCTTATTTCTAGCCCCACAAAAATATCCTTGCCAATATAAGCTTGACCCCCTTAATCCGGGAATTAGGACTTAGAATGGATTGGGATGTTGATGTGGATGAAGGGGTGAAAATGAAGAGATTGTGAAGGTGGAAGTGGAAGGAGTTGTCTCAAGAAAAGAACCGAAAAAGGATGAAGTGTTGGCAAAATGGTGCACAAGTGTAGGAAAAGGGCGCCCCTGCTATGGGTCTCGGCCGACCTTCCCTAGGTCGTGGCCGACCCCTGCCAGCCCTCAAAAAAAAAAAAAAAAAAAAAGAGAAAGTGGTGTTTGAATAAGTGCAAGAGCCAATGCTTCTACATAAGAGAAAGACAAGGAAATAGGTGAAGTGAAGGGTGAGCTTTGAAAGGATAAAGTGTTTGGTGTTTGGAGGAAGAAAGAAGAATGGGTTGTGTGTTGTTGAGCTTTTAAGTCTAGGAGTCTAGGTTCCCGGATTTACTAGCACCACAAGGCCAAATCTTTCCACACCCTTTGAATTACCGATCCCCATTACAATCCGGCCGAATGAAACTTATTTGAAGTCTTCATTGAGCCACCCTAAGTTCTTTTGATGATTTAACATGTTTTGATTTCTCCGGTGGAAGATTTTGAATATAATTTCCATTGACTGTGAGGTTTTGCATTTGGAATTGAGATTGAGTGTTCATTGACATATCCTAAACATCTGAAAGATGAGTGAAACACATTTCCCTTGTGAGGTTGGATTGTTATTTCTTAGAATGCATACATGCGTGTTATGACATTGAAGTTGTTTGCTCATTATTCTACTTGTGCTTATTTTCCTTAGAGGCATTCTTTGAGCTTGTTGCTTGGTATTGATGCATGAAAGGTATTGCTTGAGGACAAGCAAGCTTAAGTATGGGGTATTTTGATGTCGCGCTTCTTAGTTGTTTTTCTAGGTAGTTTTCTAGCTTGTTTTGCATGTTTTCCCTTTGTGTTAGTGTGTTTTGCATAAGATTTCGGCTCTCTTTCGAGAGTTGGAGTCGTTTGTGTGTTGTTTCGTGTTGTGTAGGTATTTGGAGCTTTTTGGAGACGTTTTCATGCATTTTCGGAGCTTTCTAGGAACCGTTAGTTGTCGAGAGTCAAGATGTCAAGGCCCAAAGATCCAAAGTCGCAACCAAGTGAGCCTCAAAGGAGTCAAGAAACTCAAGGAATCCAAGGAGAAGGAGTGGAGAAACGCCACGCAAAAGCCCAACCATTTGAAGCAAGACCGAAGCAAAACGCGAGAAAGTCCACGTCCTGCAGAAGGTCGGCGCCGACCCCCATATGGTCGCGGCCGACCCCTCTCAGCATCCGAAAGTAACTCCGTGCGCTGCAAGTAATGCCTTTTGGCGGGATTTTCGAAACCCGAAAAGCAGGCGGCTGTGGCAGGCGTGTGGCAGAGATGTGGCAGCGGAGGAAGCTTCCCTCCCTTGCTTTTGTGGGCTGCTATAAACCCATTTTGTCTCACCTTCTAAGCAGCTTTTCCGAGGAGGGAAAAGGCTCAAGGAAGAGAGAGGAGAGAGTGGCTGAGGAGGAAGAAGAAGAAGTGGAGTTTGAAGAAGAGGAACGTAAAGGTGAAGAAGAGGAGTGTGAGTGTGAGAGAGAACTTGTGAAGGGAGAGGTGGTAGAGAAGAAAGCTTGATCTAGTTGTTGTTTAGGAGGAAGAAGAAGAAGACAATGGTGTTTGGAAGAAACTTGTGGGTTTGCTTGAGTTTGTAAGTTTGAATCTTGTTTTTAATTGAAGTTGTTTGTTTGTGATGATGATTTCCTCTTCCCTTTCCTTGTTTGTGTGTTTGATTATGTGTGAGTAGTTAGCTTGCTAGGGTTGGGGTGAAACCCACCATGAAAGTGCATTTGAAACCTCGATTGCCTTGGATCCATGCTTAGCTTGAAATCTCTACCCATAAATCCCTCTTGTGTGCTTAAAACCCTTGAAGAAGGGGGAATGTTCTTGTTTGCAAACTAATTGCAAGATTAAGTTGTGAACAAGGACTATCCGGGTTAGATGAAAGTCGAACCCTTCGAAGAACAAGTTGGATTGCATGTCAACCCTTTCATGTGAATGGAGGCTCTTGATGTGTTCTTTTGTGATGAAAGTCACCCATGAGGGTTCAAGTTAAGTTGGTTCTTTATCATTGTCCGAATGTATGCTTGTGGTGTGGTGAATCCCCTCCCCTAGTTGTTTTTCCTTGATTTCACAAAACCCATTTTCGTGCTCAGAAGGGTCGGCCGCGACCAGTTACAGGGTCGGCCGCGACCTCCTCTGTGTTGTTTCCCTTGCGTTTGTGAAGCCCTGTTGTGGGTCGGCATCGACCTCCCTAGGGTCGGCATCGACCTTTTCCTGAGGCGTGTGTTTTGCCTTTGTTTGCTTGTTTTGCCTTGCTTTGTTTCTCTTTTGTTTTCGTAGTATGATTGCTAGACTATAGAACTACTAACTCCCGTGGACGATCCTGACTTCGCTATACTCAGCGGGGTCTTGACAAATTTATTTGTTAAGGTTAAACCCTCTCAACACTGGTCAACAATGGTACCATCAATGGTAAAAACCGGTTTTATTGTCGCAGCTTTTGTCCAACGTGAAAGGATGAAATTTGCAGGAATTGATTCCAAACCGAGCTTCTTGAAGACCACAAACATATGACGACAAGGTAACCTGATCCGTTGGAACATTCGACAACCGCAAATAACATCATTGTTACCCAGATTATGAGCAACTTGAACATCAATCTCACCTTCTTCCTTTATGCCGTAAATTTTACCTTCAGCATCTGGAGCCAAGGTATCAATGCAACACGTATAGCATGCAGAAACGATCTCAATCTGGACCTCATGAAAAACAGAAATTGTGTAGACTTCAGCTGCATGACGCTCTAGCTATAGAGGTGTCTTAAGATCTGGAACCATATGAGTAGAATCATAGTTGAACTTGGATTGACCGTGTCTTTGAGAATCAATGGCAGTCTCAAAGTGCATCACCAACTCACACAACCTGAAAAATTTGTCTGTAAAACTGCCAAAAAAGTTATTCTGAACCTCTGATATGGAAGTAGTCCGAACTAAACCACCAAACATTTCATCTCTAAAATAAGCTGGAATCCAGAAATGTCGACGGGCAAACATATCATCAAACCAACGTCTATTTGGGGAGGAGATATGACTAACCAACTCCAACCACCTAGATTCAAACTCAGCCGGAACAATCTGATGACTCCACACTATACTGTTTAGTTGTTTCCTAAATGCATCCACGTCGCCAGATTCGGTCTTTATCTTTCCAGGCACTTTCATCATAATGTGCCACATACAGAGCCTATGGCGGGTCCGAGGAAACACCCTCTCAATAGCAACTTTCATGGCGGCATCTTGATCGGTCACCAGAATTCTTGGATCATGCCCCATTGCTTTCTTAAAGTGTTCAAACACCCAAGAAAAAGATTCTATGTCTTCCTTGAGCAATAGCCCGGCTCCAAAAGTAACACATCTCTTATGATGATCAACGCCGGTAAAAGGAGCAAAGACCATATTGTACCTGTGATTTGAGTTAACATAACAATTCATGATTCATATGCTAATAGTTCAGGAATTCGATCAAGGAAGTTCACAAATATTAACATAACAATTCATGCATTCCAGGACGAAAGTTCAGAAGAATACCTATTGGTCCGATACGTAGAATCAAAAGACACGACTTCACCAAATAATGAGAAATTCTTGCGGGTTACGGGATCAGTCCAGAATAACCTTGTCAAACGGTCAGACTTATCAACATCATATGCAAAGTAAAACGCACTACACATTTCCTTCTTTTTTTCAAACCTATTAATCACCATTTGAGCATCGGAACCCTCAATGTAAGCCATCAAATCTCTTTTATAGTTCTTAAAATCGACAGCTGAAGCACCCACATTTGCAAACCCCCCTACAAGATGGCTGAACAACTTATGACTTGTTGTTGGACCGATATTGGATTTCTCACAGGTCAACATGAAGTTCTTGTGGCCAATGTCAAGCTTTTGGTTGGACTTTAGGAACTGTTTGTAAGCACCAGTGATAGGCTTGTGACTATGTCGCTCTACAAACTTCTTGACCACATAACCAAGCATACCGACAAATTTAAACAGAATCTGCGCATCACATCCAACTCTGTTCGACGCTCTTTTACGTTTGCCCGAGTTGTTTTTCCCGTCCTTGAACCCTTGACGATTACACAGCATATACTTATGAAGGGCAGTCTTATCAACCGAATCCGTACGAGAACCACCATGACGGACATCAAAACCACAAATAGAAGCATACCGTGTGTAAAAGGATATGCCCTCATCCAAAGTGATAAAATGTTGACCTTCATGTGGTTTATACTCATCCGGACAAGAAGGAATGAAATATGAACAATCTTGCGATAAGTGGAGAATGTAGGCATCACTATCGTTGCCATCATCACCCAATGGGGCTCCACTAATAGTACTTGTATCATTGTCATTCAATGAAAGTCCATCGGTACTAGTATCACCATCCGAATGAGAAATGTTAGGATGGCCAGAACTTGATGAACAACCTACAAAAGAAACGTAAAAAGCTATGAGTGAAACAACATGAAACACACATAATGAGTAGTACACATGGGCAAATACGGGCATTCTTTTGGTTCACAAAGATTATCGGCATGGTTCATAAACTTTCAAGTAATGGTTCATTTAAAGCAATTGGACGGTTCATGCAAATTAAGGCAAACGTACCTAATCAGCTTTGTTTATTTTTTGGTTCACAAAGAGTGTCGGTATGGTTCATACACTTTCAAGTAATGGTTCATTCAAAGCAATTGGACGGTTCATGCAAATTAAGGCACATTGGTTGAGGCATTTTGTCGAACACATGGTAGGCAATAAGGCAAACGTACCTAATCAGCTTCTAGGTTCAATCGAAAAACTACAAAAATCACATTAGAATGCAATGAACTCATGTAAACTTCAATCATACACCCAAATCTTATCTCAAAAGCACAAGTTCTTACTTAATTTAATCAAGGAAAACCTAAAACTGAAAACGAACAAGGGCTATGAACAGATCACTTTCAAAAACCCCAAAATCGTTTACCTATATCCATAAAATCAATAGAACAAGAGCCGAAAACGAAAATACAAGTGAAAAACACTTGAATTATGCTGGAAAAGGGAGCCGGAGATCGAATCTATGGATCAAGCACGAAGAGCCGGAGTTCCACACAGATCGCACGCAAGGGGGAAGAGGATGAACAGTACAAATAAGCAAAAAGACGAAAATACCCCTCCCACTTAAAACCCATATAAAACCAGCGTGTAATCCTGTACGTTAATTTCCTCCCATCCAACGGCCAATAATTGTTCGCATTTTACACCCTAATCTTCGTTCTCACCTGATCGCGAATCATAACAATAAATCCTAGATGATCAGGCTTAGAAATCATTGAAACAAGTCAATCGCAATTCAAGCAAGAGAAAAGATTAAATCCATGCAATCGATAAGGAATTAGAAATCTCACAACTGAATCAGAACGAACACTTCAATTGTCTGTCTAAGCAAAGAGGCTTAGTTCTCCATAGGTCTCCAAAACACAAAATAATTTCAAACTCAAAAACTAGGTCTAAACAAAGGGTCTAAAGCTCCTTAAATAGGAGAAAACAATCTATCTGAAATACATAAAAACCGGACCTAAAATAATATCCATCGGTGCAATAAATAAAAAGCAGCGTTTAAAGGAGGATTTCGCCTCGGAACTGGCAGCGGTCGCCGCCTATGGGGCAGCGGTCGCCGCCAACTTTAGCACCTAAAACAAGACTAAAAATATGCTAAAACCCCATCTAAATACACAACATAAATGTGTATATCACTAGCTCTTCTTTGCGCACACCTCGGTAAGATTGGACTTTTTTGTTGGTCAAGAGTTGAACCATGCACATGCTCCTTAGCTTCCTCCAATCCTCACCATAGGGAGCAAAGATCATGTCCTTGCAATCCTACAAAAGATGCCTCGCTATCGCAAGATTAGGCCTCCCCGAGATCGTGGCATCATGGGACTTGAAGATTTGGTTGGCCATTTTCGCAGTTGAAATGACTATAGGGCTTTGTTCCTAGCTGAATGAACATGAGCCCGCCATATTTAAGGGATAAGGCTTGAAGGGCGCGATGAGTGTGCGTGCCCAATTGGTGGAGGTTTCCGAGGATCGGGAGCTTTGGTGGCGATGGCGGCAAGTTTAGGCTGTGTAAGCTTAGATGTATATATTGAAATAAATTTAATAATTGGAGCACATCCTGTATTGGAAAAAAAAACGTAGTCCATGTTGAAAACATGTAAATGATATCTCCTGCAAGTTAACATCGATTAGACAATGCTTACATAAGTGTACAAATCCATGCATACAGTTAAATATATAGGCAATAATTTCAAGCAAGAGAGAGATGACTACATGATAAGGACAACCCCTTATGATAAGAAGTAACCTAAACATGTTTGTCCAAGCATCCTACATTCAAGGCGACGGTAAACCTGGAAGCCTTAGGCGCTTCGAACTCGGCCCTGGTATAACCCTTTCCATTCTCTCCACTCACATTTTCATGTATCTAAAGACATTGAAAACTCGAACATTACCCGATCAAGTTGGTATGATATCGTTCAACAGCAGTGAATGCCTACGTAAAAGAATCCATTCAAAGGATAGAGAAAGTGGAGGAAGGAGGCAAGTCATCAACCTATGAAGTAGTAGGAGGCCAGATTTCAGAGATGTACAAGCCTTATCGAGTCACCTCCTCCTTCATACCCATCACTCCAACAACCTGCGTAGCTGAATGGAAGGCTGAGTTCAAGCCTATGACTCCAGCCGTCCCTCCACCGGCCAATTGGCCAGAGATGTCGCACTCGATTTCCTTGCTTGCTTTGACAAGTTTCACCACCTTGTCAAGTAGATCGGTGTAACATATTGGTAGAGTACGTTTATGCAAATGAGCAAGTATAACAATTAATAAGCGTGCACACATGTTGTTATTGGCTCTTGATTAGTTGATGTAGTAGTTGGATTTACATAACAATGTTCCCACGAGGAACATCTCTCGTTCTATGGCGCTTCTATCACATGTATGATGCAAGGTAGCTAATAATTAACCTATATTTCGTAAAAGGAAATTTTTTCCAAACTAGGCATTTTTAAAATTTTAATTATGTAAATAGGCACGGAGAAAATTTATTCCGGGTATAGGCACTTTTGGGGTCGGAGACGCTGTCCTGGCCAACGACTTTTGGCCCTGGATAGAAACGCTGGCGTCTCTCACCAAAAGACGCTGGTCCAACCAGCGATCTCTCCAGAGATTTTTTTTTTTCAAAATCTCCTATTCATTTGTTAATTGTATATTAAAATACCAATTTGAATGTCAAATGTTTATAAAATTAAAACTAACTAATTTAGACTATTTAATTTCAATATATATCAGTATTAAAACCAACTAGTTCTACAAAGCAGAACTCCACTTAAAGTGAGAGTAGTTGAGAGATTCCCTACAGTAAATTGGCGCATATCAGTATTTACTGCAAAGCTGAAGCTGCTGAGTTTGCATGCGTTTTTTCTGCTACACATAAGGAAAGACGTTGGCCCAGCTAGCGGGTTTGTAGGAAAGACGTTGGACCAGCCAGCGTCTTTGCCTTTGACCACCAAAGACGGTGTATTGGACAACGTCTTTTTCAATAAGACACTGGTCCAATCGGTGTCTTTGTATTTGTCCTATTAGGAATTTAAATTCTTCACTCTATATACCCATAATTAAATCTTCAATTTTAATATTCTAAAAACTTATTAGTTTAACTTAGAGATGTCAAATTCTTACCTGACCCAAAAACCCAATGTGAGCTGGCCAAAAATTTTAAGTTTGAAACCTTATCCGAATAGTTGTGAGCAAAGGAAAAAACCGAACCCGACCTGACTGACCTGAATTTTTATATATATGTAGAATATATATTATATTTTAAATATTATAAGACCTATTTTAAATAAAGTATTAGTATAAAATCTATTAAAAATAATATTTTATTATTAAATATTATTATTTAATCATAATATTATTTTAATAATCATTAAAAAATTCAAATTCTTGACCTGTTAGGTCGACCCGAACCCACACAATAACCTATCAAGATCCGAACCGACTTGACCTGTAAGTCTATAACCCGATTGACCTGAACCCACACTCAACTTGAACCCGAATCGGAATCCACCCGACCCGACCCGTTAGCACCTCTAAAATACAAAAAAAAATATATAAGATATACACAAGTTAAGTATATATAACTAGGAAGATGATAGAACGAGATAACGTCTTTGATGTTATCCTATCGAAATACTGTGTGTGAACATTAAAAGCTTCTCTAACCTCTACCTAACTAAATATTTTTTTCAAAAAATATTGAAATTAATTAGTCTGAATTAATTAGTTTAAATTTTATTAACATTTGATATTAAAATTGGTAATTTAATATAAAATTAACGAATGAATAGAAGATTTTGAAAAAATAAAATCTCCTGAGAGAGACGCTGTCCAACCTAGCGTCTCTCCTGGACCAGCGTCTTTCTGTGAGCCTATCTGGGGCCAAAAGTCGTTGGTCAGGGCAGCGTCTCCGACCCCAAAACAAAAGTGCCTGTGCCCGGAATAAATTTTCCTCCGTACCTATTTACAGAATTAAAATTTTAAAAATGCCTAGTTTGGAAAAAAAATCTCGTAAAAGCATATATTCCTTACTTAGTCTCATACCATTTGCGTTGCATGTTAGGAATTTACTAGCTTAACCTGTCGTACCTTGTACGACTATGCATTCATTAAAATTATTTTTGTAGATACATTATAATACGAATTTTATACACCTTTTTGCACATTAATAAAATCCAATTCAATTATTATTGTATAACTTTATCCTAATTAATGTAGAAGTTAAAAGCTTTAAAATTTCAATAATTTAAATTTCAATATTTTTTATCTAAATCAATTTGAGTTCATCAATATAGTGGATGTTCTTTATTTTTATGATTGGTAAGGAAAATCATTAGTACTTATGCATCTATATACTATGGTTAATAACAATAAAAATATATCAATATGAGATGAAACTACCTTGAACTATGATGAAATATTGAAAATATGCATGGGTAAGAAATACAATTGTAGATGAAATGTATATATAAATTCTAGCAAATTCAATATTCCCCCCAAAATCAATATGATGTTTCTAAGCATACTACTTAGTGAAACTGAATTAATAAACCATACAAATTTTAACGTATGCCTATAGAAAAACTACTATACACAAAGCCTCATTCATAATAAGTTAATTTTAGTAGATTAAAATATTTTTGTGATCTTACTTGTTGTAAAGATAACATTGGTGGCTAACACTAAATCTTAGTGCGTACATGTATAACGAAATCTTAGTGTATGTGTATATTTAATGATAATATAAATTTAGGAGTTTCTTATACTTGACAAAGCTATGTTGTATAAACGAACATGTATAACGAAATCTATCACCTTGTACATATATATAGCAAATTTATATAGGTAATGATGTATTGTTCGTACATATATGATTTCATGATCTTATATATCACAAATTGTTGATTTTTGGATATATAGTTAAATGGTTAATTTAAAATTACTCTATACTTTATGGATAGATATTGTATATGGATAGCTAATTTATATGGATAGATATTGTTGAGAAGGTAGTTAATTAAAAGATATGATTGAAAATTTACATAGCAAAATTATGGTAGTTAATTAAAAGACTTTAAAAATTATTTTGGTTAAATATCTGGTGGGGCCAGAATTAATGTGGTGGCTCGAAAACGGTCGGGTTTTATAGTATACTAGCAGATGACCCATACCTTGTACGGGGGTGTTATTTATTTATTTATTACTTTGTGTATGAATTTACTATAACAATTACAAATATTATCATATGTATACTTCGTTTTAAAATGACGCTTATTTTTTTGAGTATAAATGACATAATGCTTGTATATAATTGTATATATAAATAAATTTAATTTATATAGTTACTTTTTATACATACATAAATATATATTTAAATAATTGAGGAAGAATGACATAAGATAAGATACATTATCACATTTTATTAACAATTGATACAAATCTTTCGGTATTTAATTGAATTATGTAAACTAACTTATATAATAAAATCAATAAGTTTAAATAAAAAATCGGATTAATATATAATAATATTGAAGATATAGATAATATTTAATAAGTTAAATAGAAAACAGAATTATCTTGTATACATGTTATTGTTTTTAAAAAAAAAATAAAAAAATAAAAATGTAAATATGTAATGAAAATGTTAACAATATCTTTTTTTATTTTAAAGCGTAATCAGTATGCAATATTAGCGATATATATGGTATATATAACATCCAATTTTTTATTGATACTTTTCTATAATATGATAGTAAAAATGTATTTAATATATTATTTTAATAGAAGGAATATTTGTCTTAAATATAGTGGTGGAATTTGCTACCATAGATAATTTTTAAAAAATACCATAATAAAATTACGAAAAATTATTTAAAGTTAATATGATATTTAATTAAATGGGTAAAATATTATGATCAAGATTTATAGATTATGAAAAAAAAAGTTAAATAAAAAGTTTATGATAGATCTATGTATTAATTAAATATGTACAATGATAAGATAGAAATTTATATATTTGGATAGAATTATTAAGTAAACAACTCAAATTTTAAGATAGAACTAATAGCTTAATTAAGTATGTATATGATTATGATAAAATCAAGATTTAATAAGATAGATTTTTAAATAATTAAGGGGGGTGATGTGGCGCAATATAGTGGCAGAATTTGCTTCCGCTTTAGTATATAGTAATAGATATTGATTGATTTCCCTAACTTATTTAACTATATCAATAACAACAAATAAATATGATAATTTTGCATATCTATTAGGTCGAGTTGGTCAATACAAGCAAGTTTAATTACTTCATCGGTGCACTTAATTAGTGGGCTACTTTGTGAACATGGGATTTTGCCATAAAAAGGAGGTCCCTTCCAAATATAAATAATCCGAAATTAGGCATTAGCATTCGCAAACAAACGGAGTATCGAAAATGAATCTGTAACCAGTGGAAAAACTTGAGATTTCCATATTCCTTTTTTGTCAGTTTAACTGGGTACAACAATTGTGATAATACACGTGAAGGATTCAAATTCATCTTGGAAGCCATGAAACTCTCAAGAGAAGCTAAATTTAGTAACAGTCTAAACAAAACAAGGCACTATAAATATTATGCAGGTACTCGATCATCAAAAGACACTGGTAGAATATTTTCTATATCAATCGATCATAGAACTATTATATCTAGTAGTTAATTAGTTTTATCGATCGGTTATTGCAATTGAATGAAGTAGGAGTGCTAGTTGAGTTGAAGGTTATATACTTATATGATGAGATCAAATAAGGAGCAAGTCGTTAGGTTGAGGCGGGTGGGTGGTATAAATATTGTTCTAGTGCTCCTAGCATATGCAATTCCCATGAAATCAGTGGTGGAATCAGCATCGCATCCACAAAAATTACAAAGAGAGCATCGAGGGGTTGACAATGCGGACAAATATTTCACGTCCCTTTCCAGGGCAGGTCCAAACAAAAACCCAAGCATCGCAGAAGTTGATGCCACCAAGAATGGTGTTGTGAAACTTCTGGGTGTACCGGTGCATGACGTGACCAAGTATGGGGCCAAGGGAAATGGACAGCCCAATCTGAGCGAGGAGGAGGGGGAGGTGTCGGACTTGAATGCCCTTGTACGTAAGGATCCAACAATTGACTCCATCGACATCGATCACCAAATGTAATGACAAATTTGAATGATTAATTTGACGTATATGGATGCATGCATGATTGTGTACGTGCGCAGGCGTTTCTTCAAGCGTGGCGTAAAGCATGTGAGACTGCAGGGCCTGTGATCGTGAAGATCCCGCCGGGTAAGTACGTGGTAGGGCAAGTCACCTTCTCGGGGCCTTGCAACAGCTCGTTGATAAAGGTGGAGAATGAGGGAACTCTCTTGGCCAACACCGATCTTAGCCTTTACCCGTCTGCAGAGTGGATCCTGTTTGAGAGGGTTCAGTACGTCATCTTCACCGGCTCCGGCGAAATCGACGCCCAGGGTCCCAAAATGTGGAAGTACAACAATTGCAAGCAAAATGCACATTGTGGTCCCCTTCCAACCGTAATTAATTCATATATATACTCCCTCAGCTCCTTCCTTCCTTGCGCCCCTTAATTTACGTCTGTACTAGAGTAATTGAATTGTGGTGTGGGTGCAGTCTTTAAGGTTGTTTGGAGTGAACAACAGCATGATTCACGGCATCACTTCCAAGGACAGCATGTTCTTCCACATGTCGGTGGGCGAATCGGAGAACGTGACGATCAGAGGGGTGAGACTGACGGCGCCTGCAAAGAGCCCCAACACGGACGGCATCCACACCAGCCGCTCTAGGCACATCAAGATCTGCAACAGCTTTATCGGAACCGGCGACGACTGTATCTCCATGGGTCAGGGCTCCATCGACATCAGTGTCAATAACATCACTTGTGGCCCGGGCCATGGTATCAGCGTCGGCAGCCTTGGAAAAGAAAGCAGCGAGCAACACGTGCGAGGCATTCGCGTCCGAAACTGTACCTTGAACAACACCACAAACGGGGTCAGGATCAAGACGTATGCAGGCTCCGTTGACACAATGGCTCAGCACATACTATTCCAAGATATTGTGATGAACCATGTAAAACACCCTATCATTATCGATGCCACATATACCAATGCTGGTCACGGCGTGGTGAGCTCCTCCTCAATCAATTTCCGTATCGATCATCCTTAATTATCTACTTATGCATGCTCATTCTTACGTATATATATATTTTTAATCAGGGCAAAGGACCGTCTCATGTGAAGCTCAGTAACATCCACTTTAGGAACATAAGGGGGACTTCGTCTAAGGAAGATATCGTCACCTTGAACTGTAGTCATGCAGTTCCATGCGATGGGATAAGGCTCCAAGGTATACACGTTACACCACCACCTGGGAAAAAGGCTATGATGTCTTGTATGAATGCCAAAGTGCAAGCGGTCGGCGTCACAGGCGGACTTGTTTGCCATTGATATGTAATTATACATTCAGGAGCGTACGAGAGTAATTCAATATCTATATAGTTTAGGGCATTTAGTGTAGGCTTTTCTATTATAGTAGTATCATTTCATTACACTATTAACTATAGAGATTAAATTCTTAGTTGTTGTTGTTGTTGTTGTTGTGTGCAAGTTTCTCGATTCTTAGTGTAGGCTACTTGATTTGTACCTCGCATCATTGATTAATTTTAAAAATACTTCCTATGAGTACAACAAAAATCTACCTCACTATGTCACTTTATTCTTTCTCATTATAAGTGTCTTCCATATGTAAAAATATGCCAATGCATAAAAGTATCACTAAGATCGAAAAACCAACGAGTTAGGAAGACATTGGTGAAAATCATTTAGTTGCAAAGTCCATTGAGACTCTACAAACGTAGCTACATTGGACGGATTTTCTACTTCAGTACTAGAATAACAAAGAATGCACTATATTAAATATGGGAACATGTATAAAATGCCAAATGTTTTGTTTTCTTCTAGTTCAATGGCAAATTTATATGAAAAATAAATATTTTATCATTTCACGTATGCCTTTCTCTTTTAATCTTAATCAATTATCCCTCCAAAATTCAAGGATCCAAATTTGTTTATAGTTTTTAGTAAAAATGACTCAAATAATCTCAATTATCAACTTTCAAACAAATTTAATTAAAATGTTTGAAAATCACCACTAATTATACAAACTATCATAATATTAACAAAAAAAATGATTCAAAATCTTTTTCCAACGAGATTTCTAATAGAATTGCTAATGTGATAATCGAAAATATTTTAAATAAGTGTAAAATTTATATTAAGTTGTTATGTCCTATTTCCACTTTCCGCACCATTAATCCCACCGAATAACTCGTCAAAAAATAATTCGGATAATTTTTGGTTAATATTTTGAAAGTTTTTATCGTTGGTAGTGATTTTTCATATCATCTAATTCAGTTTGATTCCGCATTTGCTCATGTGAGAGACACAACATACGATATAGATCAAGACAGTGACCGACGGAGGCGGGGGCCAGTGGGGGCACGTGCCCCCACCCCCGTCTGGATTGTAATTTATTATTTTTATTTTAAATATTTTTTTTATAAAATATATATTTAAATAAATGTAAATTAGTACCATAAAAGTTAATAGTCTAGTTAGTTTAATTTAAATTTTAGGCTGGCTAGTGTTCAATTTTAGTCTATTTATTCTATCTCTATCATGTTACTAATATAATTTTAAAAGATACGCTACAAAATAAAGACTATATTCACAAATTGTAAATTTTATAAGATTTAACAAAAGGTATAATTATCATTGACCGACGATAATTTGACGTAGCTCGACAATTACAAGTTGTGCCCCCACTCTCATAAAGCTCTGCGTCTGTCACTGGATCGAGACATACCTGTGGCTATCGTCTAGTCTATAGACACGGTCACATCAACAAGGGACCAAATCATAGAACAGTTTGAACGTGTCCTGGGCAAATGAGTATGCTTACACTAAAGACGCAGAAAATTTGCTACAACCAGATGAGTTGTAGAATTTAGAATACCATTCAACTTCCATTTCATTCAGGAGTATATATTTTTATATGCATCAATTGAATGCTTTAATGCGTATGGCTATAATCTTCCTCGATTTGTCCACCTGCAGAAGAGGTGAATTTACAACAATTTAGAGGTTGGAAACGAAAATGACAAATGTGACAGCTGGGTTTTAGACATACTAGCTAGTTTGATACCCAAGTTTGCTTGAGCATCAGCGTCGGAGTTCAATGCCTGCAAAGTTGGAGAAAGGAAATTAGTAATCGAGGACAGAAAGATGCAGAGGAAAGATGCAGAGGAAACTTGAAAGTGTTTGTCTTGGATAAACGATGAAACAAGAATTACAGGAAAAGGGGTCAATTGGACAAATAAACAAACTTTCACAATAGAATCAGGGGAAGAGCTTTTGTCTCCCCTGTAATAAGCACTGAATAAAGATCACAAAGCAGTGTGATAACACATAATAGTCTCATACAGAAATGACACAAAAGTAGAGCATACACACCCTTAGAACGTGACTGATCTGGAACAAACTAAACTTCTCCTTCAATTTCTTTGCTTCTTCATGCAATATAGACAAGTGCTCGTTTCTCACTTTCCACAAATCCTGCAGCTGTTGCCACAAACTCTCATTATCCATATATATGTCCCAACCAAAAAGCTAACGGGACACACATTATAACGCGCAGTTTAATGATTTGAGAGACAAAGCTAAAGCAAATAAACGGCAAAGCCCCTGCGAAAAATCACCAAACATTCATTCATTGTAGTATATTACAGTAAATAGAGATGACTTCTCTAGTTCTAGAATCTAGACTTCTAGGTATATGAGTGGGTGGGGGTACTCGGTAAAATACTGGCAGCATTTATCACAGGTAAAAACTGACAGTGTCTTTGTAACATCTGTGATTTTTGAAACATCCCCTGTCAAAAATTGTCATATCATACCATGAACACGTGATTAACTATATAAAAAATATAACATGTAGAGCCACAAGCAGATTATATACTTCAAACATATATTAAGATACACGGGCAGGAGAAACTTTCATGGCAACAAACACACTCGAAACACACCTGCATGCAGACGAGTTTGGAGTCACCTTGCACACGGATGCTGGTATAACCTCTTTCCAGAGCAGATTTCAATCCTAGTATAATGGCTCGATATTCTGCAGCATTACACGTTGCAACCCCTAAGCCTTGGTGCAATTTACATATCTAGAAGAAACTGTATTTGTCAGGACGACCCAGACATGTATCAATACATAAAACAGACAAGCAAATAGATTGCATACCAAACTTCCATCATTATTCCTCAACACAACCCCAGCACCAGCTTCCCCGGGATTGCCTTTTGAAGCACCATCAAACTCAAGAATACAGGACTGCATATCAAAGCAGCATCAACATACTTTCATTACACTTGAATAGGAAGAACAGAACATGAACAAGAAGATACCTTGGAAGAAGAATAAAAAATAGTACATATCTACCAAATGCATGATAATAAATATCTTAAAAGATAACTGCTTACATAATATTATAACATATAAGATGAGAAGAAGTTTGAAATTCAACTCAAGTCCACCACCCCAAAGGGGGAAACAAAAACCAGCATTGACTTACACTGTCTGAAGATACAGAGTCAAGCTTCATCTGCTTCCCTCCCATAT
Source organism: Polygonum maritimum (assembly GCA_963924305.1). NCBI lineage: Eukaryota > Viridiplantae > Streptophyta > Magnoliopsida > Caryophyllales > Polygonaceae > Polygonum > Polygonum maritimum. The sequence continues at coordinate 17,292,488 of OZ002728.1, forward strand.
CCCTTTTAGCTGATATTGATCCATCAGTCTGCAGAAAATATATATAGTACTAATCAATAGTACAATTTAATCTGAATGCCTTGAAATGGGTAAACAATTCTAACACTGCAAGCTATTATTCATGGAATATAGTTAATTGCACAACATATGTAATAGTCATCCTATAGTAGAGAATTTCCCTCTAGTGAAACATGATTCTCTCTAATTGTATATACTTATCCAAATTGTCCATAAAATATTGGCACCAGAACCATAAGAGTAATTGATTGAGTGATAGCAATTCCATGTTACTCATGAAACCAGCTATGGCATAGACTGAGATCCAGTGTGAAGAACTTTGCAGCAGTCATTGATGATGAAATACTATACAGTTTCCACAATATTGCACCACAACTTTCTCTAGTCAATCTAGCACAATAAGCTACAATTAATGTCCGTGAGTCCTTTAAGCTTGCAAAATCAGAATCATCGGAATTCAATAATTCTGCTGGCAATATCGCTCAACATACTGATCTATGAAATTACATTCATGAAGTATAAAGAGAAGGGAAGCATATAAAATATTATATTGAAGCCAGTGCCATCAACTGTACATACATGCCTGCTCAAGACCACAAAGTATCACCTAATCACATTACAAAGGTTCAAAACAAGTCTTCATGAGAATTACATTGTGATTTATTAGAAGAACAAAGATCTCTAGATCTACTGATCTTAACTTTGTTCAAGTTTAATTAATGGTCAAGGTTTATCGCTGATCATTCAACGGGTGACTAGTTACTACTAACCACAGCTTCTGAGCCAGAGATGCCTGATGGACTTTCCTTGGGCAGGTCACTATTAATCGCTTCACCTGTCAATGATGAAGGTCCCTGGAAGGAGGTTGAGAAATCGATGTGCAAAATTAATTTGTGACAATTTAAGCCCAAGTATACAATAGTGGTGAGATGAAGTGAAAATGAATATATTTGAAACAAGAAGGTGAAACTAACCTGAAAAGAGCAGGGCACTAGGTTTCCAAAGAGAAGCTCATTCAGATCTGATGCTTTTAAGGTGTATAAAGCATTGTGAAGTCCACGAGAACGAAGATAATCCTCTGTATCGTTGGGCAATGAGTATCCTTTGTACACACTAACAGGAGGGTCGCATATCTGGAAAAGCTAACCACACACATCTTCAGCAAGAAATTCAGCTAATTGTATTGCAGATTGTACTCGCTTACTTAAGAGAAGGTTTTACCGATTTGCCAACTTGAGCTTGACAGTCGTTCAAAGTCTTGTAAACACCAACCAAATCGCCCTTGCGCACCACATAAAACGCTTCCTTCTCTTCGCTCGTCGAACTCTTCTGTGATTTCCGGGAACGCGACTTCCTCTTAGGAGGAGGTGAAGGTGCGGAGGTAGTCGTGGACGAAGAATAGCAATGGAGGCGTAGTCTGGCGAAAGCTGATTGAAAATAAACCCTATAAGGCGAAGGTGAGAATCCGGTGGCTCCCACGATTCGACGGTGGACCATGACCGCCGAACGCGAAGATAGCTGCTGGAAGAAGCAGCTCATGACAACACTACAATTGTACCAGTTTTCGGGCCTGAACGCAGAATATGAGCGATTACACAAACCCAAAGGCAAAGCAAATATTAGAATCGCACTTCCAATGTTGGGTTAGTGGGTTTGCTTGTGTTGAGAGCGTAGTCTTTTTCTTTCCTTTTCGTTGTCTTCAATAGCACCATTCTGGTTTTAGGTTTTTCGGTATAGTTTGTCATGTGATTCAGTCCCTATCTCTTGGATCGTATTGGTGCATTCCATCTAGGTCTGGAATGCCCCACAGATCCTGCATTTGCGAGATTTTCCTGGATAATTTTTTTTTTTTTGATAAGGTAATAATTAGGTATCCCGTTTATGAGGGACGACCTAGAGCATCCTTTCGGATGAGAACATTAAATTCTTGATGATTCTCAATGCGATCAATAGGGAGGTCGTGACCTAGTTTCGCGATTTTATCAGCCACGGTATTAAAACCCCTATTCACATGCTTGATTCGAACTGACTCGAAACTTTGGAGAAAAACCCAGATGTCCGAAATCAATAGGTCAATTTGCCAAGGACACTTTCTCGTACCCTTGGTAGCTTGAATAACCATCAAGTTGTCCCTTCGATTTCTATCTTTTTGTATCCAAGTTGTTTGGCTTTCCTGACTCCATCTCGTAGACCGAGAGCTTCAGTTATTAGAATTGAGTTATGTCCATACTTCATAGCCCCCATGCTAATCACTTCTGCTTTATGGTTTCTTAGAACAAATCCTGCTCAGGTTGACTCATCGTTCAGTTTCGAACCATCAAAGTTAAGTTTAATGAAACCGTTTTCTGGTTTTTCCCATGTTGCGTTTTGATTTTTCCGTTTTGGCTTGCTCAAATTTCTTACCCCGGTTTCCTCGTCTTCTGTATATTTCTTTGATCTATTCCAGTTAATAATTTGATTTCGAATATATTGGGCCATGTCTGTAATTGTATTATCAGGATCTTGTTGGAACACCTTTAAGTTCCTTTGATGCCACAAGCACCACCATATAGTTGCGAGCTCCGTGAACATTTTTGTACCTATCAATTGGTGTAGATCTGTTATTATGTTTCTGGGCGATTTGTCTGTGGTATCATAATTTTGTATTGCTTCGGCTATTATTGGGTTAATTTGCTGGATAATGCATTGCGTGTGTGGGCAATCCACGAACAGGTGTCCGATGTCTTCGTTTGCTCCGTTGCACAGTATGCAAGCTTGAGGAACTGTCACGCATTTTGCTCGTAACCTATCCTTAGTCAAGTAGACCATTCATCGCTATTTTCCAAAGAAAATTCTTAACTTTTGGGAATGTGTCTAAGTTCCAAATCCAACTATTTTGGCTCGGGTTATGTGTGCTTGTTTTTGCTACCAAATTAACGGCTGACGCTGTTGAAAACCATCCGTTTTTACTTGGGGCCCAATATAGGCGGTCACATAAGGGATTTTTCGGTATTTAGATTGCAGTTATTTTGTCTACTACATTCTGTGGCAACAATCGGGTGAGCTCTTCACTATTCCACTTCTTCTCATCGGTTATAAAGTTGTTCACCTTCATTTCCTTGATTATATCGTCCGGATTTAGTGCATGATTTTTCAATGGTTCATTGATCGCCCAGTTATCTGTCCAGAAGTTAATGGTTTCTCTGTCACCCACTTGCCAAATCATCCCTTCAAAGAACTCAGATCGAAGTTTCATCAATTGTGAACATTGCCATGACGTGTTCGCTTGCTTCTTATATGTGAAGATGATATCGTCTTTGAGATACTTTTCTGTGACCATTCGCACCCATATGTTGTTCGGCTCCGCGATTATTATTCCCAGACCGCCATGTTCTTTTTGCTTGCATATTCTGTCCCATCTGATTAGGGGTCTGTAGTTTTGGTCCTTGTTCCATAGGAAGCAACGATTTATTTGGTCTAGCTCATTGTGGATACTGGTAGGCAGCATAAAGCTTTGCATCGCATAGCTCGGTTTCGCTGACAAGTTCGATCGGATCAGGGTAGAGCGCCCCTCTTGAGAGAGGTTGTTTGCTTTCCATTTGGTTAGTTGCGCTTTTGTATTACCTACAACATCCCTGAAAGTTTCTTTACTAACTTTGCCATTGATCATAGGACAACCTAGGTATTTGTCGAGGTTAGCCATTTGTGTTATGCCCAAAGTTTGTTGAGCTCTAATTCTTCCTTGGTTGTCCACTGATTTAGAAGGGTGGAAAGTAGATTTGGGGATATTAACTTTTTGCCCTGAGATTGCACAATACTCTTCAATTATTTGCTTTACTTGGTCCCATGCATTTTGGTTGGCCTTGCTAAAAATAATAATGTCATATGCGAACGCGAGAAATGGAATTGAGGTTCCACCACGTGCGAGGGTGAATCCAATCGGGGCTCGTGGTTTGTTGCTAATTTGTTGGAGTTTTCTTGCTAGGATTTCCATTCCAAGGATAAAGAGGTAAGGTGATAGGGGGTCCCCTTGCCTGAGCCCTCGAGCAGGTATGAATGGTTCGGTGGGTCCGTTGTTGACAAGGACCGAGAAGGACACTGCTTGTGTACACTCCTTTATCCAGTTGAGAAAGGTGCTACAAAATCCAAATTTCTCCAATACCTTGTTAAGAAACATCCAGTCAACGCGGTCATATGCTTTCTCCATGTCTAGTTTGATGACCAACCATCCATCTTTCCCTTTTCTCCCTCTAAAGGAGTGGAGGATTTCATGCGCAATGAGGACGTTGTCTTGGATTGCTCGATTAGGAACAAATGCACCTTGTAAGGGATGTATAAGCTTATCCATGACTCGTTTAAGTCTTTCTGTGATGATTTTTGCAATAGTTCTATAAATGGTAGAGCATATGCTTATGGGTCGAAAGTGGTTTGTCGACTCTGGATTGTCTCTTTTTTGAAGTAGCGTGATGAAGGTATGGTTAATCTGTTTCAATATTTTCCCCGAATGGAAGAAGGTTTTGACAACTTTAATTACAGTAGGCCCTACAATGTCCCAATACTTTTTATAAAATCCGGATGACATCCCATCCGGACCCGGGGACTTATCCGATCCAATTTGCATTATGGCTCGGTGGATCTCTTCAATAGTTACATGTTTAATGAGTTCTTCATTGTCTACTTGAGAAACCTCACAACTTATGAGGCTTAGATAATTATGTAGTAGTGTTCCTTAATTTGTTCGGATTTGTATCTTTGCATAAAGTCCTTTCGAATCTCATTTCTAATGTTCTCTTCCCTTGTGACTTGGGTACCGGAATTTGTTCTAATTTCTTTTATTGTTTTTCGGTTCCTCCTTCCATTAGCTATTTTATGAAAATATCCGGTGTTTGCATCATTCAACTTAGTGTGTTTATCTTTGGCTCTTTGCTTCCAATACGTCTTATGGAATCTAAGAATTTTGTCTTTTTTCTCTATTAAGCGGATTTGTTTCTAGATGAGACTTGGGTTTGGAGTTGTCTGAATACGTTGTTGGATGTTAGTTAATTCATGTTCGACAATTTTAGTTGCTCAAAGATGTTGCCGAAGATGTGCTTGTTCCACTTCTTCGCATTAGTTTTTAGTAACCGGGTTTTCTTAACGAGCTTAAACATGTTAGATCCTGAGAAGTCGACTCGCCATGCTTGCTTTACTACATTGCGAAAATCTTTTCGTTGCATCCACATTCTTTCGAATTTGAATGGGAGCACTTTTTGAGTTTGCTCATTTGTTATTTCTGTCATAATTTGGCAGTGGTCTGACGACGAGAATGCATAGTTCCGAGTGTATATGTTTGGGAAATATTGTAGTATATTGTTATTGACTAGAGTCCTATCAAGTTTTTCATATATGTTGTCAATTTCAGTCTTGTTTTTTCTCCACGTGAAGATATCCTAGGATCGGGGTGTCAAATAATTCACATTCATTTTTGAACTTATGGAGTCGTTCAAACCTACTAGGTTCCGGGTGGTTACCGCCCATTTTTTCACTCGGTTAATGTTTTTCATTAAAATCACCCATTACAATCGTTGGGAGGTTTATTTAATTTGTTTTATTGTATCGGACACTTGTTTCCAGAAGTTATCCTTATCTGTTTCTTAGGGCGGGGCATAGATTAGGCAAATTATCATGACATATTTGGTGGCTAGGTTTTTGCATTTTAAAAAGACGAATCTTGATTCGTGTACTAACAAGTCTATTTGTTCATTTTTGAGATGATGTGCTTTCCACATGACACATAATCCGCCCGCTCTACCTGACGCGGGAGACCATACGAAATTGTCAAACCCTGCTTTTTTCCATGTGCGTTCATCCAGTTCCTTATCAGTTTTAGTTTCCATTATTGCCATTATATCAATTCGTTCTATTTTACAGAATGTGTCTACCTCCGGCCAGAAGGATTTACGACCCATTCCACGACTATTCCAGGTGCTTATCCTCATGAGACCCTATATAACTGAGGAGGTCTAGGGATACTTGAAATCCCACAGTTCTTAGGTGTCCATGTTCTCATCTGCAAATTGATGTTGGATACAGCTTGGCTAATATGTAAAGAGATGGTTATCTTAAACATGAGATAATTAGGTGTCCATGTCTTCATCTACAAATTGATGTTGGATACAACTTGGCTAATATGTAAAGATATGGTTATATTAAACATGAGATAATCCGTTTCTACATATATGCGAGTTTTGGGCTCTTCGGTCATATACAAACTACATTTTTCAGGGCGGTTTACTTCATCTTTTTCTTTTATTTGGGTTTGACTTTTCCTGTATATGTCGTTTTTGCAACCTGCATCTTCCACCAAAAGTTTTAGGAGCCTAATCAATAAAAATTGGACAGTAGTAAAGGCTTTCCACCAATTATTCCTATTATCATAGTTCTTGATCTCATCCAATTTTGCAAAACAAATTGTCACAATAAATCCAAATGTTCTTTTGTCCTTATCCTGCCTTATTACAGGAGCAATGTTATTGTTCTGATGAACACCACCCGTAAAGGTTTCTTTAACCAAGGAGGGTTCAGGGTTTAAGAAATCACTACCATGTTGGGCCTCACCAACCATAATACACGTTTGTTCAAGTTGATCAAGGTTCAAATGTTCAGGGTCTTCAAGGAATCCCCACTCTTTGTTCTTCTTGAATAGCTTTGGGTTCAACATCACTATCAATTGACTTCTCCACCGTTTTGATCCTCTAAGAATCCTTGTTCCCTTGATCCTACTATATCTTGCAGTCTTTAATAGACATGTACCTGAGCACATACAAATTGTCATAGGATAAGGAAACAAATTCTAATTCAACTATCTTCCATATGAGATTCTTATTCTTATCAACTGGATAGTTAGTGAACAAATCGTAAGCTAACAAGTTTCTATGATGTTCCAAGTTCACATTGTTTCTAACGATCAAGTATTCTATATTCAAGTAACCACATTTCTCTACAATGACAGTAGGCTTACAACTAACAATAACCAACAAACGCATACAACCTACGCAGGTTTCAGTTTTTCCAATTCCTTTGTCTTTCTTTGTTCGATCGACCCTTTGTATGCCTTTATTCATTACAGCACCCGTAAAAATGGTTTCATCAACCATTGAGTGTTTAGGGTTCGTCGGAACATCACCATTTGTGGTCTCCTCGACCGAGGTTTGTTCTTGTTCAGATACAAGTTGTTCAAGGCGGTATGGTTCAAGTGATTGTTCTATAGTGAGTTTCATATTGTAGGAAAAACCAGCCATCACCATTAGGACTATCCACTTGGAGCAAACATGATAGTTAGAGAACACATGTAGATAGTAATTTTCAATCAAGTATAAAAGAGGGAGAGACCAGAACACAAGAGCATTCAATCTCAACCCCCAAGTCCTCGATCTAGGGTCGAATAAAGTACACAATACTAGCTTTTTCTGCAATAATATATAGAGATTTCCCTGGATAAATGTTGTTGTTAATGCACTTCCTACACTCACCGGTAACCATTACCAATAATTCATTTAGAGATTTCTCCTCATCTACCAACTGGTTTTTTAGAGCTTTTTTTCGGTTTATAGCAGCCCATCCTAATAAGTTCAAAACAATGAAAATACCTCCACTTATTCACTATTTGCTAGGGTTGCTCAAAGGTCCGGGCGAACTTTAACCCGGACCGATGGACCACCTTTTTTAGAGTTTACGTGTTACGGGTTGGATGCAAGTTAATATTATTAGATTTTCATTCTTGATTTTGGATCAAAGACGAATATAAATGTATGATTTGGAGTAATATATTAGAAAAATACGGCCATCTTTGACATTTTATGGGACATTCTTAATATGTTTTTTGTGATATCGAAATTTGACGTTGTCTGTGTCATGTGTGACATACATTTTGTTTAATGTTTTTTTTGAATATTTAACATATTGTTTGATTTAAAATAGTAAAAGAAAAACCACAATAAAACGAGTCAAATGGGTTCAAAATGACCAAAATAACCCATTTGACATGTTGTCCGAGTCAAATGGGTCAAACGGGTCAACCTGTAAAGCCCGTAACCCATATTACGGGTTACGGGATGGGTCACGGGTCAAGATGTTTTCAAATACGGGTCATCGGGTCGACTCGTAATCCGGGTTACAGGTCAGGTCGGATCGACCCGTGACCCATAATCCGGGTTACGGGTTGGGTCGGATCGACCCGTTGAGCAACCCTACTATCTGCATCGATGTCCCTATTTAATTGTACGAGTTCCCTTTCTCATTTATGTGTTTAGTAACAAAGTTATTTTCATTTTAAAACTATTCTATTAAAAAAAATATAATAGGAAAATGGATAAAAAACATGAAGTCATCTTAGAAGTTTCATCCAAAAAAATATTCTCCTTTAACCTTTATCTTATTTTTTGATATAATTTAACCTTTATCTTATGCGAGAGAAGAGAGAGAGTTTGCAACTCGTCAGGTAAGTATCAGATGAAGAGCTTGCTATCGGTCAGTCTGGTTGGTTCTTTGCGCCGATCTAGAATTGAAGTAATCGGTGGTTTAATAGACAATGTTAAGGGTTGTACTAATAAGATGGAAAACGGTAATAAAATATCAATTGGAGTTGAAGTCAATATCCTCTCTCTCCATATATATAGGAGAAGCCAAGCTTCAACTTCATAAGAGTGAAGGAGTCTAAACCACGTACCTAACACATAACCACCCAACTTGCAATTGAACCAAGGGTACAAGAATAGGTAGGTTACTTGGGAGTGCATAAGCATCAACACCTCAACTAAAAGCCTTACCCAAAAGGCGTAAATAGTCGGAAGCACTTGATGCCACAAAATCCAATTCAGATTAGGTGATAAAGAAATAACATTGATGCAAATCACATACTCCCTCCATCCCACAAAGTTTGTCCATAAAGGACGGTTTACACAGTATTTAATAAAAAGGTTTAAAAGTTAAATAATTTGGGTAATATCAATATGTGAGATTGAATGAGGATAATTTTATAGAGGTAAAAGGTTAAAAAGTGATATAGTTGATGAGATAGTTGAGTAATAGAGGGTAATATATAAGATTGGATGAGGATAATTTTGTAATTTTATAGGTGTTGGGCCCTACCACCTAAAGCCCAAGGCGCTATCTAGATCGGCCCGAGAGTTGAAGCCCATGGGAAGTTGACATATTCATCCGGCAAAGATCATGATAAGATCAAGATATATCGTATACAAATTACACGCAAATTCTATCAAATGTAACGAGAATTATATCATGTCTAGGGATATCATATCTAGTACGATCCATATCTATCTAGTTGCTAGCTTATCTTGTAAATAATCTATCTTTAAGGTACTCCTATATATACATAGAGGGGGTCATACATTGTACACATACACATATACCCGTTTCATACACGAAATACAATATAAGTTACACATTCTTCTTATTGATTCTTTGAGTTAGTATTGCTTAATTCTAGCCCGATCTAGGCTAAGGGGTCTCAAACAGTTTGGCGCCCACTGTGGGGCAAAAATTTGGCAAATCACGAACACAAACTTGATTGTTGTTTGAAGTTTCCGGCGAATATAATGTCGGAATCTGGAGAAATCGTGGCAAACAAAGAAAACACCGTTCAACAGGAGGAGGTCCAGTCCAAGCAACGAGAGGACGAGATGACGGACTTCCGGCGTCGCATGGAGTTTCTCTAGAGAGAGCTTGAGCAACAAAAAGCGTTCTTTGAAGCCAGCATAGAACGCTTGACCACCGAAAACACCCAGCTTATGAACCAGAACCAGTTATTGACTACGGCGAGACAACCAGCCCACATCGCTAGAAACACTGAGGGTCTGGTAACCCAACTGGATTTCAACGCCGGAGAAGAGACCTCTGGGGGAAACCTCGGGAAGGACACCCAAGGTGGATTTTTTAACACTCAACAAACACCCCACGTCGCAACAGACTGCGAGCGGAGTCGGAACGGGGAAACCTTCAGAAATCTAGTTACGCCTCCTGGAAATCCCCACCGGAATCGGTCCGAGAACGTGTGGATAGCCGACAACAATTATAATCATACTGAAAGGAACCAGGAGGTAGATCTAGATGCCCTTATCAGGAAGAAAGTCAAAGAGCAGATTGGAGCCATCTCTGATCAGGTTGTCCGGAGCTACACTGGATGCCAGCCAGTAGCACCAGAAGCCCTTGATGGATATGACGAGTCTCCCTTCGTGTCTAGAATCGCGCAGGCTGAGATTCCAAAAAAATTCTCCATCCCAAACATGACACCATATAATGGAACCACGGACCCTAACGAACACGTTGCCATCTACAAACAAATGATGATGACTAGTTCGGTCCCAAGCCACTCAAAAGAGTCGGTGATCTACAAAGGGTTTGGCACAACCTTGACAGGGCCAGCCCTTACCTGGTTCATCAACCTCCCCCGAGGAAGCATTAGGTCCTTCGCCGACCTTTCTAACGCTTTTAGAAATCAATTCGCGAGCAGTCGCAAGTTCGAGAAACAATCTAGCGACCTCTAACGGGTCAAACAAAAGAATCACGAAACCACTTGAGCATATCTGGATCGGTTCAATAGAGAGAAGGTGACCATCCCTAATTACGACACCACAACTGCAATAGAGGCTTTCCAACAAGGAATTGTACCTGATGGGGGATTATACCAGGAGTTAACCAAGCATCCGTTGCCACCTTCGAGGAAGTCCAATCCAAAGCCCTAGCGCATGTTAGGTTGGAGGAAGACAGGTCGCTTCGGAGAAGGTCGGCTGAACCTAGGAGTAATGACAAGAGAAGCACCTCAGAGCGCAAGAATGAGTACCTAGAGCGGAGGCACTCACCCTTCAACCAGAGAAGGGACAGGCGGGGTCACCCTTATGACAGATACCCAACCAAGCAGGTGAACATGGCACGAAACAAACCGGCAACGGATAAGGAGCGTGACCCACTGCCACCTCCTCTAGAGGACTTCAACCTAAAAATATCTCCGTCACAGCTGGTGAAGAACCTTTCCAAGATGGGAGATCTAGTGAGATGGCCCAGAAAAGACAAGGCTCCAAAAGCGGGGGCCGACGAGAACAAGTGGTGCGAGTTCCATGACAATCACGTGCACTGGAACAAAGATCGTATCATGCTAAGGAGGGAAGTGGCACACTTAATTTCTAAAGGGAAGATCCGGGAAGCGGCTCCAAACGCCAAGGTTCACCGCGATCTCTTAGAAAATCCTACCGAGGCAAAACAGCCGAGAAGACACCTCCTACACCAGAAAGGATAGTGAATGTGATAACCGGGGGATTAAGCGTGTGCGGCCTTACCTACTCAATGGCCAAGAGACATGCACGAGAGAGATATCTGGGAAAACCTACCTTTCTAGAGAGGCGAACTAGACAACCGACCGGGTTAGCAATAGTCTTTGACAACTCTGACATTAAAAACCAGGTCGGGCCTCATCATGATGGCTTGGTGATCTCCCTACACATAGGTAACGTTCTCATGAGGAGGATACTGGTTGACACCGGTAGCTCTACCAACCTCATAACACTCACCGCCCTCAAAGAGATGGGCTTGTCCGAGAATGACATTCACAAAAATCCCGTCCCTCTCGTAGGATTTAGTGGTGAAGTAAAGCACACCGTAGGTGACATATTCCTGCAAACCTTCACCAAAGGAGTCAACTTGCAAGTGAATTTCATGGTAATAGACTGCCCCTCTAGCTACAACGTGATCCTGGGCCGCCCTTGGATACATGACATGAAGGCGGTAGTGATGTGATTTGCCTTAGGATCGGACTCGATTCTGGCTCGAGGGAGTTCACGTTGCTTCTTGAATTCGTCCTTGATAAGATCTCTTGCTAAGCTCGGAGAATTTGATAGAAAACACACAATTTGGGTCTTGTGGGATTTTTGGTTGAACGAACTTCTTTTTGGTTGTTTATTAGTAATGGATAAGTAGTCGAGCCCTCCCATTCGGTCAACTCACCGAGAGAGATCGACTAAGGGGTAAAAGCCCGGGAACCCCAATGGATAAGTAGTCGAGCCCGTATAACCCGAGAACCCCAATGGATAAGTAGACGAACACACTCGGTGATGAACCAAGTATGAACGCCTAAGGAAGGCTAGGCTAGGCTCGTGTCTCACAAGCCAAACCCGCCCTCTGAGCCTTCGGTCACCCGAAAACCATGGTGGTTAAGAAAAATAGGAATGGCTAGGCTAAGGTTCGAGTCTCACGAACCATATCACGCCACCTGGCTCTCAAGTCTCACGAGAGCCCTAAGGCATGAGTCCCACAAGCCGGGAAAGCCCAAAACCCAGAACGGGACAAAAAGTCTCTCAAGTTCAGGTTAAAGCTTAATCTTAATCTATCTAAAATAGAGAGAATACATCCTTTTATATAGGGCAAAATTTGGGCTCTTGACTTGGCGTCCAAGGCGGTAATTGATGACTGCTTGTTACTTGGAGTGGAAGGCATGCATCATTGAAAGATCATCCTTGGCGGCCAAGCTAACTTGAGGAGGTGGAGGAGGCGTCTTGGGCTGAGCTGAATGGACGGTGGAAGCTTGGGCTTGGGCCCGTGCTTGACTTCGTTGAGGAGAACCAGCCCGGCCAACTTGTTCTTGAAAGTTGTGGTTTGTCTCACTTTGATTTCTTTTGGAGAAGGCCCGAGGCGTGGCCTAGATGGGTGCCCAAAAGGGGCGCCATCCCGAAGAAGCGAGTGCCCACGAGTGGCACCGGCCCAGCGGGACGGGGGCCTTGATGAGGCACCAGCGCCGTGCGTCGTGTGGGCGAGAAGCTCGGGCCCGATCACATCATCCACCCCCCCTTGAAGAAGATTCGTCCTCGAATCCTTAGAGTAGTGCATGGGGGTGGCGGTGGCGAGGTGGCTTAGACGCGCCGGCCCTCGGTTGAGAAAAGGCGCCACCTCCTCGGGTGCCAAGGCCACAAACAAAACGCCTCGTCGTCATGGTTGAAAGAGAGGGTGTTCAATCTGCCATTGTATGAGACATTCTTCTCCCACTACCACGGGCGCCTCCATCAATGTTGACTAGGCACTCGACGCCTAGCACCATGGCACAGCAATAGAAGAGGTTGTGCCTTTGGGCGTCACGGTCCTCACAACTTGAAAACTCTTCCTCCTCGGCTTCCGTCACTAGTTCTTCCTTAGGACGCTCTTGATATGGCTCCATATAAAACTCCTCGGATTCGGTGAGACTACCCTTGGACACCACATCATTCATAATGTACACGTCCTTATCCGCTTCCTCAGCGGACTCTTTGCTTGAGCTCGAGTCGGTGTCACTTGATTCGTCCCCTGAACTTGAGTCACCCTCTTCGTTGATGCTAGGGTCACTCTTTTCACTAAAACTGGCGTCACTTTCTTCTTCGTGGCTCGAGCCATAGACTTGGTTCACACTCGGCTCACTTGCTTCTTTGTGGTGGATCTCGACCTCGTGATCACTTGATATTTCAACGTCCCCCTTTCTTGGGGCCATGCCTCACACGAGACGAGGACAAACCACGCCCTTGATCAGGACAACTTTCTTGATATGCAACATTTCGTAGGCCATCTTGAATGCAAGGAAATTGAGGTGTTTGGTGTTGGCCTTGAAAGTAACGAGCACACACAACGTATACTTGTAAGAAAGCTTCATGGGTAATAGGGGTGGCAAATTCTGACCCGATCCGAACTAACCGACCGAATTATCCGTTTCGAGAACCGACCGAGACCCGAAATTTTGTTTTATCAAATAAAATCCGAAACCGACTCAATCCGACCGAATTTGACCCGGAGGTATAAGCAACCCGATTAAGAATGACCCGAAACCCGATTACGTCCGAAAATCTCAATCCGGTTTCAAACCGAAACCTGAATAACCCGACACGAAAATACCCGACCGAGTTATATCCGAAACCCGAAACAATCCGAACCCGATTCTACCCGACATCTGAAACAGCCGGAACCCGATTGTACCCGATAATTATATATGATATCCGAAACAATCCGAACTTAGTATGATATTCTATATAATAGGATATAAAACATAATATATTATTAGTAGAAAGTATAATACAAAATTTCAAAAGGTAAGAGATCGTATAATCATGTTTATCTGAACTTTGATCTCTTTTTTATGTTATTTTAAAACTATTAATCGTAATTTGACAAATATTTATAATTTAATATTATCATTCATTACTAAAGATATATTTTTTTGACAAAATATAAGATCTTATGTATTGGTATATGAATCTGATCATGAGAATGGATATGATTTTGAGAATGTACAAGATCTCGTAGATATTAATATCATTATATTGGTATATGCTTATGTTGTACACTTGAAATATAGAAAAAAAATACACTATTTAAAATATAGTTAAATCAAAATTAGATTGATCCACTGTTCCAACTATCAAAACCTAATTATACAAACACATTTCTACTGAAACCCAATTCAATCAAAAAATGATTTAATAAAAACTGATTCAGCCGTAACCGATTCAACCGAATCCGATTCATCCGAAACCGATTCAGCCGAAACCGATTCAACCGAAAACCGCTTCAACCGAAACCCGAATTAAATTAACCGGTTATAACCCGCTAACCCGACTTATCTGACAATTTGAATATCCGACCCGATTGGACCCGACCCGAATGCACCCGATTTTCCGTTTATGTCCGATACTGTTCACATCCGAATAACCCGAAACCGAATTATCCGACCGAAACCCGACCGATTATCCGAATTGCCAACCCTAATGGGTAAGGTCGACCCGAAACTTGTTATGTGCCCTAGTTTCTCTTTTCTTTTCTTTTTTTTCTTTCTCTTTTCCTAAACAATTTCCGACCCCTTTCTTTCTCGGTTTGGTGCTTGCGAGCCAACAAGTTCCACACATCGAATCGAGCCTCATATTTCTTGACTCACGTCATATGCACATTCCATTTCATTTCATGCAACTTTCAAGTATATGAATATATAAAATCACTAATCACGAAAAACTTTCAATGCTCATTATAGGTTCAGTTTTTCGGGATGAGGCTAGGGGAGTAAAAGATCAACGGTTTGCTCAAGGTTGGTTCGAACCCTCCAGCCCACAATTCAATTTCCACTCCTTGGATTGCACACTAAGTCTTGGCTTAATGACGAGGTAGATAACTCACGAGCCAAGTGGATTACTTGGCTTGCAAGCTGGCGATTTAATGTGATAAAGGTAAGGGAATTGCCTTGGCTTCCAAGCACCAAGATTACGCCATTGAACGAGCTTTTCCCAGCCCCCTTTACACCAATATTTTCGTGTAGGAAAGGTTCAACCTAGGCGTTTTAGGAGAGTGGTGGCTAGAGAAAATAAAAGATGTAGAACTTGTAGTTTTTTTTTTCGCACCACCCCGGGATTTTTCTTGGACCTTCTATGCTTAAAACTTGTCCTCGGGTCCCAAAATTCATTTAACACCCCATGTTAAGGATGGGAAAGAAAATAGGCTTGGAAATTTCCCACCCTTTGTGTTTAGCCATGCCAAAAGGGTCAAGGTAAGATTAAAGATGGTTTGGGCAGGTTTAGACAATTTGAGCATATATGAAAGCAATCATGATTAAGCAATTTTTATACTCAAAAACTTACAGAACTCGCCTCGAAAGGCTCTGATACCAGATGATGTGATTCGCCTTAGTATCGGACTCGATTCTGGCTCGAGGGAGTTCACGTTGCTTCTTGAATTCGTCCTAGATAAGATCTCTTGCTAAGCTCGAAGAATTTGATAGAAAACACGCAATTTGGGTCTTGTGAGATTTTTGGTGGAACAGACGTCTTTTTGGTATTTTATTAGTAATGGATAAGTAGTCGAGCCCTCCCATTCGGTCAACTCACCGAGAGAGATCGACTAAGGGGTACAAGGATCAGGAACCAGCCCGTACAACCCGAGAACCCCAATGGATAAGTAGACGAACACACTCGGTGATGAACCAAGTATGGACGCCTAAGGAAGGCTAGGCTAGGCTCGTGTCTCACAAGCCAAACCCGCCCTCCGAGCCTTCGGTCACCCGAAAACCATGGTGGTTAAGAAAAATAAGAATGGCTAGGCTAAGGTTCGAGTCTCACGAACCATAGCCCGCCACCCGGCTCTCGAGTCTCACGAGAGCCCTACGGCTTGAGTCCCACAAGCCGGGAAAGCCCAAAATACAGAACGGGACAAAAAGTCTCTCAAGTTCAGGTTCAAGCTTAATCTTAATCTATCTAAAATAGAGAGAATACAACCCTTTATATAGGGCAAAATTTGGGCTCTTGACTTGGCGTCCAAGGCGGTAATTGATGGCTGCTTGTTACTTGGAATGGAAGGCATGCATCATTGAAAGCTCATCCTTGGCGGCCAAGCTAACTTGAGGAGGTGGAGGAGGCGTCTTGGGCTGAGCTGAATGGACGGTGGAAGCTTGGGCTTGGGCCCGTGCTTGACTTCGTTGAGGAGAACCAGCCCGGCCAACTTGTTCTTGAAAGTTGTGGTTTGTCTCACTTTGATTTCTTTCGGAGAAGGCCCGAGGCGTGGCCTAGATGGGTGCCCAAAAGGGGCGCCATCCCGAAGAAGCGAGTGCCCACGAGGGGCACCGGCCTAGCGGGACGGGGGCCTTGATGAGGCACCGGCGCCGTGCATCGTGTGGGCGAGAAGCTCGGGCCCGATCACATCAGGTAGCCTCCACTTACCACTAGACGGTTGTTGGATCGTAAGTCAGTTAATGAGGGCGTCCTTAACTGGGTTAAGGGCGTCCTTTTGTGCAGCAGAAAGTAGACTTAACAGAATACAAGATAAGATAAGCGAACACAGGTATTTATAGAGGAACCCCACTAAGACCAACTAGTCTTGCGGGTAAACCTCTACCTCCGTTGGAGGATTTTCAATAGCCGTCCCTTATCTTATTGAGAGTGAGTCCTTACAACTTAGGCGAGTCGTTACACTTCTTTGAGCTAAGCGTCCGTCCTTAGCCTCACTAGTAACACTCCTTTTAACCTAACAAGTAACCTAACACTCTTAGCTATAAGGAAGCTATCACTCACGTCTCTCACGGTTCGTTGTGAGAGACTGAGAGACAAACTACAACTCTAAGTGATTTGTGGTTTGTTTTAGATTTAATGTGGTTGGACTTTCTTTCTCTTGCTTCAAGCTCACTTGATCTTTTGATCTTCGTTCGTATTCTTGAATGCTTCGGGAGAGCTTGAGAGAAAGTCTTCAAAGTCCACACCGCTATGCACACCCTTGAGGGGGTATTTATAGCGGAAGTGGTTCTTGTCCTCTAGCGTCCTCTGAGACTTGGTCAGACGCTTGATCTTCCATCAACGGTGCAATGAGCTCCTTGAGGAAGTCAACTCTGTTGACGCTTGGGAAGCCTCCGCGTGGGTTGGGGACCATCGCTGGGAAAGCGACATCTTTGGAGTTGTCTACACGTGCCCAGACAAGGGAAGCTTCCTTTTGAGGACTACGGCCGGACGTGATGTAATCATGTTGGGGTGGCCTTGATTTGAATTTGAACTTCGTCCGTATTTTGGCGCCCGTCCCTTCTTGATGAGGACGCCGTCCTATCTGCGCAGGAACTTGGCCAATTACGTTTAGCTTTGGAAGTTCTGATGACGTGCGTCCCTACAGTTTAGGGACTGCCGTTCACTTGTTGTCCTTTTCGCTCATGTGCGTCCACTGGACTGACCTGAGATCAACACTTGGGCAACTTATCAAATACCTTTGAGTTTGTCATTATCAAAACAAGGGATGATCATCATTGGTTTAGATATTAATGACTGGCGTCCTTAATATCGTCCCAACAATTCCCCCCTTTTTGATGATGACAAACTTTTTCAAATAATACGCACAGAAGTAAAGCTTTTAGCATGAGAAACTACACTTGATTTTCTTTTCAGCTTAGGTTGGCATGCAACACATTCTTTTAAGTGCGTTCTATCTTATTCTTAACTAGCGTCCTTTGGACTTGGCCGAAATTCCCCCTAAACACATGCTTTCTATGATAACTTAAAGACAGTCGCATCTCTGCAAAACTATACTTCCCCCTTTTGGCATCATTGAAAAGGAGAACAAGTCGAAAAGCATGCAAGCACAAAGTCATAACTAGAGTAAAGAACGCTTTAACAAAATGAAGCACAAATGTAATGAACTGCATTCAGAAGGAGAGAAGAGTACGATCATTACAGACATTCACAAATAGTGTTCAAAACGGGGACAGCGTCCCATTGTCTTAGCAAAAACAAAAGAAAAGATAAACTGTTTCAGGGTTAGAGAGGGGGGAGGTGATCATTTGCGGGGACGCTTGCCAAGGGCCTTGAGGTGTTGCTCCTGAAGATGGTTGTTCTGTGCAAGGAGCTCGTTGTTGCGCTCAAGAAGTTCTGTGTGGGTGTGAAGGGTGTCGTGAACCTGTTGAATTAGATCTATCATCATGCACTGGTTCTCGATCATCATGCCCATTAGATACTTCGTAGAGTGCTTCTCGTCCTCATCAGGGACGCTCATACCATCGAGCTCGTCCTCTTCATCAGCATCGTCCTCTGCTGGCGTCCCTACGACTTGCAAATTCTCAGCTTCTGGATCACCTTGAGCATCTCTAGCAGCAGCAGCGGCGGCCTTAGCCTTGCGTTCCGCTTCCTTTTGCTCCTTGGCCATTTGCCTCTTCACAGAAGGAAGCGGCTCATCACACCTCAATTTGCCAACAGGGGGAGGGTGATTTGCCTGACGTCCCAATGGATCCCAAAGGTCTGCTCTGTTTTGGGGACGTAGAGGCCTTGCTGCTTCATTATCTGCTTGACCAGTCCTGGGAAGGGAAGAGAATGGCGTCCACCGGTGCACTTGCCCATGTGCTCCAAGATTACCCGTGGCAAGTTGATTGGCTTGCGTTCCAAGAAGGCGTCCAGCAAGATACTGTCAGTGATCTGGACTATCGACTTCTTTTCTTGGCGGGGGACGACCATGCGCACAATGAAGTGATGCGCAAGGACGCCCGTCTTGGAGAGGCAATGGGCGACCCTGTCCTTAGCGACTGGTTGTCTCCCGTTGAAAATGCGAGTGAAGATCTCTTCCTGGGAGAACCTGCCAAAATTCTTGTTGGGCAGGTCATGGAGTGCATCTGGAGGAGAGGGACGCAGGCCTAGCATATTGCGGACGGTACCCTCAGCAATTGAGTACTCGTCCCCATCAATTTCAAATGTCCCTTGAGGCTTCCCTTTTACTTCAGATATTTTGAATTTTGAGTAAAAGCGGAGAACCTGGTCGGGGTCGACTTCAGCGGCCTCGGCGCCTAGGTGCGTCCATCCCTGGAACTCCAACAGTTCCAGAAACTCTTGCCTCTGATTCTCTTCCAAAAACTGGGCGGTGAAAAGGAGCGGCGACAGAATCTTCTTTAATCTTTT
Organism: Polygonum maritimum; assembly: GCA_963924305.1. Taxonomy (NCBI): domain Eukaryota; kingdom Viridiplantae; phylum Streptophyta; class Magnoliopsida; order Caryophyllales; family Polygonaceae; genus Polygonum; species Polygonum maritimum. The sequence goes on from OZ002728.1 coordinate 17,311,897, forward strand.
CTGCTTGCTGCCGTTGCTGATGATGACCTCGTCACCAGCGTCCTGTTCATCACCATCTCCGTCCTCATCCTCAGGCTCCTCATCCTGGAGAGGGGCGTCCTCTTCATCTGAGGCTTCGTCCCCTTGGTCATGGGACTCAGCCATTTCCGTGTCCTCAGCAGTGGACGCCTGTTCTGGGGGAGGCGCGTCCACAGCTGGAGTCCTCTCCAAGGACTCTGTAGGGACGGTGAGAGGAGACGTCCCTTGGACTTGAGCAGATGCCTCGACGGTCTGAGCGGGCGGAGGAGGAGGTGGAGGTGAGACTCTGGGAGGAGAGGGAGAAGGAGTTCGTATCTTAGCCTTTGAAGCGGGGGCAGAGGAGGAGCTGGGCGGAGCCATGGATATAGGCTTCACTTTGAGCGGAGCAGGGGGAGGAGGCAGCTTCTTGGCAGGAGAGTCCTCAAGAGTAATCACTTTTGGTACAGCGTCCTTGGCCGGGACCTGTACGTGAGGAGTCGCCTGTTGAGCAGTTGGCATGGGCTTTGCCAAGTCCGCCTCGATCTCTGCCTGAAGCGGATCGGAGGTAGCCGCAGGAGCAGGAGCGGGAGTGACGTCCTCTATCCTTGGTGGAGGAGGAGGAAGGCGAGGGACGTCTTGCAAACTCTGCTGGATCGCCGCAGCAATGGCGTCCTTTTCGGCCTGCTCTTGCCGGGCCTTCTCCTCTTTCTCTATTACCAGCTCCGAGAGGCGGATAGCGGCCATTTGTTGCTCGGTCACGCCCTCGAGCTCAGCAGACGTCTTCAAACGTCTCTTTGGGGCGGGAGGAGGGGAGGAAGGAATTGGTTTTGGTGGTGAGGAGGAAGGGCCTTTTATTTGGAGCGTTTTGGAAGGAGGGGGAGAGGAAGGCCTTTTGCGTTTTTGAGAAGGGACGGAGCCCGCAGGAGCCACAACGAACTCCATGATATCAAGGAGCAGTTTGGCGAGCTCGTCCATGGATCCACCAAAGGTGTCGGATATGATGCCTGGCCCCATAAAGGGAGGGTTGGTGTGGTTGGTTTCTTTGAGGCGGGGTTGGACGTATGTGACCATGAAGTAGTGTAGGAGGCGTTGGACTTTGGGAGGGTGGTCATGAGCGGACGCCCGTAGGCAAATGTTAGCGAGCGTCCGAGGCTCTTTCTCTAGCCAGTCCTCAATTAGGGGGTCAAGAGGAGGACGGCGCTTTGGTTGGGAGGGGAGACCTTGGATAGTGCCTTTTGCAGAGTGTGCTGGTTCTGGCTCGGGTTTAAACGGTCTCTCAAGAAATTGGAAGCGTTTTTGTGAGGGTTTGGAATAAGGGCGAGATGATTGGGATTTTTGTGGAGGAGGTTGGGAGCGTTGTTGCTTAGGAGGGGTGGTGGAGTGGCGGCGTTGGGTGGATTGAGAAGAGGAATGGTGGCGAGGAGGTTCTTGGCGGCCGGAAAGTCTGCCTCTCGAGTCCATTAATGACCGGCCTCTTATCGGAGGAGATCTCGAGGAGCTAGGGTTTTTCGCCGCCGACGAGGGTGACGGATTTTTAGAAGCTCTGGTGTTGGCCATTTGAGAGAGGGTTTATATAGAGGAAGATTAGGGTTTAGGGTGAGATTTCGGGATGCGTTTGAAGATTTTGAAGATCTTCAGAGATTTCTATAAGTGAGCAAACAACAGAGGAGCAAAGAAGGTTTTTCGGAGTGCACAGGTGGGTATTTATAGGAAGAAGACGAAGTTGGACGGTCAGGGGTAACAGGGTCTTTACACTCGGCTTCCTCCACCCGCCTTCCCACACGTGGCTTTCTTCTTTGCTAAGAAACACAGCTGTTGAGCACTGTTTGCGCATATCCCGAGATCTTCGCTGAAACTTCTCTAAGACGGTTCACCTTCCCAATTTCAAACATTCAAACGTCTCACAACGGCAAAGGACTCTGACCTGGCGTCCTTTCAACACACAAAACTTTACTTCACTGAACTGAACCACGGCGTCCCAGACACTGATCTCAACCTCTGAACTTAGAACTCTGTACGGACAACTCTCAGCTCTTAACACGCGTCCCTTTGATCATTTAGAACCATTTTTGAAAATCAAGCAAGTACGTCCCGTAAAGATAAAACAAAGAACGCTCATAGGACGCGTTTGCTAGATTCTCGGCCTGGGTAAGCTTAGAGTTCCCATCATTTCGGCTTATAATGAGGGTAGGTTGATCAGGGATACTCTTGAGAAGAAGAGCGAATTGAGTACCGTTCAAAAACATGAACAACACATATGTCTTAGACTAGCGTCCTTTAAAGATGACTTTAATGCATGACATTGCTTTAAAACGAGTTCTCAACAAAACATAGCCAATCATGGAGGGAATAATAGAACGGGACTTGATTATTTAAAAGTTATCAGCCCCAAAAGCAACCGGAGGTGCTCGAAGGGACGTCTATCAAGTGCTTTTGTGAAAATATCAGCCACTTGGTCCTCAGTCCTAACATGATCCACTCTAATTAATCCAAGTTCAACATTATCACGAAGAAAGTGATGTCTTATATGAATATGCTTCGTCCTAGAATGATGAACAGGATTTTTGGCAATACTTATAGCACTAGTGTTATCACACAAGATAGGGACTGTGTTGAGGAACGTACCATAATCTTCAAGTTGGTACTTGATCCATAGGACTTATGAGCAGCACGAAGCAGCAGCAACGTACTCAGCTTCCGCGGTTGAGAGTGCCACGGAGTTTTGCTTTTTGGATCCCCAAGATACAAGGCACGAGCCCAGGAATTGAGCCATTCCTGAGGTGCTCTTCCTATCCACCACATGGCCAGCGTAATCCTGCGTCAGAGTACGCTACCAGGTTTAGGGACGTCCTTCTGGGATACCATAGGCATAGGTCATCCCGTCCCTTGAGGTATCTGAAGATTCTCTTCACTTCTTGCATGTGGGACTCTTTTGGATTTGTTTGGAAGCGAGCACATAAGCACACAGCGAACATGATGTCGGGACGACTTGCCGTTAGGTATAGCAAGGACCCGATCATTCCTCTGTAGAGCTTTTGATCTACACTCTTGCCTTCTTCATCAGCATAAAGGCGAGTGTTGGGGGAGATGGGAGTATCAATGGGTTTTGAAGAGTTCATCCCATACTTCTCAAGCATTTCACGAATGTACTTTTGTTGATGAATGCGCGTCCCATCTTTGAGCTGAGTGATTTGGAGTCCCAAGAAGAAGTTGAGTTCTCCTATGAGGGACATCTCAAACTCACTACTCATCAAGTTCTTGAATTCCTCTACAAGATTCATGTTAGTGCTTCCAAAGACTATGTCATCGACATAGACTTGGACAATCAAGACATCTTTAAGGACTTTCTTTAAGAAAAGTGTTTTATCAATGTTACCTCGTGTGTACCCGTTGGACAAGAGAAAGGACGCAAACCTATCGTACCATGCACGAGGGGCTTGCTTGAGTCCATAGAGTGCCTTGTCCAAGAAGTACACATGATCAGGGTGATCAGCGTCCTCAAATCCTGGAGGTTGAGCGACGTACACTTCTTCTTTGAGCCTGCCGTTGAGGAAGGCTGTTTTGACATCCATTTGAAAAAGCTTGAACCCTTTGTGAGCGGCATAGGCGATAAGGAGGCGAATGGCTTCAATTCTGGCAATAGGAGCGAAGGTCTCATCATAGTCGATTCCTTCCTCTTGTCTATAGCCTTGAGCCACAAGCCTTGCTTTATTTCTTGACACGCGACCACTCTCATCAAGCTTGTTCCTGTAGACCCACCTCGTCCCTATTATGTTTTTGTTTCTTGGACGAGGGACGAGGGTCCAAACCTTGTTTCTTTCAAACTAATTGAGTTCTTCTTGCATGGCTTGAATCCAATCAGCGTCCTGAAGTGCCTCCTTTATGTTTTTAGGTTCAATTAAGGACACAAAGGCGTTGAAGGCACAGAATGCTATGTTGGCATTATGGGACTGATTCACAGCTGATCTTGTTTGAACTCCTTTAGACATATCTGAGATGATTTGTTCTGTTGAATGAAGTCTTGAAAGATTAGATCCCTTATGAGTATCGTCCTTTGCAGGAGTACATCTAGGGTCCGTCCAATCAGATTCATCTGAGTCAAACCCGTCGTCTTCATTGAAAGGCTCAGAGTGTTCCCCCTCAAGTTGAGCGTCCATTTCTTGACGCTGTTCACCTTGTAAGCTTGATTCAGCACCATCATGTTGACCCGGTGATTCACTCCGAGAGAGAATTTCCTGAGCAGCACTGGGAACTTCCACTGAGACTTCTTTAGGGTTTGGAGTAGCGTCCTTAGGAACATAGTATTTTCCAGAGGACCCAAGATCAACTTCATCGTCGGAGTCGTCCTGCTGAGAAGAATATGAGCGATCTTTCCCACTTGATTTTTCTTTGTGAGAGGCACTTTCCTTGAACACAACATGAATGCTCTCCTCAAGCCTTAGAGTTCGTTTATTGAAAACTCTATACGCTTTACTGGTGAGGGAGTACCCAAGGAATATGGCTTCGTCACTTCTTGCATCAAACTTTCCAAGTCTTTCTTTATCATTGTTGTGAACAAAGCATTTGCATCCAAAGACTTTGAGATAGTCGATGCGAGGCTTTCTTCCGTTCAACAACTCATAGGACGTCTTCTTCAGCAAAGGACGGATCATGGCTCGATTGACAATATAGCATGCTGTAGCAATAGCTTCCGCCCAGAAGTACTTGGGGACGCTATTAGCTAAAAGCATAGTCCTTGCCATATCCTCCAGCGTCCTATTCTTTCTTTCCACCACTCCATTTTGTTGAGGAGTCCTTGGAGCTGAGAAGTTGTGAGAGACTCCATGTTGATCACAGTAGGCCACGAACTCTGAGTTTTGAAACTCCGTCCCATGATCTGATCTTATGGATTTGAGAGGCGTCTCAAGCGCAACTTCCACTTGTTTGATGAAGACTTTGAATGCGTTGAAGCAATCTGTTTTTGAAGCTAAGAAAAGAACCCAGGTGAATCGAGAATAATCATCTACAAGGACGTAAATGTACCTCTTTCCACCATAGCTCAACGTCTTCATTGGTCCACAAAGATCCATATGGAGAAGTTCCAAAGGTTTCTTTGTGCTGACATCGTTCTTTGACTTAAAGGACGTTCTTGTTTGCTTCCCTTTGATACAGGCTTCACACTGTTCAATTTTCTCAGGATCAATTTGGGGAAGACCTTTCACAAGATTTCTTTGATGAAGCTTGAGGATTGTGCTTGGTCCAGCATGGCCAAGTCGGCGATGCCAGAGGTCAGCGTCCTCCTTTGACACAGATAAGCACAACTCAGATTTTGGCTTGAACTCCTGATTGAAGATGTAGACATTGTTCTTTCTGACTCCTTTGAGGACGACTTTGTTTGATTTCTTGTTGATGACGAGGCACTCCTTTGAGTCAAATGTGACTCGGTTTTCACCTTGATCACACATTTGAGAGACGCTCAGGAGGTTGAAGCCAAGTCCTTCAACAAGGCTAACGTTTGTCGCTTTGATGGACGGATTGAGAATAGCAGTTCCCGTCCCTTTGATCTTTCCTTTGCCCTTGTTGCCAAACGAGACAGTTCCTCCCGTGGCGCTACTTTGGATAGAAGTGAGATGGATCTGGCTTCCTGTCATATGGTTTGAGGCGCCACTATCAATGATCCATGGGCGTCCCCTCACTTCCACCTTTCAAAACAAAGTTAGTGTTTGGCGACCCAGGCAAGGTGTTCCTTACCTGGTTCGTTACAGAAATAGAACTTTGGTTCTGGCATATAGTCACTTATATTCACGTCATTTGAAATAGCATGCTTTCGGAAAGAACTCTTAGAACGTCTAGGACGTCTAGGGTTAGCCTTAGGGACTGACTTATTATTCTCAATGTTGGTCCTAGCAGCTTTGCCACTTTCAATGTCGTTCTTCATTTTTAAGCATTCATATTTAAAGTGATCTCCTTTTCCACAATACCAACACGTTCTATAGTAAGTACCAAGGTAGTACTTCTTGTTGGGACGTTGGATTTTGTTCTCTTTCATCTTTTGAGGGTTACAAACTTTCGAACCCTCCCCCTTAGCAATTTTCTTATAGATCCTATGACTGGTGGAGTTAGTGTAGTAGCCCTCTTGACCTTTCTCTCCACTTTCTAGGACTCTAATTCTTTCAAGGAGATTCTTAGTCTTTTCCTTTTCCAATTCAAGTTCTGAAGTTTTGCTTGCCTCAAGGTCGCTAGGGAGAGAATTCCTAGTGTCAGACTCGTAGCCTAGTCCTCTCTTGGCTGGGACAAACACCATTGGTTGAACTTCCTCAATTGCTGGGCTTTTCCCTAACACTTTCACCTCTTCCCTAAGCTTAGCATTCTCTAGCTTAAGACACATCACTTCAGTTTTCAGGGATTTGACTTCGACAGATGAGGACTCTAGTTGTAATGACACTGTAGCACAGTTCTCACATTCAACTAACACATTTTCACTTTTAAGTTCAAGTTCATCCATTCTATGTTGCATAGCTACGCTTTCCTCCATGATTCTATTGATGAGCTTAATAAGTTTGGATTTGGAACACTTTTCCAAGGAATTCATCATGGATTCACGAGTTACCTCTTGTTCCTTTTCAGGAGCGTCCTCTTCAATGACTGGGGCGTCCTCCACAGCCATGTACGCCACTTGCTCATCATCTGAGGCGTCCTCTACGGCTATGTATGCAACTGGTCCTTCGGGTTCTTCATCATCAGAACTCACATTATCCCATGCGGCTTCACATGCTCCCAAGAGGGCTTTCATTTTCATTTCCTTTGAGCTTAGTCCCATAGTACACTTTTTAGCAAAGTGTCCTTTCTTGTTACATTTGTAGCAAGTAAGTTCCTTCATCTCTGCCTCTGTATACTTGAGACTCTCCTTTTTGTAAGGCATCTTGTTTTTCTTGGAATCTCTGGTCTTTTTACCCCATAAGCGAGCAACTTTGTGTAGAAGGGCAATCTCTTCCTCTTCTTCTAGCTGTTCCTTGGTCTTACTTTCCTTCTCTCTCAAGGCTTGAGCACGCATTCTTTCACGATTCTCATTTTTATTTGCTTCCACCATTAAAGCAATGTCTCTTTGGTGGCGCAGATACTCAGCGTACTCTGGAGTTGACGTCATCAAGGCGAGATCTGTCTGGGGGTTCCTAGCCAATTCAGCCATATCGGCTTCCCTTCTTGCTTCATAGCCTCTCAGCTTCCCATAGATTTCTTCCATATCCAGGGTCTTGTTGGCTGTATTTTCCTTGAACGTAGTCCTATCAAAATTCCATTTCCCTGTAAGTCCATCAATGACTACTCCAACTCTGTTCTTCATTGAGATTTCAGCTTCTGGGATGCCCAAATTTCACATCTTGGTCACAAGAGCTTCAAAGCGGTATGAGTAGTCTTTGACAGTTTCATTAGGCAGCATTCTGAAGGCATAGAACTCTCGTTTGATTTCAAGCTTAACGTCTTCCTTCATCTCCGCCGTACCCACATGGTACTTCTCAAGAGCTTCCCATTGTAGTTTGGCCGTTGCCAGATTGCTAACCCGGGTGGCGTCCCTCTCGCAAAGGGACGCTTGAAGGAAGCATATTGCCTTAGCGTTTGTTTCCAAAAGCTTGAATTCGTCAGGACCCCACTCGTCCTCTTTGTCTTTCTTGTCATCAGGGATGGTAAGGTCACCTTTCATGATCACTCTCCAGCATTGATAATTCTGACTTCTGCAAAAGTTTTCGAAGCGGATCTTCTAGCGGTTGAAGTTGCCGTCCGTCAGGTGAGGAGGCTTTACAAAGGAGATTCCAATAGGTTCCATGTCCATCTTGTACCTGCAACTCAACAAAATCTAGAGCGCCTGCTCTGATACCAATTGTTGGATCGTAAGTCAGTTAATGAGGGCGTCCTTAACTGGGTTAAGGGCGTCCTTTAGTGCAGCGGAAAGTAGACTTAACAGAATACAAGATAAGATAAGCAAACACAGGTATTTATAGAGGAACCCCACTAAGACCAACTAGTCTTGCGGGTAAACCTCTACCTCCGTTGGAGGATTTTCAATAGCCGTCCCTTATCTTATTGAGAGTGAGTCCTTACAACTTAGGCGAGTCGTTACACTTCTCTGAGCTAAGCGTCCGTCCTTAGCCTCACTAGTAACACTCCTTTCAACCTAACAAGTAACCTAACACTCTTAGCTATAAGGAAGCTATCACTCACGTCTCTCACGGTTCGTTGTGAGAGACTGAGAGACAAACTACAACTCTAACTGATTTGTGGTTTGTTTTGGATTTAATGTGGTTGGACTTTCTTTCTCTTGCTTCAAGCTCACTTGATCTTCGTTCGTGTTCTTGAATGCTTCGGGAGAGCTTGAGAGAAAGTCTTCAAAGTCCACACCGCTATGCACACCCTTGAGGGGGTATTTATAGCGAAAGTGGTTCTTGTCCTCTAGCGTCCTCTGAGACTTGGTCAGACGCTTGATCTTCCATCAACAGTGCGATGAGCTCCTTGAGGAAGTCAACTCTGTTGACGCTTGGGAAGCCTCCGCGTGGGTAGGGGACCATCGCTGGGAAAGCGACATCTTTGGAGTTGTCTACACGTGCCCAGACAAGGGAAGCTTCCTTCTGAGGACTACGGCCGGACGTGATGTAATCATGTTGGGGTGGCCTTGATTTGAATTTGAACTTCGTCCGTATTTTGGCGCGCGTCCCTTCTTGATGAGGACGCCGTCCTATCTGCGCAGGAACTTGGCTAATTGCGTTTAGCTTTGGAAGTTCTGATGACGTGCGTCCCTACAGTTTAGGGACTGCCGTTCACTTGTTGTCCTTTTCGCTCATGTGTGTCCACAAGACTTACCTGAGATCAACACTTGGACAACTTATCAAATACCTTTGAGTTTGTCATTATCAAAACAAGGGACGATCATCATTGGTTTAGATATTAATGACTGGCGTCCTTAATATCGTCCCAACAACGGTTAAGTTCCCCACGCCACGGGGAATAGAGGAAATTCGGGGAGGCCAGCGACTAGTTAGAGAATGTTACAAAACAGCTCTAAAGCCCACGACCGCCAGGCCGGAGGCATAGCAATTACAAAATGCTACCCCTCCTGTCCAGACACGAGAGCAAGAAGAAGAAGTAGAGGAGGTAGCAATAGGGCAAGGAAGGATCATTCGGCTAGGGATTGGACTAGAGACGTCCATCAAGACAAAACTAGTGATTCGCTCTACTTTGTATAGGTTAACTCTTGTATTTTAGAGCTATATTGAGAGTGTTTAGGTTAGTTTTGAGCGTTATTGTAATATCAAGACCGAAGACACAAGATTTGAAGAATCAAGAGTAAAAGAGCTTAAAGACGAAGAATCGCCACTGCATGATTACCGCGGACGCGTTACCTATGGCGCGGGCGCTGTGGAGTGGAGGAGCGAACCAACTTAAACCGTGAAGGCCGCGGATGCGTTGCCTCCGGCGCGGCCGCGGTAGAAGCTGACCCGGGAATTGACCATTTGAAGGCCGCCGCAGGCGCGGTTTTTGTGCCGCGGTCGCGGTGGTAGCCGACTTCCAAACGGGCGAGATTTCACCGTTTCTATCTTGTTTTCTTTCTTATCTTTCGGTTTCCTATCTTATTTAGTCCGAAAAGGTTGATCTTTGGGGCTATATAAGGGGAACCTTTCTAGGCTTTTAGAGGATGGAATTCTTGTCAATCAATTGTAATTCAATAAAGATTAGAGTTTTCTTTGTAATGGAGAACTAACTCTCCTCTGGAGTTTATTCAATCAAGGAAGCTTTATTATGAAGTTGTGAAATTCTGGTAACCTCTTTATCCTTAGGTCTTTAGTGATACTCTTGTGCTTCATCCCATGATCTATGTTTGATTTTATGAGCCTGATCAACTTGTTTGATTGACTTAGATCTATCGTTTGAATTAGGATTGGTTGTTGTCTATGCATCTTTCCTATTCTCGAAACAACTCTATTCTAGGACCGTGGACTAGTTTAGGGAAGAGTATTCAATGGTTAAATTGTGCATGAGACTCGTAGCTTGATTGCATGATTTGATTTCCTATTATCCCTGTGCCCTATGCTAATTCTAGGTTAAGCGTCCTTGCCTAGGGTTATAGAATTGCTTGGACCGTGGACTTGCGATTTCTAATGATTGGGATTGGAATTGACCTAAGCATATAAAGAGGTGGATGAATTCATGATCAACGGATTAATAAAGTGGAATTGATTGAATGAACTTTGCTTGATAACTTTGATTGAAAACAACTTTCAAAACCCCCCTTTGATTACTTGTATGAAAACCACATAAAATCTGAATAAAACTGATTCCTTTGGGTTCGACCCCTTGCTTGCCTACTATACTTGTATTTGCATGTTTGGGATTTATTTTTGATTAGGGAACAACGACTTTGCCCGAGTCAAATCTTGGCGCCGTTGCCGGGGAATCTTTTTCTTGTTTGGATTTGTGTGCGTTTTCGCGTTCTGCGCCCAAACCGCGCCCGCGGCCCCCTTGGCACGCCCGCGGTTTGTACGCAGAACCATCCTTTGGGTTCGGACCTAACACATGGTCCGTACCCGGTCTACTAATACTTCTCCTGTTCGCTTTGATCCAGAAATTGACAGGACTCTTCGGAAGATAAGAAGTGCCCCCAGACCCTCTACATCTTACAACCTTCTTGAATCTCTCTCTCTCTCTGACTCTGAACCAGAAGACGCCATGGCGGAACAAACTATTCGCCAACTTACGGCGCCTGATCTCCAGCAACAGCAGCTCGCTGTTCAATTCCCCGAACTCGGGGAGGGTGTGAAGTTCGAGCTCAAGTCTGGCCTCATCCACCACTTGCCCAAATTTCACGGGTTGAGCGGTGAGGACCCGAACAAACATCTCACTGAATTCCACGCGGTGTGCGTGAGTATGAAGCCCACTGATGTGACGGAGGATCAAATCAAGCTCCGGGCTTTTCCCTTCTCTCTTGAAGACACCGCCAAGGACTGGCTCCTTTATTTGGTGCCAGGTTCTATCACTACTTGGGCGGCCATGAAGAAGGCGTTTCTTGAGAAGTACTTCCCCGCTTCCAAACAAACATCTATTAAGAAACGACTCAGCAATTTGGAGCAAGGGGAAGACGAGAACCTCTATGACTATTATGAGCGCTACAAAAGGCTCATCGCGAGTTGTCCCTACCATGGCTACCAAGCCAAGGACCTTATTTGCTACATCATTGAGGGACTCTGCGACAATGACAAGAGGCTCGTGAATGCATCTTGTGGGGGTAGTTACGAGAACTTGACCCCCGCTGCAGCTTTTCAGAAGGTGGAGATCTTTGCGGAACAAGCCCGCAATCAAAAATCAAGGACCAAGGTGAGGTCCGTGAGTGTGGTGAATGAGTCCCTGAATGCTGAAGTAAGGGAGCTCAAGGATCTTATGAAGCAATTTCTCACAAAGAAGACGGCCCAGCAAGTCAACGCTTGCGGTCTGTGTTATGATGCTAGCCACCACACGGATCAATGCCCTACTATTCAAGAGACCGGGGAGTCGGTCAATGCTATTGGCAATTACGGTGCGCCCCGACCCCGGAATGATCCTTATTCCAACACTTACAATCCGGGTTGGGCGAACCATCCTAACATGAGGTGGAGCAACCAGCAGCAGCAAGATCCACCACAACAACAGCAGCATTACGCTCCTCAGGGCCAGCAACAACAATTCCGGTCCAATAACTATGCCCCGAGAGCACCTGCTCCGTCTCAGAATGATGCTATTACTGCCCTCTTGAAGGAGAACCAAGAGACGAGAGCCGCTGTAAAGAATCTTGAGACTCAGCTGAGCCAAGTTGCCACCATGATCAATAGGCTCGAGTCTAAGGATTCCGGGAAACTTCCCTCTCAACCGCTCAATCACAAGGAGAATGTGAGTGCCATGAATTTGAGGAGCGGTAGAACATTGGCGAGCCGGACATCACCCACTGGTGACGTACCGCGCCCGCGCTCCCCTGGCCGCGACCGCGCCGGGGCGATAGCACAAGAGGACGAAGCCTCTGTGGAGATTCCGCGCCCGCGCTCCCCCCTCCGCGCCCGCGGAATCCCCCCAGAGCCCATGGAGGACGAGAGTCGTAGCGACCCGCGCCCGCGGAGTCCGGACCGCGCCCGCGGCAAGGAGGCAGAACGAAATTTCGAGGCTTTGCTCGACTATGCTTTCAAGAATTACTCACCTCCTCGCCCAAGCTCTCCTAGACGGAACCGAGCTCCAGCAGCAGAAGAGGATGATGGCTATGTGGCTCAACCTCTTCCACCATTGGATTCTTTCAAGCCATCCCCTCCATTCCCCGAGGCTCTCAAGGACACAAGGAAGCCGGTACATGACAAGGAACTCTTCGAGACCTTCGCCAATTGTCGGGTAAATGTTCCTCTTCTTAATCTCATCCAAAGTGTCCCTCGTTTTGCTAAATTCATGAAAGAACTATGCACCATAAAACGAAAGAATAGGACTAGTCCTAAGATTAAAAAGGTAGCTCTAGTTGAAAAGACTCAGGATAGCAAGATTGAGACTTGTAATTCCCTACTCCAAAAGCAATTACCTAAAAAATGCTCTGACCCAGGAAGATTCACCGTCCCTGTCACTATTGGAGAAACTAAAATTGATCGTGCTATGCTAGATTTAGGTGCCTCCATTAATGTTCTCCCAGCTTGCATGTATGATAGGTTAGGCCTTGGTCCTTTGAAGAAATCTGATATTGTTATTGAGTTGGCCGACCATTCTAATGTACGCCCGCAAGGGTTAATTGAGGATGTTCTAGTGCAGGTGCAGGGTTTGATCTTTCCTGCAGATTTTTATGTGATGGAGATAGGCGAAGGCGGTACGATCCGGTTCTCTTACTTGGTCGTCCATTCATGAAAACCGCCAACACGGTCATTGACGTTGCCAATGGATCTCTTTCCATATCCCATGGTGGCAACACGGTCCGGATTGATGTTGATGAGGACCCGTATTGATCGTATCCACGTCGAGCCAATGACGTTAAACAAAAGCGCTGGTTGGGAGGCAACCCAAGGATTAGATAGATTGTTTTTCCCATTCCTAGCTTAGGATTTGCTTGTGTTTTTTTAGCTAACATGCAGGTACTAGGTCCGAAAGGACATGCCTGGCGTGAAACCGTGCCCGCGCCTCTTTGGCCGCGCCCGCGGTGGATCGTCAGTGCGCCCCGACGAACAGGTACTAGCCCGTGCTCGCGGCAACCATACTGCGTCTCGGTTTTAGCTCGTTTTTGTTTATTGTGAAAAAAAAGAACAAAAAGATGACTTCTTGGTCACATTCTACCTCTATATTTTTCATCCATCTATATCCTTTCTATTCCATCTTCTATCTTTCCACCATTCTATTTCTTCTTGCCATCCATCTTTGTACTTTCCATCCTTTGGCTATGTGTAAAGCCTAAGTATGGGGGAGCTTTGTTTCCCCGAGAGTTCTTTACTCCACGGTTCGAGTTCGAGTATTGATCCATCTTCCAAGAAGACGAGCCAAGATACGACGGTTTCCTACACATCACGTTTTTCGAGACGAAGTCAAGACCTCGTCCCTGCACAAGAACCGCGCCCGCGCCCCACCAGCCGCGCCCCACCAGCCGCGCCCGCGGTGTACTCCGACGATGACTTCCGTCTCTGCACCAATCCCGCGCCCGCGCCTCATGTGCCGCGCCCGCGGTTAGGCCACAGTCTTGGAAATACAAAGCTTCTCTATTCTACCACCTTTGCAGATTTCTTCCATTCCATCTCTCTTCATCGTTTGTGAGTCTTCTGATATACCTTTCTCCTTGCTTCTATCCTTTCTCTTTGCTTCATTGAGGACAATGAAGGATTTAAGTATGGGGGAAGGAGTACTCGCATTCGCTTATCTTAGTTAGATTAGTTAGATATTTGCTTCAGATTTTTGATTTTCTTCTTTTCATGGAGCACTTGCACCATATTTTTTTTGCATAATAAAGAAAACAAAGATAGAAAAAAGCCATAAAAATTGGAAAAAGGCATTTTAAATCCTGGGATGAGTCGAAAACCCGAAAGGGCGGCTCAGGTAATAAGCAGGTAACCCGGACCAGCATTAGGCTGGGGTAATATGAGGTTTATGAGTGATTGTGAGTATTTGTGAGCACACCTATTGAAAAATGAAAAGAGCGGTTAGGTGAAAACCCGAAAGGGCGCCTAAGCAGAATTGAGCGGTAAAATTCGAGTGTTTTAGGATCATTCTTGCTTGGGGACTTTGGGGCTTACATGTTAGATTTGGGTAGATCCTAGGTTGCTCTCTTTCATCTTTTTAGAGCTTGAGTGTTATATCATGTTGTGAGGTGTGTGTTTGAGCTTCATTGTTTTATGCTCATGATTTCTCTATATTTTGGGTTCGGGTTGCGAGCTGAGTGTTTTTATCTTCCCTTGTATTTCCTGAGATCTTAGATGTGCTGAGTTGATATATTTGTTTTGAGCTTACTCGAGGACGAGCAAGATCTAAGTATGGGGGAATTTGATTCGCTCTACTTTGTATAGGTTAACTCTTGTATTTTAGAGCTATATTGAGAGTGTTTAGGTTAGTTTTGAGCGTTATTGTAATATCAAGACCGAAGACACAAGATTTGAAGAATCAAGAGTAAAAGAGCTTAAAGACGAAGAATCGCCACTGCATGATTACCGCGGACGCGTTACCTATGGCGCGGGCGCGGTGGAGTGGAGGAGCGAACCAACTTAAACCGTAAAGGCCGCGGACGCGTTGCCTCCGGCGCGGCCGCGGTAGAAGCTGACCCGGGAATTGACCATTTGAAGGCCGCCGCGGGCGCGGTTCTTGTGCCGCGGTCGCGGTGGTAGCCGACTTCCAGACGGGCGAGATTTCACCGTTTCTATCTTGTTTCCTTTCTTATCTTTCGGTTTCCTATCTTATTTAGTCCGAAAAGGTTGATCTTTGGGGCTATATAAGGGGAACCTTTCTAGGCTTTTAGAGGATGGAATTCTTGTCAATCAATTGTAATTCAATAAAGATTAGAGTTTTCTTTGTAATGGAGAACTAACTCTCCTCTGGAGTTTATTCAATCAAGGAAGCTTTATTATGAAGTTGTGAAATTCTGGTAACCTCTTTATCCTTAGGTCTTTATTGATACTCTTGTGCTTCATCCCATGATCTATGTTTGATTTTATGAGCCTGATCAACTTGTTTGATTGACTTAGATCTATCGTTTGAATTAGGATTGGTTGTTGTCTATGCATCTTTCCTATTCTCGAAACAACTCTATTCTAGGACCGTGGACTAGTTTAGGGAAGAGTATTCAATGGTTAAATTGTGCATGAGACTCGTAGCTTGATTGCATGATTTGATTTCCTATTATCCCTGTGCCCTATGCTAATTCTAGGTTAAGCGTCCTTGCCTAGGGTTATAGAATTGCTTGGACCGTGGACTTGCGATTTCTAATGATTGGGATTGGAATTGACCTAAGCATATAAAGAGGTGGATGAATTCATGATCAACGGATTAATAAAGTGGAATTGATTGAATGAACTTTGCTTGATAACTTTGATTGAAAACAACTTTCAAAACCCCCCTTTGATTACTTGTATGAAAACCACATAAAATCTGAATAAAACTGATTCCTTTGGGTTCGACCCCTTGCTTGCCTACTATACTTGTGTTTGCATGTTTGGGATTTATTTTTGATTAGGGAACAACGACTTTGCCCAAGTCAACTAGTAACCTTTCTGGAAAAACACCAGCAATGTTTTGCTTGGAGTCACGAAGATATGATTGGAATCGACCCAGGAGTAATCACACATAAGCTAAACACCGATCCTAGCTTTCCCCCTGTAAAACAAAAGAGAAGAAGATTCGCCCCCGAGCGAATCCGGGCAGTCGACAAAGAAGTGAGAAAGTTGTTAGACACAAGCAAGATCCGAGAGGTGAAGTATCGAAAGTGGCTGGCTAACGTGGTGGTTGTCCCAAAAAAGAACGGGAAGTGGAGGGTATGTGTGGACTTCACCGACCTGAACAAGGCCTGTCCCAAAGACTCTTTCCCGCTCCTGCACATAGACTCGATGGTAGACGCCACCACAGGTCACGAGCTCTTGATATTTATGGACGCCTTCAACGGCTACCACCAGATCCAGATGCACCCCGAGGATCAAGAGAAGACGTCCTTCCTAACAGGACAGGGGACATACTGCTATTGAGGTTATGCCTTTCGGCTTGCGGAACGCTAGTGCAACATACCAGCACCTCGTTAACCACATGTTCCAGGACCAGATCGGGAAAACAATGGAGGTTTACATTGACAACATGGTCGTCAAAAGCACGACGGCGGCTCAGCACCAGCAACACCTCGAGGAAGCTTTCAAAATCCTAGAAAAATTCAACATGAAGCTGAATCCTCAAAAGTGTACATTCGGAGCACAGTCTGGAAAATTTCTAGGCTACATAGTGACCAAAAGGGGGATTGAGGCCAGTCCTGATCAAGTTAAAGCAATAGCCTCCCTGAGATCGCCCAAGAGCATCAAAGAAGTACAGAAATTCACCGGGAAAGTCGCCGCCCTTAACAGGTTCATATCTAAATCGGCCGACAAGTGCCGATTATTCTACGACATCCTCAAGAAAAATAAAAGCTTCCAGTGGGATGATCGGCACGAGAAGGCTTTCCAGGAACTCAAAAGATACTTCTCCAATCCATTGTTGCTAGCCAAGCCAATTCCGGGAGAAATCTTGCAGCTATATCTAGCAGTATCGGGAAGCACACTGAGCGGGGTTCTAGTCAGGGAGGCTGAGGGGCAACAAACACCCGTTTACTTCGTAAGCAAGACGATGACCTATGCAGAGACTAGATATTCCCCTCTCGAGAAGCTGGTCCTCGCCATTGTCATGAGCTCAAATAAGCTGCGCCTTTATTATTTCGAATCACACACTATCGCCGTCCAGACCAACTATCCTTTGAGACAAGTGATGCAAAAGTTGGAGTTTTCTGGGCGAATGACCAAGTGGGCGGTACAACTCAGCGGATATATGACATTAAGTATGAGCCTCGCAAAGCAATAAAATCGCAGGTCCTGGCCGATTTTGTTGCTGACTTCTCCCCCGACCTAGAAGAGGCAGCAAGCACGGAAACACCTGCTCCTATCCCAGAGGAAACGCACAAAGCGTGGACACTCAACACGGATGGGGCTTCTAACGCCAGAGGGATAGGGCTAGGGGTTGTCCTAGAATCAGGCAAGGGAGACATGCTAACTCAGGCCGTAAGATGCAACTTCAGCGCCACAAACAACGAGGCGGAGTATGAAGTTTTAATTTTCGGATTGGGGCTAGCAAAGGATCTAGCAATCTAGAACTTGCAAGTAAGGTGCGATTCCCTCTTGGTGATCAACCAGATACTGGGAGTCTTCGAAGCAAAGGATGAAAGAATGGCTCTATACCTAGAGAAGGCAAAGACTTTGGCAAAGGATTTCCAGCAGATCTCCTTTGAACAGGTACCTAGGAAGTACAATACATCAGCTGACGCCCTAGCAGGATTAGGCTCATTGCTCAACCCAGACGAGTATTCCCAGATCCCACTTGTCCATCTCCTTTACTCAGCGATTGAGCAACCCAGAGAACCACTAGCATTAGACGTGCTTGAAAAATAAGGGCGTTACTGACCCACATAGGGTCGGTACCGACCGAGCTGCAGAAAAAATTGTAGTACTATCTCCCAAAACACTCCAAACCACCCAAACCAACAAGCAGATGGGAGATATGGAACACCAATCTCTTAAGCTTCACTTGAAAAATACGCTACACGACTCCAAACCACCCATCCTACACCAAGTACTTTGTCCCAAAAGCCAAGAGAATACACAGATTAGAGAAAAGCATTGAAGGCAGCCATCAAACATCATCAAACGGAGGAAAATAAGAGAACACCACACAAACCAAGAAAAAGGAGATTAAAGGCAAACACATCATTCACACAAAGGTAACATCAAGAGAGAAGAAAAAAGCCTATAATTATCAAAAGTAGGGGCATTCATCAAGGGAAAGAACTCAACAAAGGCATCATAATGAGTACAACCATAAGAAAGGTTGAACACTTCACTTAAGAGCCAAACAAAGCATGGGAACAAAAGATTCACATGAAACTGATAGGATATAAGGTAAAACCACGAATCATCAACAACTGAACAAAACCACACATACAATGACGCAAACATTGAAAACCAAACCCTAAGAGGGAAATCGGACATAATAAAACAACTCAATGCATACAAGATAGAGCAAAAAGAAACAACAATTCCAACCTTGGAAAGCGAAGGACCTACCCAGCAAAAGGAACAACCGGGCAATCAAAACCCACCCAAGTAACAAAAATAAAGAGTAGAGAGGCAACATTCCCTTTGTCCTTTTTTTATTTGTCTAGTTTTCTATTTCATCGTCCTATATTGTTTGTCATACTTTTGTTTTTTTTCCTTTTTATCTATAATTGTTTCATTATTTTACCCTTGTTTGTTGAGTGTTAGTTTGTTACAAGTTGTATGTGGTTAAGAGTGTGCCTTATATAATGGCATTGTAACTGATTTCTTGACTAATAAGAAAGTCTATTTTCCCTTTCTCCTCTCTCTGACTTTCTTTCGTATCTTCTTCTCCAACCTTTCATGGAGGTTAACATAGTATCAGTTACGTGAGTTCGATTCTTTCTCCACCGCTCCTCAATTTCTTCATCGAAGACAACTTCTAATTAGGAATTTCCTCCTCTCACGCCATCTCATGGAAATCAAGGTTCTGCAAACTCGAGTCCCGCCAATCCATGGAATTCATCTCAAAATCAGGCTTCTCAAAGAGTATCCATAATGCACTCCCACACACCATGTCGGCCAACGAGGAGGATGGTGCCCCACAAGTTTGCTTTACTGACCTCATCACATAGAGCCGAGCCAAAGAAGTGGCCCAGGCCACTCAAAGTATCATCGCTCAAGTCATGGATAGCATCAAGTCCCAACAAGCATCCAAGGCCATCACCTACACATGTCTTCAAGAAGGTGCTCTTGTGGCCCCATCGCAAGCGTGCCTTAGAGCCACTATCGAGTCATGCCGGCCCCGCCCTCATGCCCTAGGACCTATCGGGCTCCACGGCCCCATCGATCGGCCTTGTCCTTGGCCGTTCGGAGGTTGTCTATTTGGCCAAGGCACTACTCACAGTAGAAATCGCCCCAGGCCGCGCGCACCCGATCACCCATGTCTTCGCTTTAGCCGGGCCAGCCGACGCACGCGTCCTAGACCACTATCTTGCGTAGCCCATGCTAGCGCCCCATTCCGTGTCCTGGGTGCATGTGCGCATCCGTGCGCCCCAGCTCATGCCATGTGCCCCAAGCCGCTCGATAGCGTGGTCGAGTCCCATACGTGTCCGGCCATCCCTGCCCAATTTGGAGCCCAAGCTACCAGGCCTCCCTTGTTCTCCTTAGCGCCACACGCGCGATAAACTCGGCTGTGGCCTACACGTGGCTCATGGCCCGGGTCCTTGTCTTGCCTTGCAAGATACTTATCTTAGCTAGATTTTAGATAGACTAGACTTCCTTTTATTTAATATTTCCCATTCGAGATAGGCTTTCTGTTAGTGATTGAATGACTTGTTTTTCTATCTTTTTATGTTTTAGCTTAGTTTGGAGAAAACTCTATATATCTTTTGCACAAGATAGAATTCTCCCTTAAGATAGAGTTTCTTTCTTCTGTTTAAACCAATAATGTAACCTCAAATTCTTTAACACATAATAAAACGACAATTGATAGGTTTAGTCGAGCTTCCTTCTAACTCCAATTTTTGCGTTCCAACCCTTTGATCGAGCCCGAGCTAACCCATTATTCTCACGTCAATTGTTACTCGTTCATCACGTTGATTGAGTCCTTGTTTAGTCCTAACTTGGATCCAACCTTAAAACCAATTTCCATCATGTTGGAGATTGCATATCACCATCTTCCGCCAATTTCAAGAGATTCCCAAGTTGATCTAAGCAATCCTTTCACACTTTCACCTATCTCAAGGATGAGAGCGTATCAGTTGGTATCAGATCTTAAAGGTCTGCGAGTCTCGACATCACCTTATTGTTCTTAAATTCGTGTGTTTTTTTTCTCTTATCCTTGTTTGTTTTGTTAACCTAGGTTTCATATTCTACCTTCGATCCATCTAGAATTGACCCGAATTTTTTTTCTTGCATTTATATAAATTAAAAAAAAAAACCACCTTGCTCGATTTCTTGTTCTTACTTGCACATTGCCTCTAGCTTTTGCATGTTTAGGTTCAATTATTTAAGTCTCGCATTCCATCCTTCGTAGAAGATTAAAATTCAAACGATTGTATCTTGTTTGAATTTTTGCATAAACAAAAAAAGGGGAATTTTCGTGTGCATAGCCAAAATAAGGTAAACCACACAAAATTTAAAAAAAAAACAAGAAGCTTTGCTTTGGTTTAAGAAAGCCAAAATAAATAAGCAACTCAAATCTCCATCATTCATCTCTTTGCTTCGACTCTCTTTCCTTGCATATTGTTGGTTTTGCTTTGTTGTTTGTTTTAACTTGATCTCGAGCGTGTCTAAGCCATTCTCACCCAAAGCCTTACACACTAGTGTTCGAACTTTTGGGCGAACTTGACTTGGACATCTTGAAGCCAGGCCCTTTGTTTCCTCTTGATACTTGCGATGACTCATATTTCAATTAGAACCCCTTCGGAATCAACAAAATCTACAAGATCCACCACCACCACCCATTCTTAACGCTCTAGAGATGACCGACATTCAATACATCTCTGAGCAATTGAAGGCGCTCGAGCAACGGACTCGCCAAGACGAGGAGCGCATCGAGCTCTTAGCGAGGCAACTCGCCGATGTTAATGCTAATCTCACACCTAGTATACAACCTCCTCGCGTGCAAATCGACCAAGTGGTCCAAGAACAAGCGTCCGAGGCGGCCAATCTATTGTGTAGGTCCCTTAAAGGCAAAGACCCTATGCCACAAAATCAACCGCTTTTGAATGGATTGAAGTCTATACATGAGTCGTGTGCTCAACTTGATGCACCGAGGCACACGAGCAGCCACAACTCACTGCCACATGAAACCACCCACAACGTCCACTGATGTCACTCTTTCTAGATAGGTTTTGTAGGTTGTTTGATAGTTAGACTGTGTCATTTTTTATTTTTTTTGTGTCTTTTTGCATGTGATTTTGGTTATCTTTCGAGAGTCGGAATCTATGCATTTGTTGTTTGCTTTTTGTAGATTTTGAAGCGTTGAGGAGGAGTTTCCGGGTCTTTTTCGAGTCTTTTAGGAGGTGTGGTTAGAAATGGCGGTGGAGCTAGAGAGGAGTCAAGCGGTAGTGTGTGGTTCAAGTGGAGTTGAGGAGTGGTCATGAGAAGAGTAAGTGAACAAGCGGTAATGGTGTGTCCAAGTGATGTGAGGAGTTGGAAGTGTTCGAGGGGTTGGAGACGTGTCCATGGTGGAAGACATTCATGAAGTTTGTGGTTTCAAGGTGCTACAAGATGTCCAAGAAGGTCAAGAAGTTTCAATAAAACAAGAAGAATAAGAAGCCAAGCTTTGGGCCAAGGTGCAAGAAGAGAAGAAAGAAAGTCAAAGGCAGAAGTCAAACCCAACCATTCATACCCAGAAGACGCTCGATTCCGAGCAGTGGCCGGGTCGGTACGGATAATTCTTGGAGCCTAAGGGAAGCTGGCCTTTGGGGTGCCTCTAGGCATTATCAATCATCATCCAAAATTCTACAACACTTTGAGAGGATTTGAGAGACAATTTGAGTGTTTTTTTGAGAGGAGAAACTTATGGTGAAAGCAAGAGATTTTAAGTTGTAAGTACTTCTCTTTTAATTCAAGTTTTTTTCTTTGGTGTTAATTATGTCTTCTCAATATTTATTTGTTGTTGTGATTTGTATGATTATGTGTGAGTAGTCCTCTTTCCTAGGGTTTTGGCAAAAATCAAACATAGTTATGCATGCTAAAATATGAATCTTTGATAAAAAAAAATGACTCTTTTAATCTTTATCTTTTATGCTCTTTGTTTGAAGATTTAATTCCTTGATGAAAGTTGAGACATGTTCATGTTTGTAATTAAATTGAAAGATTAAATTCTGAATTTGAATAATATTTGGGATTTGTAGCGAAATTTGAAAATCCCTAGAAATCAAATAGGAGGAAAGTGTTTATTTTTATGAAAGTTGAAATAAATACTTGATTTAATTGGCGAAAGTCAAAATTGAGATTATTCTATGTTTGATCATTGATTTATGAGGTGCATGCATAGCTTTGGTGTGGTAGTCCCTTGCCCTAGCTATTTTTACATTGATTTTTGAGTCTCGTAATAGTAGCAGGTCGGTCGGTTACGAGCGGCACTCGGTCGGTACCGAGCGTCAGTTTTCCTTTGTTTGTGTGTTTTTCTTTGTCATATGTGCTTTTGACAACTAGAGAAAAATTCTTCTAATCCCCGTGGACGAACCTGACTCCGCTATAATCAGTGGGGTCTTGATCTATAAATTTATTTGATTGTTTAGGATCACAAATCCCTTTCAACAAATTTATAGATAAGTTTATTTTAACTTTCGAGATACTTGAGGCGGACATGAAGACACTCGAGGCGGACAACCGAGGCTACACTGATGTATGACAAGGGGGTCCTTGAAGTCACACAATCGCGAACGGAAACGGATCTAGACCTTGCACCAAGTATAAGTCTCGAACGACTCGTATCGTAACCACAATCAATAGAATCACAAGAACACACTTGATCAAACCAAAGCAATGCTTGCATAAAGCCAACTGAATTTCAATCTACGCAGGTCAACAATGGCGCAGGAAGAGAACTCTGTTCTCTTCTCAAAATACGCTGAAAACAATTAAAAGGAAAAACTAGAGTATTTATTCTATCCTAGAAAAAGAAACCCTAAATTATTATCATAAGATATAAAGAATATCCTATAATAATAATTGCAAATCTAGAAAACCAAAATATGGAAATAGTTTGATAACAATAAAAGGAAACAGCTTGGGACACAAGGAAACCGCGGACGCAGCTGCGATAGCCCTCAGGGTCGACCCTGTGAGGGTCGTGCTCGACCCCCCTCAGGGTCGGTCCTGAGAGGACCTTCCTTCTCTAGGCTGCTCGTCTTAGGTTCCTTGCAAGTAAGTGACCCACTTCGTCTTCCGAGGCTCTTCCATTCTTGAATACAGACACTTGAGTGCAATGGAGGTTCCTTGGATGATCTTCTTAGCTCGGCTTCTCGTCATTGGACCTTGAATTGGAGTCGTCATCATCTCCTCAACATCTCGTGGATCTTCATCATCTTGTTTGCTATCATACACCATCTCAAAGGCCCGACTCTCCCATAGGGTGCCACATCCTACGCCCACACACCCTAGACAAGGTAACCCCCGAAACTCTTGTGAATCTGATTTGGGTACTAACGATTTCAATGTGAATGATTATCAAGGTCACTAATATACGGTCTCTCCTTATCAATCATACCTACACGAGGCCAACGATGGCTACACCTCTTTTGAGGAGTTTGATGACGAGGAGGAGCCCGATGACAACCATAATGCTAATG
This sequence comes from Polygonum maritimum, assembly GCA_963924305.1. Lineage (NCBI taxonomy): Eukaryota > Viridiplantae > Streptophyta > Magnoliopsida > Caryophyllales > Polygonaceae > Polygonum > Polygonum maritimum. The sequence continues at coordinate 17,335,463 of OZ002728.1, forward strand.
CCTACCACTCGGTCCTGAGAAGGCCAATTTGGCATATGGGTCGTGCTCGACCCCCTCAGGGTCGGTCTTGAGGACCGTTTTTGCCCGTAGGTCGAGATCGACCCCCCTCTGGGTCGATCCTGAGAGGGCCGATTTGGCCTGTTGGTCGAGGTCGACCTCCACGCGGTTGTGTGCGACCCTCCTTCCATTTTGCACTCTCGGCATCGTGCCTAGTGTGAGAGCTCGGTGCTCTACTTTCCCCTGTGGTCCTGGTTTCTTGACATTCTCTCGGGACTCCTTTGGAACATTTGAAGCTTTGGGGGAACCCGACGACTTCCCTCGACGCTCCTCCACTAAACCATCCTCTTTCTCCCTGTTTTTGGAGGCACGCCTAGCCTCATCAATGGCTCGTGCTTGATTTCGCCTCACTTGATCCTGTAAAACTTCATGGGGAGATAGGGGTAGAAGAGTGAATGTCCTCCCAAGATGGTTAAAAGCATAGGTATTAAGGTATCCATCATATATCACTTTCTTATCAAACAACCATGGTCTACCTAAGAGAATATGAGTGCATTCCATTTGAGAGACATCACATGTAATTACATCCTTATAAGAGCCAATGTTAATATGCACATCACATGTATGAGTAATGAGTTGAGAAGCACCCGAATTAATTCCATTTAAACCATATTGTAGAGTATGCAATTTAGTAGGAAGTTGCAAGTCATGAACCACTCTAGCATTGACCAAGTTGCAACTACTACCGCTATCAATAATCATATTAATGCGTTGATTGCGTACCGTACACCTAGTATGGAAAATGGTCTCTCTTTGGTCGGTTCTAGGGGCTTCTTGAAGGGTGAGGACGTCCTTTTGATTGACATAAGCATAGGCTTGTTCCATTTCGGGTTGGACGAATTCCTCCTCATAAGACTCGCCATGAGTTTGCTCCTCCTCCACTTGAGTTGGCACTACCTCCTCCTCGGCATCCTCATCATCGGTGACATAGCCTTGAGTAGTGTAGTACACCGCTTTGGAGTTGGTGGAATCCCGAGCGATGTGGCCTCTTCCTTGGCATTTGAAACACTTCACCTCACTTAGGCGTTGGCTTTGAGAGTTTCCAATGGTCGGTTTCCTAGACACATTTGCCTCATTTTTGGTTGAGTTTGTGGCTCCCCGAGGTTGGAAAGAAGGATTAGAAGAAAAAGTTTTGGGATTGGAACTAGGATTAGGTGTGTACCTTTTTTGAGGATTCGAACCCCATGCTTGTTTCTTCTTCCTTTGAAGCTGATTGTAGAAGAGTTGTGCCGCATTCACTAGCCTTGTTGGATCCTCAATTTGTAGGCACTCCACGCCATCTCTCACTTCTTGATTCAATCCGGCCAAAAACTGAGTTCTAAGGGATTGTTGAGTGTGATGAATCCCCGCCTTAAAACTCACATTTTCAAGCTCATTGAAAAACTGAATGGGCGTGTGAGGTCCTTGCTTACACATGGCCACGCGCAACCTCATTTGCTCGATATGTTGCTCGGGCACATATCTCTTCTTCATCAAGTACTTGAGCTGATTCCACGTCTCGATTCTTGGCCATCCTCTCCTTTGGCGTTCCTCTTTTTGGCGGTACCACCAAGCTCTAGCGGAACCCCTTAGATGAAGGGACACCACCTCCACCTTTTCCGTCTCATTGTAGCCAAGATGCTCAAGCACATGGTGGGTGTCTTGCTCCCACTCCAAGTACTTCTCCGGATCAAGTTCACCGTCCAAGTGCTCTACTTTGATCTTAACATCACGCCTCGGTGCTTGTGGAAGTGCGCCTTGGTGATTGTTGTTGTGGATGGCGTTTTCTCCCACAAAACAAGGTAGTGGCATGTCTTTGGGTCTCTCTACTTCTCCATAGAAATTGCTTCCCATAACACCTTGAAGCGACGTGTTAGGCACATAGGTCGTTTGCCAAGTGGTGGGCAAATCGTCCCATATATGAGCCTCCCTCGGCGCGCATGTTGGTTGGTTTGTAGGTCGCCTTGGAGTTGTATTGACCCTTCATGGAACCGATCCTTAAGTGACCGGGCTGTGACAATGAAGTATAGCCATACTTGGATTGATGCGCCTCGTCTGGGTAGGGCGTCGAGCAATTTGCACCTTCAAGCTAGGATTGCACACACCTTCATACCCGTCCGCCAAGTTCTTGCCTTTGTTTGATGCTATCGGTGTAGAATAAGGCTGTAAAGGCAAAGAAGACATAGGCACACAAACTGAACTAGAAACCAAAGGAATTGACGAAGAGTTTAGAGAGACATCACCCGACTTCAATTGAAGAATGGGGTTGGTTTGGCCCGCCAACTCATTCGTTGGTTCCTTAGACGCACTAGTACCCGCCAATGATCGTAGAGTAGCTTGTACTCCCATCATCATGTCGGTCAATGTGGACATTTGATCATTGATCTCACTAATCCGTGAATTTATGGAGTCAAATTCCGGTTTGGTTGCCTCCTTAGTTACCGCCGTAATTCGTGGGTACCTCAACGTCAATGCATCTTCCACAATTCTCGCAATGTGGCTAGACGAGATCTTGTCCCCGCCCGAATCCGCGGTGGACTTCTTGGTCTCTTCACTATCCGACATCCTGAAGTAGAAAACAACACCGAACAAGTAAAGTATTCAACGAGTTCTAGAGCTACACCTTATCAAGTCAAAACTTGTTCTTGCTCAATCACAATTGAGAATTTAGTTCAATTAGGTAACTAAGCAAGCTTTCAACTAAAGGTGGGAAAAAGCAAAGAGATTTCAAGTAAGACAATTGAAATGTAATTAAACACAATGCAATTGTTCACAAGAGAATCGAATTCCTTCAAAGTGAGTATGCTATTATGATATGCAACTACAAGCCTAAACAAAGGAATCAAACTGCAACAATGTAATGGAATTTCTTTTTTTCTTTTTTTTTTTGAATGCGCTCTACTAGTAGGGTAGATCACCTTCGGTTTTTTTTTTTTGATTTTATACACAAGTTACTAACTTGTGTTGAAGTAATGCAAGAATGATGCAAACTACAATTGTTCGGCTACTAGCCTTAATAAAGAGTGATTTATGCTACCAATGAAACTACTAAGAGCTTAGAAATAAGAACAAGACATGATGCAAATTTCAACCTTCGTAGCCATCAAGTAACACATAATCATGCAAGACATAATCAACTTCTACCATGTGGAACTTTCTAAAGCAAACAATATGCAAGAAATTGGTTTAATTTGACTTAAATCCAATCAATCAAACAAGAATCTCTAAGGTTGGTTTAATCCATTTGGTAGGTTGCCTAGGGTTTCAAAATTTCGAACAAGGACGTACTAAGGACACGGTTGGGCTGGTTACTCGGCACAACGCAATTGCTTGCATCGCAAAGTAGGGCACGAAAAGCGAAACCTAGCTAGGGCGAACTAGTGAAGGATTGAACCAAAATCACAATTGCGAAATAAGAACGAGAATTATAAGACTTAACTCGATGTAACTCAAGGTCGGATGACTCGTGATACCACTTGATGTATGACAAGGGGGTCCTTGAAGTCACACAATCGCGAACGGAAACGGATCTAGACCTTGCACCAAGTATAAGTCTCGAACGACTCGTATCGTAACCACAATCAATAGAATCACAAGAACACACTTGATCAAACCAAAGCAATGCTTGCATAAAGCCAACTGAATTTCAATCTACGCAGGTCAACAATGGCGCAGGAAGAGAACTCTGTTCTCTTCTCAAAATACGCTGAAAACAATTAAAAGGAAAAACTAGAGTATTTATTCTATCCTATAAAAACAAACCCTAAATTATTATCATAAGATATAAAGAATATCCTATAATAATAATAATTGCAAATCTAGAAAATCAAAATATGGAAATAGTTTGATAACAATAAAAGGAAACAGCTTGGGACACAAGGAAACCGCGGACGCATCTGCGATAGCCCTCAGGGTCGACCCTATGAGGGTCGTGCTCGACCCCCCTCTGGGTCGGTCCTGAGAGGACCTTCCTTCTCTAGGCTGCTCGTCTTAGGTTCCTTGCAAGTAAGTGACCCACTTCGTCTTCCGAGGCTCTTCCATTCTTGAATAGAGACACTTGAGTGCAATCGGAGGTTCCTTGGATGATCTTCTTAGCTCGGCTTCTCGTCATTGGACCTTGAATTGGAGCCGTCATCATCTCCTCAACATCTCGTGGATCTTCATCATCTTGTTTGCTATCATACACCATCTCAAAGGCCCGACTCTCCCATAGGGTGCCACATCCTACGCCCACACACCCTAGACAAGGTAACCCCCGAAACTCTTGTGAATCTGATTTGGGTACTAACGATTTCAATGTGGATGATTATCAAGGTCACTAATCTACGGTCTCTCCTTATCAATCATACCTACACGAGGCCAACGATGGCTACACCTCTTTTCAGGAGTTTGATGACGAGGAGGAGCCCGACGACAACCATAATGCTAATGCCTACCACTCGCCTTTAGTGGATCCACTCGAGCACCAATGGCGCTCGTCGTATTGGATCCCTCCACCCATGATACTGGCGAACCGCGAGGTCTACGACCAAGCCATGCATGCGCAAGCACACAGGCCGAGCCACGAGCAACGTAGCGGTAGAGGTGGCCGAGGCGGAGGACGTGGCCCACCAAGGGGAGGGGGGGAGGCCGCCCTCGCCTATTTGCATTATGAGGAGCATGAGAAAGTGGAGGTTGTTACACTTCACTTTGAGGACGGCGCACAAGCATGGTGGCAACGTTTGTGTAGTGACTGTGCTTGACGTGGGCTCCCACCTATCGTGGAGTGGCGGCAACTCATGCACATCATGACACAAAATTGGGTTGTACTAAATTATAGAGATAATATGACGTCCGAAATTGCAAGTAAGGCTCGCTCACACCCGAACAGTTTTTCACACATCTAAAAAATTTGTACAATCTGGCCAATGTGAGTGTCTCGCCTAGCACTATCTGGACAAGGTTCATCACGGGCTTAAATCAACCAATTTAAGATCAACTCGAGATTTTCCCCATCAAGGATATTAACCAACTCATTCATACGGCTATGAAAATCCATGAATAAATTGAACAACGCAAGTCGTACTATACGAGTCAAGAATTAAAAACTAATCCATGAACCTTTTAGCCAACTCTTCACGCCATACATTCGAGAGACAGTTTGAGAATCGATGAGGAAAAGATAAAAGCTATCCACGATTGGCCAACCCCTACGAATCCCACTATGGTCCGTAGCTTCCTTGGCTTGGCCGGGTTCTATAGGCGGTTTGGTAGGGGTTTTTCATCCATAGCGGTGCCCCTACATAACCTCACTAAGAAAGCTACAACCATCAAGTGGCCTAAAGAGCACGAGGCCGCGTTCAATGACCTCAAAAACGCTTTATATAAAGCCCCGGTGCTTGCACTTCCGGACTTTTAATAAACGTTTTGAGATCGAGTGTGACGCCTTCCACTTTGGCATCGGTGGTGTGCTTATGCAAGACTAGCGACCCGTTGCCAATTTTAGTAAGAAACTCCCGGACGCTAATCTCATTTACCCAATGTATGATAAAGAGCTTTATGCGCCAATTTGTGCGCTTAAGACGTTGCAAAACTACCTTTGGCCAAGCAAATTTGTGATCCACATGGACCATGCCGCCCTAGCCTACCTCAAGTCACAAACCACTATTAGTAGGTACGAAAGCACGCTCCTTGAGTCGAATTTATGGAGACCTTTCCATACGTCATATCATATAAGAAAGGCAAGGACAACGTTGTGGCTGATGCCCTCTCTCGACGTTATATCCTTCTCTCTTCACTTCAAGCACGATTATTTGGCTTTAATTTAAATAAGCAGCAATTTGAGCATGAGAAATATTTTTCTCCTATTTATTTAAATTTAGTCAATAATCGTAGATATGAGCTATTATTTTTGGAAAATGGTTTTCTATATCGATGTGGGAAGCTTTGTATTTCCTCATCTTCCTTGCGAAATGTCTTAATGTAGGAGGCCCCACGAATGCTTAGCTCATTTTGGTGCCTCTCGTACCCTTGCACACGTACGAGAGCACTTCTTTTGGCCATCCATGGCCAAGGACGTGACTCGCTTTTACAAGTCATGTATCGTGTACAACAAGGCCAAGTCTAGTTCGGAGCCTCTCTGCCTATACACTCATTTGCCGATTCCTAATGTACCGTGGGAGGACATAAGCATGGACTTCATCACCGGTCTTCCACTCACAAAAAGAGGTAAGGACTCTATTTTTGTAGTCGTTAATAGATTCTCCAAAATTGCGTACTTTATCACGTGTCGAGGGACAAATAATGCCGTCGAGATATCTAATTTGTTTTTCGAACAATGTAGTAAAATTACATGGTATTCCTAGAACTATTGTTAGTGATAGGGATACCAAATTCATTGCACATTTTTGGAGAACTCTAAGGGCGAAATTAGGTACTAAACTCCTCTTTTCTACCTGCTATCACCCACAAACCGATGGTCAAACAGAGGTGACCAATCGGACTTTGGACGCACTCCTTCGAGCCGTGCTCAAGTCCGATACTCGGAGGTGGGAAGACTTACCTCCTTTCGTTGAGTTTGCATATAATAGATCAAGACACTCTGTGACGAAGAAGTCCCGTTTTGAGATCGTGGATGGATGCAACCACTCGATCTAGTGCCTCAGCCCATGAAAGAGGGCGAACACATTGAAGGAGCCTGACGAGCCAAGCACGTCAAAGAGCTACATGAGCGCACCATGGCTCAACTTGAATGGCGGGCTCAATAATATAGTGCTCAACACAACAAAAGCCGCCGTCCATTGATTTTCGAGTCGGGCGACTTGGTTTGACTACATTTGAGAAAGGAGTATTTTCCTTCGCAAAGGAAAAAAAAAATTGCTTGATCGTGGAGATGGGCCATTCAAAGTTCTTCAACGTTTCAACAATAATGCATACGTGCTCGACCTTCCGGACAAATATGGTGTACATGCCACCTTCAACGCTGTTAACTTATCTCCTTACATAGAGCCAGCCTTTGATAGTGATGAAACAAGGAGCCGAGCCAAGCACGTGGCCCGGGCCACACACTATGTCGGCCAATGAGGAGGAGGATGCCTACAATTTCGCTCTTCTGGCCCCATCACACGGAGCCGAGCCAAGCAAGTGGCCCGGGCCACTAAATATCATCGCTCGAGCCATGGCTAGCATCGGGTCCCAACAAGCATCCAAGGCCATCACTACACATGTCTTTAAGAAGATGCTCTTGTGGCCCCATCGCAAGCCTTCTCTCCACCATCGAGCCATGCCGGCGCCGCCCTCGTTCCCTTGCGCCTATCGAGGTCCACAACCCTATTGCTTGGCCTTATCCTCAGCCATTTAGAGGTTAGCCCCTTGGCCAGGGCACCGCTCGCACCAGAAATCGCCCCAGGCCGCGCGTACCCGATCGCCCATATCTTCGCTATAGCCAGCGCACGTGTCCCAGGCCACTATCCTGCGTAGCCCATGCCAGCGCCCCAATTCGTGTCTTGGACGTGTGTGCACCCGTGGGCCCCAGCTCATGCCTTGTGCCCCAAGGTGCCCGATAGCGTGGCCGCATCCCGTGCATGTCTGACCATCACCGCCCAACTTGGAGCCCAAGCTACCAGGCATGCCTTGCTCTCCTTAGCGCCCAAGTCACATGGCCTTCTTGCGGCCCAAGCCACCCGATAAACTCGGTCGTGGCCCATACGTGTCCCATAGCCCGAGTCCTTGTCTTGCCTTGTAGATTTTTTACTTCTTTTTATTTAATATTTCCCATGCGAGATAGGCTTATTGTTCGTGATCGAATGACTTGTTTTTTCTATCTTTTTGTGTTTTAGCTTAGCTTGGAGAAAACTCTATCTTTTGCACAAGATAGAATTCTCCCTGAAGATAGATTTTCTTTCTTCTACTTAAATCAACAATGTAACCTCAAATTCTTTAACGCATAATAAAATTACAATTGATTGGTTTAGTTGTGTATCTAACGGAAGACAGAAGAAACTCGTCCCTACATTTGAAAAACAATGAAATTTAAGAAACAACGGAATGAGCTCTATACGTTTTTGTTATATTCATTTTCTCCATGTTTACATTTCTATATCTTACAACTGAATAAGCTCTATATTATCGGAAAAATTGTTCAAGTTCATCTAACCCCTCTCTATACAACTCAAACTCTCGATCATTACTTTATTTCTCTATTTGCACACAAACCTAAGCTTGAAGGCCGTCATTTGGAACCCAACTCAAATTGAGGATTTAAGTACTTCTATCTAGTGTTCTAAAAAACGCTATGCGGAAGCTGGGCGGTGGGATGGGGCCTAGCGCCTAGGCGGATTTGTAAGTTATTGGAAATATAAGATTATTATTCATATCTGGTGAGAATATAGAATAAAGGAACAATCTTATCTTAATATTTATATATAAATTGGCACCTAAAGTCCCATCTAGCTTCAACTTAGACCCGCCCAGCCCGCCTAGACCGCCTAGGCGCCCGTCTAGACCGACTAAGCGCCCGGCTAGCCCGGCTAGCCGCCCAGCCAACCGCCTAGGGCCTAGTCGGGACGGTGGGGCACCGCCTAGCGCCTAGACGGGCGCCTAGATCGATTTTTAGAACATTGCTTCTATCATCAATAGACTACGAGCTGAAGGTGAAGGCTACTTTGTGGTAATCCATCTTCATTTTGAGATGCAATTAAAAGCTTTGCTAGGTAATTTACTACTCTCCTATGCAAGTCATCTTGGTTATTTTTTTTGATGTCATGACTCATGTATGTGTTTTGAAGTCATTATTTGCATGCACTTGTGTGATTTATATATTTGTTTCCATGCACTTTTCTTGTTTTGATATCTGATTCTATGCATTTATCACGGCTTTAGGACATTCATACTCTACTATATTAACATAAATGTTTATAGTGATGTCTCATTTAGGTTTGAAGATAATTATATAAGCGCCTAAATAAACTTATTGTCGTTGAGTGATGGCAAAAACAGCGTGTAGAAGTTAACAATCAATGGTGAGACTCCCTAATTTTGTATGCTTGTTGTGAATTTATATTAATTTTCACTAAATATAAGTGAAGGAAACATATTGACGTTTCAATGGAGGAAAGTGAGATAGAAGAACAACGATCACGAACATTAGGTTTCACGAATTTCCCGATATGAGGGGCGTGAGATTTATGAAAAGATCATTTAATGCAGGACAGACTTTAGTATCATTAAGATTCAAGCAGACATTGAGAAGAATCTCAGAGCACATGCAAAGAGGAAAAAACAACTTCTCTCTTTTCTCCCTATTTTCTCTCCCTAAACTTGTGTCCCGTATGCTAAATCCCCCTTCCCCTTTTTATACTTGTTTGGTCGAGTTCATGATTGTCTAGGCAATGAAAAGAAGAAGATGTCCACTTGTCTTCTTCGGTCCTAGATGTGTTTGAATGCTCAGCATACCCGATGCATGGAGTTTGATTCATCAGGTGTCAATGTACATCTCATAAAATTGGCCTCTTCAGCACGGTAATGAAGTATTGCGGCCGCATCCCCACAGAGACCCGAGGCCTCACATAATTAGCTAGATGAGGGCCTTCGATGACCCTCCCATCCTTGGAAGCTTCTCGATTCCCTCCTGCATTCTTTCTTGGTGATCCTTGAGGGAAGGTTAAGAGCCAATGTCTTTTGATCATCTGTTAGAGAAATAAAGAGTTATAAGTTGGACCAATGGTATTACGATATTTCTCTAGACTATTGAGCTACAATTCCTAGTGGAGTTGTTTTTCAGTTAGTTGCCTACAATACTACAATACTTTCATTCTAAATGATACGTGTGTTATTACAACTAGTGAGTAGCTAATCAACTGACAATGTATTGGTGGTTGGAGTTTGCAAATTTGTTTTCACCCATAATTAGAATTAAGTATGCAAAATGTTTGGTATGTAAACTCAAAATGTGTCGAGCTTTCTAAACTCTTAAAAGTGGGGAATTTTGAAATAATATTTGGTATTGGAGTTGTTTATTTCTTTATTATGCTTTTCATGTTTAATAGTAACCGTTTGCTTATTTAGAGGTGTGTTTATATGTTCATTTTTGAGGAAAAGAAAAATTGGAGAAATTTCACAACTTATACTTCTCATTTTTATCCTCATTATCCAAATGTCACATATCCTTTATTTCTTTTCAATTTTTACTTCCACTAAATTACAAAACGATGTATATATAATCTTATCTTTTATACATATACAATTTAACTTTTATATTTATCCCTACTGCTTTACACACAGTGTTCTAAAAAACGCTAGGCGGAAGCCGGGCGGTGGGATGGGGCCTAGCGCCTAGGCGGCTAGGCGGGGGCCTAGGCGGATTTGTAAGTTATTGGAAATATAATATTATTATTCTTATTTGGTGAAAATATAGATAAAAGAACAATCTCGTCTTAACACTTATGTATAAATTGGAACCGAGAGCCCCATCTAGCCTCAACTTAGACCCGCCCAGCCCGCCTAGAAGGTCGTCTAAGCCGCTTATGAGCCCGCCTAGACCACCTAACCAACTAGCCCAGCCGCCTAAGGGCCCGCCTAGACCATCTAACTAACTAACCCAACCGCCTAAGGGCTCCCCTAGACCGCCTAACCAACTAGCCGAGCCGCCTAGGCGGGCGCCTACACCGCCTAGACGCCCGTCTAGACAGCCTAGGTGCTCGCTTAGCCCACTTAGCCACCCAGTCAACCGCCTAGGGCCTAGTCGGGACGGTGGAGCACCGCCTAGCGCCTAGGCGGGGCCTAGGCGGGCGCCTAGACCGATTTTTAGAACACTTTTTACACATATTACTAGTTATAACCTCGGGCCTTGCCTGAGACTTTTTCAAATAAATTTAGAATATATAGATTTATATATGGTATAAGTTTTATTTGAATCCGATAAGTATTATGAAAACTAAAACATTTAGAATCGGTTAATTTTAAATGACATAATACTATGTAGAGAAAACTCGAATTTGATGGTGTGAAATCTTAATCTTGTATTTAATAGGTTTATTCTAGATATATAATATCAACCCAAACTTATACTCAATCCGAAATCAAATGACCAACATATAGAATCAAACCTATTAATTGGTTTATTGTCCATACATAATGGTTCAAACATTTACTCAATTCAAACTCAAAATGTCCAACTTTTTTAATCAACCCCGTCAATATGTTTATTCTTTATATATAATATGACAACCTTGTACTTAATTTGAAATCAAAATGACCGACTCATCAAACCAACTTAATTAATAGTCTTATTCTTGATATATAATTTTTATTAAATTTTCAACTTTAAAATCACCTCCATACATATTTGATATCGCAAATTACTATGATAAATGTGCATATTTAGGAACAAATTTTGAAATAAATTGTGTAATTAAGCATTTGCATAATAAAAATATTAATTCAATTTGTAAATAATTTTAGTAATCAACGAGGTGTTACAACAAATTAGGGTCTAAGGTCTTCATTTTTGGATGTTAGATTTAGAGTCTAGAGTTTAGGGTTTATGCTCTAAGGTTTGGGTCTATGGTGCAAAGTTTAAGGCTTAGAGGTTTGGGTCTAGGGTTTATGTTAGGGTTAGCTTTGGTTAGGTTTAGGGTCCAAAGTTTATCGGGTAGGAGTTTCGGGTTTAGCTAGGGTTTTGGATTTAGGGTCTAGGGTTACGGTTTAGGGTTCATGGTCTAGGGTTTAGGGTCTTGGGTCTAGGATTAGGGTCTAGGGTTTAAGGTCTAGGGTTTAAGGTTTAGGGTTTATAGTCTAGGGTTTACGGTTTACGGTCTTAGGGTAGGATTTTAGGGTCTAAGGTTTAGGGTCTAGGATTTTGGGTTTAAGGTTCAGGGTCTAGGGTCAAGGAATTATGGTTTAGGGTATAGGGTCTAGGGTAAATGTTAAACCCTAAACCTAAAACCTTAAACCCTATAGCCTCAACCCTAAACCCTATACATTACACATAAACCCTAACCTTAGACCCTAGACCCTAAATCATTAACCCGAAACCATATGTTCTAAACCCTAAACCCTAATGATTCTTGCATACCACTAAATAATTATATGAAATTTACTATATCGAGTAAAAATATTATTACAGAACAACACTTATCGATTGGATCATTATATAAAATAATTCTTGCATAGCATTCAAATATTAATATGAAAGTTATACCATCAACTTTTTATTACTATTTTATTGGTATTTCAATAGGAGGATAGTAAAGAGAAAGTATTTAACATATTATTTTAGTCAAATAAAGATGTGGTATATACACTATATACTAGTAAAATTTGCTACCATTGATGGTTATTAAAAATTTATAGGAAATTTACTATAACTAACAAAAATATTATTATATGGGTAATTTGTTTTAAGCCAACACTTATCTATTGGATTATTAAATAAAATAATTCTTGCATACCACTAAATATTTATACCATCATTTTTTATTACTATATTTTTATTTTTATTTCAATAAGAGGATAGTAAACAAAAATGTATTTAACATACTATTTTAATAAAATAAAGATGTGGCATATATATAGTGGTAGAATTTGCTACCATTGATGGTTATTAATAATAAACATTATAGTATTTTCCAGAATTTATAATTGTTGATTAGCATTTGTCCACTAAAGACACTTTAGCAAGAGGGAAGGGGGTGGAGAGGGCAGTTTCCAAATTTTAGGTTAGTAACTAGACCTCTTTACAAAAATATATAGTAACTAGTCGGTTTATAAACCCCCATCCCCTCCATTTTTCTCTCTCCTCCCATTTTTTTTCCTCTCTCCTCTTCTCTCTCCCTTCTCCCTCTCAATTTCAGATCTTAAAAAAAACCCTAGATCTACTTCGTCGGCCTCCACGAGATCCTCGCCACTCGCACCAAGATCTACTTCGTCATGGACCTCATCAGAGGTGGCGAGCTCTTCAGCAAGGTCGCCCCGGAGCTTCGACGACTCGCCGGCAGTTTCGTTCAGGTCGCCGGGTTCCAGATCTAAAACCGATGGCGTTGGCGCCGGAGGAGAACAAGTTCGGTCTCCCGGAGGTCTGGAAGTTCTTCCGTCCGATCCCTTCGCTCAGCTCGACGTCGCTAGGAGAATCACATCCCTCGCCCTCGCCAGCCGTGTCTCCACCCTAGAATCGGAGGCCGCCGCCCTCCGCCACCAGCTCTCCGATATGGACCAGGTCGTCGCCGATCTCCGCGGCCAGATCGAGTCTCTGGAGACCGGAATTTCGGCCGCATCCGATAGGCTCTCTGCCGCCGAACAGGAGAAGGTTTCTCGGTCCCTCAATTTTGCTTCTTCTTTTGGTTGTTGGATGAGGAAATTGAGTTGACTTTTTTTGCTTTGGTGGTCAAATTTCTGTGTGGTGTAGGAGGTTCTGTTGTAGGAGAAGGCTTTACAGAGATGTGTCTAAGGTATATATATATTTTTGAATATAAATTAATTAGCTAATTGAAACATACAACCCATTGGTCTACACCGAGCAATAAACCCAGGTACTCAGCAGATGGTTGCAAAACTTTGTGAAAGTACTCTGCCTTGCTTTGCAATGATAATCGTGTTCTATCAAGAACAGATTTGATCGATTCTCTGTTCTTTTAGGGTTTTGAATATGTGGTGATAAGTTTTTATATGAGGTGACAAGGTTTTTGTATGTGGTGATAAATTTTTATATGAGGTGACAACTTTTTTTGGTTTATGGGTTTTGTCGGTGACAAGGTTTTTTTGTTTATGGGTTTTATCGGTGACAAGTTCTCTGTTTAAGGGTTTTGACGGTGACAAGTGTTGTGTTTATGGGTTTTGGTTGTGACATGTTTTTTGTTTTTCGTTTACGGGTTGTGGTTAATCTATTCATATATTAATATTAATTATAGCCCATTAGCTCAAATGGTAGAGCAACGTGCTTAATGCACGGTAATGTGGGTTCAAATCCCGCATAGGCTCAATAATAATTTTTGATAATGAGTTTTTTGTACATGGTGACAAGTTTTTTGTACGTGGTGACCGATGACAAGGCTTATGACAAATTCGGTGATACCAAAATAGGTGATAATACATGAAGAATTACAATATTTAACCACAATTTAAGCGATGACAAGAGGACGAACAAGGTTCATAATAGACAAAAATTTCGGATGAACGGTAACAGGATGAACGGTGACATGATGAACGTGACATAATGAACAGTGACAGGTAACAGGATGAACTGACAGGTGACAAGTGACAGGATGAACGGTGACAGGTGACAGGATGGTCGGTGGGATGCAGTGGCACGCGCGTAATTTTGGATATAGGGTGGGTGTTGGACCCAAAAATAATCCAAGCAGGAAGCAACCCTTTACCTAGAGAAGTCCTAATGCCTTGCAGCTACAAGATATTGTTGGACCCAGGTTTTAGGCGAAGAAGTATCAATACCTATCCAGAGAATCTCTAGCACATCTTTGGGCAGCGGAAGATCTTCGGAATTGGCTAAGTCGGTGGAAGGAAGGAAGGTCCGAGATATGGTTGTTACAAGATAGAATATTTCCAAGATATCATCTGATATAAGATATATTCGTTGCCAGGCAGGATAAAGAGCATCCAATATATAAGATAGATTTTCTAGAAGACTTGTTGGTTAAGATAGATTTATAACTTGTATAAGATAGAATTCCTATTTATTGTCTATAAATACCCATGTAACCCACGAAATTGGGGAGGATAGATAAAGGATCATAGGATATCAGATCAGATTACACACCATAGCCCTCGCTAGAGGCATACACTGTAAACCCTAGAAGGGGGGTCATACCTTCATACATCCATTGTAAACCCTAGAACGGGGTACCATGTTTTTACAAATTCATATGCTTTTCTCATCAATACAAACACAATTTTCGTCCTTCTCTTTGATTTATTTCGATCTAGGCCCGATTTAGGTCAAAGTTTCCTTTGGTAAATTTTGGCTCAAACAATTTGGCGCCCACCGTGGGGCCGAAGATCGATACAATCATCAAAGGACCAAAGTCTCCACCTTTCTTGATCGAAAGACACAATATCAGGACTGGAAAACACCCATCTTGACCCTCTCGCTACGGGAAAAACAGACATCACGAAGATCAAAGCACCAGATCACGTTGACGAAGAGATGGTAGAACTCCGACAAAGTCCCGAAGAATATCCGAAGAAGTTTTGAGCGATCAGCGAAGCCAAGAGTGAGGCGATCATCATAGCGGCATCGATGATCATCCAAAAAAAGCCAGGGATGATGCAATACTATGGTTTGATCTGCAAAACATCAAAGCCATGTGCTTTGTTATCTCCTCGTCAAATTTCTGGATAGGGACAATTCTTTTTCCCATTCAATTCATTGTATTACGTTTCTATATTTTGATTATGGAAACCTCATGCTAATAGTTGAGTACAATCTGGTGGATTGTCAAGGGCAGCAAGGAAAACCAATCGTTCGTTGTTGGCCGCTAGAGAGCCTTTAGGCAACAATAAGGCAGATCGGACCAGTACTTAGCAACCTGGATGCAATTGGTCAAGTCGATCCTTCCGGATCACGTCTTCCATCCTTCATATACTGGTTTCCTCGTTCCCTTATCTCACAATTCATTCCGTGTTTTGCTTCTCTCTTCTAAGAGTTCAGATTTTGCCTTTATCCTTGTTTGATTACAATTTTTCTAATATGCCGCTAAAAGATAGACTTTCTTTCTTAATTGCGCATCTTATAAACATCGACCTTCTATACTTATACGTATTTGTTGTTCACTTGTTTCAATTATATGACACGTCATCCTAACTTGGATCGCGGGTGACGACACCAACAAGGAAGATTACGAAAGGCACAGTAGATCAGCCTGGACAAGGCCATCAAAAAGAAGGATGTTGAGCAAATAGGCGTCATACTCGATCAAATCACCAGGGACTGCAGCCCATGAAACCCGAAGCATCAGATGACTTCGAAGAAACACCAAAGAAACACCAAAGAAACTCCAAAGAATCTCCATTCCAAGTAAGCCCACGTACAACGGGACCGCATGTACTCACGAACACGTGGCAATATACAAGCAGAAAACGAGGACAAGCGCAGTCCCCTACCATTCCAAAGAAGCTATGACGAACAGGGGATTCGGCACAACCCTAACAAGGCCAGCCCTGACTTGATTTACTAGTCTCCCACGCTGGAGCATTCGGTCCTTCGCAGATCATTCGGATACTTTTCGCCCTCAGTTCACCACTAGTCGAAAGCGATCCAACGATCTCTACAAGGTACTTCTGAGGTCCCAAAGATCCACCAAAGAAGTCCTGAACCGTTTTAATCGCGGGAGAATCTCCATCTCAGCCTATGACGTGGCAGTTGCGGTAGAGGCATTCAGGCAGGGGGTTACCCCCGACGGTGGTTTACACAAAGAAATCACGCAAACGCCCATGTACCACCTTCGAAGAGGTGCAAGCAAGAGACTTAGCCTATGTTTGGCTAAAAGAAAAACAAAACTCTACTATAGAGGTGATTAGAGACAAAGAAGAGCGAAAGGAGATAGCCCTCCTAGTCATAGAAGGAAGAATAAAAGACGTGACACTAAACACTCCAGTACCCAAGACTTTATTGGAGAATCTTCAGCCCGAGCACCAAGCAAGACGAGATCCCCCGACACCAGACAAAGTGATCAACGTGATATCTGGGGGATCGAACGTCTATGGGTTGACATACTCAGCGAAAAACACCATGCCATAGAAAGATACTTTGGCCGACCCCAACCATCGGGGCACGCCGTTAGGAAATCTTCAGGATAAGCCATCGTGTTTGACGACACCGATGCAGAAATCCTCCCTCACAACCGGGTTGGGCACATATTGCTACCATGTAATGCCCTTCGGCTTGTGAAACGCCGGGGCTACTTTCCAACGATTGGTTAATCGGATGTTCCATAATCACATTGGAAAGACAACAGAGGTGTATGTCGACGATATGGTGGCAAAGAGCACAAGCATTTCCTTACACAGGGGCACTTGGGAGAAGTTAAATCCCCAGAATTGCATCTTCGGGGTACCGTCTGGTACTTTTCTGGGGCACGTGGTGACCAAGCGAGGGATTGAGGCTAACCCTGACCAAGTTCGAGCGATTGCTTCCCTGAAATCCCCTCGAAGCATAAAGGATGTGCAAAAGCTGACCGACAAGATAGCCGCGCTTGACCGGTTCATCTCCAAATCCTCAAATAAGTGTCGACCACTTTTTGAAGTAATAAAGAAGTATCAATTCACAGGTGCTCGCTGACTTCGTTGCTGACTTTACCCCAACCCTCTAGGAGATCGCGAAAGAAAAAATCCCGACATCGTCCCTCGACGAGCCCTTAGACAAACGCTTACTGAACACCGAAGGAGACTCGAACGCAAGGGGGCAGGTCTCGGAGTCGTGCTAAAGTCGGCAAGGGGGGAAAGGGCATCTCAAGCGATCAGATGTAATTTTGACGGCACTAAAAACAACTCAGAGTACGAAACTCTTATCATTGGACTGGAGTTAGCCAAGGATCTATCCATCAAGAGACTTAAGGTACGAGTCGACTCTTTACTGGTCATTAACCAAATATTGGGCATCCTCGATGCCAAAAATGATAGGATGGCAAGTTATCTCAAAACGGTCAAATCCTCGGCCGAGCAATTCGAGCAAATTAACTGCGAGCAAATGCCTCGAGAGCACAACGCTTCGGCCGACGCCCTGGCAGGATTAGGCACTACCCTAAACCCTAGGGAATACAACAAGATGCTTCTCGTTCGCCTACTGCAACCCGCAATGGCCGAATCACCAGAGACCCAAGCAGTCGAACCTCCACTAAAGCAACTCGCCCCGGATATTCTCCAGACACTTACCAATCCATGAGTCAATTCAGTCGACCACTGGAAGAAGCCATACCTAAACTGGTTCCTACAATGTGAAGTACCCAGATTCGGACACCGTCCAGTAACTCAAGGAAGCGGCCCACGATCGGTTCACAAAGTACCAATTCACCACGAGCTGGGGTTACTTGAACCAAGAAACAACAAGAGATTGGCTTAACTGTCTATGGTCAGGGTGTTAAATCGTTAGTATAACTGAGGGACGTCCTTTACTTAGGTAAAGGCGTCCTTTGGTCAGGCGTCCTTACGAGGTGTAAGGGCGTCCTTTAGTTGTGCAGCGGAATTTAAAACTAAACAGGTGAAATAATGAACGCAGTGAATTATAGAGGAACCACTCAAGACCAAGTAGTCCTTGAGTGTAAACCTCTACCTCCTTGGAGGATTTTTGAATAGCTTTTTCCTTTATATTAAACGTCCTTACAGTTGTACTGGCGAGTCTTTACAGTTCTCTGGCACTTAGCGTACTTCCTAAGTCCACTAGTAAAGGACTCCTCTAAGCCTACAACTTAAGCGAGTTTAATCTTCTAAAGGACTTCTATCCCTACGTCCTACAGTAAGTTGTAGGACTCTCTCTCTTTCTTTTTGGGTTTTCTGAATTACAAACAAGTTGTTATTTGGGTTACAATTCTCACTCGATCTAACACAAGCCTAGAACTGTTCTTGGGTGTTCTTGAGCTTGTTCTTAGTGTCTTGAGTAAGTCGCTTTCCTCTGATTCTCTCTGAATATTCTCTGAAAGCGTTAACGTCACAATAAATGCCTTGGGCTATTTATAGGACTTGGGAAGGGCATCTTTCTCTTCTGACGATCATGCCCTTCATGGACGTGGCTACAAGATCTTCCTCCACGTAGTAGGGCGGTGATGAGGAAGCTTCCTGTATCCAGCTATGTGTGATGGACTCCGCTACAGGATCTGCCGCCACGTGTTGATGAGCTCTGCTACAGGATCGTCCGCCAGGTAGTGTTGGACTCTGCTACAGGATCGGTCTCCACGTGTCCTTGGATGATCAAATGTTGTCGAGTGATGTCATCCTGTCGGCTAGTGAGTAAGGACGCTCTGCATGCGTTCCTACTTGCTTGGGACTCCGTCCTTGCTCAAGTAGTCTCTTGTTGGTCTTTACTTCCTGGTAGCTAGCGTCCCTAAGCCTAGGGAAAGCTCCACACACTTGTTGTCCTTTTGTCACTGGCGTTCCTGAACACTTGGACAAATTTATTAGAATCAAAGTGAGTTTGTCATATCAAAACTAAGGGACGGTTGTGTGGTACACTAATAAGTACGCAAGCGTCCTTGATAGCGTCCCAACACAGGGGTTCACTCCCCTAGTTCAGAAAAATAAGGTTCGAGCAGCTTTCTACAGAGAAGATCGCACAAGTCGGCATATCCCTAGACAATCTCTGGGCAATCTCCAACCAGTCGTTGAAAAATCTCCAAAGAAGTTCAGAAGATGGCTCCAAGGCCAAACATTTTCGGCTTCAAACGACGACTGGGGTGTAGCGACCTCGACACTAGATCAAGCTACAAAACCCCTCCAACATCCTTGCTTGGGCAACAAGCCAGGCCAATCGCTCATTGTTAGTCTCTAGACAACGGCTATGCAGTCACTAGAAAATCTCCAAAGAAGTTGCGAAGACAGCTTCAAGGCCAGACCTTGATGGTTGCAAGAAGACAACAGGGGTCGTCTGATCTAACCATGACACTCCTTAAACCCCCTTTCCTTGGGAGCAATCCAAGCCGATCACTCGCTGATGGATCGCTGATAGCCGCCAGGCCGCAGTTAGAGAATCACCATCCAGTTAGTCGGTATCCAGGAACATCAGGTGAGAAGACGACGATGACAATAACCATTGTCACGAACATGATCCAATCGCTGGAAAAACACAGGTTTCATCCGTATCACTCCCAAAAACTATTGTTTACATTTTGCTTTCCCTTTGCGGTTTCTTACAAAGACATTACTAACTTAAGCATTGGTTGATCATTGGGGAAACCCGTGATCACCTATTTTTGACTTCTTGATTATGCATTATCCAACCATGCGAAACGTCAATGGCCAGCCATGGCCCGAATACGGTCTCGAGGCTCTATACGCCAACATTGGCTACAAGACTAAGGAACTTACTTTTACTATCTATACTTTATTACTCGTTCTCATTCTTCCTACATTCTATAATGTCTTCCCGCTCATTCACGAGCCAACGCTAACGACAGTCGATCACGACTCACACGCGTTAAAATGCAACCCATCTGAAGAATTTTACTTTTGAATCGGTTTGGTCTCATTACTTTTCTGATCATCACTTAGCTTTAGTTTAATACTTCTTTAAGACCTCTTTGATTTTTCTTCAATAAGCGACTCCGGGGCGCTAGCTCCCACTGTCGATGTGTTGTCTTTAATTCATAGCTTAGTAGTTTTTCAGTTCTATTTGCGATGTTTTGCGAGAAAACAACTCTCCCGCAACTCAACTACCGCTTCAAATGCACCCTACGCGCTATTTTACGTCTCACCGACTAAACAAATACGCGAAAAACAACACACAAAAAACCACTGTATAAATACATGGTTATACCGTCTTGAAATGGCAATGTCGTCACGCATACAACGTGGTGAAGTAACCCATAAGTTGGTTACCCCCCATCTAAGTCCAATCAACGTAGTCACATTGGATTAGTACGGGAAGGGGAAAGCTATAGCAACAATAAACCCGAGGCCACATTCACGGGACGCCGCGAGGACAATATATCCTAAGGACTAAACTTATGGATCCAAAGAGCACCTAATCGTAAATCAACTGCGTACGGACCTTTGTAGAATACAAAGCGCAAAAGACCTGAGAATCTATTTCGTGTCGAATTAATGCGCCCTGGGAGAAGGTCACATAACGCTTTCCCCGGATTCTGATCTACTAACGCATCCATAACACACGTGGGCGCGACCTTGGACAATATCCAAAATCGTCCCCACCCTCTAAATTTGCCAAACAAACACAAACGAAAATAGAGAAAGCATCACAACAAACCAACAAGAAATACCAAAAGCGTCATGCAGGGGGCGTCAAAACCATTACAAAAACGACGCCATAATATCTTTTTGGCCCATGGCCAAAGAAGAAGTGAAGTCATGGCCCATCGGCCACAGAAGTACCAATAAAGTCTTAAGGCCCTCAGGCCAGGAAACCATCAAAACAAAATACAAAAAGGGAACACCCCGTACCAATTGGTGACATTTCTCTGGAAATTCTCTAGTTATTTCATTAAACTAACGTTATGGCAAAGTTGCTTGATTAAGTGCAGGTTAAAATCAGGAGGTCATAAGTTCACGCTTTACAAGGACAACAAAGTGAAGCACCGCAAGTCTGGGCCAAGATAACCAAGTTTCCGAAGAACGAACATACACCCAATCAAGGGTTCGCATTCGTTCACTCAACGGAGTTAAGTCAAATGAGAGACAGGGAAAACAGTAGAGCCACTCTTCAGTGGCTGGGATCTGAGAAGCCGCCTCGTCTGAAGGCTCCTCGCCATCGACTTCCTTAGCTGCGCCGGCATCATCACTGTTTAAACGTACGTGAAGATTCATCAGAAATGGCTTAGATGAACCCGCTGATCACGCGTCAGTACTTCTCTGGCCATTCTCTGGTTAAGTGACAGTTTTATATAGCCATGCCTAGTTAATAATCGATCAGCGTACGAAGATTGCACATAGATCCTGCGTTCAAAGAATCATTCTATCATCATGGGGTTAACTCAACCTCATGAATCAGACCCTTCATGACGAAGGAGGCTGGGGTCTATTACCGCCTGAACATCAGGTACATCAATCACCTTATCCTCATCATCCAGAAGTTCCACTTTCACCAGAAAAGAAGATCCTAATGCTGGGGTACCGAGTAGGAAATACTTGACAAAGGTATCCTACTACGCCAATAAGTCCCCACGATCACCCTTGGCGACAGAAAAGTTTTGAAGAATCTCCAGGCGAAGCTTCATCAAATACTAATGCAACCATGCTAAACTCCACGTTGACCAAACACTGGGTCACCTCCACAGCTTCTCACAGCTTCACTTCCCGACCGCACTTCAACTCATCGAGTATTCGCTATCTTACGCGGAGAATCTCCGATGCAGACCTTAAACCGACCAAGTGTACCATCTTAAGAGTCACTTCAGGATGTAGCTTTCAAGACATAGGCTCTCCATCCGATACATATATCTTCAATTTCTCAAGCATCACCTTTGCACGACAACGAGTGTAAGCCCTTGGTTTGTGACTTCAATCTAGTCTATGCTATGGGCTAACGACTTCGATCAGACTAACACCCGATGCTCACGGTTATCATCAAGTTAACATGCCCAAGGCTACACAACTTCGATCACACCAACGCTGGCGGTAAGAAGCTTCGGTCAGGTCCATGCCTATAGCTAACGACTTCGATAGAGTTCGCGCCTCTAGTAAACACTTCTGTCACAAAGACGTCTGTTGTCCATAAACTCAATCGCTTATATTAACGAACAACTCTTACAAATAACGAAGATTCGTATCAAAGGCGTGAAATCCATCTTGCCCATCTCGTCGCCTCAACAACCAAGATGAATTTGGGGTATTGTTGGACCTAGAAATAATCCAAGCAGGAAGCAACCCTTTACCCAGAGAAGTCCCAATGCCTTGCAGCTACAAGATATTGTTGGACCCAGGTTTTAGGCGAAGAAGTATCAGTACCTATCCAGAGCATCTCTAGCACATCTTTGGGCAGCGGAAGATCTTCGGAATTGGCTAAGTCGGTGGAAGGAAGGAAGGTCCGAGATATGGTTGTTACAAGATAGAATCTTTCCAAGATATCGTCTGATATAAGTATATTCGCCGCCAGGCAGGATAAAGAGCATCCAAGATATAAGACAAATTTTCTAGAAGACTTGTTGGTTAAGATAGATTTATACCTTGTATAAGATAGAATTCCTATTTATTGTCTATAAATACTCATGTAACCCACGAAATTGGGGAGGATAGATATAGGATCATAGGATATCATATCAGATTACACACCATAGCCCTCGCCAGAGGCATATACTGTAAACCCTAGAAGGGGGGTCATACCTTCATACATCCATTATAAACCCTAGAACGGGGTACCATGTTTTTACAAATTCATATGCTTTTCTCATCAATATAAACACAATTTTCGTCCTTCTCTTTGATTTATTTCGATCTAGGCCCGATTTAGGTCAAAGTTTACTTTGTAAATTTTGGCTCAAACCGTGGGACGCGGTGGCAGCCCGTAATTTTTTTTTATCAGGGATAATTTGGAAAACCGCCTAACTTCTACATTTTTTTTTTTGTCATGGGCCTTTCGTTCCATTAAAAATTCCAAAAAGGCTAGGTAGCCTTTTTCCTCCGTTAGCAATCGTTGACAATTTCAATGAAGTTTTCGTAGGATAATTTAAAGAATACTAGTTTGGAAAGAGTTTTCAATTTTAACTTGGTAGGGTGTGTCCAAGGACACACTTGAAAAGAGAAAGACCCTTTTATAAGTTTTTCCTTATAAAGGCTTTTTTTTAGCCTAGGATAAGATATACTCCGTATCATATTAAAGCTTAAGTTTCTATAAAGTGAATAAATAATACCACAATTACCATTGCATCGAGTTCATGAATATTGTTGACCATGAAATATGAAACCATATACAGACTCGCTTGTTATATACGCTAGCTAAACAAAACAGTAGTCTTCCAAGCTACGTAATTAAAAACAGATCAGTAATTAATTAGTTGATTATAATAGACAGGGGCGGAGTTACATTGGGGCCGGTGGGGGCCATGGCCCCCCAATCCAAATTTGTTTTACCTTATATTGTTCCTCTCTTGTGGGGCTTCGATTTGGTATATTATATGCCTTAATCCGATATCTAAATAAAAAGTTATATCACAAGATGAAGCTGGAAGAAAACGAAAGAAATAGAGGAGAAGAGAGAAGAATCTAGAGCAATTGGAGCTGTTGCATTGCTGAGCAAAATGAGGGTTTGTTACAGACTTTATATGAGCTAGCTAATGACGTGGCTTCTAAGCCAGCTACATAAAACGCATCATTTTGAGCAACAGAATTGAGCTGTAACAAAACAAGACAAAACGTAGCGTTTTAGCTACAATTACATTTATGTCTAACAGCCCCCCTCAAACTGGAGCAGGGGAAGGCTTGATGAACATGCCCAGTTTGGATAAGAGCTCCTTATGCTGAGAAGAAGGCAAGATCTTGGTCAAGACGTCAGCCAATTGATTAGAAGTAGGCAGATAGGTGAGCTGTAGCAATCCATCCATGACCTTTTCCCTTGTAAAATGGCAATCGATCTCAAGGTGTTTAGTGCGTTCATGAAAAACTGGATTATGTGTGATGTGAATAGCAGACTTGTTGTCACAGTGTAAGGTGACTGGTTTGAGATTAGACTCACCCAGCTCTTGAAATAAATTCACCAACCAAGTGACCTCTGCTGCAGCGTGAGAAAGAGCTCTGTATTCAGCCTCAGAGGAGCTTCTGGAAACAGTAGCTTGCTTCTTTGAACGCCAAGCAACTGGATTACTACCATGAAGAATCACATACCCTGTAACAGACCTCCTAGTCATGGGACAGCCTGCCCAATCAGAGTCAGAAAAAGCTTGAAGCTGAATTTTATCACCAGGATGAAACATTAGGCCAAAATGTAGAGTGCCTTTGATGTAACATACAAGATGATTCAAAGCTGTCATGTGAGAAGTCAAAGGCTTCTGCAAAAACTGACTTAAAACTTGAATGGCAAAAGACAAATCTGGGCGAGTATTAGTCAAGTAATTGATCTTGCCAACAAGACTCCTATAAAGAGCAGGGTCCTCCAAAGGATCACCATGACCTGAGTCTCCAAGTTTAAAATTAATAGGCAAAGGTGTAGCTCTAGTATGCAAATCAGTAACAACAGCTTCATGAACCAGTTCTCGAGCAAACTTGGACTGAGACAAAATCATTGAATCTCCGTGATAAAGCACTTCAATACCAAGAAAATAATTGAGTTGGACCAGATCCTTAATGCTGAATAAGGTATGCAAAGAACTCTTAAGATGATCAATGACAGTCTGGTCTGAGCCTGTAACAATGATATCATCCACATAGATAGCAACAATTGTCATGCTAGAACTGGTTTGTTGCAAAAATAAGGAAGAATCATGTTTAGACTGAGTGAAATTAAGAGTTTCCAGAGTAGTGGTAAGCTTGTGAAACCATTGTCATGAGGCCTGCTTTAGACCATAAAGACTCTTTGTCAACAAGCAAACCTGATTCATAGGATTATCAATCCCATCTGGCATCTTCATATAGACTTCTTCAGCTAAATCTCCATGCAAGAAAGCATTATTGACGTCTAGCTGAAAAACTTTCCATTTTCTGTGAAGAGCCAAAGAAAGCAATGCTCTGACAGTAGTCATTCTAACAACTGGAGAAAAGGTTTCATCAAAATCTAAACCTTGTTGCTGAGTGTACCCTTTGGCCACAAGACGAGCCTTGTATCTTTCAATGCTGCCATCAGCTTTAAGTTTGATTCTGTACACCCATTTGCAACCAATTGCTCTCTTACCTGCAGGCAAAGCTACAACAGTCCATGTATTGTTAGAAGATAAGGCTTCCAATTCTCTTTTCATGGCATCTACCCAGTTTGGATCTTTGGAAGCTTGAAGGTAGGTTTTAGGTTCAGAAAAAAAAAGGGTGGAAGGGAGGGCATGAATCTGTGGAGCAAAAAAGGAACCAGCAAAGCCATCCATGAGTGGAAACTGAGGAGTAGCATCAGAAAAGTTAACAATGTAGTCTTTCAAATATGAAGGAGGGTGGTGATCACGAGATGATCTGCTGGGAGGTGGTAAAGAAGCAGTAGAAGGTGAGGGTGGGGAAACAACAGGTGGAGATGGTGGCTCAAGTAATGGTGAAAGCACATCATCCAGAGATGAGGGAAGATAATGAAGGGGATCAGGGGTGGGTGTAGGAGAGGTAGTTGGTGTAGTAAAATGTGTGTGGGATGGGAAGAAAATGGGATCACTGTTAGGATCAATGGTAGGAAGAGGGAATGATGATGCTAGCTGGACATTGGGCAAGTGCAAAGGGAATGTGAGTTCATGAAAACAAACATCCCTGGATATATGTATTTTCTGTGTTGTAATCTCAAGAACTTTGTATCCTTTAGTCCCATTAGGATACCCAAGAAAAATGCATGGGGAACTTCTTGAATCAAATTTGGATCTGTCCCTTTTTAAGGTTGAAACATAGCACAAACAACCAAAAGGTCTCAAAATAGAATAGTCAGGTGGATGGCCATAAAGTTTTTCAAAGGGTGTAAGGAAATTTAAACTGCTCAAAGGGAATCTGTTGATGAGGAAGGTGGAGGTAAGGATACACTCTCCCCAGTAATTGTTTGGCAAATTGGATTGAAATAAAAGAGCACGAGCAGTTTCCAATAAGTGTTTGTGTGTGCGCTCAACAACACCATTTTGTTGTGGGGTGTCAACACATGTGGTTTGGTGAAAAATACCATGAGTAGAAAAGAATTTGCTAGCATCATCACTTAGAAACTCTTTCCCATTGTCTGATCTAACAGTTTTCACTGAGCAATTGAACTGTTTTTGAACAAAAATGATGAATTGTTTCAAAAACATGAAAGCATCACTCTTATGAGTAAGAAGGTGAACCCGGGTTAGTCTAGTATAATCATCAACCACTGTAAGAAAATAACTAAACCCATTGTAGGTTTTGACCCGGTAAGGTCCCCATATATCAGTATGCAAAAGCTGAAAGGGAAACTCAGTTTGAATGCTACTGATGGGAAAAGAAGACCTGTGTTGTTTGGCCTTAGGACAAATAGTGCAAAGCTGATGTTGAGAAACATTCTTTACAGCATGATTAAAGGGAAAACGGGACAAAGTATCAAAGGGCACATGGCCTAATCTCAAATGCAACAATTCTGGAGATAAACAAGTACTAGGGTGAGCATATGGAACATTGTTCAGCTCATTATTACAACTGGGTTTTGGTGAAGGTAAAACAAATGTGTCTAAGGTCTTGCACTCAATAGATGGTTTGCTGGATTTGCGTGTGAGATAAAGGCCTCTTGAAACTTCACCAAGCACTTGAGGAATGCTCGTTGAAGGGTCCTGAATAAGGCATTGAGAAGGGGTGAAAAGGATGTTAGTTTGAAGATCAATTGTAAGCTGGCTAACAGATAAGAGATTAAAGGTGAACTCAGGTACATGTAACACATTTTTGAGAGTAATAGCAGGGGTAAGATGAATAGTACCAACATGTGTGATCTTAGCTTGTTTGTTGTTAGGCAGGGTAATATAAGTGGATTTGGTATAAGGTTCAAAGTCAGAGAACAAGTTTAGGTGAGGGCAAATATGATGTGTAGCTCCACTATCAATGACCCAAACATAAGTATTACCACAAATTGAGAAGCAGAAGGTCTTACCAGCTAGCATACAGGACTTGTTGGCATCTGCGGAAGAGCTTCCAGTTTGTTGTTGCTCAAGCATAGCAATGATTCTGTCATACTGAGACTTAGTAAAAAATTGCCCTCTATCAACATTCTCCTTGTTCTCCTCTGCCATAGTAGAACTGCCTGCAAATTTCTTCTCCTTGTCTTTAGGATATCCATTGATCTTGTAACACCTGCTCAAAGAGTGCCCTGGCACCTTACAGTGATCACAATAGTAGTTAACCTTTCTCATCGGTGTGCTACTTGTACCACTAGAAGTGTTTGTGCCTGAGCTAGAACCTGAATTCCCAGTCTGATTTGTGTTGCTAGTATTGTTCTGAGTAGACTTTGGATTGAAATTCTGACCACTAGATTGATTAGAATTAGAGGAGCCAAATTTCTGTTTAGGAAAAACACTCAAAGCAGTCGAATCATTCCCAACAGAAGCAGATTTATTAGATAGTCCTCTTTGTTTCTCCTCCTGTAAAATCATCTGATAAACCTCTCCAATAGTTGGAATAGGAATCCTCATCAAAGCATTGGCTCTAACAAAACTATATGACTCATTCAATCCAACCAGAAATTGCAAAATCTGCTGATGTAAAATCATCTGAGGCATTGAACTAAGACTACCACACTTTCCACACTTAGGCATCTCAACCAGAATGAAATACTCTTCCCAAAGCTTCTTAAACTTAGTGTAATAAGAAGAAATTGAGAGATTACCCTGGCTGATCGTGAAGAGCTCCTTCTGCACTTGATAGGTCCTTGCCAAGCTGGGTTGTCCAAATCGTTGTTTCAGATCTGACCAAATCTCAGCAGCAGTGTCACAATAGAGCAAAGTCTCTGCTATTTCCTTATCCACAGAATGCAATAACCATGAAATGACCATGCTATTAAATCGCATTCACTGCATCTCGTTAGGTGATCCTGGATCTGGCTTCTGGCAGGTACCTGTGACAAAAATGAGTTTGTTCTTCGCCATCAAGGAAACTTCTACAGCTCATTTCCACTGATTATAGTTGTTATCATTCAGCGGCTGAGTAGCAAGGCAATAAGATGGATTTTCGGAATGATGTAGGTAAAGAGAATGATTGGGATCTGTAATCGGTAGCCCCTGATCTCCTGTTGCAGCTGAATCGGCCAGAACAGAGGGATTCTGACGCGATTGAGAAGTTTCTTCTGTCATGATGAATCACAAGAAGCAACGGAAGCAAGAGGAAAGGATTATTGCTCTGATACCATATCACAAGATGAAGCTGGAAGAAAACGAAAGAAAGAGAGGAGAAGAGAGAAGAATCTAGAGCAATTGGAGCTGTTGCATTGCTGAGCAAAATGAGGGTTTGTTACAGACTTTATATGAGCTACCTAATGACGTGGCTTCTAAGCCAGCTACATAAAACGCATCATTTTGAGCAACAGAATTGAGCTGTAACAAAACAAGACAAAACGTAGCGTTTTAGCTACAATTACATTTATGTCTAACAAGTTATGAATATTTGAAGATTGAACATTTGTAAACCAATTTTAATTCATTTACTTAGTATAAGTTATAAATTTACTATGTTTAACTAATATAGTCTCTACCAAAAAAAAAATTAATATAGTCGACCCCCTCAATACAGTCGGCCCCCTCAATACTTCTATCCTGGCTCCGCCCCTGATAATAGACATCAAATAGGAAATAAAATACAATGAAATATAAATTGATTACGGTCCATTTTTCTGTATGTAGTAGGCAAGGAAATATTATACTCTACTGTATATTGTAACGGGCAAAGGTCAAGGAAATGTATATACTAGTATAAATGATTGCGTTATAAAATCTCCCCCGTATAAATATACTAATCCAGTTCAAAAATAGAGAAATGATACTTAGTTGTTCAAGTATTTGTATAGAAAGAAGTATTTTTTCTATATTATTCCTACGTAGAGTTAATTATTATTGTAAAAAAAATGTATATGATTATGATAGAGTTAATTATTATATGTATAAATACAAAAAAGGTGAGAAAACGGAGGGGGATTAGTTTTTCGTTTTTTGTATTGTGTGCCATATCTGTACATGATAAGCATACCAAATATAGAAACTAAAACTCTAAAAAAAAATAATGAGTCAATCACACAAAAATAAAAAAATCAAAATTTTAAGATTTATAAAATACTCTAATTTATTAGCCTCTTATAGTATGTCCTTAGGAGAACAATCCTTAGTTTTTATATAATTGAGAAAAAAAGCTACAACCTGAAATAATCCAGCATAATCATCAGATGAAAAGAACTCTAAAACTACATGTGAATCTATAATCATACACGAGAGATCAATTTTATATAAGTTTTGATTACATGAATTTCTGGAAATGAAAGCCATGAATCATGAATTGATTGGAAGCATTATATTGCACATTTGTTGAGTTGTTTTAATTTTGTAGCAAGCCGTTTCTCTATGATAATAAACTGAATAAACTTGGAACCAAATAGAAGATAATTAAGAAAACACTTCAAAAGCTAGTTGCAGTGCACATTTGCACCCTCTAGTAAAAAGCCTAGTACAATAAAAGAAACTAAAAGGGAAAAACAATGAAGAAAATTGTGAATTGACGACGAAGAAGAAGAAGCAGGTGGGGAATAAAATTGCCTGGCTTTTCCCATGTATGCCGCCGTCGCACTTTCCTCGTCGTTTCAGAGCAAAGAGTTATCAGTTTATGATTCCGATTCAGCCGTATGGGCGAATTGGAATCTTATACCCTAAGGACATAGGTTAGAAAGATTCATCCGTACGGATGATTCTTCATTAACGTTTGGTTCATCCTCCTCAAACGTACGGGTGGCCTTTTTCTTGTTGATTTCAGCCTCTATCTTCTTGATCCTTCTCATCTTCAACCTCAGCTTTATGTGCATTAGTCTGTAGTTTGCAGGGTGCTTAATATTAGAAAGAGATTGGGTTTGAGGAGAGGTTTAATTGGGAAAAGAAGGTGAGGTTTTAAAGAAGAGAAGAAAAGAAGAATACGTATTGAAAAAACAAAGTGGTTGGTGGTGAAACTGGCTATAGCTTGGTTCCCGAGAAGAGGAAAGGAAGGGAACGGCCCATTTGGTGGCCCACACAACCCACACGTTTGGTTGTTGCGTTTTCGAGGTTCATTTGTGGTAATTCCACACACACTATTTTTTTTCTCACTTTGTCTCTTTGCCATACCAATTTCCATCCGCACAATGTGCAACGCGGATCGTCTGGTCCATTCCCACGGGAAATTTGCTGGGGATCTCACTAAATATGCGAGATATCAATATCCTTTCATCTTTTATGGGTCCCATGCCATATTAGACGCGAGATTGATATCTCACTAAATAATGGTCCATTCAAGCTGATTTTCTTTATGTCACTTTTCAAAACGAAAAAAAGTAAAATGAGTGAGTTAGTGCTTAGTTTTAGGGTCACGTGAACCAATTAAAAATAAAGAAACCACTAGAATGAACCATAAAAGAGACTAGAAGATCCGTGTTGCACAAATTGACCGCATTTTCTGATTTTTACCCTAAAATATTGAATAATTAAAATGATAAGGTTTACTATTATGATTTGCATGTAATTATATCATCGTGCATAAAATAAATTATATACATACTGAATGGAGGGGTATGTATTGATACAAGAATGATAGAGAAGATCATGAACCGACAAGTTAGGCTAAGACCATTCCATAAGTCGCGAGCATTCAAGTTCAAGAAAGATGAAGCCATTCAAGTTGAGCTAAGAAGTCAAGCTAAGAAGACCCGCAAGCTTAGCCAATGTCGACCAAGAACAAGGGCTACACCTAGGAACGACCCTAAATGGGTCGTGCCCGACCTTGCCTTTGTTTTACTCCCTCCGTCCCTAAATATAAGTCCCATTTCTATTTCGGGCGTCCCGAAAAGTTCTTCCCATTTCCATATTTGGTTATCCCTCTCTCCTCTCCTTTTACCATATTACCCTCAAAAAACCTCACCTTTTTATCACTTTATCATCTTCTTTACCATATTACCCTCATTAAACCTTTCACATCACCCCTTTTTATCTATCTCTCTTCTCTTTTCCACACTTCCTTAATTATTGTGCCCATCCTCAAATGGGACTTATATTTAGGGACGGAGGGAGTACCTCTCAGGACCGACCCTATGTGGGTCGTGATCGACCCATCATGGGTCGTGATCGACCCTATGTGGGTCGTGCACGACCCCCACTCAAGGTCGTTCCTGGGACGCGGTTTGATCCGAAAGGCGGGATTTCTTCGGGATTTCTTTATTGTTTTGTTTTGGAAACTCTTATCTTGTATTACCTAATTAGTTTGGATATTATCTTAATGTTTAGGATAGATTTTTGGAAACCCTAGATGCTATAAATTGAGAGAGTACCTTGAGGGTTTCTCTCCTGCGCCATTCTAGTTTTCATAACTATGGTTTGCTATTGCTGAGACTTTGTTTGTGGTTTTCTTAATTCAAGTATTTGGTGCGATTCTCCTTCAAGTGTTTCTTTCAAGTTCAATTCACCGTGTTCAATCCGAAATCCATACCCTGGGCACTTCAACCCGTTATTGTCTTCATCCTGAAGATTGTCATACATCATGTATGTTATGTGTTCATACATTTTCTATAAGACCCAATATTATTGTGATCTATCCTTATTGTCTTTGTAAAAATACTTTTATTACGTTAATTGTTTTTTTTTGAGAAATATGTAGGTGGGTAAATTTACCGCCATGATTAAGGATAATATTTCCGCCAGCCAGGTAAGCATATCTAATAAATATCTTTATTAGCCTATTAAATCCTGGTAGTTATCCAAGTAGTTGGAAGATTCTATCCTATTTAAGAAGATAGATTTTTTAATTGGGCTCCAAGGAACTAACCCTAGCCCTCTCTCTCCACTATAAATATATGGCTTGGCCATGTAGAAAGGATATACAAAAACTACCCTAGAGGGGCTGATCATCGCTCGCCCTGACTCTAGAGGGGCTGATCATCGCTTGTGATCACCATACCCTGCGCCTCTTTCTCTCTACAGTTACCCTGCGAATACTCTACTGACTTAGGCATCGGAGGTGGATTGGGGGGTCCCCGCCCCCTTTGTCCATTGTTTTGCAGGTCTAGGTCATTGAAGGAGGCTTGGAGAAGAAGGTCATTGAAGAAGTAATTGAGACTTGTACACCGACATATTTCGTGTACTAACATTTGGCGCCGTCTGTGGGGAACAGCAATCGATCCATAATTATGGCGCTGGAATCGACCCCAAACGACGAGGATACAATCTCGGTCGGGTCTGGGACAATCGCGCCGGACGAATCGCGCGATTCGTTTTCAGCAAGCCCGGACCGGCGACCGCGGGTTGACAACCCACGACCGCGGATCGCCGCCTGCGACCGCGAGACACCCACCCGCGACCGCGGGTCAGAGGGCGATCGGCGAACTTCGAGTTCGCTCTTGGCAGGCGCGACCGCGAGTTCACCACCCGCGACCGCGGCTCGTCGTCCGCGACCACGGGTCACCCTCCCACGACCGCGGATCGACGCCCGAGCGGTTGGACTCCGAAAATCGCTCGGAGGAGCGAATCCCGACACGCGCAAGCCCCGATATTCGCTCGGGAAATCGGACCACTTCGCGACCCGTGCAAAGTGCCTTGCCCGGATCCGACTCTACCCATGACTTAGCTCCCCTCGCAAGCGCGTCTGTTCATCGTACAGACCTTTGGGGACTCGCGTCAGGCTACGGGATTGAGAGTCGTCGTCGCGCATGGTCCGATTCAGCTTTGTCTAGTCGATCAAGGGATTCCATGATGCGCATCGCTGAAGTCGAGGCAGATATAGGCCAAGAGACCCGCGGTAGGCATGAGAGCGCGACCGCGATCGTAGAGCCAAACATTGACCGCGAGTCGCGAGGGCGCGAGCCTGAGCCCAATCGCGAAAACCCTAATTCGCGGTACGTGATGGGCCGAACGATTTACGCCAACCCAAGCGGCAGGGTTGAGGCATCATCCTCCACCAGGAGCGAGCAGGATGACGAGGTCGTCCGTATCCTAGCCGGTACTCTAGGAGAGGACGAGGTGATGCTGTCAGAATGCGAACAGGCTAGGTCTCGCTTGGACCAAACCCTAGAAGAAATCGCAAGGCTGAAGCATGCTTTGGGGGAGGTTCGGGGAGAGCGCCCTATCGACGAACCTAGGGTTACTCCGCAACTCGCTAGTATCATCACAACCGCGGACAAACGGAGTAGCCCTAAACCCATCAGTGCTAAAGATCCAGAGGAGGTGCGATTCGATTGCGACGGCAATCGCCGGCCACCTAAAGGCCGAGGAAGGAAGAGGGGTCGCGAGCCACCCTCATCCAAGAGATCGCGGGCTGTAAGCCACCCTCGACCCGAGGATTCGATCTTGGATGATTCGGCGGACCCTAGCGATCGCGGAAATTGCCGGGGCGGAAACCGCGACCGCGGTCCAAGACACCGCGACCGCGATCCAAGCATCCGCGCCCGCGGTTTGAGCGAGCGGCGCGAGGGTTTCGGCGAACCTAAAGACGAAGGCCATGGCTCTCCCGAAAACCCTAATTCGACTCATGATTGGGGCAGTAGGGGTGAGCATGAGGGAGAGGATCGGGCTTTCACGCGCGCTGAGAAGAGGTTACTCGAACTCTTAAAATCGCAAAGAGGAACCTTACAATCAGCGCAAGAGCACGCCGAGCGCAAGTTGGCAATGGTGACATCGACACCATTCAGCAAAGAGATCTTGCGAGCCAAGCCCCCAGCGAAATTCTCTCCGCCAACCTTTGATCTTTACGATGGACATTCGGACCCCATAAGCCACATAGCCTTGTTTTCGTACAAGATGATGTTGTGGGTGTCCGAAGAGGCCGTTATGTGTAAGATGTTTCCAAGCAACCTCACCCAGGGATCTCTCAAGTGGTTCCAAAGATTAAAACCCGGATCAATACGATCATGGAGACAACTGGCCACTTTGTTCGTCAGGAATTACGTCAACAATTGCCGAGACGCCGTGTCCCTTGGCACACTCTTTGCTCTCAGGATGAATCGAGACGAAAGCTTGCGCAGCTTCTCGAATCGTTTCATGGAATGCTACGCCGAGGTTGAGGGATGTGGCGACGAGGCCGCACTAGCCGCTTTCAAAGGAGCGCTCCCGCTCGGAAGCAGGTTAAGGGAGGAATTGATACTCGATCCTCCTTCCACCATCGATGGACTGCGAGAGCGCGTCTACCGACAGGTGCGCTTAGAACAAGCTGATCACGAGGCGAGAGGGAAGTCGCCTTCCACTCCTCAGGCCCCACCCGAGCGTGAGAGCCCCATGATGAAAGAACGCTTATCATGGGACCAAGGGAGCAAGCGGGTCAAAGGCTTCCAAGTGCAAGCGCAAAGGCAAATCAAGAAAAGGCGACGGGTCGTGCGACAGCGCCCGCGAGACCCAAGCCGCGACCGCGGGTTAGTGCACCGCGACCGCGGGTCTCCAAACCGCGACCGCGGTTTCGGTCCAAAACGCAACATCCCCTCTCTGGGGCAAAATCGCGGCAGGGGCACATCACGTCGGAGACGGCCGGTAAATCACAACCGCAAGAGCCCGGACCCTTATGCGCGGGGATCCCGGGACTAGGATTCATGTAGGTAGGGGCACTCTTTTTCCCATGTGGTTTTTTGATGAGGCCCCTAGGTTGTTCTTCTTTCATTAGCTTAATTTTTAGGATCATGTCATTCATGTTTATTTTTATTATCGGTTTTTGCATTAGAAGAGTCTTGCATAAAAAAAAAATGAGCGCTATGTTAGCTCATTGCACTAACGGACTCCTGCGTATGCTAGCTACGTAGGGGGTTCCCGCGATATTCGCTCGCGGATGTTCCCGTGATATTTGCTCACGGACTATGGTTGGCCCCCATAGAGTTCCCGTGATATTCGCTCACGGACCTTGAGTTTCACTCATGGAGTTCCCACGATATTCGCTCGCGGACCGTGGTTTCCCACGGAGATTCCCGTGATATTCGCTACGGACCTTGAGTTTCACTCATGGAGTTCCCGCGATATTCGCTCGCGGAATGTGGTTTCCCACGGAAATTCCCATGATATTCGCTCACGGACCTTGAGTTTCGCTCATGGAGTTCCCGCGTATTCGCTCACGGCGTTACCCGTGATCTTTCGTCACGGCGGTTCCCGTGTATTCGCTGAAGGCGGTTGTTCCCGCGTCGCTTGCGCGGTGGTTCTCGTGTATACGCTCACGACGTCACCCGTGATCATTCGTCACGGAGGTTGTTCCCGCGTCGCTCGCGCGGTGGTTACAGCGATATTCGCTCGCGAAGCCCCCATGATATTCGCTCATGGGGGGGTGGGACCGTGATATTCGCTCACGGGGGTTCTCATGACACTCGCTCATGAACGTTCAAACATGCCCATCTCCTAATCCACATAAGTCACGCCAAGTCGATCCTAGAGTACCTACGTCTTAGTTGCGCAACAAAGACGTAGGAGGGGCATTTGTAGGTGGGTAAATTTACCACCATGATTAAGGATAATATTTCCGCCAGCCAGGTAAGCATATCTAATAAATATCTTTATTAGCCTATTAAATCCTGGTAGTTATCCAAGTAGTTGGAAGATTCTATCCTATTTAAGAAGATAGAATTATTAATTGGGCTCCAAGGAACTAACCCTAGCCCTCTCTCCACTATAAATACATGGCTTGGCCATGTAGAAAGGATATACAAAAACTACCCTAGAGGGCCTGATCATCGCTCGCCCTGACTCTAGAGGGGCTGATCATCGCTTGTGATCACCCTACCCTGCGCCTCTTTCTCTCTACAGTTACCCTACGAATACTCTACTGAATTAGGCATCGGAGGTGGATTGGGGGGTCCTCACCCCCTTTGTCCATTGTTTTGCAGGTCTAGGTCATTGAAGGAGGCTTGAAGAAGAAGGTCATTGAAGAAGGAATTGAGACTTGTACACCGACATATTTCGTGTACTAACAAAATATTATGTTAATTGTTAATACTAGATTAATTTGGTGTAAGGAGTGAGTCAATACGACATCTTTGCGAATTACACAATTCTTGGAAGACTTGATTTTATTTTCACTCGTTAATGAAACTTTACTTAAACATCATTAATTTCTCTTACTAAATCCTAAGCCTTCATCGACCAGACTTTGGTAATGCCGTTGATCCGCAGCATAGAAGTTTCGTAGTGCCACCCGTCCTAAATCCTGACACCTTATTATTATCAAATTCTGCATCACACCAATAATTTACTCTAATCAATCGCCCATTTCATACGTTAATTATGTTAATTAATTAGCCTATGTGAAAGTGGGAATGATAAATCAGACCGCTGTATTAGGGGCATTTTTTTGGTTGAAATTGTCTCAGCGGCATTCATGTTTATTAAATGTTCTCATAAAACTAATTAAATAATCTAATTATAGTTGTAAAACCTGATCCGAAAAATCAAATAGAACTCATCGAGAATTGTAGCCAGGGGCGGAGCCAAGTTACAAGTTTTAATAAAATAGTTTTCTATTTTTTTGTATGAATATTGTATTTTGTAATGTTTTATTATTTTTCTATCGTTTCAACCAATATTATTATATAATCGATATAATATATTTTATAAATTAAGACAAATATAAAGATTTTATTTTTTTCGGCCATCGATGAAGAATTCTAATTTATTTTACATGTCATCTTTTAGTTTTCAATTACTAACTAACAAATTTAGTATGGAAATTGTCATCCTATATGAACGCATATCTATACTATACTAAAAGGCTAGGTCCGCATATGAACAGTAAGTCTTATTTTTAGTATAATAACCTGTATTAAGCTGATAAAGCAGTCACAAAATAATTAGTATAAATAATTGAGTTTACTTGTAATCCTGCGTATTTGCTGACGTTTGCTCACGTCTATGCCTCTCAGCCGCATTTTGTTCTTGGTCAGCCGCAATTGTTGAAGTTCTATTTTCCCCCAGATCTTCTTTCCTTATCTTCAATTTCTCGACAATGGGTTTTCCGCCAAACCCTAATTTCTCTTCAAACCCACTTCTCTTCTCGTCCCGTCCGATCTCCTGATCAGGTCGTCGAGCGACAGAGCAAAGTCTGGCAAATTAAAGCCTCCAAAGATCTCAGAGGCTGCGTCGGAGTCATTGAAGGGAGGGAGATCGAGCATCGGGATGGAGCAAGCCTTGCCGAAGCGGAAGCTCTCGAAGATCTTCGAGTAGCGTTGGGCCACCGAAGGCGTTGTCGTGCGCAGTGAAGGCGTTCCCTCCGGCAGCATCAGCCTTAGGACGGCGGCACTGCCGAGGGTTCTGGAGCTGCTCCGTCGCACATTGTGAGCAGAAGACGGCGCCGTGGACGATTTGGATTTGTAGGAAAAAGACGAAGAGAAAGACGACCTGGAATTGGAGTTCATAGAGGCGTTGAGTTTGATACTGCTCCTAACGTTGCCATTCCTGTAGCCACTGCTACTGATGTTCGCCATATCTGGAGAAAGATCCTGTAAATCCCGGCAAGGATGTGTGGATTTATCAGAGAATGGCTCCATTCAACCGAATCGAGCTCGGAGATTGATGGTGGTGGAGATGAAGGCCTCCTCTGCTTTCTCTTTCAAACCCTAATTTCTCGTCTTCGGCCAGCGTACCCAAAAAGGTATGTTGATCAATCTCAAATCAATTGTAGAAATTCAGGCTCGAATTTGGTAGTCATGGCTGCTGCTTGTTTGGTGCGTTTATATGATTTTAGGTTTCAGTTCATGAGCTCAGTTAGGCTTCTAGAGAAGCGGTTGAATATGACCTACATTCACAGCAAGAACGATGAACAGTAAGCCATTTTCCCTCAGTATTTAATGTCTATTTTATTGGTAAAGCAATCACAGTATAATTAAGGTAAAAATCATGTTTCATTGTAGATTATCTCATTTGATGATGTCATATAGGGTTAATTGTTTTTTTTCTTCAACAGCCCCACAACTTTTGTTATTTGGCTTATCCACCAGATCTTCATTTGCACTAGGTAGTCATGTTTTTTTGTCTTATTATGGGATTTCAGCCGATTTCTTTGACTCTTTTTACTTTGAATCTTCTTCGTTCGTTCGATTGTCTTCTTTGTATCAATATATATAACTGCCGCCACTTTCAAGGGATTTGAAATTTGTCGCTTTTGTTGAGGAATGAAATTAGATAATGCTTAGCTTTTTTCGTCTTACTCACATGTGTACGTGTATGATTCATGTTGTCTTTGTATATGCGTAAGGTGCCTGCTTCATTTGTATTGTAGGTCGGTATACTTGTCTATAAATACCTACTGCTGCTGGTTTTATTTTTTTGCAATGTTCCTTCTTTTGTTATTTGCGGCATACACAGCCAGGTATCACTTTACTTGCTTTTTTTTTCCCGTTTGAAATTGATGTTTTGTTTGATGTCTTCGTTGCCTTTATGTTTTTTGCAAATTGTTTGCTCTACAGTTGGGTTCTGCCTGTTCTGCCTTGGAGAATTAGTTCACCTTCAGGTATTTATTTTTGAAAATAATCAAGAGTGTTTTCTACCTCATGAATTATGCATGCATCAATAGTTACTACGGTATTCTCTTACTGGCTTAGATGGTTACTTAATGGGTGTTCAAATCTTCTGCATGTATTTTCAGGTACAATGATGTATGGGCATACCAATGTCATGGTTTATGTTGGGATCTGTTCTCTCGTGGGGTCTTTATCGGTATTTTCTTAAGAAAATTTGTGTTGCCTATATTCATCTT
Organism: Polygonum maritimum; assembly: GCA_963924305.1. Taxonomy (NCBI): domain Eukaryota; kingdom Viridiplantae; phylum Streptophyta; class Magnoliopsida; order Caryophyllales; family Polygonaceae; genus Polygonum; species Polygonum maritimum. The sequence goes on from OZ002728.1 coordinate 17,374,634, forward strand.
TTTTCTACAATAATTCCATGAGTCATCTTTTAATTGGTTACTGTCCAGGTGATGGGGGTTAAAGCACTTGGAATTGCTCTGAAACTGACATTCTCTGGAACAAATCAGTTGATATATACCCAAACATGGGCCTTTGCTATTCTTGTGATATCTTGTATCATCACACAGATGAATTATTTAAACAAGGTAATTGGTCACTTTGGCCCATATTGAGGTGCCCACGTTGATGGACTAAGTTGGTAGTTGGTTATTTTCCTCTTAGACAATTATGGCCTTTTGGCATTATTTCATTGCTTTCGGAGCTCAATCATTGGTGTGCACTTTCTTCAAATATCTCTAGCAGTAGTGTCACTGTCATAGAAGAAGACTGTGGGAAGATGGACCTTGTCACAACTTGTTTTAACATGATATATGACCTTTCATTGTTTAGAGTATGTAAAGAAAATTATACGGAATAATGCAGAGCTATACATGTACAATTTCTTTTGCTGTTAATGGTTTCTAATACTGTATTGTGTTTTTTTCTACCCTTTTCAAGATTTTTTCGGAGGAAGCAACATAAAAACTTCATTTGTTCATTTTGTGGTATGTTTCACCCCTTTAATTGTGTGGTGCAGTAAATATCAATGGAAGACAGAGGGATTTTGGTGGGATGGGTGGAGGTGATGATCAAGCTGTTCTGCTTAAACCTGGAAATAAATCATTGACAAAAATTGTTCTGGATGATTCATTTAAAGAATTCGACTTTTGGCAACATCTATTTGCATGTCAATCAAAGGTATGAAAAAATTCATTCATGGTTGTATCATATGTCCTTGCTGAGCGCGCTCCAAATTGCATAGTGAACTTGACTGCATATATCATGTTACTATTCATATTGTAATGCTATGTTTGAATCCTCTTAAAGCACTTCACATACACAAGATTGCTTTGAGAGAGAAACAGGCTGAGACTGAGAGGGGATGAGAAGAGTAATCAGTGGAATAAAATGGAAAAAAAATCTGAGCAAACTTTCAACATTGTTATGTGCTCATTTTTGTATGGATACAAGTTTATAGTCGTTACTGTGTCATTCTTTCTGGTCTTTAGAAATATTGTATTGCATTGTGTTTGCATGGCCTTGGTTTTAATACTCTATTCTTCTTAGAAAAAGTTCTGTTATATTGAGATTGTTCGTATGAGTTATAGCCAATGCTTGATTTTTTTCTATTCTGAAGGTTTTTGTCAATAATTCCATCTTCTTGTTGAACTTTGCAGTTGCTATTTAAGCTGAATCGCCCTTTTGAGGTTGCATCTCAAGGCTATTCATCTGTAATAAGCTTCTCAAAAGCACTGGCCTTTCATGAGGTATGTTATGTATTGAGAAATTCTTAAATTTCTATAGTGAATATATATAATCATGCAACAATTCATTGTGTGCAATTTGCTTTTCCGGTTATGCTTTCATTACGCTATATTGTTTATATGGTTTTCATCTTTCCTTTTCAATCCATGCCAGAGTATACTGCCCTTTTGTCTCCGCGAAGTGTTGGTAATAACTGCTTGTTTAGCCTTGATCAATGCTACTACTACTCCTTCTCAAGAAGGACATATGCCAAATGATGTAGAAAAAGAGTTCTATCGCCTGCAAGGAAAATTTTATTCACTCGGCCGGATCAAGGTAAAATGTACTTGAAAACTTGGGGGTTTATTTTTTTGTGTTTATACAGACATAAAAGACCAATCCGGATCTTGTGTAGCACTATCTCATGTGATTGTAAGGATAATGCTTCCTAAATTCATGTGTATAGTTGTAACTTACAATGTCCCAAAAGAAAGTTATATTCAGTCACAAAAGAATTTTACTGTATCTGCAATAACTCATACACAATCTGCATGAACAACCCTACCAAGCCTTTAGTCAAGAGGTGCTTGGGGTTCAGATAGTGGTGATGCTCTTTTCTGTTTGTTGAAGTTTCTTATGTCTGAGGTGAACAATTTGTCTATTGCAGTATATGAGGCTTGCTTACTTGTTAGGATATGGACCAGAGATTGTGAAGAGTCCTGCAAATAGGTATGGCATGACTTAGTGTTGGTGATTTTCTTATGCTGTTAAGTTCCATGCACACATATCTCTACCTTTCCCCGCGTTTCTATTGCATAAACTGCACCTTAATTTTCTGGTAAACAGTGCTGCTTTGAGCATGCTGCCATGGCCAAGACCAGCTGCTTGGCCTGTGATTCCACCTGATGCATCATCAGAAGTACTTCAGAAAGAAAAGGTTTCCTACAATACCTTTTGGTTAATCAATTCTAAATATTTGATATTGGATTTTGGCTCAGTTTGGAAATCACCTATTGCTATTTATTACCGGGTTCAATCATGGAGATAAGGACGAGGCATATAAAATAATTCTGGAAGTCTAAAAAATCACTTACCTTGAATCTTGGCAGATAATTCTTCAAGCTACTCCAAATGTTAAGCACTTTGGCATACAGCTAGTGGAAACCTTTGCCTCTTGAACCTTCGGTGCTTCTGCGTGAGGCAAACAGGCGAAGGGCTTCCCTGTCTGCAGGAAATGTGGCTGAAATGTTTCATGGCCGCCGAAATTTTGGCGAGAGGTAAGTGATTTATGAGTCTATGCATGTAGATTAAATTCTTGGAGCCTTAGTTTCCACAATTATTTTTCTACTTTATAGGTCAATTTAGTGGTTATTTCCCATCACCTGAACATCTAGAAGGGGATATGAAGAGATTAGCACAATTTTACAGGAGCTGTTGACATGTTAAACAAATTAATTCAATTTTGGATTCCTTTCTTATTGTTGGGGGATGCAAGGAGGAGAGGGAAGGGTTCTCCATATCACTCGTGTCTTGTGAAGAATGGAACAACATGAATTAACATATTGAACAAATTAAGAAAATCATTTATTTTTTTCTTTTTCAGTTATGGCTGGCAGGGTTGGGCTGGGAGAAGGAGAGTTTTTTACTTAGTTCTTTTTGGTTTTTACTTACCATGTTCTTGCGAAGCTGAGCACTTGCTCCAAACTTGCAGTGCTGTTGCAGATCCAAAGAAGATAAATGTAGCATCCATGTCACGAACTAACTCTACACCTGGAATCTATGAAGCTTCCATTGATCGACCTATGAGACTTGCAGAAATACATGTTGCAGCCGAGCATGCTCTACACCAAACAATTCCCAACCCTGATTTGTGGAAATCCTTATCATCTATTGAGGACTTTGAGGTACCTATAACCACTTTCTTGTCGTTACATTTTGCTTTCTTTAGTTTCTGACATTATGATATTGATGTCAACAAATTCAAAAAATTGTTCCAGATTTTACATATCGTACATAATGTTAGTCACTACTCACTACCATTAACTTCAAATTATTTGCGTATCAGTTAATTTATTTTTTTACCATGTATATCTAGATGGGTGGGGTAGGAGGCTTCTAAGAATTGCAAGTCTTTGTATGAAACTAGATGAAACATCTTACAAGTATCTTTTTGTCAATACTTCTTGTACTATCTTTCTGTTTTGTCTGCCATGCAGTATGTACTTATGTATCTCATCTCAAATGTTTCTATATCAGAAAAAATATTTGGAATTAACCAGAGGAGCTGCTAACAACTATCATAGATCATGGTGGAAGAGGCATGGAGTTGCCCACAACACTGATGAAGGTGACAAGGTATGTGCTACTCAATGTTGAAGTTCATGGAGAACATTTTATAGCATAACCAGTCCTCTTACGTGGTCTTTCTGTCTTCAAATCCAGGCTACAAGCAGCTCTAATGCTAACACATTGAAGCCTGGTAGTATTAATCTCTCCCTCCCGCCACAGAAACCTGGATCTTATGTTCTGGGAGCCTTACTGGGCAAATTGGGCACCTGAGATTTAGGTCTCATAGTTTCTCTAAAAATGCCCCTGTAGAAAGTGATGATTTTATGAGTTATGAAAAGCCAAGCAAGCCTATCCTAAAGGTAATGGTCCTTGTATCATGATGAGATGGCTATTTATGCATGTTAATATGTATGCCCCAAATGATATTTGATGCAAAACGAACAGCTTCTGGGGAGAGCCGGTTGCAAGCATCCTTACCATATAGTAATTATTAATTGGGATTTTTCTTTTGGTACCCTGAAGTATTGACAATTCCTTTTGGTGTCCAAAAAAATTTTTGTTTCCTTTTGATACCCCTTTACAAAAATTATCGTCCGTAGCCAGATTCCCTCATTTTCTCACAATCCTGGCTTCCGTTAACAAAAAAGCTCAAAAGAGGCCCAAAAAAAAAAGAAAGTAAAATAAAATTATAAAACCCCAAATTTGAAGCGTTCGAGGCTGTCGATGTCGTCGCCGTGCTTTCTGAGGGTGAGGGAATAGTGGGTGCTGGCGAAGCCGTCGGCGCTTGTGACCAGGACGGAGAAGCCGCTGGGCGATAGGGGATGGCCGAGTGTTGGACTTGTTTCTCCGAGGCGGCGCTGTGGAAGAGGAAGTTGTGGGCGGTGGAGTGGAGGGTGGCGCTGGCACCGGAATCAGAAAGGGGAGGGTAGTTGAGGGTGAAGTAGAAGACGAGGATGAGGGTGGCGCGGAAGTGGAGCTTCGCATCTGAGTTGTACCGCTCCAGCTTCGTCGTCTTGCTCGTATCTCCCAGATACACCGTTTTTTACAAATCCGATCGATCCCCAATTGGACTCTTTAAGGGCATGTTTGTTTCTATACCTTGGGTATAGGGAATGGGGTTAGGAATGGGTGAAACCTATTCTTGTGTTTGGTTAAGAATGGGATTAGGAACGAGTGATACCTTGGAATCACCCATTCCCTACTTTTACACATAACTTCATACCTCACCCAAGACCAAGGTATCACTCATACTTAAAATCACTCAACCCCATTCCTCATCTCAATCCCATTCCAACCCGATTCCCTATACCAACCCGATTCCTGGCATGATACCAAACGAGCCCTAATTAGTCGAAGATTAGGAGATAGATAAATAGCTTAGGTGGCGATGATTAGCACTGGATCTGAGTTACATCGTGGATATGAATTGATAATTTGATGGGATTTGATTTTGGCTGGTGAGGTTGATTCAAATTTGGGTTTGTTTTATTTTAATTTTATTTTAGCTTTCTTTTTTGGTTAACGGACGTTACAATTGAGAGGAAAGCAATGAATTTGGCTACGGAGAATTAAATTCCCAAAGTAGAGGGGTACCAAAAGGAAATGAAAATTTTTTTGGACACCAAAAGGAATTGTCAATACCTCAGGGGTACCAAAAGTAAAATCCCTTATTAATTCAACACAGGTTGTTTTCAAGAAACCTTAGGTGCAAGCACATCTGTGCAACTATTTACCACATGGAAAAAGTATAATTTTTTATGCTGTATATAATTTCTTAAATTCTAAAATTTTGTATTGATTTCTCCTGGACGAAAAGCGCATAAAGCACTTAAACGTCTTTTGATAGAGGTCAACAACCATAGATATATGATCGGGTTCGATTGTCGGAAATTCTAAAATTTTGTATTGATTTCTCCCGAACGAAAAGCGCATAAAGCACTCAAACGTCTTTTAATAGAGGTCAATAGCCATAGATATATGATCGGGTTTCATTGTTGGGAGATCAAGTACAAAAAAATTGAAATCAACAAAAACTTAAATGAAACAACAATATGAATAAAGAAGAATTTCTTATCTCCTTTATATTATAATTAATAGACAAATTACAATCGATAGTTTTGAATCTCAGATCTTAATTATGTCGGGCCGATGCTCGAAAACCTACCGAACGGCAGCGGTCTTTGACGGTAATCTTGATTACGTAGGCTACTAATTACAATGAGAGAAGTACAATTACAAATAGCAACTGATATGTTGTGCTATGTTATCATGTGTTTCATGAATAAGAGAGCTTAAATAAATAGTTACAAAGTCGGAGGAAAGTGGAGAAAACTTGCCGTAACAAATAGGCTTAGAAATCCGTCCTCTATGAGTTGGTCTTTTGACTTCTTCCTAGATAATAGCTCTTCATGGTTAAAGAAAACGTGATCAAATTAAGCTGGTGAAGTGGTTTCCGGAGATCTCGGAGTCTCGTTGGAACTGCTGGAAATGTCCGTTGTTGCTTTTTGTTAGAGCTTATATACCAGAGCTTTCCGTTAGAGCTTTATATAACTGTAGTTTGCGGTGATGGCCTCAGAATCGTTGGTCTTCATCAAGATTCTCACAAGTTAGGCTTGGATCAAGGGAAAACATAGTTGAAAATTTTAGGGTCCAACGACACCCCAAATTCATCTTGGTTCTCGAGGTGAGGAGACGGATGGGATGATCTTCATGCATTTCATCGAATACTTCGTCAATTGCAAGAGTTACCCATTGATGAAAGCGATTGAGATTCTGACCAACAAGCGTCATCATTATCGGAGTCGTCAGACAAATGCACGGACTCGATCAGAGTCGTCAACTAAAAGCACTGAAGTAGCTATCCACTATCGTTGGTTTGATCGAAGCATGGACACCATCAAATACTACTGGAAACAATTGGTGATACACAGAGTCCGTTTGGCAAATCGATGCTGATGCTGATGCTGATCGATTGCTGATGCTGATCAATTGCTGATATTGTTGTTAAAATTGAAAACTTATTTTTCAGATAATGAATTGGGTGTTTGGTAAGACCGTTTGCTGATTTTGTATGTATAATAAAGTATTTGACCATTTTACCCTTAAAAAATAAAAAAAGACTAAACAAATCAAAAACAAGGGTTTCTCCTACTGGTCTCTTTCATGTGATTCGTTCATTGTGCGCCGCTCTCCCCACGCAGTCCGGTCACCGGCGTCGGTGACAAAGCCGACGAGCAACGGCCCCGCCGACCTGCTCTTCCCTCCTGTTCATTTCTCTCAATTTCTCGTCAATTGGAGGCGATCTTGTCCTTCTTCTTCCTCTCTGGTTCGAAAATGGAAGCTAGGCCGACGATAATGGTGACAAACGACGACGGAATCGATGCCCCAGGGCTACGATCGCTGGTTCGCGTCGGCGGAGGAGGCGGAGGGTCTTGGGTGTGGTGGAGGAGGCGGTGGCGCTGGTGTTTTTGGTGGACAGTGATGGTGGTGCTGTCGGGGACTACATTAGAGGGGGGAGGGTAATGGCCGCTCACCGAGTTCCAATGGGCGCCGATGCCGGGGGTTTTGACGGCGGCGAGGGAGGAGGAGGTGGTGGTCCTGGTGGTTTCGGAGGAGGAGCTGGCGGAGCGGGGTTACGGTGGCGTCGATGGCAGTGGTGAAGGTCGTCGGGATCCATGGGAGAGGGATTTTGGAGAAGGAAAGGGTAGGTTGGTGGTGTTGTGTACGAAGAAGGCAAGGGTAGAAGAAGGAATTGAGCAAATAAACACTGCTTATAATTTGTGCTTATTTGGATAAGCATGGGGGGAGGTGCTTTTTATTTTTGTTGCTTATAAGCAAAAAAGTGTTTATAAACACTTAAAAAAAAAAAAAACGTGTTTGGCAAAACTGATTTGCTTATTTTGTGCTTATAAGCAAAAATGTTCTTATAAGTCTTTAAAAATTGCCTTGCCAAACGGACTCACAATAACCTCGAATGAGGTGATGAATGTATATTCTAGATAAACCAACCAAAAAATTAAAATTCACCATTAAAAAAAACTAGCTCCTAGGATATAATCATGTACTTTATTACGCTCGCACACTTCTTAACAGTTGCGATACTCGTTCTATATTTTAAGTTCACGTAAATCCTCTATTCCCTTTTTAATAATTTTGTACATTAATATTTTTCACCAAAGTATCTAAATAATGACATTAGGCCATCTGTAATGCTAGATTGTTAAATTATAGAAATAGTGCTTCTCTTGCAAATAGTAGCTTTTGTATATTAACTCGATTTTCAAGCTCTAGATAGAAGCCCCAAAAAGCAGATTTTTAATTCTAGGCTCGTGTTCGTCCAACAATTCAAACTTTTGCCCCTCACAAAGCACAATTCATACATATGCATGCGTAGCAAAATCAAGGTCATCAATTGAAGATCCATATGACCATTGTTTTTTGTTACTTCGAATAAAACGATTGTTTGATAGATTATTTCAACAACAAGCTAACTTATATTTCAAAAAAAAAATTAATATTTTTGTTTGTTTTTATCTATGCATTGTCATTTATCATCCATTTTGCCTATGTTTTCACTAGAAAAATTGTTATACATATATGAAATACATGTTAAAAAATCATTTAAAATGTATCTTTGTTATTTTTTATATTATTAAATTTATGTATTATACAATTAAAAGATTCAATGTACTTGATTGAATAAATTATTAGTTATATACATTTTAGAAGTGAAATTAATATACTTGAAGGCACTATTGAAAGATTATTTCAACAAAAAACTAACTTACGTTTTTTTAAGTGAGTTATAACGTCTTATTAAATAATGGAGGAATCAAATAATGAAATTATATAAATAAAGATAAAAAACAGATTTTTAATTCCAGGCTCATGTTCGTCCAACAATTCAAACTTTTGCCCCTCACAAAGCACAATTCATACATATGCATGCGTAGCAAAATCAAGGTCATCAATTGAAGATCCATGACCATTGTTTTTTGTTACTTCGAATAAAACGATTGTTTGATAGATTATTTCAACAACAAGCTAACTTGTGAGCTTTAAAGAATAAAGTGGAGAGGTGGGTTGTAAGCTTGTGATGATAAAGTATAAATAATTTTTAAAATAAGGCAGAATAGTGAAAAAATTGATATGAGCAGATTAAGAATCGATTTTTTGGTTCCCGATTGTGGATGACATATAACCACAGTGAACTCTTAAATTAAATAACAACTTTTTTTCAACCAAAAAAAATTAATTAACAACTTTTGCGCGTGCGGAGCACGCGTTTATAACTAGTGTATATATATGGCCGATATCTTAGTTAAATATAGTAAAGTTACAACTTATACTATGATGAGAAAATTTAACACCCTTAACTCTTATAATCTCCAAATAGTTTTTTAAAACCTACAGCAACAACAACAACAACAACTATCCAGTGAATCCCGCGAGAGCAGGTTCTGGGGGGTTAAGATGGGAGCACTCGAGACCTAGATATATAGAATGCGCTCGAGAAAACTCAAGAGTCGAGGAACATCCAACTTTACAAAAAAAAAGGAAAATAAAGAAAACATAAATAAAAATGAAAAAAGTAAAATCAAACACAATCAACGGGATGTCTCGCTGTCTGCCACGCTGATCTTCTCCTTCCAACTCTTCCAGCACTGAGCCAGGTCCGCTGAAATCCCTTACAAACTGATGTCCTGCTTAATTCTATCCATCCATCGCTTCTTCGGTCGACTACCCCTATCCCTCCGACAGACTCCAAAATCCATACGCTCACACCTCCTAACCGTGGCATCAGGCCTCCGCCTTTGAACATGACCGAACCAATGAAGTCTCGACTCCCGAAGCTTGTCTCCTATGCTTGCTACCCCCAACTTACCACTGATCTCGCCATTCCTGATCTTATCCATCCTCGTGTGGCCACACATCCATTTAAGAATCCTCATCTTTGTAACTGCGAGCTTCTGTTCTTGTGCTTTTGTCGTCGGCTAACATTTTGTGCCATAAAGGATCGCAGGTCTTATAACAGATCTGTAAAACTTGTCCTTGAGCTTAAGCGGGACCTTCTTGTCACACAATACCCTTGAAGCTGACCTCCACTTCTGCCAACCTCTTTAAACCCGGGACCTAACATCTTCACCAATACTCCCATCACTCTGCAAAACATATCCTAAATACTTGAAGTTCTCCTTCTTTGCAATGCAGCCGCACCTCACCTGAAGATACACTATCTCGCTCAAACAAGGACTCCATATACTCCGTTTTGGACCTACGTAGTCTAAACGCCTTATACTCCAGCCTCTCTCGCCACACTTCCAGCTTGTCATTTACTTCAGCTCTAGAATTTTCGACCAAGATGATATCATCTGCGAACAACATACACCTCGAGACCTCTCCCTGGATGTCCCGCGGTCTAAACCCCTTAGGGCCGAACCTTGATCTAGCCCCATACCCACCTTAAAGTATTGTGTGTCTCCTCCTTGCGAGCATACACACGTTCTTGACCCCTCATACATATCTCGAATGATGCTGATAAACTCGCTTGTGACCTCGATCTTTAGCTTCCAAGCATTCCCAAATCAATCTCCTGGGAAACCTGTCGTAGGCTTTCTCTATGTCTATGAACACCATGTGCAAATTCTACTTTCTCTCCCTGTGCGCTTCTGTCAACCTTCTCAGAAGATGAATAGCTTCTATGGACGACCTCCCTGGCATAAAACCGAATTGGTTCTCTGACACTTGGACTAAACTCCTTAGTCTCAACTCAAGTGCCTTCTCCCACACTTTCATCGTATGGCTAAGGAGTTTTATAGCCTTGTAGTTGTTGCACAGCTGAATATCCCCTTTGTTCTTGTATAATGGAATTAACTTACTTAGTCTCCACTCATCTAGCATCTTTGTTGTCTTGAATATAACGTTGAGAACAGTCGCCAACCACTCTAAGCCTCTCGCGACCAAACATTTCCAAATTTCTACCGGGATCTCATCCGGTCCCACAACCCTTTTATTGCCCATTCTGCGAATCACCTCACTGACCTCGGCCCTAGAAAAACGCCTAAAGGAAAGGCCACTAGCTTGACCTCCTACATCTGAGAGATTCTCCTCCGCCTCGCTACCCTTGTTAAGAAGGCCGCAAAAGTATCTCTCCCACCTCTATCTAATGTCTAAATTGTCCACCAACACATTCCCTAGCTCATCCTTAATACACCTCACCCTGTCCAAATCCGAGCACATCCTATCCCTCTCCCTCGCAAGTCTATACAAAACTCGCTCTCCATCTTTTTCGTCAAGCGCCTTATACAGGCTCTCGAATGATTTCTCCGTAGCACTCGCCACCGTTTTCTTCGCTTCTTTCCTCGCTTCCCTGTACTCTTCTGCCTCATCTCTCTGTATTGTAAATAAAAAAGATTTTTTTATGTTAGTAAATAAAAAAGGGCTGACACTTGGACTAAACTCCTCAGTTTGTTAAAACCTACTATATTGTAAATAAAAAAGATTTTTTTTATGTTAGTTAGGACTTAAGGTCATAATTTATCATATATAATATGAAAGCCAAGAATATACCAACATTCATTCATATTTTTGGTCGAAAAAGGGATGAGTCCTAGAAATACATAAAATTAAGCATCATCCATTACAGTTAACATTCGGGGCGTAGAACGACCCCTAGCATCATCTAAAAGAACAATGAAAACAATTTCACACGGGATTTGGATAACATGGCAGCCTAACGGGTAAGAGAATGCTAACCTAGCAAGGGTGTCAGTGACAAAGTTCGCTTCCCTAAAAACATGGTTAAGACGGATATTCCAAACGCGTCTAAAAAAGCCTTGGTAATAAAACTCCAAGCTAGATAAAGGATGGCTCGGGCTCAAGGTCTTTTGCACTAGATTGACAGTGAGAGCCGAGTCACACTTGATGTCAACAAACCGAAAACCTTCATTCCAAGCCAATTGAAGACCATCAATAATTCCCCAAAGGTCCACCATGGGTATCGAGCATTGCCCAATGTTGTGAACAAACCCCTTCACCCAATCGCCATTGTGATCTCTAATAACTCCTGCTGCATTAGCTCTTCCATCCGATCCCACCGAGCCATCGGTGTTGATTTTGACCCAAGTCGGGGTCGGTTTCTACCAAGTAATAAGCCTCTCAGTACTCATCAAACGATTCCTGGTAGGATCCTTCTTCTTCCACGTCGTTAGGTACTCCTTAGTATGAGCTTTGACAAACTCGGGTTGGTTCACTTCTCTGCTGCAGCTATCAAAGACTTCTTGATTTCTCCAATGCCAAAGCCACCAAAGCGTTGTAGAGAAAAGCTCCGGCCAACTCATTCCGTCCACTTCCTGATGTTTCTCCATAATGTTTTTTCGCACCCACACTGTAAAGGGTAATGAGAAAAAATCAGTAACTCAGAAGGAATATCGAAAGCAATCCAAAAACCAACCACTCTCGGGCAATCCCGGAATAGATGGATCAGAGTTTCGGAATTGTTCCGGCGAAGATAGCACGTGTCAGAATTTGTAAGATGGCGTCTTCTCCTCTCTCAATTTCTAAGGCTACAACCCCGGACAACAAGCCAGATGAAGTAACGGATCCTCTCTTGAACACCAAGCTTCCAAATGCAGCTGAAAACGCCTCTATCATTGCCCATGAGATGGCCATCACCACAAATCAGCCCATAGGCAGAACTGATGGAAAAATTACCATCCCACGAGTGATTCCAAGTAAGAGAATCATTGTTGTCATGCTGATCTGAGACCCGGGCCGCAACAATTCTCGTTAAGACATTAGTAGGCAAATGGCTCGCAAAGTCGCTCCACCTCCAGCTAGTTTCCCTGTCCCAGAAATCCTGAACCCGCAGGTAGCCCTCCTCCAAACTTACCACGCCATTGGCGAGATCACACAAGCGGTCAGAACCGATCCAAACATCCGACCAGAATCTCACCAAGCTACCATTTCCACATTCCATCGACTCCCTTTGGAGATGACATTGAATCCCTCGCATATACCCTTCCAAACCGCAGACTTGGATTGAACGATCATGTCCGAGTCCCGAATATACTTCGCCCAAAGAGTATCACTCCACATACCCTCTTCATTGTGGAGAAACCTCCAACTCAGTTTGCTTATGATAGCACGGTTCAGGTTGCGCATAGATCTCAGGCCCAAACCCCCATCGCTCTTCGGTTTACACAAATTCTCCCAGGAGACTAAGTGTATTCTTCTACTCCCCCAAATGAAACCCTTAATAATCTTATCAATATTATCACATGTTTCATTAGGAAGAATCACAGTCGACATCGCATAAACGGAAATTGAACATAAAACAGACTTGGCCAAAGTCACCCTTCCCGCGAAGCTTAAGAACTTGCTTTTCCAACTAGCAAGACACCCTTTAATCTTATCCAAAATTGGCACAAAAGTATCTTTGCTGATTTTTTTGTGGAGAGCTAGCATAGCCAAATAACTACATAAGTCAGTAGTGATCTCTAGGCCCCCAACAGTCCTTAATTCATCCACGACTTCCGAGCCCACATTCTTAGATATGAAGATTTTGGATTTTTAGGTACTAATCTTTTGCCCAGAAGCTTTGCAAAAGATATCCAAAATACTAAAAATCATCCGAAGTTGCTCAATAGAAGCTTCAGCAGCTAATATCACATCATCAGCAAAAAAAGCATGAGAAACATTTGGTCCACGCCTCGTCACACGAATCGGTTTCCAAACACCCCTAGCCACCGCATCTTGAATAAGGTGACTCAACCGTTCCATACAAAAAACAAATAAGTAGGGGGAAATAGGATCACCCTGCCTAATACCCTGGTCGGGCTTAAAAGCATCCGTCATTTCCCCATTCCAAACAAGTCTCATACTAGAAGAGCTTATGCATTCATGGATTTAGTCCATCCACTCCTTAGGGAATCAGGCTGTACTAAGAGAATCCAGAACAAAATCCCATCTAACACGGTCGTAAGCTTTCTTAAGATCAATTTTGATAAGCATCCACCCTTTTCTCCCTTGCTTCTTTCTCATAGAGTGGACAATCTCTTAAACAAGAATAATATTTTCAGAGATCATTCGACCCGAAATGAAACTTCCTTGCATAGGACCAATCAAGTCATTCAAAAGAGGCCTGAGGCGGCTCACAAGAATTTTCGTGATCGTCTTGTAAACCACATTGCACAAGCTAATGGGTCTGAATTGGCTAATTTTCTCCGGTTTCGCAACCATGGCAATCAAGGCAATTTGTGTTTCATTCAGTCCTTCTAGGAGCTTCCCACTCTTGAAGAAATCCTCAATGAACAAGCAAACATAATCGCCTACAATTTTTCAACAACTCTGAAAAAATATAGGTTGCAAACCATCTACTCCAGGAGCTTTATAGCCACCCATATCCTTAACTGCGTTCCAAATTTCATCCCAGGAAATCGGTTTGATCAGATCACGTTTCTGGTCTTCCTGAACTGTCACAACAGAATCCAACTCTAGACGACCACTATGCAGCGCATCAGCAGGCATTAAATACAAATTTTTGAAGAATTTTAGAGCATGCAGCTCCACTTCTTTAGCATCCTCTAAAGCAGTCCCATCCTCACAAACAAGGGAGTTGATTCTATTTCTTCTTCAACGCACAATGGTGGAAGCATGAAAGAAGTTAGTGTTCCTATCCCCCGAAGTAAGCCAATTCTTCCTGGATTTTTGGAAACAGAGCTTTTCTTCTTCTTCGAGAACCTTGTTAAGCTCATTTTGCAAATCTCTCATTTGTCCAAGCAGATCATGTCGAACATTACTGCAAAGGGATTTCTGTATATTGCACAGGTTCTTAGAGATTAAGCTTTTCCTAGTGTGGATGTTCCCAAAAACTTCTTTATTCCACTTAAGCAGAGTAACTTTCAAGGAACTTAGAGCATTCGACACCACCTCAGAGCGAGTCCAACTCCTATCAATGAGTTGAGTAAAATCCGAGTGATTCATCCAAGCCGCTTCGAACCTAAACGGTCTTCGCTGCCGATCAACCAACCTCGTAGGCTCTAGGTCAAGATTGAGAGGCGCATGATCAAAACAGAAAGTTGGCAGATGTTTAACCGAGGCCTCCAGCCACTGTAACCTAGGATCAACATTCATGAGCACCCGATCCAGACGCCTAGCCTTGTAAGTGCTTTCGGAATTTCCCGAAGACCACGTATAGTTCGATCCCGAAAAACCCATATAGTATCTTTAAGATATCATATTTAATTGAAAAGACAAAAGACATCAACATATTTAGGAATACAATCAGTTTAAGGAAACGAGGTTTATAAAGACTCCTCATAAATCTTAAACATACTAAATTCATTATTATTAAATCAATATCAATAGTCAATACAACTCAAAATTAAATGTCAAACCAAAGTTTTCAATCTAATAAACGATATATATGATTTAAGATATATTAACCATAACATATTATTTTAAAACTCTTGAATTATAGTACGAATGTATGCAATTTACTAAAAGATAACAGTATTTATACTAAGCAAATGACTAAAAATCGGTTTACAAATGTTCAATCTTCAAATATTCATAACTTTTTGTTAAGATATCAGATTAAGGCACATAATATATTAAATCGAAGCCCGGGAAAAAAGAGAAATAATATAGGTAAAAGAAATTTGGATTGGGGGGCCATGGCCCCCACCGGCCCCAACGTAGCTCCACCCCTGATTGTTGAAACTAAATTGTGGATCAAGAAATAAACCGAAACTCATGGACCTGAGCAAATCTTTTGGGTTGACTCGATTTTTTTATGTGTAGAATAAATAAAAATTATTTTAACCACTATGATATTTTATTATGAAAACCATAAAATAAAATATTTTTATTATTAAATATTCATATTTAATCATAATATTATATTAATAATGATTAAAATATCAATTTTTAACCCGTTGGGCTGGTTGGACCAACCCAAACCACATGATGATTTGTAAACTGATTGACCTGTACAAGAAGTATTAATATTTGATTGTCAAGCAGTATTTTATTCATGTTAAAATACACCACAAAATTAAAATAAAATTTACAATGTTATTCCTATTTAGAGATAATGGCTTAAATTTATTCAAGCCACGGAAACACCTATAAGAAAATAGTTACATTTGAACATCAACAAACATACTCTTAAACTCCAGGCGGCAGGCACATGAATTACCTTATTAACTTGATTTTATTTGTTATGAAAATGAAAGGAAATTTATACTCTAGTTGTCTCCGACAAGACAGCTAAAGAGGCATGTCTGGTCAAAAGATTAACACGAGATTTGGAGCCGACAAGATTCCTATACAAGGAAATTTTGGATGTGTGTTATATTGAATCCGTTTGACTTTTTGGACTTGACTGTCAAGACGGTGCCCATAAGACCAAATTCACCTAATTTTCTTCCAACATTTTCGGTTTACTACACTTTTTTTTTTTTTGGTTAAATCTTAAATGCAAATGAAAACCCTTGTTATACGCACCTAATTGTCAATTGTGATGCCCTTGAGCCTACAAAACTCAAACCTTGTTTCTTCAACTAATCAACACAGCAACGAATGGATTCACATTTTGCATACTCCAATTTGTCAATAGATTAGGTCGCCCAATTTGAAGTTGGTAATTTTGTTCGAGTATAAGTTTGTAGAGTACGTGGACCACAGACTTTACAAAAATTCACGTCGAATCAAATTGATTGCGGTAAAGCGAATTATGTTTCATCACCGTTCTTGTTTGACAGAAACGCGGGGAAATCATAGTTTACTAACTTTTGGCTAGACAAGTAACCAGATTAGGTTGAACAAAGTGTTAGGTATGCATTCGATCACTATATTGGGATATAAAATGTGTAAGTATTTGTTAAGAGCATTACGGGATCCATTCAAAACGGTTTTGGACTTAAATGTATGATCATGGTGGAGGATACAGCTTCATTAATAAATTGTTGATCTTGTTCATGAGGATGATTACAGCAATTAAGGTGTCATCTCATTTAGGCCCACTTCAATAAAGTAGTATCACAAATGTTGGCAGACCACAAGAATTTTAGAGCAGAAGATTGATGGATTTGTGGAAACACAAGGGTGGACAGAAAAATGTTTCAAAAATCAAAACAACCAATTCATCTACATCCAATTAAGATGGCATGTCATGTACAGGTCTGTGGTGATGCAATCTTAAATGCCAAACAGGATATTCAAAATGATGTTTTTGACTATATAATTACAGCACATAAAGAAAAAACAAGCTCTACATAAACTATCCTGCCAGGAATGAAAGTCAATAACTGATTGGAAGTATGCTTTTTGATAGTAGCCTAGATAGGAAACAGAACCATTGCAGACAAATTTCAAGGCTTTACGTGCTCTCTAATGAACAGCTCAACCTGAGATATGTCACCTGTTAAGGCGGATGCCTCAGCAACTGTCACTTTGTTAACACACTGCGAGAACGCAAATGGCTGTCCTGGCACACCTAGTGTGTAATCGTTTGTCACGTCAGCGTCGGATAATCCTGTCCTTGTAGTCCTCAGCTTATCACTGTAAGCCACATAAAAGGATTTCTCATATCATTTTAAAGCTTCGATTGTCAAGTAAATATCTCGGAAGGGAATTGAAGTGGTACAATGGAGTTTGGCACTTTGAATTTCTTGTAGTAATGCAGAAACAGTGATCATCAAATAGACACATTTGAATCGTAGAGCATAACGAATTAGGGCCGAGTATGGGATCCAAACAGGGCTCTTGGACTATCTAGATGAGGTTGAATCTAGGAATTAGTAGGTGAAAACAGGGAAAAGAAAATCTTACATCTCTTTCTCCAGCTGTTTACGGATGAATTCTTTGGAGTGTGCACTCACTTTCTCTGTTTTGTTGCAGACGATGAGAATAGGCACCTTCTTCTTTACAATGCTAGCCTTGGTCAGTATATCATACAAGTACCTTCAAAGACAACAAGTGCAACATGTGAGAAATTTTGACATGCATAACTCGTACAACTAAAGCAACGTGTAAGAAAAAAATTACTCAGCAACTTGGCGGCAGCTGTACAAGAACTCTAAGGCATCCACCACAAAAACAAGACCAGCTGCCTGGAGAAAGTACTCATCAAGTTTGGGACGAAGACGGGAGTGCCCAGCAACATCGACTACATGAACGGGTTTGAATTTACCCTTCTGTCCAGACAAACAAGAAACGTCAATCACCAGTTTAGATTATAATGTAAACCTCAGGAAGCCATACTGCGCTGACATAAGAGTTTCAGCACATAAATTCAAACAGTTCATCATGACTTGCAGCTTTCAGCACATAAATTGCAGTACAAGACAAAAAGACATCACACAGAAACATGCACCAAGTGAAATCTTCCTTAATTGCAGGGGAAAAAAAATCATCATGACTTGTATTAGAGAAGCAAAGAAAATAATCTTGAATTTGAACAGGTCATAGTAGGCCTCGAGAATGTACTAGTTTTTGCTTCAGAATGCTGAGATTTTACTAGTTAACTGAAAGGTAACGGAAAGTAAGTGAGGATCACATGAAGTATGGTCGTGTCGGGTCAGATAAAGAACTCTACTAGACCAAGTTCCCCACCTTGCCTTGGTTAACATATTAAATACTTTCCTATTACTATAATTACCTAGTAACTATAAACATTTGCTACTTAGGAAAATTATTTCAAAGAGCAGTGAATAATCAACATGATATATAACTACCACTTAACACCCCAAAAGCTAAATGCTAGCCAAAAGCCCAAAATCATGCTAACTTGGCTTTTCAATAAGTTCAATATCATTACGATGCAACTAGATACAGTAAATGTTGAGACACGAAAGGCCCCTAGATAATCACGATGAATACTGATATATGACCCAAGTATCCAACAGAATGCTTTTCCTTGTATGATATGAGGTAACAACTTCATAATTCATCCTCATAGTATTATCAAACAACATACCCAGAATTTAGTCAAACCAAGATAAAGTCAATATCTGCAAGTGAGAACAAGAAAAATTAAATTTACATTACCTTGGTGGTCTCAGAGTGCAACACAAAAGTATCCTCATTTGGCTCCATTGATGTCACCGTTCCTTGATGAGAAGAACCATCTCGAAGCTGACAAAGAAAACCAAGAATAACACTCTTATTACAATTTACAATCATGTATACTAAAAATAGATGCATAACAATGCCTTGCTGGTACCTCCAATTAGAAAAGAGCAACATTTTACCAGCATTTGACAACTTCAATACTGCTATGACGCCAGATTAATAACGTAAAGAAGCTATATTAACTCGCTTTATAGAGAACAATCCTCATTGCAAGGATCATAATCCAATATTAATATATACAGAAGAAAATACGAAATATACTATTTAAGGAAAGTTGAGTGTAATCATAATCTGTTGGGTTTTCTCATATTGAATGATATAAGTTTAGGGTTCATCCGTTTTGTATGTAATCATAGACTCATGGTTAAATCTTTTTTTCAATTGGATAATCATCAGTTTCCTAGTAATTATGTACAAAGGTTCACTATTCCAGTAACCAATTACTTTTCAGTTTAGCTGTCCTGATCCAGTTTCCACTGCTGTTTTTATGAAATATCCAAAGTGAATTCCCTATGTTTACTTCAGGGCATTCATACTTGCATAGAAAACCAATCTGAACCCATTAGTCAGATGCAATTATATATATCCTATATGAATGTCGCAATGCCGAAGAAACTGCATAATGTGACTTTATTCAAACATCCAAATTCCAAACCTATCTTGTACCGCAAGATAACAGTTAATGGTTTAAGACGACTTTACAAACTAGAATATCTACATGCAAAATAGACACAAGTTCATATATGGTTGAACTGGCACCAACATCAACAGTCAATGAACCATCTACCAGTTCAGCTAAACTTACCAAGGACAACCAATAAAGACAAATCTTTGCACAATAAAAACCTAACTACCAATTGATGATTATAAAACCAAATGTTAACTCTTTGTTTCACGAACTTACTTTTAGGCCAAAACCTCTTCAGGATAAAAATTACAATGCCCAAACCTAGCCTAGAAGAGAGCAAATTTCAAAGGAAACGGTATTCTGATTGAAGCAACAACAGAAACATTCATGTGGCTTTTTGTACCTGGTAGAATAGCACAGTCTTTCCGCTCCCACTCACCCCAGCAAGCACAATAGTGTTGAGTTTCTTGTGCTTGAACAGGCGTACTGCAATAGTTAAGAAGCAGAAAACGTATAAGGAACTCATCTTAATCTTGCCTAGGCCCACATTTCCCCATGGACTACAATCAAATGAAATTGCATAAAGAAACAGCCTATAGCATATTAGGCCTACAGCTTTAGGTTATGGGAATTTGTAACCCTAAGCACATAAACACTTCTTTTGAGCACAAACTCCAAAAGCCATTCTCCAACAAACATAGTTCCAGCTACATTTAAAACCCTACCCATTGGTCAAACAGTTCGAGATACTCCAACACAAAATTAAACAAAGAAGAAGCTAATTTCACGTAACACAAGAGTCTCAATTGCACAAAAAGAAGAGGAGCAGAATTACCAAGCAATGAAAGAAGCAGAGTCAGGATTACGACAGCAGCAGCGGCATAGAGCTGAGTTTCAGGAACTTGCTTGACTTTCTCTTGCAACCGCTCTGCAAACTCCGGAAGCTGCACTTGCTTAGCTTTCTGTTGCAACTGATCTGCGAATTCCAGCAGCTGAATCTTCAACTGCTCGATCTTCCCAGTTTCCACCATCTTCGCACTGATGAAAAGCATGCAATCACAAAACAAAACATCAATTGCCTCTGCACGACACGGAATTTGAGAATTGAGGGGCAAAACACAATTCTAGAAATTCTAGGGTTTATTCACGGTGGGAGGGAGTATTACTCTTAAAAGGGACAGAGGGAGTATTATTCTTAAAAATTGATTCAATTATAAATAAATGTATGAGACTTTTTCCTTCATAGGTTGCTTTCTTCCTTTTGGAACATGATAAGTACGAAATCATTATAAACAGTTCAAGACTCCAATATTTTAGCAAGAAATATGAATTGAGGGGGCTAAAAAAATCTTGTGAAGAACATGAACATTCAGATATCTCGAACTTGGCAATCAGCTTTGAAGAGAATACCTTTATCCTCCTTGCCATCTTTGAATAATTAAATCAAACTATTACGCAGAAAATTGCTCAAAACTTCCCTAATGAGCTCGTCCAGACAGCTAAAAAGATAAAAACCAGATCCAAAATTATAGAGCCTAATCGCTTCTGACAATAGCTACATTCTCCAATCCCACGAGCCCGTAAAACCCCCAAATCATCCTTCCCAATTTGATCTCAACAACATCCAATTCCACGTCTGTGATCCTAAACCTCGACAAACCCATACTTTTGCATCATAAGAAGGCTCGGACAGTGAAAGAGAGGGAAACCTGCTCGATTTAGCGCGAAAAAAGCGTACCTGATGAAATGGTCGGAACAACGAACAAAGCCTAGAACGAAGAGGTCCTAGTCGTCCTTGAAAGCTTCGATCCCGGCGAACCAGAGCTCCAAATCTTCGATCTCAATGGAGGAGGAGCAGAAAAGGAAGGTAAAGAAGGAGATTTGGGGATAATGGCGAAAGTGACGAGCCGATGGAGGAAAGAAGTGACGAGCCGATGGCAAGAAGTGACGAGAGCCGATGACCTTGTGCGCCGTCGTCGTCGGGAAGAACGAAGAAGTGAGGCGACTAGGTTGTGGAGGAACTGAGGAAGTGAATTTGGGCCAGCCGTTGTAGGGTTTCGTTCTTTTAGAACCATTAATAATATAATAATTCTTTTAATAATTACGGATAATCCGAAATCCGCCGGATATATCCGTATCCGATCCGTGATCCAGTTTGGGCAAAATACCTCATCCGTCATCTGATCCGTAATTTTACGGATCGGATTACGGATCACCATCCGTTTGGGTCATCCTAGTAATTATGTCTATGTTAGACACGGAACAAATTTAAAGTTAAATTTAATTTAACAGTTATAATTTAATAAATTAAATATGAAAAATATGGAAATATGTTTTTAGGCTAAATGCTTGCAACATGGTTTCATAAATGTAACTAGCCAGCTATGTCCGTCCGATGGACGGGCCTTGAGCATAGGCTTACATTATGTTGGTTTGTAATATGCGGTTGTTATTCGTCAAAGTTTGTTGTTGTGATGGAAATATGTATTGGTAGAACATTCCCTGTAGCCAGTAGTGCCCGTCCGTTGGACGGGCCTTGGGCGTAAGCTTACGTTGTGTTGCTTAGTAATTGGCCGTTGTTATTCCTGAGACTTTTATGTTTTCAACGAAATATGTATTGGTAGAACATTATCATGAGGACATATTTCTTTACGAGGCAAAATATTGTTTTGCGCGCATCCAATTGACCAATATGAAGCATGAACAGACAACGTTCCTGTATGTGAAAGTTGGCCAAAATTGGTACAGCTAAGTGAGCTAACCATAAATCAAATTGCACATGCCCGTAAAGGGGCTATCTTTTGAATTCTGGTCCTCATGTCATATGAATCAAGAAAAGTCTATCAATATATTGAGTATGAGAAAAACTATAACATGAGATGAAAGGTCAGACTGAATTCAGCAATCTACAAAACTATAAAACATGTCAGTTGATATACACATTTATGTTGTGTATTTAGATGGGATTTTAGCATACTTTTAGTCATGTTTTAGGTGCTAAAGTTGGAGTTTGGAGCGTTAAAGAAGGAAGAGTCGAGGTACCCTGAAGACCACCTAGAGCTGGAATGAAGAATTGAAGAGAATGATGATATGTGGCTGGCGGCGACCGCTGCCCATAGGCGGCGCCCGCTGCCAGTTCCGAGGCGAAAATCCGTCTTAAACGCTGCGTTTTATTTATTGGACTTTTGGATATTGTTTTTGGTCCGGTTTTTATGTATTTTAGATATATTGTTTTCTCCTATTTAAGGAGCTTTATACCCTTTGTTTAGACCTAGTTTTTGAGCTTGGAATTAATTTGTATTTTGGAGATCTATGGAGAACTAAGCCTCTTTGCTTAGACAGACAATTGAAGTGTTCGTTCTGATTCAGTTGTGAGATTTCTAATTCCTTATCGATTGCATGGATTTAATCTCTTCTCTTACTTGAATTGTTATTGACTTGTTTCAATGATTTCTAGCCTGATCATCTAGGATTTATTGTTATTAGGTTATTGCTAGATTTAGAGTGTTTCTGGTTAAGCATCTCTAATTCATAAGTAGCAACTGCATCGTGCTAATATCTGGTTGTGTTAGTTATATGCATAAGAGAATTGATTTGCATTCTAGGGTAAAAGCTGGTTGTTTTATCTTAGTTTGTATCCAATTATATTCCTGATGTTGAATGCTGCTAGTTAGATTGAATCTTGATAGTTTCATGATTATTTATCTAGTTAGGGTTAATAGTATCTGGTTGTGTTATTAATTACTTTTGAAAAGGAATGGAATTTCCATTGCATAGATATTGAATGAAATCAATGATCAACTTGTCAAGCGAATGCGGATATTTGTTTGCCTAAGTGTTTCTAAATACTGATTAATAAACTCTTGAATTCTTATGATTTGCATGCTAGTGTGTGAATTAAACCTAAAAACCCCCCTTGTTACTTCTGTTTGACACATAATTCTCTGCTAAAGACAACTTGTCTCCCTGTGGAATCGACCCTTACTTGCTTTATACTTTGGTTTAAGTTAGTTTGGTTTTCTTTGCATAATTGTGGTTTAAAACGACTAAATCATCGTTATCAAATTGGCGCCGTTGCCGGAGAGGCAATAATTGTCTTTTGTGTGATTTTTGTGCCAAACTTGGTGTGAACCCATCTTATGGTTCACACCGCCTATGCTACTAATTTATGGCTTTGTTCGAGTGTACACAGTTTCAAGATGAACACTTTCATGAGTACCTGACTAGATTTCAAAAGTATGCGGATGACCTTGGTGCTTGGGGATATCATTATACTGTGGGTGATGTTTGCAATGGCATTGTCAAGGGTATGAATCTTGAGACTCGAAGGATGGCCTACTACATGAGTAATAGAAGGCTTTTTGTTATGGAACCTATGAAATGTTGGGATTTCCTCTGTTTTATGAGCCATCAATGTCTTTTGGTTGAATCATCTCAATCAATGCCACAAACGGTTGAAACTTGTGATGCTTCTCTTGAGGATATGATGAAGGATCTTGCTAAGAGGATGGATGATATGAGTACGGAGTCTACACAGCACTATGAAAGGTGCTGCTCACTTTGTCATCCAACAACTTCAGATAAGTCCATTGAAATCAATGAGCCAGATGCATCCCTTCCCACACGATTTGAGGAGATTGAGGAGTATATTACTGTGAAGGAAGAAGAGTTCTTCTATGATAGTGATATGTTCTTTGAAGATGATATGGGCGACTATGTGAACACAAATGAGGAAGATGGTATTACAGAGGATTGTGCTTCACCAACAAAGTCCCCCATGCCTTCTGTTTCGAAATCCACCTTATTGGTTGTTGACGATCCAGGTATTCCTTGTTCCAATCTCTCATTACCCATTGTTCTTTATTCCCCCAAAGAGTCAAGTTTAGAGCCTAATGAAGAATCTAGAAATTACTTAAGAGTTCATCCATAATGAAAGTGGTAATGCTGGTAAGCGCTTTGACAAATTTTTTTCATATTCTAAGAAGCCACCACTTATGTTGAATTGGTTTGAGCATATGCCATTTTATAAAGATTTGACACACAAGTTTGATAAGTTGAAACGATTTTTGAATGACATATTATTTAGTTTCAATTTATCCTTGGGCTACTTATGTTTCTTTGAGATGAGCTCGCAAGAATTTGATAGGTTGTTAAGGGCATTGACAATGTCCAATCTTGTGAAATCATACGAGGCGTCGAGCCACGGCGATAACTAAGGCGCTTATCGGGAGGCAACCCGATGTAGTTTATTTCTTTCCTTTAGATTAGCTTAGATTAGTTTCCCTTTGTTTTTCTATTGCGTCGAACTAACCTGTAGAAAGCCAAAGAATCACGACGCACTAGCAGCGACCGCCGCCAAAACAAGCTCAGCTACGACATTCTACGAATTAATGGCAGCGACCGCCACCTAAATGGCAGCGATCGCTGCCATTATTTCCGGAAAAAGGACGGCGTCCGTGGCGGCGACCGCTGCCCCACAAGCGGCGACCGCCGCCAATTCTACTTCAGCTACGACCTTCTTCAAAAAATGGCAGCGACCGCTGCCTTTTCGGGTTCGGCAAAAAAAAAAATTCAAAAAAAAATAATCAAAAAAAAAACCGGCGATCTTTCTGCTCGCTTCTTTCATCCTCGCTACCTAGCGATTGACCATTAAGAGGTTACTTCTTCTTCTACTAATATTATTGCCCCCTACATCTATTGAAGTTGAGTTTAAAGAGGGGGCGGATGACGAGCTTGATGACGAGGGAGTTGCGATGCCTTCGTTTGCTACTATTGTTGGGGATCAAAAGGCTATTAGAGACATATTTGGAAGATGATTTAGAGCATGGATACTTCTCAACGTGATCGTAGAGGAGGATTTCTTACTTTTCATGAGGAGGAGAGGTAGTACCATAAGCAGTAGACACACCACTTTCAACAGCAAGCGACATTCTTTAAGCAGTAGTGGCTTGGATACCTATCCTACCCTGACTATCTGCCACTACCACCACCTTCACAGTAGTGCAGGTGGCCCATATCACCACCATGGAGGAGCATATGTGACAGTAGAACTTATTCTTGGGTTCTCAATTACCCTGACTACCCACCGCCGCCACCAATTTCACAGTAGTGGTATTTTTCCTTACTTCCCCTTATATTATTTTTGTCTTTCTACATTGAGGACAATGTTTATTATAAGTGTGTGGGAGTTGGATTTATATTACTATTGCTATTAACAAAAAAAAAAGAGCCATAAAAATCAGAGAAAAAGGCAAAAAAATCCTAGGGTGGACTGAAAACCCGAAAGGGCGGTTCAAGTAAAAAGCAGGTAATCTGACAAGCATTAGGCTTGGGCAAAAAATAGATTTTTGAGTGATGTGAGATGGTGAGTCCAACATTGAAAAATGAAAAGAGAGATGTTAGGTGAAAACCTGAAAAGGCGCCTAAGCAAAAAGAGTGAAAGAAAAAAGAGTGTTTTAGGATTTTCTTTTGACTGGAGCTGGCGGCATAAGAAGTGGAGTATAGGAGTGTTTTTCGGGTAGGTTTTCACTTGGAGGGATAAGGTGTAGTTTATTGATTTTCATCCTCTTTGTTGGTGCATATTGATTGATAGATGTTGGATGTGTGGAGTAGGTGTTAGATAAGTTGATGGTTGATTGTAGTGCTGAGTTGTGCTGATTAGAGTTGTGTTGTTAGGATTGTTGGATGCTGGTGCTGATTATGTTATATTTTGTTATGGGATGGTTGGATAGGAGCTTTGATGATTATTGTTATTACCCTTAGCTTCAGACTCTCTCCATACTTGATGATCTAGGTTGTTATTGATTACGAGTGTTAGTTTTCTGATTCACTCGAGACGAGTGAGATTCAAGTGTGGGGGAGTTATGTCAGTCTTCCGAGACCAAAGTGCAGTTCTAAACCAAAAGATGAAAGACCCTGAATCGCAAGATGGATCGAAATTTAGAAGATCGTACGTTTAATTAAGGTTGAGATTTGAAAGAGCCCTATATGCTCATCGTCTCTTCTTGCTTCCCTTGGCAGCATTTGCTTTTGAGGGGCTGGCAATGAGGTATATGAACAAACCCACAATGGACACGACTGAGACTTGCGGACCGAATCGACCCAAAATTCTCTGGAACAATAAATATGGTCAGTATAAGCAATATAGCATCAATCAACCAGAAGTTTCATTCATATAACCAGAAGTACATGGAATGCAAAATTAAAGGAATTTGTGTGCACTAGTTTTGGCATCTCCAGTTTTATAGTCTGAAGAGGTGTTAGAGTAAGACCATCCTACTCCAGCTGGGGACTCAATAAAGAGCATATTGGAAGCTGTTACAAGATTGAGATCATAGTATATGAGTACAAACATGTTATAATGGTTAAGTCAAAGTTTTGATAAATTCAAGAAAATTATGGACCTTTGTTCCATGATCTTGAGTTCTTTATAAGGCCACGCCCATCCCCTCTAGGGAAGAATGGTCCCAACTCTGTGAAGGCACCACCACCAAGAGAAGAGCACCCAGGGCCTATTTACCAAATCAAGCATGATTAGTGAAAGATTAGGAATAAGAGATAGTACTTATTTTTGGGTTTTGTTTCCTTATACTATTCCTTTACCCATGGAATCTTACAAATGGGCAAATTGCCCATTAACTGGTTTTATCCACAACATAACAGAAACTTCATATGGCTCATTCCGATGAACATAGTGGAGACAAAAAGGCATCAAACGGAGGGAAAACACAAGGATATATCATATATACACTAAATCCATCAACTGGGTTTACTCAATAATATAGTACACCAATCAAAAATTGCAATTGAGAGCACATGAGTAAAAAGAATTCTACCTCCATTGAGCCAGAGACTAAGGGGGGTCTTGAGAGGCTCCTTTTCAGCTTTTCCAAGTTATAGAGGCAAGGGAGACGACTTTTACCTTTGCCTGAAGAAGATGAGAAAGGCGAGCCAACACAAATCATCAAAGTCGGAGCAGATGGTCGATTCCATGAATGGTAGAAAGACAATTTTAATCAGAAAAAGTTTAAATGATGATCTTAAAGTGTAATGGAAAGTGATAAAGAAGAAAGGTTATTTTGGTAAAGGTAAGAAGACATTACCAATTCAAGTTTGTCTTCAGGAACGGTCTCAGCATGGATATTGAGTGAGAAAATTGGGGTCGTATATGCCTCCTAGAAGTTTCCATTAGACATATCAAAAGTTAATCAGAAGGAAAAAAAAACATAAGATTCTAGCATAATTAGGAAATGATAATAGCAAGTGAGTTTTAACCTGAAGTACAGCCTTTGTGGGAACACAGAACTTAATGACAGCGGGAGCGCCATGGAAAGGACCTTTCATCTTCGCCTCCAACTCAAAGGAGTGTGAAACGATAGAGCCACTGGGATATAACAAACATTATTGAGAAACTATAGCACTGAATGGGAAGGTAAATAGGCAAACACATCACTTACGCGTCGAGTTTGTCCCATGAAACCGAAGTGTTCCCGCTTACAATAGTGAACTGATCCTTGGGCCAGCTATCATCAGTGAGACTAACATCATAAGCAGTACTAATACAAACAGAAAAATAGAAGAAAGCAGTACTGATAGAGGGAATTTGATTTCTCCCTCTCCAAATCCCTCGTCCCTTTCTACCCTCTCACCGGAACCCTCCGCCACCTCCCCACCGGCCGTCTCAAGCTTCTCTGCTCCCACACCCGAGGCGTTTTCGGCCAAACCTAGATGAACGGAAGTACAAGTAGGACAAGGGTATCTATAGGAAATCGAAGAAGGGGGTGTACCTGAGGAGGCGAGGCACACAAATCCGGCAATAATGGAGGAACACCAAGGGCCGAATCGTAACCGAAGGAGAAGGACGACATGCGGAAGGCGAAAGCGGTGAAGGGGGAAGCGACATATCGGAAGGAAAATCTATGATGGAGACAATGGGGCGTAGGAGAACAGAAAGACAACAGGCGGAAGACGATAAATTGGGCAAAGAGCAATTGATAAGATGACCTAATTGAAATACCCAATATTAAGAACGACATTAAACCACAAGGCACATTCGCATTATTCTATAGATATAGATATATCTAACACATAGTATAAAGAGTTTGATAGCTCTCACATGCATGAAGTAGGAAAGAAATTGTGAAAGGTTGACCTATAACCCGATTGACCCGAACCCGCACTCAACCCGAACCGGGAAAGACCGAACCCTAATCCACCCAACCCGACCCGTTTGACACCTCTAAATATACCTGCATTTAATTGATATTGCCAAGACCATCGATTTGAGTTTAAAGTGGTTTATTAGTTAGTTATTATAAAAAAAAAGGGTTTATAAGTTTCCTAATTTGTCTAACCGAGTAATGTAGAACCTACGTCTTATCCAGTATACAATATACAGTATACATCAGAACCTACGTCTTTGTTAAAATTTGTGTCATCTCATCAACGTTGAATTAAAAAATGTTATTTACGCCATGTAATCAATGCTGAATAAAATAATGATTTTATAATTACAATAGTAACTAACATTTATATCTACTATAATATCTTATCCAATTTTTGATAGGTTAATTTATGTTCCCAATATAAATCAATAACAAATCTTGCTAGAACCAATAGAAAAAACGATTTTGATATCTTTGATATCTTGCTTGATTTTGATATGAAAATATAATTTTCGTTTAAATTCTTTTTATTTTAGGTAAAAGTGATTTTTTTCATTTTTATGAAGATTCTACATAATTAATTAAAATAATAGATTTCACAAATGAAAATAAAATGAAATAAAATACATATAAATGTTAATAGGTTTGAACTTGGGTCTATCGGACTTGAATTGTAAATTCTCGAATAAAAAGCAAGCTTGTATCAAAATTCGATCTCAGATCGATTAAGTCGGGTTTACATTTACATTACGCGTACATGGTATGGGATTTATATATAAATCCTAAATACATTTGCATATTAGTCTTGACATGCCAAAAAATTTTGGATTTTTTCCCTTTAAAATCATATTGGTGTCAAAAAATATAGAGAACGAACAAAATAATTTTTTCCATTTTAACACATTGAAATAGCCATGGCACAAAGATGTGTATTTTTTTCAATTTGACTTAGTGGATATTTCCAATTAGACTTGGCATCCTATTGCTACGAATAATGCTATGTGTCGAGCTTAAATATTGGAAAACGCTAAAGCATCATTGCTTATGTCCGCTGATACGCATACGAAATTAATTACCAACTATGCAGGTTGTTTTTGTTCCAAACCCTACAATGTGTCCGAAGTTGTCAACCAAACGCAACCTAATTTATGTTCAACTCAGCTTGATAGCTTTTAGGATCTTAGCCCTGGAAGCTTCTTCAATAATCCTTTCCTGATCCTCGGTTGTTATTTCTCTCCCCAATCTGGTTTGAGCCTCGTAAAATTCTGCTAAAGTACGTACCTGCTAGCACGGTCCGTCCTCACTTGGTGGCATTGCTTTCACTCCCTGGGATCGCACCATCTCTTCCGCATCTTGGATTTGTTTAGTGAGTACCTCTCATTCTGCCAATGCCACAGTCACACTTGAAGGCAGAAAATCTTTTCCATTGTATATGATAGTATAATACTTATTTCTCAACATCAAAACACCTCCTGTCAATTTCTGCATAATGAAGAGTTGTAACCAAAGTTTCAATTACCTAGTAGCTGAGACAATGTTTTATTTCAGCTCAAGAAATTGCAATAAAAATATCATATAAGAATTAATTATTCTAGATATGCCCAACAAAAACAGCACAAAACATCTTAATTAGCTTCCCTGCCAAAAATCTACTAACCGAAACTATGTCATAGTTTTGAAGGAAGCCTTTACTAACACATATGTGCTAGGAAAGTTCAGCCTTCCAAATTTGGGCAACAGCACCACAAGAAAATACTGTTCGGAAAAAGCAATGTTTGGTGGTAGTGATCTTCGCATTAGACCCAGCAAAATGTAGATGTAAATGCATCTACAGTTGAGTGGTACTAACCTAGTTTATTAAATCCTGAACCATACATCCATTTGCAAAGATTCAAAATGAAGTTCCAGCATATATACCTCATGATCACGCATGTGTTGCAGATGGAATACATTCCAGAATTTCTTTCCTGTGAGTTTGAAAAGTTGTTAATAGCATAAATCATAAAGGGAGAGAGAAGGAAATTATCTTGCAATAGAGTGAGACTTGAAATTCAAACAACTACCACAATTATGTAAAAGTGAAATAACATTAACATATGTATTATAATTCACTCACTATAATGGCCTTGCTTAAAAGAAAAAGAAAGCAGGAAAAAGAACTATTGTTAGCGCAATAAGTATTCGGCTATTCTTGATGGGGAAAAAAGGCTAAAGCTAATGCAACAAGCACCATAGCATGGGAGTTTGTTGGTTACACTGTCTATCCAGGAGTTCATCTGTTACCAGGCTCATCACTCCATCCCCCACCCCCACCCCCACCCTCACCTCAAACAAACAAACATAAAAGGACCATTAGGGAAAAGATTAAAAACAAAAGGAGAAGGAAAAGAAAACAGTATAAACACATCATTTGTAGAAGGCAAGATTGATGGAGATAATGTTACAAGATTTTGTGTAGTTTATGAGCTGCATGCATGGTGACTTCAGTTTCAGTATCAATTGCATGTCTCATTTTACGTACATGTTCTAGATCAGTCTCCGGCGCTTGAAGAAACCTACATCATCTCCTCCAAATAGTTAAGATGAGAGACTTCAAAAATAAAAAATGGTACTTTTTCTTAATTACGAAAGTAAACGACATTACTTTTGTGGTTTATACGTTTAAGTAAGCATTAAAGTAAACATGCAGCCAACTCTGGGCAACAATTGCATCAAAAAATCAATAATTAAAATGTCAACTTAGACACAGAGATTTTACCTGCAATTTCTTCCCAAAATTTCCTCACGACTATACTCTGTCAACTCCAAGAAGCTATCAGAGGCAAAAATCTGGTGATCCCATAAAGATATAGCATTAGCAAACTTCTACCCAATGAAATGCTAAAAAGAATAACTCGGCGAATTTCTAAATATTACTGCAAATTTAGGACTAGGGGCAGATTTTCGACGGGTAGGTTTTGAGTTAGCAAATGGAAACATACGGTTGCAAGCGCGCGATCAGAGACTCACAACTGAAAATGTGTATAAATGAGATACATAATTGTAAATAAAGGGTAGAACTGAAAAAGGAAACAAAAATTTCCATATTGAATCTACCATACCTCAAAACAGAAATTTCCGTTTGCAATTGCCAGCTTCATTTGTGGTTTGACATTCTCTGGCCCATGTGTCAAAGCTACCTAGAATTCAAAATAGATGCTAATGACAATCAGTGGCAAAAGAGGGAATATGAGAAAGGGAACAACTAAAGATTCTTGAATAGGCACAATCCAAATTCCAACGCATAAATGCCCAATGTTCTTTCCATCCATGACCAAAACAGCAAAAATATAGAATTTGTAAACCCTTCATTATCCAGCAAGAATTGTTTATTAAAAGGATTTAAGAAATCAACCAAACCATAGGTAACTAAGGGCAGTATAGCTTAATTCAAAGTTGTATAGCTAGTCAATCTTAACCAATTGAGGCAAAGTTGATGCGACCCGGACCTGAGCCCGGATCGATCATGGCTAGCCCAAGACCATGGCGTCCACCTTGGGTCCCAACATGATTCATTTATTAATTTGAGGATCGCTCGCCCCATCTTCGACATCCGACGCCGCTCCCGTATGCGCGTCCCGACCCTTGGAGCCCGGGCGCAGCTCTGTTGGGACGTCCCTTGGGACGTGGCTAATCCTATATGCACAAGTTCTCTTCCATTGATCTATCAACCTTTTGGACTTTAGGGTGAGGGATGAACGTCCTAAACATTTCTAAGCGTCCCTCAAATTTTTGGAGTAGCATCCTTAAGACCTTTTGCTAATAGTTCCCCCTTACCACTTGCTTATTCTAGATAACTAATATGAAACGCATCTCTGCAAAACTACACTTCCCCCTTTTGGCATCATCGAAAAGGATAATAAGTTAGTTAAGGACGATAGCATGAAATCATAATTAGAGGAAAAAGAACGCTTAAACAATCATATGAACAATATCAAGTGAACTGCCATTCACAAAAGTGAAGTTATTACAGACATTCAAGACAGTGTTTTTAAGGTGCAAAAGAAGCAAAGGCATAAAAGATTGGAGGATTAAGATTGGGGAGAAGGTGATCCAGCAGAACGTGGAGTATCGTCTTGTACATTGACATTCTCCGTTTCTTCTTCATCGTCGTCCTCGGCATCTTCCTGAAGAATAGCCTGTACCAGATCTCTCATGATTTCATTCTGATTCATGAGGCTTTGAGAGTAAGCTTGGAACCTAGTAGAGACTATATCTAAGCGCTGAATGAGGGCGTTCCCTTGTTGACTGAGAACGTTCTGGTTATGAATAACAAGCGTTGTGAAATGCTTCTTAGAATGCTTTTCAGGATTAGCAGGGGCGGGAGCTGTTTGGAAGGAGGGCGTTGGAGCAGCCTGAGCAGGAGAGAAAGTCGAGAAGTCCATTGTAGACTAATCAAGGAAAGAAGTCAGCGATCAACCTCTACAATTCTGGCATGCTGTTCTTTGCCTGTTTCAGGGACACCTTCATCAGAAATGACGTTCTTGCCCTTTTGAGCAGCGGCGTCTGCTTGTCTTGCTTTCTCTTCTTCAGCAGCCTTCTTTAAGGCTTCTTGCTTTTGTCGCTTCTCCTCAGCCTTTATCATGGCTTCCTCTTCCTTCCTCTTCCTTCTGCTTCCTTCCTCTTCCTTCCTCATTCTTTCAGCCTCTTTCCTCACTTTTTCTTGTTGCTTGAGGTCGGAAGGCAATTCTTGGTCATGCCTGATTTCAAGAAGTCCCAGACGAGCGTCCCAGTGCCTGCCGAGGGTGACCACGTTCTCAGCAATGTAGGCGTCATTTTCTTCAAGGAGCGCCTTGACTAAGCCGGGATAGCATTTTGCCATGTGCTCCAGGGCGATGCGTGCAAGGTTGATTTTGTGAGGCTGGAGAAAGGCGTCCAAGAGCAGGCAGTCTATAGTCTGGACTATGCTCTTCTTTTCCTGCCTTGGTACTACCATCCGACAGATGAAGTAGTGGGCCATTGCTATTGTGTGGGAGAACCCCTCATGGAAGCCATCCCTGACCTTTCACACGCTCGTCTTGCAGACCTTCCACCCATCCCAAGGGGTGTAAAAAGGTCAGGGATGGGTGGAAGGTCTGCAAGACGAGCGTGTGAAAGGTCAAGGATGGCTTCCATGAAGGGTTCTCGCCAGTCCTGTCCTTTTGCACGGAAGATTTCCATAAAGATGTTGTTCCCTCCACAGAAAGGAGCGTCCTTGCCCCCGTGCTTCTGTAGCTCTGGCATGACGAACCGTTCAAGGAACGTCCTTAGATTCTGAAATCGTTCTCGGCTATATGTCTTCATATGCGTAGCAACGGCGTTGAAGAGCGTCCTGGGCTTCGTCTCGATGAAGTCCCTGAGGATCTCATCTATTACGATTGGCTTAGGACCCTCAAGCGTCCTTTTGGAAGCAATTCACTTCCTTTTCTTACTAGCTGCCGCTGCCGGACCACCGGAAGTGTGCTTGATCAGAGGCATGATTCTAATGAAAAACTGATCGGAAACATCTCTATGTTTCCGGAGTTCTTAGAGAGAAGTCAGAGCAAAGAACTTGTGAATATGAGAGAGTGGAAAGATTTGAGAGTGGTTGCCATCAATGCTTATATAGAGGGGTTCAGGGGCATGCTCGTCATTTGCACAGTGGAAGCATGCACGACACTTGGCAAAACTTCCTCATTAAGACTTAAATGGTTACCATGGAAGGAGGTTCCTTTTCAATTTCAAATTCAAAGTCAAAACGGTTCAACTTCCTCAAGGACTCTTTTCAACTGTACAAGGACGGCGTTCCTGATGAACGTGTACGTACTCTACCGAAAACTGAACTGGCGTCCTTAGCCTTGCTAAACGATAATGCTCACGTAACGGGGATCACCTTAGAACCATATATTGTGAAAACCATGCAAGTACGTCCCGTAAAAGAAAGATATGAAGCTCATAGGACGCGTTTGCAAGGTTCTCGGCCAGGGTAAGCTTAGAGTTCCCATCATTTCGGGTTATAATATGGGTTGGGTGATTAGGGATACTCTTTAGACAAAAGAGACATTCAAATGGCGTTCTTATGACATGCTCAAGGAACGTTTTAGACTAGCGTCCTTGCAACTATGAAATTAATGCATAATCGTCGACATAGCCAATCATTGAGAGAATAGTAGAACGGGACTTGCTACTTAAAAGTTATCATCCCTAAGAGCAACCTTAGATGCTCAAAGGGACGTCTATCAAGTGCCTTAGTGAAAATATCAACTACTTGATCCTCAGTCCTTACATGCTCCATGCTAATAAGTCCTAACTCCACATTATCACGCAAGAAATGATGTATAATATGAATATGCTTTGTGCGTGAATGATGAACAGGATTTTTAGCAATATTTATGGCACAAGTATTATCATAGTCCTCGAGTTGGTACTTGATCCATAGAACTTGTGAATAGCACGAAGCAATATCAACGTACTCGGCTTTCGTAGTTGAAAGCACCACGGAGTTCTGCTTCTTGGATCCCCATGAGACAAGGCACGGACCAAGTAACCGTGCCATTCCCGAAGTGCTCTTCCTATCTATAACGTGACTAGCGTAGTTCGCGTCCGAGTACCCTACTAGCTTTAGGGACGTCTTCCTTGGATACCACAAGCAAAGATCATCGCGTCCCTTAAGGTACCTGAAAACTCTATTCACTTCTTGCATATGGGGCTCTTTAGGGTTAGCCTGAAAACGAGCACACAAGCATACGACAAGCATTATATCCGGACGACTTGTCGTCAAGTATAAAAGCGTTCCTATCATTCCCCTATGCAATTTTTGATCAATGTCCTTTCCATCTTCATCTGCATAAAGACGTGAGTTTGGAGAACAAGGAGTAGCCATAGGTTTGGAAGTGTTCATACCATACTTTTCGAGCATTTCTCGAACGAACTTCTGTTGGTGAATGCGCGTCCCTTCCTTGAGTTGGTTGATTTGAAGCCCTAGGAAGAAGTTGAGTTCTCCCACAAGCGACATCTCGAACTCGCTACTCATCAATGACTTGAAGTCCTCTACTAGTTTCAAGTTAGTACTTCCAAATACTATGTCATCGACATGGACTTAGGCAATTAAAATTTCCTTGTGGACTTTCTTAATGAACAAAGTTTTGTCAATTGACCCTCTAATGTAACCATTTGACAAGAGAAAAGATGCAAACCTATCGTACCATGCACGAGGGGCTTGCTTGAGTCCATAGAGAGCCTTGTCAAGATAGTACACATGATCTGGGTGGTTGGCGTCCTCAAAGCCTGGGGGTTGAGCAACGTATACTTCTTCTTTCAACTTGCCACTGTGGAAGGCAGTCTTGACGTCCATTTGAAACAACTTGAATCCTTTGTGAGCGGCGAACGTCTCATCATAGTCGATCCCTTCCTCTTGCTTGAATCCTTGAGCCACGAGTCTTGCCTTGTTCCTTGACACTCGACCACTTTCATTAAGCTTGTTTCTAAACACCCAAGGCGTCCTTATGATATTTTTGCCTTTAGGTCTAGGGACTACCGTCCAAACATTGTTCCTTTCGAACTGATTAAGTTCTTCTTGCATTACTTGGATCCAGTCAGCGTCCTTGAGTGCTTCCTTGATGTTCTTAGGTTCAACTAAGGACACAAAGGTATTGAACGCACAAAACGCAAGACTTGCACTATGGGACCTGTATGCAGCTGATCGGGTTTGGACTCCTTTTGAGCTATCTGAGATAATTTGATCCCTTGGATGAGAAGTTGAAAGGCGGGACTCCCTTTGAAATAGTTGGGAGTACCTAGGGTCAATGCTATCATCACTATCAACATAATCCATATCCTCTTCTTCATCTTCAACCTCATTTTCAACCTTGGCGTGTTCCCCCTCAACAGGAGCGTCCACACTTTGCCTTAACTCTCCTTGTTGACTTGATTCAGCAACCTCTTGTTGATCAGGAGACCGTGTCTTGGAAGGAATTTCTTGTTCATTTCTAGGGACGTCAATTGAAGTTTCTTCAGGATTTGCATTGCCGTCCTTAGGAACATAGTACTTTTTTGAGGACCAGCCTTCTTCTTCGTCTTCAGAGTCGTCCTTTTGACGTGATGAAGAGCGTTCCTTCTGACTTGGTTTCTCCTTGAAGTTAGAGTTTTCCTTGAACACAACATGAATACTCTCCTCAAGCTTTATAGTCCTTTTGTTGAAGACTCTATAGGCTTTGCTTGTGAGGGAGTACCCAAGATATATTCCTTCGTCGCTTCTAGCGTCAAATTTCCTGAGATTGTCTTTCCCATTGTTCTGGATGAAGCATTTGCACCCAAAAGTTCTGAGATGTGCAATGCTTGGCTTCTTCCCATTCAACAGCTCATAGGACGTCTTCTTTAGCAAGGGGCGGATCATAGCACGATTTATGATGTACGTAGCTGTGGAGACGGCTTCTGCCCAAAAGTCTTTTGGGACACCGCTTGCCAGCAACATAGTCCTTGCCGTATCCTCTAGCGTCCTATTCTTTCTTTCCACAACACCGTTTTGTTGAGGCGTTCTTGGGGAGGAGAAGTTGTGGGAGACTCTTTGTTGGTCACAAAACGCTAGGAACTTTGAGTTCTCGAACTCCGTCCCATGGTCTGACCTCAAGGCTTTCAAGTTTGTCCCTAATGCAACTTCCACTTGTTTGATGATGATTTTGAACATTTTGAAAGTATCTGCTTTTGTCACCAAGAAAAGAACCCAAGTGTATCAAGAAAAATCATCTACAAGAACGTACATGTACCTCTTTCCACCGTAGCTCTTTGTCCTCATTAGTCCACATAGATCCATGTGAAGTAGTTCAAAGGCTTCTTCGTACTCACTTTTTTTTTGGATTTGAAGGACGTTCTTGTTTGCTTCCCTTTGATGCAAGCTTCACATTATTCGGCTTTATCAGGATCAATTCGGGGAAGTCCTCTCACAAGCTCTTTTTGGTGAAGTCTAAGGATAGTGCTTAGTCCAGCATGACCAAGACGGCGATGCCAGAGGTCGGCGTCCTCAGACGAAACAGATAAGCACAACTTTGAGGAAGGCTCGAACTCTTGGTTGAAGACGCAAACGTTTTTCCTTCGGACTCCCTTGAGAATTACATTGTTTGTTTGTTTGTTGATGACTAAGCATTCTTTGGAGTCAAATGTGACCATATTACTTCCTTGGTCACAAATTTGAGAAACACTTAAGAGATTGAATCCCAAGTCCTCAACCAAGTTTACATTAGCAATTCTTGTGGACTTGTTTAGCTTTGCAATGCCCATCCCTTTGATGTTGCCCTTGCCCTTGTTACCAAACGAGACAGTTCCTCCCGTGGTATTAGCTTGGATAGAAGTGAGATGGATCTGGCTTCCAGTCATGTGATTTGATGCGCCGCTATCAATGATCCACGAGCTTTTTTTCACTTCTACCTGTTAAAAAGAGTTAGTTCTTTGCGACCCAGGCAAGGTGTCCCTTACCTGGATCGTTACAATAATACAACTCTTTCCTAGGCATGTAGTCATTCAGGTTCACATCATTTCAAGTAGCATGATTTCTATATGCGTTCTTTGAACCTCTAAGACTTCTAGCATGCATCCTAGGAACGGACTTAAAATTTTCATTTCTAGCTTTTCTACTGTTCTCAAGAACTTCCTTTAGCTTAAGACATTCAAACTTATAATGACCACCTTGACCACAATACCAACAAGTTCTTTGCTCTGACTTCTCTCTAAGAACTCCGGCAACATCTCTCTATGTTTCCGATCAGTTTTTCATCAGAATCATGCCTCTGATCAAGCACACTTCCAGTGGTCCGGCAGCGGCAGCTAGTAAGAAAAGGAAGTGAATTGCTTCCAAAAGGATGCTTGAGGGTCATAAGCCAATCGTAATAGATGAGATCCTCAAGGACTTCATCGAGACGAAGCACAGGACGCTCTTCAGCACCGTTACTACGCATATGAAGACGTGTAGCCGAGAACGATTTCAGAATCTAAGGACATTCCTTGAATGGGTCGTCATGCCAGTGTTGCAGAAGCACGGGGGCAAGGACACTCCTTTCTGTGGAGGGACCAACATCTTTATGGAAATCTTCCGTGCAAAAGGACAGGACTGGCGAGAACTCCTCATAGAAGCCATCCCTGACCTTTCACACGCTCGTCTTGCAGACCTTCCACCCATCCCTGACCTTTTTACACCCCTTGGGATGGGTGGAAGGTCTGCAAGACGAGCGTGTGAAAGGTCAGGGATGGCTTCCATGAGGGGTTCTCCCACACAGGAGCAATGGCCCACTACTTCATCTGTTGGATGGTGGCGCCAAGGCAGGAAAAGAAGAGCATAGTCCAGACTATAGACTGCCTGCTCCTGGACGCCTTTCTCCAGCCTCGCAAAATCAACCTTGCATGCATTGCTCGGGAGCACATGGCAAAATGCTCAAAGAAGAACCATGCTCTTCCCTATCCCGGCTTAGTCAAGGTGCTCCTTGAAGAAAATGACGACTACATTGCCGAGAACGAGGTCACCCTCGGCAAGCACTGGGACGCTCGTCTGGGACTTCTTGAAATTAGGCATGACCAAGAATTGCCTTCCGTCCTCAAGCAACAAGAAAAAGAGAGGAATGAGGCTGAAAGAAAGAGGAAGGAAGAGGAAGCCATGAGAAAGGCTGAGGAGAAGCGACAAAAGCAAGAAGCCTAAAAGAAGGCTGCTGAAGAAGAGAAAGCAAGACAAGTAGCCGTCGTTGCTCAAAAGGGCAAGAACATCGTCACTGATGAAGGTGTCCCTGTAACAGATGAAGAACGGTAGGCAAGAATTGCAGAGGTTGATCAGTTGACTTCCTTCCTTGATCAACCTACAATGGACTTCTCGTCTTTCTCTCCTGCTCAGGCTGCTCCAGCGCCCTCCTTCCAAACAACTCCCGCCCCTGCTAACCCTGAAAAGCATTTAAGAAGCATCTCATAGTGCTTGTTATTCACAACCGGAACGTTCCCAGTCAACAAGAGAACGCCCTCATTCAGCGCTTAGATACAGTCTCTGCCAGAGAAGTCCACAACGGAGATTGCGGTAACCACCCCGGGGGTCGAAGCTTGGCCTATAAAATCCTCAGACAGGGGTGGTATTGGCCTACCATACGACAAGACGCTAACAGGTACGCTCAATCCTGCGACGCATGCCAGCGCCATGCCCCGGTACCGCACCAGCCGCCGGAGGCTCTCCACCCGTCAATCACTCCCTGGCCTTTCATGAGATGGGGAATGGACATTGTAGGAAAACTACCCCCTTCCACGGGGCAAAAAGTATTTTTCCTGGCAATGACGGACTATTTCTCTATGTGGATCGAAGCCGAAGCCTTCCGGGAAATCAAAGATAAGCAGGTCATCTCATTCATAAAGAGAAACATCTTGAGCAGATTCGGAGTGCCTGCAGAGATCACTTGCGACAACGGCTCCCAGTTCATAAGCAAAAGGATGCGCGACTTTTGCAAGGCTTGGAACATTGACTTGATCACCTCCACGCCTAGATATCCTCAAGCTAATGGCCAGGCCGAAGCTAGCAACAAAGTCATCATCAACAACTTGAAGAAGCGACTAGCGAAAGCCAAAGGAAATTGGGCAGAGGAGCTACCTTTCGTCCTGTGGGCTGACCGCACTACACCCAAAGGCGCGACCGGCCAAACACCTTTCTCCTTGGTACACGGTTGCGAAGCCGTCATACCAGCCGAGGTTACGGTGCCCACCGCTCGGTACGGGCTCACCACATCTGCAGGTAGCAAAGAAGAATTGGAGGCTGACCTAGACACGGTCCTAGAGCTCAGAGAAGTAGCGCATGCACGCATCTCAAAATATCAGCAGCAAGTCGCGAGGAGCTACAACAAGAATGTCCGCATCAAGAGTTTCCAAGAGGGAGATTAGGTCTTGCGCAAGGTGTTCCAGAACACCGCAAAAGCCAATGCCGGCAAGTTGGGACCAGCTTGGGAAGGGCCGTATAAAATCACCAAGATAGCAGAAAATGGAGCATACCAGCTGGAATCAAGAAGCGGCGAAGCAGTCCCCCGAAGCTGGAACGCAACGCACTTAAAGAAGTATTACTTCTAAACTCAATTGTTCTCGATAAAGCATCAATACCTTCTTTCGTATTAGTTTTGAGACTTCTTTAGGACCTCGCTATTTCCTTTTCAAATAAAATACTCGGGGGTCTCCACCTCTGAC
This sequence comes from Polygonum maritimum, assembly GCA_963924305.1. Lineage (NCBI taxonomy): Eukaryota > Viridiplantae > Streptophyta > Magnoliopsida > Caryophyllales > Polygonaceae > Polygonum > Polygonum maritimum. The sequence continues at coordinate 17,415,366 of OZ002728.1, forward strand.
ACCTATGCACTATTATTTTTTTTTAATACACGATTTGGAATTTGTCTTTGCTTATGATTTGATATGTTTCGCGAGAGCACAACTCTCCCACAACTTAAAATCATCTCGTACAAAGCATCTTTACGATCAAAACTCACACACGACCAAAACCGTCTTACTCAAATCGACCACTGTACGCTTGCATGGTTATTCCGTCTAAATATGACGATGTCGTCACGCATACAACGTGATGAAGTAACCCATAAGTTGGATACCCCCTATCTAAATCCAATCAATGTAGTCACATTGGATTAGTGCGGGAAGGGGAACGCTATAGCACCGATACCCAAGGCCACATTCGCGGGACGCCGTGAACACATTACATCCTAAGGACTAAACTTATGGATCCAAAGAATGCCTAGCAATAAACAACTATGAACGGAACTTTGCAGTAATATAAGCGCAATAACCGAAAGCCTATTTCGTGACAACTATGCGCTGGGGAAGAGTCACATAACGCTCTCCCCGGATGCTGACCTACTAACGCATCCAAAACCATCTAGCATTCCTAATTAAACGAGAGCTGAAAAATGAAAAGCAAGCATCACAAAAACAAATAAACAAAAGCGCCATTCAGAGGGCGTCAAAACAATTAAGTACTAATATTTTCCGGCCTACGGCCGAAAATATTAGAAGAGTACTGGCTCCACAGCCAAAGAAGTATCGAAAAAATCTTAAAACAGCCAAGAAGTTTAGAAACCAACAGAAAACATAAGCTTTGCATGATAGGAGGGCAGGGGTGATCAGTCATCATGCGGGCTCGCCTTCCCTTCCATCTCGTCCTCAGCACCGCCCTCTTTGACATCTTCCGCACCCACCGCGGCCGCAGCATCATCTCCAGTACCAGGGTTCTCGGCAGCAGTGCCTGGGGTCCCGGCCTCCTTGGTCTTCTCCGAGTCCTCGTCCTCGGCCGCCTGCTCAGCAGTCTCTATGAATTCTTGACCTGGAGGGGGGTTGCAAGATGGAAAGTACTCCTCCAAAGACTCCTACTCCGCAGCCAGCACCCAGTTTGCGCCTCTACCTTCGGCCTGGTCCTGGAGAAGTTCCACCCGCGCCTTTAGCGTGTAGTATCCGGCCACCTGGGTCACCACCTCAGAGAAGTGCTTAGCTGACCTTTTCGCCTCATGCATCCAAGGCTCCAAGGAGGCCTTCTCAGCTTGCAAGTCCTCTACTTGAATCGACAAAGTATCGATGGTCAATTGGAGCTTGCGGACCTTTCTCTCAGACGTTGCAGCAGCATCTCTGGCACTCTTAGTATCGGCCTCCAACCTCGACAGCTCTTCATGAGTACGGTAGTTGGTCGCCATTAGTTCTTGAAAAGCCTACAGCAAGCACAGCCCGATAAATAACAAAAAAAAAAAGGGGGCAAAGAAGTATTGATAAGACATGATAGAAGAGATTAACTTACCAGTCTAAGGGTGGTACCCACAAGACTAAAGGCCGTATCGAGGGATAGCGGTTGGAACTCAGCCTTGATGTTGGGGGAAAGCTTGTCGCCAAAAACACTCAGAAGGTCCTTCGGCTCTCTCTTCTTCGCAGCAGGGGATGGGGTCTCTTCGGTCCTTTTACGCTTCGGCGGTTGAGACTTCTTGGAATCTACTGAGAGAGTCGGGGATGTCAAAGCCTTGATACCACTGGATCTCAGCCTCTTCACCATCCCAGCGGCAGACATGTCAACCTTAGCGCCTGCACGGAGCCAAAAGTTAGCAACCCAGGCATAACGAGGAATTTGGAGATGCAGGATTTCGAATAGACAGATTCAGACCTGATTTCTTTCCAGATGAGCTCGCCATATCGGAGGATGTTGGGGTTTCGCTTGTTTCGGTCTCGTCCTCGGACTCCAATGTTTCCACCTCCTCTGCAGGTCCTTCAGGTTCGGGTTTGATCTTCTTCGGCTTGCGTTTTTCGACCTCGACCTTCAACAATCGCCGGCAAACGCCTGTATCTGTACTTCTGGAGTTGATTCCCACCGGTACTGCACAAAGAAAAGAGGAAAACCAAGTCAGAACCAGTCACAAACACAAAAACAGGGGATAACAGCGAGGAAAGGCTTAGAGCCTTACGAGATGTGTTCCATCCATCTCGAAAGACCGCTAACACGTCGTCATCTATTCCTCTCAGGGATTCTAATTCGATAAAAAAGAACCGAGCTTGAAGGCTACGAGAAGGCATTTTTGTCTTGGGGATTAGAGGGTTCTTGACGTCCCGAGCGTGAAGGGTAATCCTACCAGCTCTTTGGGGAACGATTTTTTATGCAAGGAGGAGCTCTCCCATGGTCATCTTGAGACCCCGCTGCGAGGCAAGCTCGTCGATTCTAGCAAGCGTACGCCATGTCGTGGGAAGGATTTGGCAAGGCGAAACTCTCAGGGTATTAATAAACTCCCGAATGAACTCAGAAAAGGGAAATTTTAAGCCTATGGAGAATGGGTAATCTAGAAAGCACACCCAACCCTTTCGTACCCAATCGATCTTTTCAATAGTGGGAGCGTGGAATCGGGTTCCCCTGGGAAAACCCCCAAATTCGACCCATTCTGCAATCTCGTCACGGGTCATGCATGGTGCAAGGAAGAAGGTCTTCCTCGCTGAGGGATTTAGAAGAAGTGAAAGGGGACCTCGGAGCCATGGAAAGCACGAAAGAGAAGCGAGAAAGGGTTGGAATAGTACCTGAGTGTTCGGAGAAACGAAGAACAGAGGAAGAGGAGAGAAAAGCGGACGCAATTGAAGGCAAGAATGGAAAAGAAGGACGGAAGATAGGGTTTTAAGAGGCCTGCAGAATCCCGAAAACCCAGGTTGGACTACAACGTCAAATCACTTAAATGCACCGTTTGAAATTTGAAAAGATTCAAAATCCGAACGCTACATTTAGGGGTATTGTTGGGCCCAAATTTTCCTCACCAAAGTATCGATACCCGGTCGAGACTTCTTCAATACTTCTTCGGAGCACAGCGAGAGGCGAAGGATATCAAAGTCGGTTAACAAGATAGAGTCGGAGATATAAGATAGATTTCGTCCGATTCATATCGTTAGGATTAGGATCAGATCGAATCACGTGTAATCTTATCTTTCTAATAGGATAGATTGATCTCCAGGATACTATATAAACCTATTGTAAACCCTAGGCAGGGTTACGCTCTTTTACACATTCAATCATACTTTGAATACAATACAATACACGAGCTTTGCTTCATTCGTTTTCTTTGTGATTAACTTCGGTCCGGCCCGATCTAGGCCATAATTCCCTAGGGTGAATTTTGGCTCAAACACATCTCTCTATGTTTCCGATCAGTTTTTGATCAGAATCATGCCTCTGATCAAGCACACTTCCGGTGGTCCGGCAGCGGCAGCTAGTAAGAAAAGGAAGTGAATTGCTTCCAAAAGGACGCTTGAGGGTCCTAAGCAAATCGTAATAGATGAGATCCTCAGGGACTTCATCGACACGAAGCCCAGGACGCTCTTCAACACCATTGCTACGCATATGAAGACATGTAGCCGAGAATGATTTCAGAATCTAAGGACGTTCCTTGAACGGTTCGTCATGCCAGAGCTGCAAAAGCACGGGGGCAAGGACGCTCCTTTCTGTAGAGGGACCAACATCTTTATGGAAATCTTCCATGCAAAACGACAGGACTGGCGAGAACCCCTCATGGAAGCCATCCTTGACCTTTCACACGCTCGTCTTGCAGACCTTCCACCCATCCCTGACCATTTTACACCCCTTGGAATGGGTGGAAGGTCTGCAGGACGAGCGGGTGAAAGGTCAGGGATGGCTTCCATGAGGGGTTCTCCCACACAGGAGCAATGGCCCACTACTTCATCTGTCGGATGGTGGTGCCAAGGCAGGAAAAGAAGAGCATAGTCCAGACTATAGACTGCCTGCTGCTGGACGCCTTTCTCCAGCCTTGCAAAATCAGCCTTGCACGCATCGCCCTGGAGCACATGGCAAAATGCTCAAAGAAGAACCATGCTCTCCCCTATCCCGGCTTAGTCAAGGCGCTCCTTGAAGAAAATGACGCCTACATTGCTGAGAACGAGGTCACCCTCGGCAGGCACTGTGACGCTCGTCTGGGACTTCTTGAAATCAGGCATGACCAAGAATTGCCTTCCGTCCTCAAGCAACAAGAAAAAGAGAGGAAAGAGGCTGAAAGAAAGAGGAAGGAAGAGGAAGCCATGAGAAAGGCTGAGGAGAAGCGACAAAAGCAAGAAGCCTTAAAGAAGGCTGTTGAAGAAGAGAAAGCAAGACAAGCAGCCGCCGCTGCTCAAAAGGGCAAGAACGTTGTTTCTGATGAAGGTGTCCTTGAAACAGACGAAGAACGGCAGGCCAAAATTGCAGAGGTTGATCAGCTGACTTCCTTCCTTGATCAGCCTACATTGGACTTCTCAACTTTCTCTCCTGCTCAGGCTGCTCCAGCGCCCTCCTTCCAAACAACTCCCGCCCCTGCTAACCCTGAAAAGCATTCTAAGAAGCATCTCACATCGCTTGTTATTCACAACCAGAACGTTCTCAGTCAACAAGGGAATGCCCTCATTCAGCGCTTAGACACATTCTGCCAGCTTCCAAGCTTACTCTCAAAGCCTCATGAAACAGAATGAAATCATGAGAGATCAGGTACAGGCTATTCTTCAGGAAGATGTCGAGGACGACGATGAAGAAGAAATAGAGAATGTCAATGTACAGGACGATACTCCACGTCCTGCTGGATCACCTTCTCCCCAATCTTAATCCTCCAAACTTTTATGCCTTTGCTTCTTTTGCACCTTAAAAATACTGTCTTTTTTTCGCCAATGGTCAAATTTTATTAGAACCAAACTTCAGAAGCAAGAACAAAAACAAACTCTCAAAACATCAAACTCACAAACAGCAAAATACATCACAGCCTACACTTTCACCAAACTCCCAGCAAGGCCTCACCTCACTCAATCTCATCGCAAGATAGAGCAAGGGAAGGCTCGATGCCAAAACAAAGGACATGTCTGCTGTAGACTCCTCACATCAATGCTGCCCCATTGATGCTCCTCTACACTAGATCAAGGGTGAAAGCTTAACACACAAACTACCCTGTGCACCTAGCCCACCCAAAAAAACAAGACAGCACACACCTTCACCACAGCAAACACACAACCCAAAGGAGGATCGAACACCCTGCAAGGTCCTAGACACAACTCACTCCCACTGCGGGCATGAATTGGCTAAGACTCGATGCATATATGAAGGCCAAACCCCTTCTCTTCTTGCGTCCTCATGCCAGGCCAAGACCTTAGCACTCAACATAGAAGGGAGAATGAACCCTCCTTTGCACTCAAACACTAACCCAACCCCCCAGCCAAAGCAAACTTAGAACTGCAGCCTAGCTCTTAAGGCCATCCCTCTTCTTCCTGTTGTCTTGAACTTGGCAAGCATTCGAAGTTTGCATTCATCAATGACCATCCTTGCACACATTTGAGCATCCGGCCTCTTGCTATTATAGATAACATCATTCCTCCATTGCCAGGTATGATACACCACTGCCAAAACACCAAGGAACTTAGACTGGAAAATGTTGTTATTCCTCTGCCTTGACTGCATGAACCATCCCCACCACTCCATCAAAGAATTCTGCCTGATGTGTACTCCCAGCCAAGCTAAGACAATGTTGGCAACACTTCTAACAAAGCTGCACTGAAACCACAAGTGATCTTCAGTCTCTCTTTCAGAGCTACACAACACACAGGTCCCATTTGGGATAACTCCCCAGCTACATAACCTGACAGCAGTTGGCAATCTTTTCAAAGTAGCCAACCAGCAAGTAAATCTCCACTTCCTAGCCATTGAACCATTCCACAAAAGCTCATTCCAAGGCTGACTACTCATATGATTTCTCAGTAAATCATAAGCAACACCACAATTTAGCTTTCCATCACCCTTCAGAATATGGTTTATGGACTCTGGATACACAAAGGAACTCCCAGACAAATTTAGATCTGCACTAAGTTTGTCCCTTAATCTCAAGATCTCTCTCCAAATCCAAGAGCCATTGACAGCAAATCTAATATCCCAGAAGCACCTCCCCTTAGCTATATTCTGATTCACCCATTTAGTCCACAAGTTCTCTTTGTCATAAATGATATCCAAAGCCAGCTTTAGCAGCATTGTTTTATTCCAGGACAGGAGCTCCTTAAAATTCAAGCCTCCTTCATGAAAAGGCTTACAAACCTTCCTCCAAGCCACCAAACCTCTCTTGCTCTCAGTATTTCCAGCCCATAAATAGGATCTAGACAGACCTTCAATCCTCTGAATAACCCTCTTAGGCAAAACAAGACCCTGCATCCAGAAGCTAAGCACTCCCTCAATCATGGATTTTATAACTTGCATTCTCCCAACATAAGATAATTTCCTCACATTGCTTCTCTGAATGATCCCACAGATCCTATTAATAACAGGATTATAATCTTGTACTTTCAGCTTCTTGCAATGAAGGGGAGTTCCTAAATACCTAATAGGAAAGGTTCCAAGCTCAATATTCATGAGGTTACTTATCTCCACCTTCTCAGCATCACTCATACCTCCTATAAAGAGCTTGCTCTTAGCACGATTAGCTTGCAACCCAGATTCCTCACCAAATTCCAACAGACAGTCCTTGATAAGCTTCAAAGTGACTTTAGTAGGCTTGCAAAATATTAACAAGTCATCCGCAAAAGCCATGCAGTTTAACTTGATTTGCTTACACTTAGGATGCCAACAAAAGCCTTTCTTCTTACTTAAGAGCAACATCTTCCTGTAGAACATTTCCATGACAATAACAAAGAGGAAAGGGGACAAAGGATCACCCTGCCTTAATCCTCTTTTACCTGGAAAAAACCCTCTAGCTTCACCATTGATGATTACAGAAAAGTAAGGAGTGGTAACACACTGCATTATCCATTGCACAAGCTGAGCAGGGAAGTTAAAGAAATTCAAAGCCTTCCTCAAATATTCCCAGGACACACAATCATAAGCTTTTTGCAAATCCACCTGAATCATGCATCTAGGAGATATGCCTTTTCTATTATAACCCTTCACAACCTCCTGAGCAACCACTGAGTTGTGAGCTATGTTCCTCCCTAGAACAAAGGCTCCTTGATTTTCAAAGATAATGTCACCCGGATAAGGCCTAATCTTCTGAATTAAGATCTTTGAGATGATTTTCAAAAAAGTGTTGCAACAGGCAATAGGCCTAAACTCCTTAACCAAAAAAGGTTTATCAACTTTTGGTATAAGATTGATAAAGGTATTGTTGAAATACCTCAGAAGGATGCCATTTCTGAAGAACTCCATCACAGCTTTGCTAACATCACCTTTAACCAGATTCCAACTGTGCTTAAGGAACCAACTTCCAAAACCATCTGGTCCAAGGGCCTTGTTATTTCCTCCATACTCAGAGAAATCTGGTTGAGAGCCCTAATATTCCGTACCAAACAAATTGATATAGAACGCTGTGATCTCAGCTTCAATGTCCCTTATACCCTCCACTGTGTTACCATCCCTATCCTTCAGAGCAAAAATAGTATTTCGAGCTCTTCTAATTCCATTATAGAACATCGAAGAGGTCTCTTCCCCAATCTGCAACCAATCCATTTTTGCCCTTTGAGCTAAAAAACTTTGATGTTGACTCATCCTAAGTTGCATTTCTTGCTTAGCTTCTTCCACAGCAGCCTATTTCTGAACATTAGCAAAATCTGCTTGTAGGATTTCATGAGCCACTTTCAGCTTCTCAACACTTTCTTCCATTAAAACTTCCAGATTCTTCCCATTACCATACTGCCATTGCTTTAACATCCTCTTCACTCTGTTGAGTTTTTCTCTCAAGACAAACTGACAAGTTCCATGAATCTGATACTGCCAAGCTTGCTGAACAATAGCATCATAACTCTCTTCCTTAGTCCAATAGTTACGAAATCTAAAAGGTATCTTCTTCATCGTCTGGATAGGATTCACACAAACAATGCTAGGAGAGTGATCTGAAAAGGCAGGATCAGCAAAGAAAACACTAGCATTAGGAAATTCACCCTGCCAGCAACTATTACTCAGAACTCTATCCAATTTGCAAGCAATCCTGTCCCTTCCCTCTTGCATATTACTCCAAGTGTATCTTGCACCAGAATAAGGGATATCATTGATGTCAAGCCTACAACAGACATCCTCAAGTTCAAAAAAAGGATCTTCATCACCATTCCTGAAAGTAAGCTTATCTTCACTCTCTAGCAGGCAGTTAAAGTCTCCTAAAAACACTGTCTTGAATGTCTGTAATAACTTCACTTTTTTGAATGGCAGTTCACTTGATATTGTTGATATGATTGTTTAAGCGTTCTTTTTCCTCTAATTATGATTTCATGCTATCGTCCTTAACTAACTTGTTATCCTTTTCGGTGATGCCAAAAGGGAGAAGTGTAGTTTTGTAGAGATGTGCTTCGTATTAGTTATCTAGAATAAGCAAGTGTTAAGGGGGAACTATTAGCAAAAGGTCTTAAGGACGCTACTCCAAAAATTTGAGAGACGCTTAGAAATCTTTAGGACGTCATCCCTCACCCTAAAGTCCAAAAGGTTGATAGATTAAAGAATGAGAACTTGTGCATATAGGATTAGCCAAGTCCCAAGGGACGCTCTTAGAATTTTCATGCATGCTAAGCTTTCAAGTCAAATTATTTTTGCTTAAGGGTTTGTCATCATCAAAAAAGGGGAAATTGTTGGGACGATGTTAAGGACTCCCTTGTACTTAACATTGTGCCTATTACAATCGTCCCTTAGTTTTGATATGACAAACTCACTTTGATCTAATAAGTTGTCCAAGTGTTTCAGAAACGCAGATTATGAAAAGGACAACAAGTTGTGCAACCGTCCCTATGGTGTAGGGACGCTACCTCTCAGAATCAAGGACGACTCAAGCTGACTCTCATGTCTAAGGACGCAGTCCCTAACAAGTAGGAACACAAGTTCAAGTGCGAAGTCCTTACAAGTCCACCAGACAAGACTTCATGGAAGCCACATGGAATCCACCAGACAAACAATAGTGAGCAAGACCCACGCTTGTCAGGAATGTTCCCGTAGACAAGTTCTACAGAAGTCACCGCGTGGAAGCCATGCAATCACTCGTGGAAGATCATTCATGTTGCAATGTTCAAAGAGCTGCTATAAATACCCCTTGGGTATTTATTGTGAAAGTAACCTGAGCTTACGCCTCTGAGAGCATATTAAGATATCACGAAGAACACCAAGAAGTCGCCTAGAATAGTGAAGAACTAGGTGTTAGATCGAGTGAGGCAAAACACAAATCACAAAACCTGTTTGTAGCAAAAGAGAGAACGGTCCCTTACGACGTACTGTAAGGGACGTGTGTTTAGCGTCCTTATAGGAAGACTGTTAGGTTATAGTGTTAGGCTTAAAGGAGCGTTTACTAGTGAGGTTAAGGATGGACTCTTAGACTGAGAGAATTGTAAAGCTCGCCTTGTACTCTGTAAGAACTCCTTCTCAATAAGATAAAGACGAGTATTAAAAAATCCTCCAAGGAGGTAGAGGTTTACTTACAAGGACTCAAGGACGGATCCATGATTCGAATTCAGGGTGGGCTGTATTAAACTAAAGAAATAGTAAAATAATTTTTTAAAATTTCAGTGTTTTTAGAGTTTTCTAGACCTCTAAATATCATAGAATGAATAATTAATTAGTAAATAGATAATGAAATTATATACAATTACAAAGAAAATAATAAATTTGATAGATCATTGTCTTCAAAAAAGATTTTAGGCTTTAATTTTTTCTAAAAAAAATCAAATATTATCAACAAAATACTAAATTATATATTTTAATTTTTTTTTATAAAAAAACAAGATGATACATCCGTGCCTGCAAGGACTGTTTTGGTATTGTGAGATTCCTCTATAAATATCTGAGTCATTTTCTTATAGTTTATTACCTATTTAGTCAAGCTTTATTTCTGTTGCATAAGGACGCGTCCACATTATTGACTAACGATCCAACAAACACTGTATATATCCATGTTTTTAATTTCCTTTTCTTTGTACGTAGTCTACTTCACCTCCGACCCAACTTCGGTTTCTTTTCTTAATTAAATCATGCACCCATATGCTAATCAACGAGCACCGCAAGCACCCCGACGACATGGATGAGCCGTGCATGAAGCCCATCACCTAAACCCCCGACTCGAGACCACTTTAAGGACCCGACCTTCGATCCTTTGATTAAACGAACCATGCTAGCTATTGGCCAACTTGACGACCCCTTCCCTTTTCGTCGACGGCAACTCACCGGCGACAGGGAGTTCTCGCCGACCTCCGCTCTAGCCGCACAACCTCACCTCACCGGCAATTACGCACACTCTAGACAAAATTCTCAAAAGTTGTCGATCACTACTTGCCGCATGCTTTCCATATATATCTCGAGATTTGGAGGCTAATTGAGCGTAAACGATAGGGAAAGACGAGAGGAGATGAGAGGCGTGAGAGACCAAGGAAGCAAAAGCAAAGCTACCCCAAAAGCCAAAAGGTAAAGTTAACGGAAATTTGGGCTAAATGTTGTTGTTTATCTTAATGATGATGATCTTGACCCAAAAAAAAAAAAAATCTTAATGATGATGATGATGTTTTAACTTAATTATCACGTACTAGTTGTAGCATCCCGTCTTTACACCGGGACATTACTCGATAGTATACCTCACGAGGCACTACCAAGCTAGTTCGACAACAGAACATTCGGATCTTACAATGTTGGCACGGCGAGAAAATATTGAAAAACATCCAACTTGTATTACAAAATAAAACTTTTACAAAACAATTCATGATCTCAACTCAACACAAGACTAACCATTACGAACTTCCTCGAACCCCAAGCACTTCAACTATCAACTTACGATATGAAACTATACAAGGTAATTCAACAGTAGCATGAATTAAAATAACAACAACCCTTCCCAAAACCCCAAATTGTTCTATGACACGTATCACCGCTTCGCACCACATGCAATCCGCCAAGTCCCTACATGGATTCTTGAATATCTGCAGTGAAAAATAGTTCCCCGAGGAGTCAGCTACTACCCTAACCCAAGTCAGAAACATACAGTACTAGTAGAACGTTTCAAAACAAGTTTCTAAGGTCAGCAACCAAGTCCGCAATCACACACATAGCTCTAGTCCAATCCTAAGTCCAGTTAGACGCACATATTCAAGTCACTAGCATAATCACATTCTCAAGTACTCTCAACATGCATATTCACACACACACATACACTACATATATACCACACGATACACACCGTATCCTGCGCCGAGTAGTGCTAACGGCCTCCACCGTCCATTGTCCCGCGCCGAGTAGTGTTAACGGCCTCCACCCACACTACCCACATCTAAGGCATCCCCAGCCAATCTCTGCTCCACACACACTTCTAAACCCCGGTCAAGTCTCTACTAGAGCACTCGCCAAAACATTTTTATAAATTTTGAAGGGGCTCTCCTTGCCATATGACCATGCCTCTAGAAGTCCCCTTCTCCTCGAAAATCCGAGAACAAGGTCGTACCGGTAGATGCCAACACACAGAAAACACGTGAAAATTTTTCATACGATAAAATTCTTTTGAAAACTAGTTGCACACATAAACACATACGATCACACACACATATATATATATAATAGTTTAGTTAAATAATACTTTAGGGACTAATTCCCCAAAACCAATCCTACCAGCAGAGCATGCAATCCAACAAGGATTGGATAGAACCACCTAACCGAGCAAGTCGCAGAACAACTTACGTGTAAGACGAAGGAATTCCGTTACGAATGAGGAATGATAACAGTCTAAAAAATCAATCACCTAGAAAAGATAATTAACGTGCTCTTAGGTCAAATCAATTATTATTATTATTTAAGAGAATTTATTAAGAACCCGGAACGAAAATAAAACCCCGAAACCGAACCTGACTAACTTAATCGACCCGCTCGGGATACCCAAACCACCACTCTAACTCTGCAATTTTTATTAATTCCCAAATTCTCTTTTCACGGGCCCAGGCTTCACCTCTTCTTCATTTTGCTAATTACGTACATGTTGGGATAGTGATTGTTCCCAATAACGATCACAAGTAGTTTTGATGATGATGGAACACTTGTGAAGTATTTAATATGTTTGCTAAGTGTTTCAGGATCAATTAGGATTAATTGAGCAGGAACAACCGACAGGAACAACCAAGGAAACAAGAGAATAGCTGAAGAGCTCGCTGATTCCTGATGGGATCATCATGGGATCAACGCAAAGACCTGAAGCTATTTATGGAAGGTTGGATCAACGCGGAAGCTGTGCACTATATATGGAAACATGCGTGAATGGATCGGTTGAATCAATTAACGTGTCTTATGTAGATTTGTAGGATATGTTAGTTGGAGAAAGATTTTATCTTATTTCCTAAGATAAGATAAAATCTGATTTGGTTAATATTTATATTTTTAGATAGAATCTTTCTAGCTATTAGTATAAATAGGAACCATGTACTAGGTTAATTTTTAACCAAGCTTAGAGATTCAATTGCTGAGTGTGATTGAGAGAGAGAGGAGAACACACGGAGACTTTAATCGAGTTGTGTATGAAGATTAAAGGTGTGGGTCGAGTTTACATTGTCGAGTTACAAGGAGTGTCCAACGCTGAGGGATCGAAGTCTGGAGAATAGGAGTTGTGTACACCTAGGACTAAGATTCGCGTTTGTAAGTTCACACTTGGTAATAACAATTGTAAACTTGATTTGAATTGCTTGTGTTCATCTTTACTTGTTTGAATCGTTTTTATTCCGCTGCCCAGTTTGTTGATCCCTCTGGAAAATCAACATTTGTATACTGACACACGTAGATCCTACAATAGATCCTACAATTGGTATCAGAGCCTACGTGTGTAAGTTCACACTTGGTCGGACATTCCGCTGCCCAGTTTATTGTAGGATCTACGTGTGTTAGTATACGGATGTTGATCCTCTAGAGGGATCAACAAACCGGGCAGCGAAATAAAAACGACTCAAACAAGTAAAAGATGAACACAAGGAATTCCAAATCAAATTTACAATTGTTAATACCAAGTGTGAACTTACAAACGCGAATCTTAGTCCTAGGTGTACACAACTCCTATTCTCCAGACTTCGATCCCTTAGCGTCGGACACTCCTTGTAAATCGACTTAACAGACTTGACCCACACCTTTAATCTTTGTACACAACTCGATTAAAGTCTCCGTGTGTTCTCCTCTCTCTCTCAATCGCATTCAGCAATTGAATCTCTAAGCTTAGGTGAAAATAAACCTAGTACATGGTTCCTATTTATACTAATAGCTAGAAAGATTCTATCTAAAAATATAAATATTAACCAAATCAGATTTTATCTTATCTTGGGAAATAAGATAAAATCTTCCTCCAACTAACATATCTCACAAATCTTCATAAGACACGTTAATTGATTCAACCAATCCATCCACGCGTGTTTCCTTATATAGTGCACAACTTACGCGTTGATCCAACCTTCCATAAATAGCTTCAAGCCTTTGCGTTGATCCCATGATGATCCTATCAGGAATCAGCGAGCTCTTCAGCTATTCTCTTGTTTCCTTGGTTGTTCCTGTTGGTTGTTTCTGCTTTTGTTTCCTGCTCAATTAATCCTAATTGATCCTGAAACACTTAGCAAGCACATTAAATACTTCACAAGTGTTCCATCATCATCAAAACTACTTGGGATCGTTATTGGGAACAATCACCATCCCAACAATTTCCCCCTTTTTGATGATGACAAACACTTGGGAAAATTTAACATAAAACCGTATGTAAATAACATAAAGTGCAAGAAATTACCCCTGAGTAGGACCTTCGACGAACCTACTTACCAGTCAGCTTAATTCCCCCTTAGCATGTGGTTGATCCTTCTGTACCAAGAACTAGTCGCATCTCTACAATTTTCCTAACTTCCCCCTTTTGGCATCATCAAATAACTCAATTTGATCCATAATGAAACATTTTAACACTTCAGCACATAACACATCATAGAAACTATGAGAAATTTTATTCAATGCAAAAGAGTTTGATTACATAGCCAGGGAGCGACAAAAGATAAGTCCTGAGATAATCATGATAATAAAACAGAAAAAAACAAACACTCAGAAACATCAGGAATTGTTAGGGCTAAGGATCAAGAAAGAGGTTCCATTCATGATTCAGGATCACATATATTGTTCCCTTCTTTGCTCAGAACGTGATTATGAGGAACTTACGTGGTATCATTCATCTTCTTCGTTTCTCCTGGAATCCGAGCACTTAAACTCCATCTCCATATCATCCATGTATCCTTTCTCTCCTTTTTTTTAACTCCTTTCTTTCTTTTGCTTCTCTTTGTTTTTCTAACTAAACACTTAGTTTAAATTTTATATAAATTTATTCAAAAAAATAGTTTGATATAAAATCTTTTACCGTTTTATTTAATTTAATTCATATGGGATTTATTATATTGATACGATATTCTACTATAATACTGTATATTCTTTTAACCGAATAAAGATTTGTAGAAAGTATAATTTTTTTTATTAGGATTGAGTACTCCTAAGATTTGTATGATTTATTTTAATGTTTATGGATTATAATTTTAATTATATATTTAAGTGGAGTTGATATATGTTCTTCTATATTATTATTTTAATCTCCAACTTAATATATAGTACGATTAAATTAATAATATATTTAAGAAAAACTTATAGATATATTTTCAATTATTTATATTCTTTCATATTTTACGTACATGTGAGGTGTACAATCAAACTTAACGGCTTAAAACATCAAGAGACCCCTATACTTGAGCGTGTTTTTCCAACAGACCCCTCTATTTAAAAATGTTCTATTAGGCCCCTCTACTAATATGAATTTGTTCTAATGAACCCCTCGTCACTAATCATTTGTTACGTAAAACAATCGAACACTGACTTGACTCTCATAATTAATGACTAATCATTATATTATCTAATTTTATATCACATACGACTTCACTAGATATATAAACCACGTATGAAAACATAATATATCAGTTGCGGTGGTTCATTTTCTATATTGAGCCTATCTTATTGACGTAATTGTGACTAACAGAGTTTGATGTGTCTTAAAATTGGATAACATGACGATTACACACCAATTATGGGAGTTAAGTCAGCATGTGTTTGTTTTATGTAACGAAAGATCAATGATGAGGGGTTTAATAGAACAAATTTAACTGAGTAGAAGGGTCTAATAGAACATTTTTAAGTAGATGGGTCTCTTGGGAAAAAACGTTCAAGTACAGGGGTCTCCTGATGTATTAAGCCCAAAATTAACCAATTAAATTACTTTAATGAAGATAAGTGATGTAGTCCATTGTGAAATTGATCGTATGTCGTGATAATTATTGTTTTTAACCTGAAATTGGTATGGATTAAAAACCAGAGGAAAAAGCCTTTTTCGAATTTCTACTAGGGCGGAAGGCCCATGGAAAAAAAAAATTGGTAACTACGCGGTTTTTCAAATTTACCCCTGCAAAAAAAAATTACGGGCTTCCACTGCGTCCCACCCCATATCCAAAATTACGCGCGTGCCACTGCGTCTCACCGACCATCATGTCGCCGTTCATCCTGTCATCTTGTCACCGTTCATCCCAAATTTTTGTTTATTATCAACCTTGTCATCGCTTATTTTTTCGTCCTCTTGTCATTACTTAAATTGTGGTTAAAGCTTGTCATTCTTTATGTATTATCACCTATTTTAATATCACCGAATTTGTCATAAGCCTTGTCATCGGTTAAATTGTTGTCAAATCTTGTCTTAAGACTTGTCACAATGTACCCTAATTCATCACCATATACAAACACTTTGTCACCACGTACCAAAAAGTTATTATCAAAAATTATTATTGAGTCTATGCAGGATTTGAACCTACATTACCGTGCATTAAGCACATTGCTCTACCATTTGAGCTAATAGACTATAATTAAAATTAATATATATGACATATTAAGCACAACCCGTAAACAAAAAACATGTCACCACCAAAACCCATAAACACAACACCTGTCACCGTCAAAATCCATAAACACAGAACTTGTCACCGATAAAACCCATAAACAAAAAACCTTGTCACCGACAAAACCCATAGACCAAAAAAACTTGTCACCTCGTATATAAACTTATCACCACGTACAAAAACCTTGTCACCTCATATAAAAATTTGTCATCATGCATCAACAACTCGACGTTCCAACTCCACCTCCCTTTCCATAGCAGCCTGTTTATTTACAGAAACAACCCAATGTAAATTAATGAAAGCAATAGAATGATTTGATGCATTGCTTGTAACCAACCATCTTGGTTGAGTTATGGGCAGTACGTTCTTCCCCATTTACAATATACATGAGGCAAAAGAGTACAAGTTTGTAATTTCCAATATACATGAGGCACATCGCATCAAATATCTCAAAATAGAAAGCTAATAAAACCATTTCAAAAACCTAAATGTTTCACACATCCAATCTCAGCAACTAAACACAAAGGTTGAAGAGGTTGAAGTGCATCTAACTTGGTGAAGCTGTGTATGTACACAACAAACTAAAGCAAGAGCATACCTCTGCATGCCGAGGCTGACGAGGTCGTTGACAGCGGAATCCATGGCTTCCCGATCTTTTTTCTTGGCGAGCAACTTGAGCTCCTGAACGACATGGATCCCCCAACCAGAGGTGAGATCCGGGGATTACATATGCTTAATCGCGGATTCGACCATCTGGCGGTCGTCCTCGCTCGTAGATCCAAGATCTAGAACCGATTCTCAGTCATATCGCTGGAAGCCCTAATTTAAAACCTCCCGACTCCGATTCGCCTCAAATTCGAGCACAAGAAGCGCGGAGTCGGTGAAGGCAGCCATGGCGATGGCTTGCGGATGCAGAACGGCGGCGTAGTTGTTGCGCCATGGCCGGCGAGACGAAGCTGGAGATGCATTTGCGAACTCGGGCAGATCTGACGAGGGAAAGAGAGAGGAGAGTCACGAGAGAGAAAGAGAGGTGAGGAAGAGAGAGAAAGGGAAAAGAAAAAAAGAGAGAATCTAAAAAAATTACTCCCTCCGTCCCCGATAATTTGTCCCGTATTTCATTTCGGGCGTCCCAAAATTATTGTCCCACTTTACTAACTTTCCTTTTATATCTATATTTTCTTCCCATTTTACCCTCATTCAACAACATAAATTACCCATAAAACATAACTTCATCTTCTACCTTACTCCTTTCCCCAATAACACTCCATTAACATTAACCTATATAAACCCACTTTATCTTAAAAAAAATTCATTCAAAAAATCTTGAAAATTAAAGCACTCATCTTAATTTTTTTTTTGTGCATCTAACCCATACCATATTCATACACAAATTTTAAAGAAAAAAAATGTGAAAAATTGGATCATTACCTTATGTCTCGTACCAGTATATAGTGGAGAATTGGATGGCTTTGTGCTTTGGGCCACACGTTGAATTGGGCTTCATTTGTGCTGAAGCTTGATCTGCATATATATGTGGAGGGAAGGAAAAACCCTAACACATCTCTCATTGAAACCGCCGTTCACTCTCACCTATACCTCTCTCACTCTCCATTCTTGCCCTCAACTCTCTGCCCGAAGCTCCTCCTCAATCATAATTTTGGTTCGTTCCCTCCATTAATTGTTTCTGTTCTTGCTTCTTCTTTGCTTGAATCCCACCACGAGCTCCCTTTGCGATTTGGATCTGAAATCTCCGTCCCCCATTGAATGGCTTCCCCAAATCGAGATCCCTCTTTGAACCTCCCTGACTTGCGAAAAGAGTTGGACCCCGATGAGATATTTGGGGGCGACGATAGCTCCTCTTACTCTGGGCCATACTGTTGCTCCGATCCAAATTATTGCGAGCGGGGGGAGACTTGCACTGGTCACCACACGTACAGCGGGTGGAGACTTCGCGAGATGGAGATGGATGACGGTGGTAACAGCTCGCCTGAGGTGCAATCCCGAGCCGTGGATCTCTCTGGAAGTCAGTCCCCCAATGAAAACGACTTAGCCGGAGTTGTGGTCCCCGACTCCGATCCCGACGACGCCTCAGAGGACTCCCCTGGCCTTGTGCCCCCTTCCTTTTAATCCAGACGACTAGTATTGTATTCTAAACCTTATTTGCATGATGTGTTTGCTTGACGATCGAATTGCATGTTCCCTTCTCTCCATACTTGCTTTATTCTGGAAGTTTCTGTTGTTCTGGATTTTCTGGTTTATGTTCTGGATTTGCTGGTTTATTGGTTTATGTTCTGGATTTGCATGTTTATGTTCTGGATTTGCATGTTTATGTTTTGGATTTGCACTTTCCTGACTCTATTCTTTATTTTTTTTTGCATACTTGCTCTATTATGTATTTGTGCTCTTTTGTATTTGTCTTCATACTTGCTCTTGTTCTGGATTTGGATGTTTATGTTGATGACTTGAGAATGGCTCTGTATTTGTCTGTACGATGTATTTCCTAACTCTGTTATGGCTTTATGTTGATGACTTGAGCATGGTTCTGTTTTATTCATGCCTAAGTTGTTCATTGTGTTCATGAATTCTGATGGTTTACATTGTTGCATGCTTCATGGATCATTTCTGTGTTTAATTCAGTTTCTGCGTGCTTGAGTTGAATGTTATGCTGATATACATGAATGTGTGATGATCTTGCAATTTGTTGTGTTTTTTTAATCAAGGATGAGTCCTAATTATACCTGAGGTGCATGCTCAACATAAAAAATATTAAGCATAAGGAAACCAGTCATTCATTGTGACTTTGGATGGCCATTGCTTGATCATATTGTGTTGAGCTTGTGTCAGTGATGGGATAAGGGACTCTGAGATTGCAAATTTTTTTTTTAATCAATGATGATGCCCACTTTTACCTGAGATTCATGTTCGTTTTATCAACAGATATTGATTGTAAAGCATAGTTAACCAGTCATGTGACTCAGGATGACCATTGCTTGCTCATGTCTTTGTTGATGAATGTGTGTCTATGATGAATTGGGGGACTCTGAGATTGTTTTTCCTTTTTTTTATCTATGATGAAACCTTGTATGCTGAGATACATGTTCTATGGTTCAACTTACATGATGAATGCAATAGTTGACCAGTCATGCATATGCCTTAGGATGACCATTCATTCCTCATGTTTTGTTGATGAACCTGTGTCTGTGATGGAAAAGGGAACTCTGAGATTATTTTTATTTTTTTTTCAATGCTTGATCATTCACAGAACCTGAGATTATTTTTAAATGTGTTTGAATTAAACTACTCATGCTTCTGATTTTTTTTTGTAAGTTCCAAAAGCCTAGCTTCTGTTTTTTTTTTTTGCTCTTAAGTTTCAAAAGCCTAGCTTGATCATTAACAGAACCTGAGATTATTTTTATTTTTTTTCCAATGCTTGATCATTCACAGAACCTGAGATTATTTATAAATGTGTTTGAATTAAACTACTCATGCTTCTGTTTTTTTTTTGTAAGTTCCAAAAGCCTAGCTTCTGTTTTTTTTTTTTGCTCTTGGCTATCTTTCAACAAGGTTGAAGTTAAGTTTCAAAAGCCTAGCTTGATCATTCACAGAACCTGAGATTATTTTTATTTTATTTTCAATGCTTGATCATTCACAGAACCTGAGATTATTTATAAATGTGTTTGAATTAAACTACTCATGCTTCTGTTTTTTTTTGTAAGTTCCAAAAGCCTAGCTTCTGTTTTTTTTTTTTGCTCTTAAGTTTCAAAAGCCTAGCTTGATCATTCACAAAACCTGAGATTATTTTTATTTTTTTTCCAATGCTTGATCATTCACAAAACCTGAGATTATTTTTTATTTTTTTTCCAATGCTTGATTGTTCACAGAACCTGAGATTTTTTTTAAATGTGTTTGAATTAAACTACTCATGCTTCTGGTTTTTTTTTTTTTGCTCTAAAGTTCCAAAAGCCTTGCTTCATTCTTCATTGCTAGTTACACAAAAGTATTACATGTACCTTCCAAAAGTCATTTAACTGCACAAAAGTTAGTGTTTACACTTGTACTAAGAGGCTAAAAGTAGTGAGCATCCTCAAATGCACCTTCCTGGCTGTCTGTGTCCACATTCATTGCTTCACTTGCTTGTGTGTCTTGAGTTGCTTGAGTGTCTTGAGTTGCTTGAGTCTGCATGCATGCTGTCTGTTCTGGTGCAATACCATGGATCAATTCCCATGCTTCAATTACTGCCCACATTGGTGCTTCTACTTGTTCTGGTAGTGCTCCCTGAGCTAGCAATTTCTTTTTGTTGATGTGTGGCAGGTCAAAATCATTGCTCCCTTTCACTTTCAGTATTTCATTCATTACATATTGTAATGATAACCACACATTACTTAGGGTTCTTGGTTCTAGCTCATAAAAGGCCTCATTCACAGCATCTAACATTGCATCTATGTTTTTAGGCATTTTCTTGTGCATTAATGACTGAATGCTTCTAAAAAACCCTAAATCTAATATGTTCAAGTCTGGGCTGTTTGGAGGTTGCTGAATTAAGATAAATGTAAATCCATCTTGTTTGTATACCTGCTGCCACTCTGTGTCTTCTTGTGAAATATGTGCCTTGGCATTATCTTGCTGAATAAATATAATCTTCTCCCCCTCTCCATCCTGTGGCCATTTGTTTTTTATTGCTGGAACAATTTGATTGATGAGCATGCTTCTTGTTACCTTCTGGTTCACTGACTCAATAAGCTTGGTTATCATTGTTCCCTTTTGCCTGTTTTTTGAGTTTCTTCTTGCTGGTTCTTGATATGTGAATGGAAAGATGCCAATCTTTCCATCAAAAGTGCAGTTCCCTTGTGAATCAAACCTAGGCCTTGCCACTGCTGCTGTAAACATAACTTTTGGAATGAACTTACTTGAACTTGCTGCTCTGTATTTGCCTCTCTCATTTTGTGCTAGATATACCTTTTGTGACTTCTTGCTCAACTGAAACCACTTCTCATCTATGTGTACAAAATCAAACATAGGATAGTATTGCCTCTTTGATTCTGGTGTCCCTCCTTGAAGTAGACTTAAAATCCATTGCATCCTTGTTGTTTTGTTTGCATCTTTTAAACCTGGCTTCAATGCATTTGTGTGTGGGCGTATGACACCTCTTTTTATGAGCCTGTGAGCTGCACTCTTTGACATGTGTAGTTGGACTGCTAGGTCCCTTATGCAAGACCTATCCCCCATATTTATTGCTTCAATTGTTGCCGTGTCCACTGTTTGTCTCTTTCTACCACAAAGATGATGCTTTGTGGAAACATTTGGCCTCTGCATTGCCTCTGTTTGTTGCTTAGCTAGTCTTCATATTCTGGATGTTGTCCTTCTTGTAACATTGAATTCTGCTGCAATTTGTTGCATTGCGCCCCTTTTCAGTTTTCCCCCATTTGCTGCATGTAGAAGCCTCATGAGAATGTGGACCCTTTTCTCACTGTTGAGCCTGGCTTTTGATGTCTGATGATGTGCCTGTGTTGATGCTTCTGCCTCTGTTGTGTGCTGGCCTGCCTCCTCTTCCATGCTCCCTGCTGCTGGTTCATTAAGATTAAAAAGATGTGGGCCTCCACCTTCCAAAGGAGGATGCTCGTTGAGATCGAAGCCTGAAGCCATCAAAGTCAAGCAATGCAGTGAAGAGGTTGAAGAATTTAAAGATGTAGTAAATGCCTTCTCCTTCCTTTTGCTGTTTTTGTAAGTTTAGAAACAAAGATGGGTTGTAAAGAACATTTATGGACCTTTGCTGTATTTAAAGATGAGTAAATGTTGGCAAAATGTAGTTTGGGAGAGTGATCCATGTGACTTGAATACTCAGATCTGATTGGTCCCCCAAAATTATTCCTTTGTTGTCATTGGTTGAGATTAAAAGTGGTGGATTGTTCTTTTGTGACTCATTGCTTGCACGTGTGCTTTTGGTAGAATTCAAAGTAGAATTTGTACTTTACTTTTGCACTGTAGCATTGAAAAGACTTGTCTTAATCCAAGAGATTATGGAGGAATGGGACATTGTTTTGGGGACAGAGGGAGTAAAGTTTTGGAAATTTCACCTGGTAACCCTGTGGTTAAGGCAATTTCACGTGGTATCCACACATTCACACTATCTCGCATGGTAACCTATAGTCTTGATGAATTTTGTCAAATAACCCTACCCACCTTTATTCTATAATTAAAATGTTAAATTAGATTAAAAATTAACAATTTTAAATGCATGTTTATTATGATAGTTGTTGGATTTGGATTAATTAATTATTGTGTTTAATTTTAGCAATATAGAAATTTCTTTTTTTGAGCAAAATAAATAGAAATTTCTTGTGTAAGAATGATTGTGTAAGAATGATATGTTGTAAAAAAATGTTTGAAGGACTAAGTTTAAGTCAAGATAAAAATAAGCATTTAGAATGTATTAAGATTGAATTTAAATAAAGCCAGTGAATAATTTTTGGAAGTTAATCCATAAGATTTGAGTTGGGAATAATGTTTGTTAAACTGAATAATTTTGAGTTAGTAGAAGCTCTATATCAAAGAGAGTGAGAGTATCGATCTATACATTTCTTAATTTAAATTTTTTTATTTCATCACTTATTAACTTGTTATTAGCCTTTTAAATAAATACAATTAACACAATGGAGAAAAATATATATTAATGTACATGAAATACGACACTTATTCTATATAGTTATGCTCATTGAATTTAAAATTAATGAAAATAATCATAATACCCTATACATGTAGGGAGAATATAATTGTAATATATTCTAGTTGTAAGTGGTAACCACATTAATTAGTAAGAACCGACAATTTCATCTCCTAATTCTTACAAACATGAAATTTGAGAAAAGTATAATATTTTTTATCACAAAAAAAGGAAAAAAGGAAAAAACAATTAAACAATTTAGACTTAAATAACAATAGGGTTATTTGACAAAATTTATAAAGACTACAGGGTTACCATGCGAAATAGTGTAAATATGTGAGTACCACGTGAAATTGACTTAACCACAGAGTTATCAGGTGAAATTTCCGTTAAAGTTTTTATACTGACTAATTACTTATTTTTTTTAAAGATGGGCTAATTAGTACACAAATGTTTAAAAGAGACCTCCCCACCCCCTTCCCATAAAATTTGTACCCATAAAATTTGTATCCAAGTTGGGTTTACATTTACATTATCAGCACATGGTACCATAAAATCTGTACCCAAAAACAAAGGATTGTAGAGTAGGTTAAGAAGATGTTATTGTCCGCAACCCGGCGTACCTGGTTGGTGCGAGCTTAGACACATAAAACGGTTTTACACGGCCAAGCACAGCCCGACGTACCGGTGACCAGCGATCGGCAACGCTGTAGAATGGATTGCGCTGCCAAGGGACGGGGGACGCCTTGTGCTGGTCCGGCGGCTAGAAAGTGTGTTCGTTGTGGGGCCGTCGCCTATTGCTCCCTTTCTCATCAGGTTT
The DNA here is from genome assembly GCA_963924305.1 of Polygonum maritimum. NCBI lineage: Eukaryota > Viridiplantae > Streptophyta > Magnoliopsida > Caryophyllales > Polygonaceae > Polygonum > Polygonum maritimum. The sequence goes on from OZ002728.1 coordinate 17,438,918, forward strand.
TTCGATCCCCTCTCTCCTAAGATTTTGCAGTCCTACTTACTGTTATCCATGTTTTCATGTATTCTCCAGTTAATTTGTCTGTCACCTCAGATTCTATACTTAGGTAATGTATTCTGTGAACGAAGGTCGAGAAATAACCGCCAAGTGGCTATGATAGGATTCTGTGGTTTTACCTACGGAAAAGGATTCCTAGTTTTTTATCTTCTTGATACAAATTTGCTCCCAGATCTCGCATTGGAGTGATCACAAGGAGGAATGCCAAAGGTTAGAAGAGCACATGTCGCATACCGACGAGCTAAATGACTTCCCTTTCACATTTCATGACGAAGCTACATATATGGTGCTTCTTTCCTCCATCCCGGACTTATTTTTAATTCAGAGGATTTTGTATGGTTGCTGATTTGGATCTCCTCGTCTAGATCTGTGAAAAGCAGAAAACCAGGTGCTCCTTTCTGGACAAATGGAGCCTTCACCAACTCGGAATGTGGTATTATGAATGTTCTTGTGCTCCAAGCACCTCTAACTCATCCAGGTTTTGTTAGCTTCTTCCATCTTTCCAAGTTGACAGGAGACATTGTGATGCTCTCTTTGGGATTCTTATATCATTGGCTATATTTTTTGATAGGTTAATTGACTGTTGGCAGCTTCCAAGTAACATGTGCCCATGCGTAGGTATCCATCTTTACTCTGCAAATTTTCTCTAATCCGCTGAAATGCTGTAACATGAAAGTTTGATCAAATGCTAGTCAGCTTCGTTACATATTCTGCCGAAGCAATTGACCTCTTGGGAGGGATACTATAAGTGGAGACATATCCCACTGGATTCACCAGTGTCCTTGTTGCTTCATTGGGTACGAGGCTTTTTTTTTGGCATCTTTGTTACTTTTGCATTTTTGCAGCAATTGTGTTTTCATTCCTGAATAAATTGCAATGCTTCTGCTGCTGGTGTCTTTGTATGAAGGACCACTGCTGCCTGCTTTCCCCTTTTGAATCACTTAATCTATTCTAGTAATTTATGTGGGTATGTTATCTCAGCCACTGACAATATACCACGCCTTACAACTCAGCTCCTTAGAAAGCTTGAAGCCGGAAAGTGGTGAAGATATAAACATCCACTATCTTGGTATTTTGCTTTTTTATACATAAATGTTTCTTAATTATTATTTTGTTCTCATGATGTGAATTGTTTCTGCTTTCTTTTCTTTCTCCAGTTGAATGTTTCATCTTGATCTCTTTATACAAGAAGTTGTTTTTATACAAGAAGCTCCATGTGCTTTGGTATGTTACCAGCTTTTACTGAAATCCAATGTTTGTAAATTTTATAAAATTGAAGGACCCGATAAAGAGATTTCTCAGCTTGCTGTATTTGGAGAATTGAAAGCACTTTTCCCTAACCGCAAAGTCCACATCGAGTTCATTGGACCAGGAGTACCAGATTACAGGTTTGTAGCATTCTTACACTCTTTTTTATCATTTGTTGATTGGATTTCTGATACATGGTGTGAAGTTGTGTCTTTTTCTGTTTTCTGATGTTAAATATTAGCATCATGGCTTTTATATGCCTATTACATACATCTTCCAAAGAATATCAGGGATAGCTGAGTCCCTTAATACGTCATGTGATATCCAATGTATGATCATGTATTAATTTGGCTTTTATATGCCTATTACATGTATTAATTTAGCGTCATGGCTTTTATATGCCTATTACATAAGGGTAGATTTCTTTTACTGTAGCAACAGTCAAAAACTTTTGAATTCAAAGCAATTGAGAGAATTCTGTTTTAAAGAAAATTGTTGTGCAAATGGACAGAGAGCTCCTCTGATATGAAGAAGATCCCAGATTCAGGCTACGTTTTGAAATTTTTATGATCCGAGCTGTAAGAAGGGTTAATGTAATGCTGCAGGGTGTAGGCATAAGATGCTTGGCCTTGCAGTGGTAAGATATGAATTTTTAAAATCTTTCTCCCTGTTATTGACAGCAGAATGTTAGTTCTGCTAAAAGATGTTGGGCCAGGGAATTTCTCTCAGACCTCTTGGGTTTCCTCAAGTGTTATGTATTTATGTCCAAATTGCGTGCATTCTCTGTTTTGTGATTTCACTCTAAAAATGCTTCTTTAGAAAATGAGGAGCATTGCACATTATACAATCTTATAAATTTTGCCTTCTGTTTTTCAAGTAGTATATTTACGTATATTTGATCATGCCACAGAGTTGGTGAGAGGATCAATCTGGACAAGTATGCCCAATGTACTGATAACTTTTGTAGATGCAAGGCAAATGACAAAGACATGTGTTCTGTTGACTGTAATGATCAAAGCCCAGCTGTAACGTTGCATCTTTCTAAAGGGTTTTACCATGAGTACTTTGCGGATATATCAAAGGTCAGTCTACATAGCCCTCTCTACTTCGGAATTTTGCTCTCCTTATAAGTGTAATCTGTAATGGGCTATGCTTATCAATTACCCTTGGTACAAACAGTATTTTTGCAAAGTAGAACTGACTATAACTTTGGGTAAGCTTTCGGTTTAATATCTAATGTTTGAACTGTGCATCAAACTGATTCTCAACCTTTAAAGGTATCTAAATTTTTGGGATTGTTTTTTCAAATTATTGGAGATTGCTATGTTTTCAAGAAACACCTCAGAATACATGTAATTCTCTTTTCAGAAAACCACCACTACCCCTTTTTTTTCTTTCCTTTGGAAGAGCAAAATAGTTCCCATGCCATTCAGAATTTATAAAAAGAATTATTTACACGGGCAAATACTTACTGGCAATCACGAAGGAGGGGGACCGCGGCTTTATAAAATTGGTTTGCCTATCGCACCTTGTCTCAATTGCCGTCTACTTCTCTTCCACCTTCGTCCATACTTGTTGCTTATCACCCCTTGGTAAGCATCACCATCTGTGGTCATTTGTCTATTATCTTTCTTTCTATTGCACAAAGCTTTCTGCTTGGAGGCATTTGTTGTTGTTGTTGGTACTACCTTATTTTGAAATACTTTGTTCTAATACTAATCAAAATAACAAATACTTGACCACTTTTTTCTATAAAAATCTCACACAAATTTCACTTCCAATAAATCCAAAATATGAATAAGAAATCCGTAACAATTAATAAGGAGATAATAAAGATAATTTTAACTATTTATTTATTTTAGAAATGATCTTAAAAACCACGGTGCATGACATGACCTCGTCTAGTTTACATAAAGCAAATGTCTTTTTTGTAAGAAACTAAAGTAGCGGTGGTTTTATGATGCGTTGTTGGTACTTTTGATCTTTGAAACAGTATACCATCTAATATTTTGATGGATAGGCCATGCATGAATCACTTTAATATGCCCAGGGTCTCTTTCATACGTGGGTCGAAGTTAAGAAACTGTCAGAGAGTTACCAACAAATTAAATTTTGCCAGACATTTTTATATACATAAATGAAGAAACTTGCTGTCAGGGCTATACCAGTTATATTCTATAGAAGCCGATATGCTTACTGTCAGTCATCATATGTGCTTACTGCTGGAAAATATCTGAAATAGAAGTGATTTCCGCTACTGTTTTTTGGTTACTTTAGAGCTGTGACAGTACATTAGTGGTGTAACTACAGTTTGAGTAGTGTATTGTACAATATAGTTCTGGCTGATTTGAAATTCCTTTAATTTTGTTTTGAGGGGTGAACAGGCATCATTTCCCGATCTCATCATTGCACCAAATGCAGGCATTGCTGCCTATCCTAGCTGGGTGCCCACCATTGTATGCATCTTATGCCATAACCTCAAGCCCTTTAATGATGCTTTCCAAGAAATTAATTCAACCAAAATGTTCTTGTTTTGCCCCAGGAGCTGATCAAGCATTTAAATGTGCCAGTCGTGTTCACAGACTTCTGTGAAGAGGCTGCACATCTTGCGTCTCAGCGCCTGAGTGCCATCACTGGCCGTGCGCTCAGAATTTCCGTGTGTACATCTATCCGCACTTCCAGATTTTTCATTCCATGAACCGATAAACTCCGCTGATATGACCCGCTGTGAATGTGCAGACTCAGCTGAACCCGTTCAGGCAGCCTCTGGCTGTTGAAGATAGCGCCTTGTATCTCCCTTGTTATTCCAATTGCTTTCTGTTCGGGATATGAGCCACAAACGGAGCTCATCGGCACATATGAAAAGGTGTAAAGCAGGCAACTATACCTCCGAGTATGAAAGATCACATTGCAGTTCAGAAAGTCAAGTTTACTTACGTGTTTTGGTTTTCATTCATTTAGATGGTCTAAACCCTCCTTATTTGATATTAGCTTTGTCTTCACCGGAACCTTACACATGTAATGGAAACATGACAAATTCGAACAAGCTTTAACATATCTTCATAAAATGATAAAAACATATCTAACCATTCACATGACAACTTCATGTTTTGATACAGTGTAATATTGAAGCAGTAAAATTGAATTTACAACTAGTAACAAATATCAAAGCCTCGGTGATCAAGGCGACGAGGTGTGAGAGTCGAAGGTGATCGCCTTTTCCCTAAAAAGCTAGTTTGTTACGGATCATCCATGGTTGCAAACATAGTACTCTACCCATCATGCCTACTGACATTAGCAAGGTCCACTTGCTCATACTTGCACACGAGAAGGAGGGTTGTAGATTGTCCCCAGTCAGCGCCTGCTGCACTCGTCTAATGGTCTGGCTGGCAGTCCCTAAGAACATGTAAAAGGCACTCAGTTTGGCTACACCTTGGGCAGTCAGCCATTTGAGCCATGTGACAACAGAAACGAACTTCATTGAATAACATCGAGCCATGCACCGCCAAGAAAAGAAAGTGTCTAGCAAGTTGCTAAACTGGGGTTTTCCAGATATTGGACCAAAAGTGGTTAACCGGCATAGGTTGGCGTAAGAGCTAAGCAACCAATGCCGGTTGACTAATGCCAATAGATTCTATCCTGGTGCATGTCCTGACTAGCCAAAGAAACAGATGCTAAGCAACCAAGAACACTAGCCGGAAGTTTCGGGGCTAAAGCTTGTCGATTCCAATCAGCACCAGTCTAGTAATCCGCTACAATAGCAGCGAGCTCCTCTTCTGAAATAGGTAAGACAACCATCTCACTCAGCGCCCTCCGCAAGAGCCACAGGTGCTCCCAAGAGTAGGTGGCGTTGCCATTGCCCACAGACATGCTAAGACCCTTAAATAGTGTAGAGCACGTTATATTAGTCAGTTGTGTGTTGGCTTGTTGCGCAAGATAGCTTAGCTTTCAAGTAGAGCTAGTTAGTTAGTTAGACGTTTTGATATAAATAGAAACTTCTCTGTAATAGTTGCTAGAGTTGAATAACATTATTCTTCCTGAAGCTTCCTCTTCTCTCCACACTCTCTAATGGCGATTTAATTCAATTCAACTCAATTACGACATTTGATATGGTATCAGAGCTCGAATTGATTAGTTCGTTCGATCTGTTGTAGCTTTCTTCAATTGAAGCTCAATTTCTCTGGTTTCTGCTTCTAGTTCCTCAATCGCCTTCGATCTTGGTTGTTTTTCTTCATTTCGTCAAGCTGAAGATGTTTCATCCAACCGATTTCGATTTCTCTTCTGAGAATTCAGTTCAGAGACAAATGAGGAGGAGAAATTCTAGCGAGCTCGATGATACAGTAGCTAGTGGAGATGGATCCAGGAATGCCTCGCAGACAGCAGGTAATTATTCCGATCCACTTTTCCTCTCCAATTCTGATCATCTAGGAAATGCTATAGTTGTTCTCCGATTCAATGGAACTAATTTCCATAGCTGGATCAAGTCAATTACAATAGCATTGGGATCTAAGATGAAATTAGGTTTTATAACGGGAGGAACTAGGAAACCTGATGAGGAACATGAGGATTATGCTAGATGGAAGAGGTGTGATTGTATGGTGTTAAGTTGGATTTTGGAAAATCTGTGTGTTGCTGCTTATTATGGAAAGCTTAAGCGAGTTTGGGAGGAAACTCTCATTATTGAGGGAATGCCAGTGTGTTCGTGTGGTGCTTTGGACAAATGTTCTTGTCTTATTCTCAAGAGGATTCATGAATGAGCGTGATCAAACTACAAAGATCATGCAATTCTTAATGGGACTCTCATATGCTTATGAGAGTACAAGAAGCTCCATCCTAGCTATGGATCCATTGCCTACATTGAATAAGGCTTTTCAGATGGTTCAAAGAGTTGAAAAGCAAAAGGAAGTTACTGGTGCACTCAATCCAGAGAGAAATGCTCTTGCAGCTGCTAGGCAAGGTAACAGGAATTTTTCTGGAAATTCCAAGGGAAATGGTTCCACTAATAGCTTTTCAAGAGGAGGACAAGGTGATGGAGGTCTTAAGATTGGTGGCAATGGACCTGCTAATTTTGGCAATAATGGTCAGAACTCAAATTCAGGACCTCAAGGTGGAAATAGGAATGATTCAGGCAATGGAAAGAGGCCTAGAGATGACAGGATTTGTGATCGTTGTAGAGAACGTAGTCACATCAAAGAGTCTTGTTTCAAGCTCATTGGTTACCCTGATTGGTGAAGAGGTTCTAAGGAACAGGCTAATGACAGGATGGTTGCTAATGTCAAACAAAAGGAGCCTATGGAGGATTCTCCTTTTGACATTAGGAATGCAGAAAAACCTGATTCCTCTTTGGTTAATGCTGTTTTTGCTGAAGTCTTGAACATGATGAAGAACAAGACAGCTGGAGAAGGTAGTTCATCTGGTAGTGGACATTTTGGTTCCATCAATTTTGCAGGTAAACTGAGTACTCTTTTGATGTCTCACATAGTAGTCACCTTGATCAGACATGGATTGTTGATTCAGGGGCGACAGATCATATCTCTTTTAATTAGGCTTTATTTTCTGACATGAAAGCTTTATCTAAGCCTATTCTCATTGGTCTTCCTGATGGCTCAGTTCAAAAGGTTGAGTTTGTTGGCTCCATTAACTTGACTGCTACTTTGAAATTGAAAGATGTCTTCTATTTGCCAACATTTCGACACAATCTGTTATCGGTACCTAAATTGCTACATGATCAACAACTATACTTTATCTTTCTTGCTCATGAGTTCTTTCTACAGGACCTTTCAACTAAAGTTGTGATAGCAAGAGGCATTAAAGACAGAGGTTTATACAGGCTGCAGTTTGATGATAGCAAGTTAGCTTCTGGCCATTCCTTTCTTGATGCTACTCATCTTTTAAACACTTTGTTTGATTCCAATAAAGATGCAACTTTACATTCAGTTTGTAAGGTGCATGATGATATTGGTTTGATGCACGCCAGACTTGGTCATGCTTCCATTTCTAAACTGAGACATATGAATGATTGTGCTTGTTCTCACACTACATCTTTTGATTGTGTTGCTTGTGATATGTCAAAGCATCATAAACTGCCATTTTCTCCTAGCAATTCACATGCCAAAAATTTGTTTGATCTTGTGCATATGGATCTCTGGGGTCCATATAGGACACCTTCACTTTGTGGAGCTAAATATTTTTTGACTGTCCTAGATGATTGTTCTAGGAATACATGGACATTTCTTATAAACAGCAAGGAACAAGTTGGTAGACTTATAGCTGATTTTCTAGTCTATGTTGAAAATCAGTTTCATACCACTGTTAAAGTCCTTAGAACTGATAATGGGACAGAATTCATTAATTCTTTTGTTAAAGATTTGCTTGCAAAACGTGGCATTGTTCATGAAAGATCAGTTCCTGGTGTTCCTGAACAAAATGGTCGTGTGGAACGCAAGCATAGACATCTTTTAGAAACTGCCAGGGCTATGAGACTTCATTCTTCTTTGCCTATCTCTTTTTGGGGAGAGTGCATCTTGGCAGCTACTCATCTTATTAATCTGCTTCCTTCATCTGTATTGCATTGGCAAACTCCTTTTGAGATATAGTATCACAAACCACCAGTTTATGATCATCTTAGAGTCATTGGATGTCAGTGTTTTGCCTCGATTCCTAAGAGCCAGAGAACCAAGTTTGATGCTACTGCACAAGAATGTGTTCTTCTTGGCTATCCTCTAAGAAAGTCTATGTTAGCCGCCATATTAAATTCAGGGAACATGTTTTTCCATTCAAGCAGATGGCTGCATCATCTTCTGATTCCTCTCTTGATGATTTTACCTATGTTCCTTTCCAATATTGTGATGATGATGATATTTTGATGAATCATCCTTCTATATCAGCACCTTCAGCTCCTACTGAATCTATTTCTCCCATGCTTAATCTAGTTGATTCTCCAGTTGATTCTTCTTCTCATGAGTCAGTTGGCTCTCCAGTTGCTGTTGGTTCTCCAACTTTATCTATTCATGATGATTCTGGTTCTTCTTCTACTGAGTTTCCTACTCCTAATGCTAGACCTACTCGACAGGTTAGACCTCTAGCCAAGTTTCAGGATTTCATTTGTTCCAATTTGTCTTCTAAAAGAACTTCTTCTAGGAGTTCTTTGTCTCATGTTTTCTCAGTTCAGGATTTGCAACATTACTCAGCAGACTATGTTCATTCCTTTTTCAATGTTCTTTCTATCCATGAACCTACTTCTTATAGGGAAGCAGCTAAACATCCTGAATGGATTGAAGCCATGAATAAGGAACTTCATGCTCTTGAAATCAATGATACTTGGGAGCTTACTTCTTTGCCTCCTGGTAAGCATGTCATTGGTTCCAAATGGGTTTATAGAGTCAAATATAAGCCTAATGGAGAAGTGGAGCGTTATAAAGCAAGGTTGGTAGCTAAAGGCTTCACTCAGGTTAAAGACAAAGACTATAAGGCTACATTTTCTCCTGTTGCTAAGTTTTCAACAGTCAGAGTATTACTTGCCTTAGCCTCTGCCAAATCATGGCCTTTGCATCAATTAGATATCAATAATGCATTTTTGCATGGATATCTAGATAAAGAGGTTTATATGACACCTCCTTTGGGTTATCCTGGTGTCTCTCCTGGTCAGGTATGTCGTCCAAAGAGATCTCTTTATGGTTTAAAACAAGCTAGTCGACAGTGGAATGTTGAGTTGACTAAGCATCTGCTTTCCCTTAGATTTGTTCAGTCTAAATCTGATTATTCCTTGTTCATCAAACGTGATGCTTCCACTATAACAGTTGCACTCACTTATGTTGATGATCTATTATTGTTTAGAGATAATGCTGAAGCCATTGCTGATACTAAAGCTTCTTTAGACAAGGCCTTCACTATAAAAGATCTTGGCCTTGCTAGATATTTCTTAGGGATGGAAATTTCAAGATCTACTTCTGGTTTATTGCTCAATCAAAGGAAATATGTTGTTGATCTTTTGACTGATGCAAACATGCTCAATTGTAAGCCCTCAGCTTTTCCTATGCAAAGAGGTCTTCATCTTTCTCTTGATGTTGGCCAGTCTCTTCCTGATCATGAGGTTTATAGGAGGTTGGTAGGGAAGCTATTGTACTTGACCTTGTCAAGGCCTGATATAGCTTATTCTGTTCAGCAACTTAGCCAGTTTCTTGCATCTCCTCGTGAGCCTCACATGAAAGCAGCTCTTTATTTGCTGCGCTATCTCAAGGGTACATTACATTGTGCTCTTTTCTATCATGTTGATACAGCTCTTAAACTTTTGGCTTATAGTGATGCAGACTGGGGCAGCTGTCCATTTTCTAGGTGCTCTTTGACTGGTTATTGCATATTTCTTGGATATTCATCGGTCTCATGGAAAACTAAGAAACAGGAAACTGTTTCTAAGTCTAGTGTAGAGAGTGAGTACAGGAGCATGTCCTCTACTGCTAGTGAAATTGTTTGGATAGCTGGTTTATTGGCTGATTTTGGTGTTGATCTTCCTCTGCCTATTTCTCTCTGTTGTGACAACAAAGCAGCTCAACATTTGGCTGTCAATCCGGTTTTTCATGAAAGAACCAAGCATCTTGATCTAGATTGCCATTTTGTGCGTGATATGGTCACAAAAGGCTTTCAATCTACTCTCCATGTGTCCTCAAATATGCGGCTGGCAGATGTTATGACTAAGCCTTTGGGAGCACATCAGCATACTTTTCTATCTCGCAAGTTTGGTCTTGTTTTTGATCAACCAAGTCAAGCTTGAGGGGAGGATGTAGAGCGTGTTATATTAGTCAGTTGTGTGTTGGCTTGTTGCGCAAGATAGCTTAGCTTCCAAGTAGAGCTAATTAGTTAGTTAGACGTTTTGATATAAATAGAAACTTCTCTGTAATAGTTGTTAGAGTTGAATAACATTTTTCTTCCTGAAGCTTCCTCTTCTCTCCACACTCTCTTATGGTGATTTAATTCAATTCAACTCAATTACAACATTTGATAGAAAGAGGTGCAACACCATGAAGCAATCCTTTCCACATATGAGATGAATGGGGACTCCGTTGGAAAATGTCCATATCTAACGGTTTACCACAATATTTCCACGAATTACCCTACTCCAGAGGGATGTGGGCTCCTGAAGAACCCGCCATCCCACAATTTTCAACCGATATGGGGTCTTTGATTTTTGGTAAGTATTGTGTCATATTCACGTAAAATTTCAACCAATTTCCAGTCGTTGATAGCAGGGGTGTCCAAACCCGGTTAACCGTAGTTTCGGTTAACCAGACTTCGGTTAACCATAATTTCGGTTAACTAAAATCACAAACCTAAACCGAACCGTTAGTCTCGGTTAACCGGAGATCGGTTAACCAATTTCTCGGTTCGGTTTTATCGCTTAACCAATAACTATTTATGTGATTTAGATTATCATAATATACATGAAAGATCAATAATATTATTGAATATGATTAAATAATATAATCTAGTTAGATTAGATATTCAATAATATACTAATTTTATATGCCTTGATAGTTTTTATACTCAAATGATACTTTAAACTATTATTGTATGTATTTCATTCGAACAACATATTTAATAAAGAACTTAGAGGGTTTATGTAGACACGTACAATGACATATTTGACAAGTAAATAATTGAAATTACAAGCCACAATAAAACTATGCAAACAAGAGAACTCAAAAATGCTAAAAAAAAACAACATCATCATTTGAAAAATTATTCGTTTAAAGTAAATCAAACTGATAAGCGGTATTTTAGTCGCCTTAATACCTATCAAAATAATCCGAACAACCAAACTAATGTAGTAGGGAAGTAAGGGTCGATCCCACAAAGACTCAGGTTTCAGTGTTTATTGTTATGGTACTCAGAAAAGGGGGTTTTGAATATTAATCTAGAATCTAACCTAACTAAGGAATGGAAAACAAAAGATGAGATGTAGAATACGGGAGAAGTATGCTCAACTAGTTAATATTCATTGTAAACATGATTATTGATCATTGATTATCAAAATTCCTTCTTTACCTTGACTACTCTATTGCGGAATGCTAATAACCCAACTTCATGGCATTATTAATCCTACTTCAATTCTAGTTATTAGCCCGACCGGTACTAACAACCCTAATTATCAAATAACCTAAGAGACCTCCTAGATTCAATTTGACAACAGCATTAAGATTCAAGCATCAATAGAAACATGCATTCAGAACAACCAGACATCCAAATAACATGCGATTGAATTCTCTTCTCCAATCAATTAGTCCTACCAGTCCTAGATTGATTAAAGGTTCTACTTATGATCTAATTAATTCCAACCGGTAATTAGAAAGATCTAGTTGTAATTCATCCTAGAAATCATATTAGGTGATCAAGCCAATAAAACCCTAGGCTGAAATTAATCAATTAAGCACAGAGAAAACAATCTAGTCAAGGAAAATTAAGAACAATCAAACCTCACAATAATACTTCGTTCACAATTTCAATTAACTAGTCGAGCAAAAGGAATTTAGCTACTCAAAGACATGGAAAAGCTTACAAAGTTTCCCATAGGGTTCTTGTTCTCCAAGTCTCCAATAACCAATCCAAAGTCAAGAATATGAAGATAATAAAACCTAGAAACTAATATCCAAAAATATATCTAAGAGGTTTCTAAAAATATTATCCAAAACAAATTTCAACCCAAAAGCCCAAGCCCATACAAAATCTCGTTTTCGCGGACGCGGGGAGAAACGCGGCCTGGAACTGAAGCGCGGGCGCGCTTCAGCTTGCTTGCCCGAGTTTTCACGCCAGAAGCTCAGGTGTCGAAGCGCGGGGTACACCTCTAAAGCGCGGGCGCGCTTTCGCCTACTTGCCCGCGCTTTAAACACTGGTCGTCACGTATCACTTCAGAGGCTGTTTTGACCCACTTCGAGTTGGAATTTGGACTCGGAGTAAAACGATGAATTGTAGCTCTTCGAGTTAGCTTTCCAATGACACCAAAATCAGCTCAATCCAACCATTGTAGCTCCAGATCCATCCTTTGCAAGCAAGAGGTGTCGAAACTACAACTCCAATACATAGTCCGGACCCAAGTGTGCTTTTCCCATCACCTCTTGGGCTAATCTCATAGCTTGGCTCTCTTCTTGCCTCCTCTAATGCTTCGGCTTCACCTCCTCTACATTTGTTGTCTTCACATCTACAATCAAAAGGCACAACAAAGTGTAGATATCCGAATCTTTCTACAAACTAACAAAACTAATAAAACTAACTAAAACCAAACCAAAAACCATGAAAATCCTAACTAAACATGCCCTAAAACACTACCTAACATGTGCCTATCAAATTCCCCCATGCTTGAACCTTGCTTGTCCTCAAGCAAGAAATAAAATCAAAGTCACACCACAACTAGCAAGTCAAGCATCCATCTCAATATCAATCCACATTTTCATCAAATAAGCTAAACCTTGACCAAGACATCATTGCATACATGGAATAGAAGCTTTTAAAATTAAATCATTCATCCATTCTAGACCTCACCAAGGTAATGTGTTTTACACTCTTCACTCAAGTGTTTAAGGGATATGTGTTTCGCTCGAAATCAACTTTGAAAACTAGACTACCATAGGCTTACATCAGTGTTCTAAATCTCCACTACGAATGATTAAACACACAACAAAAATCATGAGGACTTTTAAGGATTGCAATGGGGCCAAGGTATAAACAAGTAGGTAGGGAAATATTTGGTCATGTGGTGCTAAAAATCCGGGAACTAGTGCTAGCAAAAACCCAAATTACAAAAAAACACTATTAACTTCATACTTCAACCAACTTATTTCACCTCTTTCTCATCACTTTTCTTTCGACACTTTTGCTCACTATTTTTCTCATACTTTTCTTTCTTCTCTTTTTTTTTCTTTTTATAAGAGACATCTTTTGTTTTTTTTTTTAACTCCTTATCTTTCTCTTTCTTTTCAAACTCAACATTTTTCCTTTTCTTCTTTCAATCCATCCCCATAATACCACAAAGAGCAACTCTTAGCTAAATCCTAATTCCCGGATGGGTCAAGCTTATCAAGGCTAGGAATTACTTTTGTGGAGCTACAAAATAAGGCTAATAGGCTAAAAAATAGGGGTTATCAAACAAAGGAATCATGTATAAGGTAGATAAGGATAATATGAGCTAATGAACATGCCTCAATCATCTTAATGTCATGCATTCAAATCATGTAATGTAGCCTTGAAAAAGATTCTAAACGCAAGTTCTAGAGCTAGCAATCAAAGTGATACACTCAAGAAAAGATGCAAATATGCGATAAAGGCTCAAAATAATCTCGCAAGGCATATATGTCTAGAACTTCATAAACAATTCAAAATTTTAACTTCTTATGCATGCTCAATCCTATAATCAAGATTAATAACTTAAGAATCATGCTTCACTCCAAGGAAACTTCAACCAACAAGCTAGTCATGGGTTAGATAATACTCTTAACTTAGAGAGACAAATGGTCAAGTAGGGAAATTTGAATCCTACAATGCAATATTTTTGTGATTTTTTCAATTTTTCAATTTTTTTGTGATTTTTTCAAAATTTTAATCAATGCAAAATAAGAAATTAAACATGCAAATGCAACTATATGAATGCAATCTAAGACTAAGCAAGCAATCCCTTCCCCCATGCTTAAATTTTACATTGTCCCCAATGTAAAGTAAAAGTAAAGAGAAAAGAAAAACTAACCAAGTTGTCGAGTAATCCGGATCTTGAGGTGTTGGTGGGAAGCACTCGGCGGCCGAGCTATTATATGTGCAACCCGAGTTATGAGACCTGTACGTCGGGCTAACTAGAAACAAAACAAAACAAAAAAACAAAAACAAAAAAAAAACTATACTAAACTAATACTAAGAATCAAAAAACAACTATCCTAATCACTTGGGTTGCCTCCCAAGAAGCGCTTCATTAACGTCGTTAACTTGACGAGAGCACAATTTCACAGGCTCAGACATTGTCAATGCCCTTAACAACCTATCAAATACCTGCGAGCTCATCTTAATGAAACATAAATAACACAAGAATAAGTTGAGTTTAAATAACATGTCAGTCAAACACCGTTTCAACTTATCAAACCTATGAGCCCAATTTTCATAAGATGGCATATGCTCGAACCAATGCGAATCAAGTGGTGGCTTTTCAATATATGTATGAAATGAATCAATCTTACCAGAAATACCACTTTCAATCAAGATGAACTCAGAGAAATCCCTAGAATTTTCATCATGCTGCAAACTTGGTTCTTCGAATGAATAAGCGATAGGAAGGAATGCAATCGGCTCATTGAGTTTGGTGGCCTCTTCTTTAGCAATATAAACTCCACAAGGCTCATCTATGGTCTCCTCGAGATGAGTAGCATCACATGGAACATCAAAGTCACCATCTTGACCTAACTCATGTGTAGGGAATTGCTCCTCCACATGCATTTGAGTATTTAATTCAGGGGCTCTTGAAACGTCAGAAGCCTCATCAGGTTGGAGTATTGATGAAGATGATCCGACCAACAAACACTGACGGCCCATATAACAAAGAAAATCCCAACACTCCATAGGTTCCATACATAGAATTCGTCCATTGCTCATGTATTCAGCCAACTCAAGAGTTTCATGATTCATACCCTCAATAATGCCCATGCAAAAGCTTCCAATACTAATATGAAGTCCCTGAGCACCAAGTCCATCCATATAATCTTGGAATCTAACGAAGTACCAATGAAATTGCTCATCCTGAAACTGTTTACATTCGAACAAAGCCATAGATTAGTAGCACAGGTGTGGACCCTAAGCTAGGTCCACACAAGAGTAACAAAACAATAAACACAAGAAAACATCCGAGTCCCCGGCAACGGCGCCAATTTGATAACGATGATTTAGTCGTTTTAAACCACAATTATGCAAAGAAAACCAAACTAACTTAAACCTAAGTATAAAGCAAGTAAGGGTCGATTCCACAAGGAGACAAGTTATCTTTAGCAGAGAATTATGTGTCAAACAGAAGTAACAAGGGGGTTTTTAGGTTTAGTTTACGTACTAACATGCAAAGCATAAGGATTCAAGAGTTATCAATCAGTATTTGGAAACACTTAGGCAAACAAATATCCGCATTCGCTTGACAAGTTGATCATTGATTTCATTCAATATCTATGCAATGGAAATTCCAATTCCTTTTCAAAAGTAATTAATAGCACAACCAGATACTATTAACCCTAACTAGATAAATAATCATGAAACTATCAAGATTCAATCTAACTAGCAGCATTCAACAACAGGAATATAATTGGATACAAACTAAGATAAAACAACCAGCTTTTACCCTAGAATGCAAATCAATTCTCTTATGCATATAACTAACACAACCAGATATTAGCACGATGCAGTTGCTACTTATGAATTAGAGATGCTCAACCAGAAACACTTTAAATCTAGCAATAACCTATTAACAATAAATCCTAGATGATCAGGCTAGAAATTATTGAAACAAGTCATTAGCAATTCAAGCAAGAGAAAAGATTAAATCCATGCAATCGATAAGGAATTAGAAATCTCACAACTGAATCAGAACGAACACTTCAATTGTCTGTCTAAGCAAAAGAGGCTTAGTTCTCCATAGGTCTTCAAAATACAAATTAATTCCAAACTCCAAAAACTAGGTCTAAACAAAGGGTTCCAAAGCCCTTAAATATGAGAAAAACATCTACCTAAAAATACATAAAAATCGGACCTAAAACAATATCCAAAAGGTCACTAAACAAAACGCAGCGTTTAAAGTAGAAAATCGCCTCGGTAAAAGGCAGCGGTCGCCGCCTATGGAGCTGCGGTCGCCGCCAGCCACAGATCGTCAACTCTTCGTTTCTTCATTCCAGCTTCAAGTGGTCTTCAGGGTACCTCGGCTCTTCCTTCTCTAACGCTTCAAACTCCAACTTTAGCACCTAAAACATGACTAAAAGTATGCTAAAACCCCATCTAAATACACCACATAAATGTGTATATCACAAACTTATATATTAATATAAAAAATTAATTTTCGGTTTTTCGGTTAACCGGTATTGCGAAAATCATAAACCGAAACCGAACCAAAAACCGTGAATATTCTCGGTTCGGTTAACCAAACCAAAAGTTTAAATAATGTCGGTTCGGTTAACCAAAAAATATGCCGGTTTTTCGGTTTATTGGTTCGGTTTTTCGGTTTCGATTTTTTATGGACACCCCTAGTTGATAGAGTGTAATCCGACAATTCTTATTCGCTCTTCCGTAACTTCATAGGAGATTTTTTTAGCTGGTTCAGTCAATTAAAAGCCAGTTTAATAATCGAAAACCTATTAACTAAACCAACGATTAACCACAAGTGACCGGTAGTATGGTTACGAACTGCATGTATTTTATATCATTCTTTCGAAACAAATACGAACTGCATCTATTTGCGAACAGTACATACATGTCTGTTGTAGGGATTTGATAGAACAAACCCCTTCCAATATACAGCCATTGTAACATGGAACTGGGTTTCCTGTACACTGAAGCAAACACACACATGAGTTTTACCAGAACACCAATCGGAATTCACCCTGGCCTGCAAAAAAAGTGATCGCAAGGCATGGTGGTTAGGAGCGTTCGGTGTCTTCCTTGTTATCTGGATCAAGAGGCACTTCGTGTCGAGGTTGGTTGTACTTTTCACGTAGTTGCTTCACAGGGATGAAATCCCCAGCTGTGTCTGAACCGTAGAACAGAAAGGAAAGATACGGGTGATCAAATCTGCCCTGTACACCAATGGACTATTCACAGTTAAACCTCAACAAGGGAAAAAAAACAACTTCAAAACTGTGTTTTGAGGGAATTTGGACGACTGACCGAATCTGGCTTCTCCGGAGCAAGCAGGTTCTCTTCAGCCACTGCAACCACAAACACCCACATTTCATTCCATAAATAAACTTGAATGGTTGTACCATGAAATAAATATGTGCGAAAAAACAGAGGGCATAGCTAATTAGAAAGAAATAACTTTTACCATATGTTACCAGAAGCTCAGGATAGTCATGTACATTTACCAGTACCTGCAAGGTGGCAAATTAAAATTCACACCAAGATCCATGGTTAAAGACTGCACACAAGTCAGATTATCACAGAAGTAGCTGGTTAATGTGAACCGAATTTCAGAACATTATGACTACTAAATTGCAGATGGCACAAGTTGAAAAATATAATTAGAAATGGAAAGGGGTTAGCGTTCACCTGGTAGAATGGCTGATTAAAACCTTGAGATAATTTCTCAACATTGGCAGTTTCCATCCATGAACCAGATTCACAACATATGGGATCCATTCCACAAATTACACCCTTGTAACCTAAAATTGTAACAAGAGCATCTATGACCAAACCAATTTTTTTCCTCCTGTATAGCCACTCATTTGATAACAAGGATAGAGCACAATAGAAACATATGCTGTCCATGTGAGCAGAAGTCATCAGAAAATAGATACGTGAATTCACCAGACATGACCCATATGATGGCACTTTCTTTCAATGAAACTACTTGTGATACTAATCTGTCAAAGTTGCAAGACTCACCAAAAATTTTATGCATCACTTTCTGACCCAATCGAAAATTATATTGAACATTGTCATATGCCAGAGCTTTGGCTGAAGCAGCTAAAGCCTCCGCCTCCAACTTGGAGATTTCATCACGCAATTCAGCTGCTTTGGCATAGTTTTCCTGCTCAATTGCACTTTGTTGGTCTGCACTGGCAAATAGCAGTGCATGAATTCAGAATCAATGCTATTACAGCCCAGTCTAACTCACAGGCTAATTTAGCCATACTAAACAGTTGATAGGCTCAATAGCATGGCCCATACCGCAAACGCAGAATACGTATCCCTTGATCCTGAGCTTCACTTTTTGAAGCCGGGCCCTTTCGGGCCTGTCGTTGCATGAAAGGTTCTTTTTCAATCTGCGAAAGAATAGCTGGTCAACAACACTCTCTCTTACTATGATGAATCAATGACCACTTGGACTAGAGAACAGGATCAGATACCAACTTAATAAGACTTAGTGAGTGATAAAATGTTCAGGTGGTACAAATTGTAATCAATTCCACCATGCTGTTTTACTGAAGTTCAATACAGTTTATTTGTCCGTGTTTCTAAGCAGCAATATTGATGATCTCAAATGTTAAGACACTTGTGATCTAACCTCAGTGAGTTTATTTCTCAGCTGCTGTGCAATATCGTACTGCTCCAGGTTCAAAGCATACTGCCAAAAACAATTTCATAGAACACGCATTGAAACCGTTCAGGCTTACTTGTTAAAACTAGAAACTGATGTGGCATGAAAAATAGAAATGTGCAATCCTAATGTAAGGTGCATGATAATACACCTGCGCACGAGTGGCGAGGTCCAACTGGAGAAAGAACACCAAAATATCCTCATTAGCACTTTCACTTCGTTCAGAGCTCGCATCCAGCCCTTTATTGCCTCCACTAAACAGCCAACCGGCTCTGATCTTGACATTCCTTGGTCTTGGCGAGTAGAGCCGGCCAGTTAGAGACTGTTTCTTGGTAGAATATCTCTCAGTCCCAATGATTGTTGGGCATCTTTCTAGTAAAAGGAAACCACTCCTTCTGAGGAAATTCGATCCATGCACACCCTTACTTCTAAGGGTTGGCAAAGTACTACTACTAGCCAGTGTTCTTTGAGCCATTCCTACAATTCCAAGAAACAAAAACATCGTTTTCAGGAAAACACTACAGTCTGGACCATTTTGAACTCATTTCTCGGGAATTGCTCAGATCACATAAAAATACTACTCCGTAGTTCCCAAATCACAGTCCTAATTACAGATCTTCGAATTAACTTTCTGAATATCTACAGCAGCCAGCGAGAAAAATGGAAATTGGAACTCATGTTGACAAAATCAAGCCCTACACACAAAATATGAAATCTAAGGCTTCGAGTTTCCAGAATTGGGGTTTCTCAAAGTAAACCCATTTTCAATCTACTTTCAGAAACACAAAACTAATTGCGAAGCAGCCAGCACCCGAAACGCGGGCCTTTGAGTAAGTATATAGGGAAAAGAGATACCTTTGGAGCTCACCCGAAACGGATGATGGTGGCCAGAGAAGCCGATTGAGCGGCGTACGTTAACTCCCTGCCTGAAGATTTATATGTTTTCGGGTTTTCCCACACGGCCTAACAGTGTCGTTCGAAATTGTATTTTGGCCTTATCTCACTTTAAACAACCAAAAAATGATTTACAATACGAATTAAAGGAAAAATTATTCAAAATATTACCATCAAAAATAATATTCAATTTTGGGGAGGTTATGCGTGAGAAATAAAAATAAATTTTAATCACCAATTATAGGTATACATTTTCACTAATCAATCAATATATATATTATAAAAGCCGACCGTTTTCGAGTCACCACGTTGCTTCTTGCCCCACTGCATATTTGATAAAAAAATAACTTTTATTAATTTTATTTCAATTAATCTTAGTATATTTCTTATTATCTATTTATGTAAAAGACATGATCAAATTTTCAAATTTTGGTAAGATATTCTATCTTTGTTAATATATCACTTAATTGAAAAACATGATTTTAATATATATCTTGAATTTTCAAAATATAATTACTATGAAATAATTATATTTGATTTACTTAATTAAATTTAGAATTTTTAAGGTAAAAATTTAAATTATTTTTTTATTTGATTTACTTGAATAAATTTAGCATTTTTAAGCTTAAGTTAACTTTTTTCTATATTTACATGATCAACTATATTTTTGTACCCATTGTATTTGATTTTTTTTCTATCTTGATAGCAAACTTGATTTTTTAGCCAAATAATAATTTCGATTTATATCTTGATAACGTACATCTATTTCAAAATTTTTACTTATTTACAAAATAATCCCACAATTTTTCTCAAATTATACAAACTCCCCTTATTTTCCTAATACAAACATACAAGCGGTCGCTTTTTGAACCACTGAATTAATTTTGACCCTACCTCATATATATAAGAAAAAATAATTTTTATTATTCACATTATATAGGGTTTTCCTATTGAACTTTTTCTCATCTACTTATAAGAAAAAGCTTTTGTCAATTATTAATTCTTAAAGCATTAACAGGGGAAAATCTTTCACAGACAAATTAAGAAAAATCTATGAATATTGGATTCAACTTATTTCTTTAATACATTAAGTTTTTATAAACTTTATCAATTTATCAATTGATGAATTTTTTAAATTATAATTTCATTTATGATAGTCATTATTAATATATGATAAAAATTTTAAGTAAAATATTAATTTATATTCTTATAATCAGATTTTATAAATCTATATAAATGAGTGAAAAAATTATGTCTTATATTTGTTTTTTGGGTTATATGAATTTCAAAAACAATATAACTCTTTTTAAAAGATAAGAAAACATGTACATATAATAAAACTTATGTAATATTTTCAAGATATATATTTAATTATAAAATACATAATTTTATTTTAATATTTTTAAGTGAAATAGTCGTGCATGGCACGACAGGTTAAGCTAGTGGTACGCAAAACGCAATGTTAGATGTGAATATAGTACTATATTCAAAGTATGTACAATCGTGTCAAATACAAATAAATAGTTATGTTAAGTGAAGGTACACTGTCATTTTATTTGAAAAAAGTATTATAATTTGTCAATTACACATTTATATGAAATAATCAATAAGATATAAAACATATACAATCATATTATTTGAAAATATAGTTATTTTATTTAAAAAAAAAACACAGCATACACAAACACATTTTATTCGAAAATATGCACAATGTTTCTCATTCTAATTTCTCTCCTTAAATATCATCATGCCTTCCCATTTATTATAACGAAATTATAGACTATAGATATTTATAGACTAGGGTAGATGGGCTTTTCCGTGAAATATATATACCGAGATGAATGAAATAACAAAAGTATATTTTCAAAATCCTCCAAGTACACACTTTCATTCTATAGTATACCTTCAATATAAACAAAAATTTGAAGATCGAGTTCACCACCTTCTGCGCCTCTTTCCATACCAGTAAGCGAGAGCAGCCACAGAAGCAGCCAACACAACACCAGATGCCGCATGCCACGTGTACAATGGCTTCACAGCAACCCCGCCCAAGCCGTCCCCAATCCCGTTGGCCGGGGCCATTGGCCGTGATGGCGGAGGCGGCGGTTTCTTACTGATTTCCAAGGCAAACCCCAACCCGGACTTCTCCAAATCGGCCAAATCCTCAACCAAAGGCTTGAGGCTCGTCACCTTTGCCAGCGCCTCGTACTCGTCTTTCGTCCCGCCTTCCAGGAACGAGCCAACCAGGTGCCCATTGTTCACCCAATACGCGCCGAAGCTCTTCCCGGAGAAATCCCCAAAGTGAACGACTTCCCCTGCGCTCTCCCCGTAGAACTGCCAAGACAAGCTGAACACTCTGGAGTAGAAGAACGGGAGGTAGTCCAAGTCTTTGGCGTTCCCTGGTTCCCCCATGATCGTGGCGACCGCATGCTTGGCTGACTTTCGTGCAGAGTCGACGTGCTCGAGCCGTCGGATCTCACCGAATGGCCTGACCGGAAACGCAGCCACGTCACCTACCGCGTACACCGAGCTGTCACTCGTTTGCATGTTTCCCTTTACCTTGATCCCGCCTTTTTCCAAGGAGAGTTGTCCTTCAAACAGTGCCGTGTTTGGGCGTATTCCAATTCCAACTACAACCATGTCTGCAGGGATCCGGACTCCGTCCCTCAGATTGACTGCAATTACCTCCTGCATGAGAATTTTCTTTGGAACGTAAAAAACACAGCCATGTCTGACACATAATTTTGGTCAAACTATCCAGATACGAAGCGACACAAGCAATACCTTTCCTGTGGAATCAAAGTCAAAAGATGTTAAGACTGTTCCTTTAACGAATTTAACACCTTTCTCCTTGTAATACTCCTCATAATAATCTGCAATCTTGGGCGTAAAGAGTCGTGGCACTATGGAAAAAAATGTAACAAAGGAAACAATAAAAACTCTGGTAAGGTTCTTGAATGAGTTTTGAAGACTTCTCTTTCAGTTCCTTACATCATAAAGATCGACTTATGAGATTTAGTTGTGATTAAGATTAGGGATATTAGGAAAAAAATACAAGATAACAGAATTCAGAAGAACATACTGCAATGGCCCTCTGGAAAGACCATGGTCACATTGATCTTGTTTATTACCAGTGATGCAGCACATTCCATCCCTATATAACCACCACCTATGACAACGGCATTCCCACCAGCACATGATTTCATAACACTGACAAGCTTGTTGGCATCCTCAATATCACGCAAGTAACAAACATTTTGAGCATCAGATCCATTTACTCCAAATTCTTCAAGCTTCAGTGCCTAAACAAAAGAATTTTCATGAAAAACAGCCTATAAGTCCAGCCTTTCTTCTTGAATAAGAGGCAAAATTAAATGGATGTGTGGAGTCTAGAGAATCACTGTCCTCAGATATAAATCAAGGACATGACAGTTTCCAAAGTGAAAGAGTTTTCATATTTGTGTATACAACACCAGCTACATTCCTCCGTGAGTCTTTGACAGTCCCGGGAGAGACATAACAGAAGTGTGAAATGCCAACAAAGCATAATTCTTGCATGCGAAAACTGAAAGAAGAGTGTATAAGAAAGTGACGAGATGAGTTCTGTTACCTGAGCACCAGTGGCAATGATGAGCGTTTTGTAACTTATGGTCTCCCCAGCTGCTGTTAGTAGTGTCTTACGTTTGATGTCAGCCGATTTAACTCGAGTTCCAAGAACCAGTTCAATTCCTAGAATAATACACGAAAGCAGGTTGAGAGGTATTTAAGCTTTCACTAATCACTATCTATAAGGTTATTTACACCAAAGTAATCCTTAAGTATAACATATGAACCCCTTAGGCACGAAGTATGAAAAGGTTTTTTTAAGTATACAATAAAGGTATTGTTTTGTATGAGACTTCCTATAATAGCAATTGTTAAAAGTTCCCTTTTTTACCCTGAGTAGCATTTCCCCTAACAAAGTAAGCCTACAAGTGATTCTTTTGTAGATGTTGAGTTAAAAGGTAGTTTTGTGAAAGATTTTGTTTTAAGGGACAGTTTTGTCCAAATAAACCCCGAGAAAATAAGATCCAATTACCCTAAATTCAGACACCCTTTGTCAGTCTGACCAACAAAACAGAACATGGCATATATAAATTTGCATCTCAGCTGCTTAACAACCATAAAAGGCTACAGTAGCCTAGGCCAAGAACCATAATCAAGATATATTATCAAGCTAAATGGAACACACACAAATCTAAATGCAACTACATCAATTTGAAGCCGAAGAAGCAGATAATGAAATGGGACATGTCACTTGCAGGAAATGAGAAAAGATTACCATGTTCTTTGTACCATTTTGGCGTCAACTTTTCTTCTTTTTCACCAACGCACGTATGAAACGATGGAAGGCGGGAAGGATCTGCGTATAAGTTGTTTGTATCACTTCAGAATCGAGTTCATGGTTTTAAAAATCCTCCTCTAAAAGAGAGACTTGCACAAACACACCCCCTGAAAAAATTCTACTTAATATGAACACAAGGCACATGTACCTTCTGGAAGCAAATAGCCTTTGCTAAGTGCAGGCCTTTCATATGGGGCAACCTGCAAGAAATGGATGAAACAAATTCAGAACACATCTCCCCCTTTCTTTCATAATTGTTGAATTAAGGTTGGTATGCTCCATGTTAGGAGAAACAAAGACCGAAAGCCTTGATATTAAAGATAGCCCGGTTGGAATTGTCGATCATGCCCCATTTCAGTGTAAAGTAGTATTAGATAGAGTATAGAAACGGATACATAATTGGAATTTGGAACACACACAATGTATGCACAAAAAGATACTGTATGAAACAAGAGAAACCTCCAATAACATGATTACTATCAAATCTTTAACCATATTGACAGCAATTATGGGTCAAACCAACTGAATAACACTCCAAATTAACAGGCAGAATTATAGGTACAAGATAGGTGAACATCGAAAATCAATGGATACATAAATCTCGAAAACCTAAGTAAGTACCCACAGACAAGTTGGAGCAAATAGGTAGAGAATTGGGAAATACAGAAACAGTGAGATTTCGGGGAAAATTGAATTGAATTGGATTGAATTCAATTCTGGAAACCCCAAACTAGGTAAGAAGAGAAAGTGAAAAGGTAAAAGAGGGGAAGGAGGAGGAGTACTGATTCTTCAGAGATGATGCAGAGTTCGCCGGGGGAGACGCCCCTCTTGATGAATTCAAGAGCGGCGTATCCAGCGGCCACTCCTCCTCCCAGAACAACGTACAGAAATGCCCTCCCCATCTCTCTTCCAACACCTGACGAGTGACGACCTCTAATCCCTAATCTCTTCTCTTGATGGTGATGAAGAAGAGGGAAGACTCATCTTAGCCCACACTCTGCTGCTCCTCCGGTGTTGGTACCAGATAATGATTGGAGCACGCATGAGAATGGCTGCTACTCTATCAATTGCCTCAATTCTCAGCCTTTGATTTTTGGTATTTCTCAGCCTTTGATTTTACTAGATTTGGTGCCCATGTTTTGACTTTGGCTGCGTTACAACTCAATCCTCACGTTGATGCCGATACAGATATTTTTACCGATATTTAAAAACTCACTAGTAAATGACCAGTATATTGTACCTTGTGTTATTTATTTATTACCGTATTAATTATTTTATACTCCCTCCGTTAAGAAATACATGTCGTTTTAGGGTTTGTCTTAAAAATTAAGAAGTCAAATGATTTGACTTAAATACCCTCAATCTTATGAAGATCTTTTATTTTCTATTACATTTTTTGGTAATTTTTTTCAATAAGTGAGGATAATATTGGAAAAAGTGTGTTAAAGTATCTAAAATGACAAGTATTTCTTAACAACCAAATCAAGCTAAAACGACAAGTATTAATTAACGGAGGGAGTATATAAATTTATTATATTAACTATAAATATTATCATATGTCTACTTTAGTATAAAATGACACATATCTTTTAGATTATAAAATAATATAATTCTCTTATTTCATCAAATATTTTTTAATACATACATAAACATATATATTTAAAAGATCGAAAAAAGTAATGATGTAAGATATATATATAAGATACACTTTCAAATTTTATTGAGAACTTTAAATTTTCTTGGAATTTAATTAAAAAACTAACTTATATAAATAAATCAAATTATTAAATACAAACTCAAATTAATATAATATTGTATTAAGTTAAAAATATAGAGAATATTTAATAAATTTTAAAAAACCAAATTAGGTAGTATATGTATGTGTTATGCTATGAAAATTTAATTAAA
Organism: Polygonum maritimum; assembly: GCA_963924305.1. Classification (NCBI taxonomy): domain Eukaryota; kingdom Viridiplantae; phylum Streptophyta; class Magnoliopsida; order Caryophyllales; family Polygonaceae; genus Polygonum; species Polygonum maritimum. The sequence continues at coordinate 17,464,666 of OZ002728.1, forward strand.
TAAGATGTATATAAATATGAAATAAAAATATTAATGACTTCTTATCTTACTTAAGAAATCTATATATATTGATCTAAAACTAAAATTCAATAAGCATGTAATTTTACAAATATATTTAGGGTAAACATATGATCTAATTAATCCTTTATTAATATACTTACTGGATATTTAATATGACATGATATTAAAATAAATTCAATATAATATTTTAGTTAAAAAAAATATGTGTTGTATAATAGCGGTAGAACTTGCTAGTTTCTACCATTGATATACTATTTAGTTAAATGGGTAAAACGATAAGATTATACTATATATGTTATAACTTAAATAAATAAATAAACTTTTTTGGAAAAAAGTTTAGGATAGATGTATTTAATTAACTAAATGGGTAATCATGTATATACATAAGATTGAGATTTATAAATTATGATACAATTTTTAATTAAATAACTCAAAATCTAAGATAGAACTAATATTTTCATTAAATAGGTATAAGATGAAGATTATATATTATGATAAAACTAAATTTCGATAAGGTACTAAGTGCTTAGGAGACGCATACTTTCCTGTTAATTTGTGGCCAAGCTCCCCTGAGCCATCACCTTAAAAGTCGCTAACTAAAGTGCACCATTTTATGATCTAATACAATTAGTGTCTAATGCACAATAATTAATGAACAAGAATGGTTAGTATAACTCGGAAAACTATTCTATCTCCTAACTTTGAAACATTCTATTTTTCACTCTGGACATGCGCAATATGTTATGAGGTTGATTATACAACTGATTAGTTGATGAAGGCTTTTTAACTATTGCTTGAATTAATTAAGTTGTCAACAAGTCCTAAACATATATCTTTTCTTAGGCGATACTTCCACGTAGTGTTCAACTTCCAAAAAATCTCATTTCTCATAAACCCTCAAGCTAAAGTTGTCATTTTCTGTTGAGTCTTGCTCATATTTTTGGATTCCATATGATCATACAATTTAAACAATGTTTTCTTATTCTGTTGGAACTCTTTTAAGACATTCAATGTAACTCTAAGGGAAGTTTCCCAACTGTAATCCAATTTTTATTAGTGAAATAAAGTTGAGTATTCTCAAATCATCTCGTTAAGTTATCTTTTAAGCCTTAGATGACTTTGGACGTTAAAATCCGAGGTTAATGGTAGTAATACCCTTGACTATAAAATGGGAGTGTTGTAATTATTCTAGAAGATGAAAGAATTGAGTTTGAAACGATTGGAAGCGCCCTTGTTGCCAATTTTGGACCACACTATGAGGATATCGTGGTCTTAGAAGAAAGACCATTTGAAATGAGCTCCTACATCACAAATTGCACTCAATTGTGGAGCCGAGTTACAAACCAATGACTTAAGGGCCAGAGGACCTAGTGGAGGAGGTTGACTTACCAAAGGTAATTTTTTTAATTTTTTTTTGAAAAGGTAATAATTAGGGGACCGACCCTTACGGGGGGCGCCCTAGAGCATCCTTTTGGATGAAAACAAGAAGTTCTGGTAATGTTGAGATGATAGTGTTTGGGAGACTATGACCCATTTTTGCAATAAGGTCGGCCACAGTATTACAACATCTACCCACATGAGAAATCTTTACGGTTTCAAAGTTTAGCAAAGAAACCATGATATCTGATATCAACATTTCTATTTCCCAAGGGCATCATCCTTTATTTTGGACCGCTTGGATCACTGTTAAGTTGTCACCTTCAATCTCAATTTTCTTCATTCTGAGTTGCATAGCTCTCCTAAGTCCGTCTCGTAGCGCTAAGGCTTCAACTTTTAAAGCTGATAACTTTTGATATTTGGTTGTTGCTATATCAATAACCTCTGCTTGTGTTCCCCTTATTATAGATCCAGATGTAGCTGTACCATCTGAAAATCTCGATCCATCCACATTAATCTTGTAGAATCCATTAGCTAGTTTTTGCCAGATCTTATTTTTCTTTTTTCGTTGATAGGGTTGTGTGTTATTTTTATTTTTTCGGGGTTCTTCCTTTTCGTTCCAGTGTTTTGCTTGTTTCCAATTATGGATTTGCGTTTTTATGTATTGTGTTAAGTCAGGAATTATGTCAGCTGAGTCTTGTTGAAATACAAGTTTGTTTCTTTAATGCCATATTGCCGACCAGATGGTGGCCAGTTCTGTAAATTCCTCAATTGTCATTCTTTGTCATAGTTCATTGATGAATTCTTTTGGGATTTGTGAGTTTGGGCTTATTTGTTGGAGTGTTTGCATCGTTTTTGTGTTAATCTGTCTTGTAATATCTTTCACATGATTGCAGTCAATGAATAAGTGTTTTGTGTCTTCATACGTACAAGTGCATAAGAGGCATCCTCCAGGGACTGAGACTTGCTTCTCACGTAGTCGAATTTTAGTGGGTAGTTGATTGCTAATCATTTTCCATAAAAATTTTTTTACCTTCGGAATAGTATCAAGCTTCCATATCCATCTGTTATCATTTCTCTGAGTCAAGTCTGTTTTTGTTATGTGAGCTATTGCAGAAGACGTTGAGAACCATCCATTCGATCGTACCGGGAGCCCAGTATAATCTATCATGAATTTCGTTATTTGGGATAGGGGTTTGTATAATCCTCTCTACTATATTTGTTGGTAGGATCATTTTCAGTTCGTCTGTTTTCCATGTTTTATTCCTTGATATGAATTTCTAGACTTTGCATTCTTTCTCAATTGTTGTCAGGTCAGTGGCATGTTTCTCAAGGGGTTCATCCGATAACCAACGGTACGGTCAGTCCAAAATCGAATGGTCTGACCATTGTCAACCTGGCATATTAAACTTTCTTCAAATTTATTACGTAGTTTCATTAAATTACGCCATTGCCAAGATGTGTTGGACTTAGTTTTGTATTCAAATAAATCCTCTCCTTTCAAATATTTTTCTTTTATGATTTGTACCCAAATATTGTCTGGTTCAAACAGTATTTTCCATAGGAGTTTCATCTGTAGAGCTTTATTCATATGTTCAGCTTTACGGATATCAAGACCTCCTTGAGATTTGGGTCTGCAAAATCTGTCCCATCCTATGAGTGGTTTATGGTGTTGGTCCTTATTCCAGAAGAAGCATCTATTAATTCTATCTAGCTCTTCATGAACATTTGTCGGGAGCATGAAATTCTGCATTAATAACTAGGTTTTGCTGCAAGGTTTGATCTTATGAGCACCGTTCGTCCTTCTTGTGATAAGAAGTGTGCTTTCCATTTGGTTAATTGGGTTTTCGTATTTCCTATCGTTTCTTCAAAGGTTTGTTTGTTGACTTTTCCATTGATGATGGGACAACCTAAGTATTTTTCTAAGTTGGTCATTGTTGAGATGTTAAGGGTTTGTTGAATGAATCGCTTTTGCTGACTTGATACCAATTTAGAAGTGTGAAAGGCAGATTTATGGTAATTAACTTTTTGTCCCGATATCTCACAATATTCATTAATTATTCTCTTGAGATTATAAATCACAATAGCAACAACAACAACAACATTTACCTAGGTAGTCCCGCAGGCATGGGATCTGGGGGGTCAGGATGGGGACAAACCAGAACTGGATAGAATGCGCCCAATACAACCCAAGAGTGACACACCAGACCAAATCTACAAACTATGTGAAAACAAATTAAACATAAAATCCCAAAAGAAACTAGAACTAAGAATACAGGAAACTAAACTAAACTAAACTAAAGGGAACTCAAACTAATTCTATCAGAAAACAAGCTCCTTGCTCTACCCCCTCGCATTCCAAAATGCTCGCTTCAATACCCAGACGGCTAGCCATCCAACACCTTGATTCTCTCCCTCCAACTCTCCCTGTTCTGAGCCAACTCCACTGAAATTCCTACGAAGTTGATTTCTTGCTTGATGCTGTCCATTGAGATTATAAATCAATATCAGCTATTGTATCCTTAATTTGTAAGTTTTTATTCACAATACTGACATTGGTTATCCAAAAACTAACGTAATAAAGAAATTACGAATAGAATCTTATAATTCTTTTATAATATAAAATTTAATTATTAATAAGAAAAATCAAGATCTATATCATTTATTATAGAATTAATTGCCATAAAATATAATTTTTTAAAGCATATAGACATAACATAATTTAATAACATATATTATAGTCTAAACTAATAGTATGAAAATGAATTATTATAAAATAAGTAAATAAAATCTTTCATGTTTAGGCTGCAACATTTACTCAAAAATTATTTAATAAGATAATATTTAATATATATATATATATATTATATCAATCTATGTACTTATCAATAAGAGTAACATATTAAACTTAATAATGACAATTTAATTAATAATAACATTTTAATTGAAAATGATTTAGTAAGATAAAGTATATTACATATAGTATAAAGTAATAACATATAATATTCAATAATAACAATATAATCAGAAATAAATGTATTGTAATATTATAAAGTATAAAATAATCACAATAATAATACTAAATATTATAGTATAAGATCATAATAAAAATAGCATATTAGATTGAATGTAACATGATTTAATTTATAAAATATAACTTTATATGGAGATAGATATGATTGATAAAATAAATAATGACATAGTGGCATCATGGCAAGTAGTGACGGACGCAGAATTTTAAGCACAACTTATATTTTACGACTTAAAGTAAAATTGTCGTCGATCGATGATAATGATATTGTTCTTGCTATTTATTTCTTTAATTTTCATTTTTTGTTATTAATAACAAATTTTAAATCTTATAAATTTTACAATTTGTTAGTCTTTGGTTTATAGTGTGCCTTTTAAAATTGCATTATCAGCATGGTAGAGATAGAAGACATTTTTAAGTTATTAAGCTTATTAATGCTTTGGAAAAGGCTATACGATCCTTACGTAGAGAGCGGTTACCTAATACCTGGACGACGTATACAACTATCTAGGTAGTCCTTATCGATGCCTGAGCAGACTAAAATGTTAGGTGGACCATAAGCGGAAAGAAGTAGTTTAATACCTAGGTGAGGTTTAGACGAGATTTTTAGAATAATGATAACTAATACCTAATGTGCGGTAAAAAATAAAAGAATCGATGAAATTTGATGAACAGTAGACCTCTTTGGAGCAAACATTTAAATTAAATCAACTAACTTTTATATAAGTTTTTTTAAAAATTTTAAATTATATATTTTACAAAAATAACTTTAAATAAAAATAATAAATTACAACCGGGAAAGGAGTGGGGGCACGTGCCCCCACAGGCCTCCGCCCCGGTCCGTCACTGATGGCAAGTATAATATATATAAGATGAAGGAATAAATTGGAGTTAGGGGAATTAATGTCACAAAGTTTCAAGTTTAGAAGTAGGTAAGAATGCCAAAAAAATACAACTTTACATGGAGATAGATAGGATTGATAAAATAAATAATGAGTATGTATAATATATATATATATAAAATGAAGGAATAAATTGGAGTTAGTGCAATTAATGTTTAAAAGTTTCAACTTTACAAGTAGGTAAAATAAGGATATGTTTGTAATTGTGGTTGGAGAAATAAATAGATATTAGTAAATGAGAAAAATGAAAAAGACGAGATCAAGTACTCAACATTTACAAGTAAAAATGGAAAAGATATCGTGAATGAAATGGAACAAGAAATAATAGTAAAATATTGAAGTTTTATAGGTTCATAATGATCATGAAACTCGTGGTTAGAACTTATAAGGACCCTTATTTGTAAAGTCGCCAAATTCTTGTAACTTTTTTTTTTGGTTGAAAAAATTCTTGTAACTTTAAGTTATCTTAATTCCATTTTGTTAGAAATGAAAGTGTAGTCTAACAAGTAACAAGTGTTAAAGCAAAAATTGATATGTCTTGGCGTTGGGATAATATTAATGGTGAAAACCTAACTTGTACTCTCACATAGATGGAAATTGTAGCATCTTTATCTCCCTTTTGCTTTACTTCCAAAACCCACTATTCCTCCACTTACACCTACTAGTCGAATTTTGCTTACTACCAATTAGAAAGCAAGATCAGTTTTCCCTTTGGTTTTGTTATATCCTTCCTCCTCCCAAGAATCTGAATCCTCCTTTATTCAACCACTTTACCAATTATCAGCTCACACCATGAAAAGGGTGCTTCTCTATTTGGGAATACGTTCAAGGAAGAATCTGAATTCAAGTGCGACAAAAAGATCTTGGCCAGATTGTTCTGAGAACACTGATCCACCCGACAGTAAAATTGTACTTGCAGTTGCTGGGCCTTATCCAAATCATGATGCAGGTTAGCAACTACTGTACTTGTGAAACCAGATCTTCAGTAATCCATTTACATACCTTATCAATTTCATTCATTCACATTATTATGGTTTTTTGGAAAAATGATTTATCCTTCAAGTTATAATTATTGAGAGGAAAAAGTGGAGAGGATATTCATTTTGTAGTCTGCTGAAATTTGAAAATTTTGAAGATTAATTAAGATCCGGAGGTGTAGAAAGAACATTTACTTTGACAAACCAGCATCTTGGCTTATCAATGACAGTGGCAATGTTTGGTGTAATGGTTGTTGCTACTCTCTGGGGCTACTGCTCAAGTGTTCATACAAAACCCACTCCTCGTCTGCAGGTACCAAAGAAGAAGCTTTTTTCAATACTGAAACCTGGCTCGAATCGGACTGCGAAGACTTTTTCAGTGTCCAAGGAGGTAAGATAGCACAAGAATAGTCTAAGGATCCCTTCGGCATGTTGTTTTTAAAGCTAGCTGGAGCATTTTTTAGAGCGTTAAAATCAACACTCAGGAGAGGGGTAGATTCTTGAAACTCTAATTGAAAAGCTACGAAAAAAAGCTCAAGCTAGCTGAAACGCTATGTATGCCGAAGGGAGCCCTCAAGACTGATAGCACGTACTGGAGATGAATTTAGTATGACTAGCTTTGTTTTTTGTTTTTTCAAATCATTTCCAGAAAGAACTCCATCCTTGAACGCGAGTCCTCTACACCACAAGAAGAGCCTCAGGGAGCTACTTGCCGAAAGCTTTGACAGAAGAGAGCACATTGATCCGTCTATCTTAGCCAACGAGAGACAGGAAGAAGAGCATCCAATCAGACCGCAAAGGAGGAATCCATCCGGTTCAGGTCGGTATTGCTTCCCGGGTCTGGTGAGGAGCCTCAGCTACTCAGAGTGGAGGAAGAAGAGGTTCAGCCCTGCCCACTGCTGACTTTCTTACTCATCCTCCTCCCATATCATTGTAAAGCAATAAACACACTTTCACCCACCACTCAATAAACAAGTCCAATCTTAATGCTCATCACATAACACAAAATTAACAGCACACAAAACAACCCATTGCAAAATAATTATTAAAGTTTTGAACATGAAATCACACAAATGAACTTCCCAAACAAACGATCTGGTGGGACTAATCACTATGCTCCTCCAATCTGATTCATTGGCCATGCCACAATACCTGGTCAAGCCCATAGAAGGCTCCGCAGATCTCAGCCACCAGCAACATCCATGCCGGTGAAAATAATTACTGCCCAAGAATCTGATTCAGGAATAATCATCATCATATCATAAGTTATATCCCTATCATCCCTTTCATGGACTGGCGCCCTGTCTCCTCCCTTATCCTTCGCATGTCTCCACTCTCCAAAGGTGGCTCTTTTTCCACTCCTCTTAAAAAAATGTATAAGATAGTATTTTTTTCATAGACTTGACAGTATTTTAGCACACATAAGCAAAAGGGGAAAGAGAACTTCACATACTTGTGTTCAAATCAGCAAGAAATACATCTGCAAGCTGATACATTTGTAATTAGAAGCAGTTTAGCAAAGACTAAGAAGGAAGACAAAATGCAAATACAGGAAGGCTTTGGGCATTACCAAGCTTCTCACATCGAGCAAAAAACTCATCAAATCCTTCATTACATCGGCATAGTTTTCAAGTAGATCATGAACTTAATAAAAAAAAAAGCATTTCAAGGTTATTCAAAGAGCATGTTTCAGTAAAAATGCAAAAAAAAAATCCATACATGATTTTTGTTCTATATAAGGTTGACTTTGAAACAACGCATATATATGCATAAAGCACTCCTCACAATAATAAGTTAACAGATATACCAGGTCATGCATCTCATTTCTTGTAATTATCTCCCTGCTATATGCGTCCAGTAGCTTCAAGAATTGGTGATACCCATTAGAACCTCGTAATCTGGCCTTCACCTTCTCATAGAAAGGAAACTCTTAGCTATACTCACACGTAGTATATAAAGCAGAATGATTAACATATTGCTAAACCATTCAAATATGCAGAAAACACTGAAACATATATATATAGAGAAAGTGAGAAATAGGAATGTTTATCCACCTTTGGATTACAATAGATCCCACGGCTGATATCGATCCCACACCCCTCTCAAAAAATAAAGCTACAATATTTAAAAAAAAAAAAAGAAAAAAAAGAAACTACGCCGAACCCCCAAATCCTCTCAAATCCTTCGACCTCCCTCTCTCGGCTGATAATCCTCTCTCGGCGGCCTCCCTCTCAAATCCTCCTCCGCCATTTTCAGATCTCCGTCCATCCTTCGACCTCGCTACCTACCACCTCCTCCGACCTCAATCGGGCGCCGATTCTCGTCACAGATCCGAGATTCGACCTCCTCTGTGCACGGCTTCTTCCTCCTCTGTCTCGGAGATCTTCGGAGGCTTTCGCTCGAGCCGCTCGTCTTCGATTCCGATGCTCGATCTCCCGCCGGTGGACGATTCCGTCGCCTGCGCTCGAGCCGAGGACTACTTGCCTCGCTCGCTCTCGTCGTCCTTCTCCCTTCCTCGAGCTGTTTCCACTTCGCCTGCGGAATCAGGTAATTCGGCTGAACTCGTCTCGTATTATTCGGTTACCGCTTTGTTTTGAAGCTGATTTTCGGTCTGATTGTAGATGTTTAAAATCAATTCGTTGTTGCCGAGAAGCTCGGGTTCGAGGTCGTTTCGGAAGAGTTTCTTGAGGAGTGTAAGTCGAGAGCTGTGTTCTACAGGCACAAGAAAACTGGAGCGTTGTGTCCAATGAGGACGAGAACAAGGTTATTGTGTTGTTAATGCATGCTTTGGTATGAACAATTATTAGCTCTATCTGCTCTCTTAGGTCTATCCTCTACTCTATCGTGGCCAAGTTGATCAGAAAAATGTTTGCTTAACCAGCAATTAGTTCAATTTTGAAGGAACAACCTGATGTTGTAGATGGTTTATTCAATTATGCTTTATTAAATGAACTTGAGTGAGTCTAATTCAGCTTGTTCTTTGCTATAATTGAGTGAACCTGTTTGCTTAGTGAGGCTACTGAATGTCGTTTGTGTGAATAGAAGCAAGAATGTGTTCGTTCATAATAGTTTCCAATTCGATTCACTATTTCTGGTGTTCTTCTGCTTAGATTCGTCTCAGTGAGGCTCGATTGATGCTTGGATTTGGTTTGTGTCTGCCTATTCCGTTCAGTTTGGAGTTTCTAAATTTGAAGAGTGACATGTTGATTATTATTCTAACGAAAATCTCTTTAGCATCTCAAACCTAATTGTGAAAGGCTTCGGTTGTACTATAGAGTTGACATGTTGACCATTGAGTTGCACAAATTTGACCATTGAGTTGCACAAATATTGATGAACAAATTGACCATAGAATTCAACAAATTAGCAATAGAGTTGAACAAATTGACCATTGAGCTGCACAAATTTGACCATTGAGTTGCACAAATATTGATGAACAAATTGACCATAGAATTCAACAAATTAGCAATAGAGTTGAACAAATATGAATGAACAAATTGACCATTAAGTTGCACAAATTTGACCATTGAGTTGCACAAATTTGACCACTGAGTTGCACAAGTTTGTAATTTGCTGGTGTATGTTGGAAGTGATTAAAATGAGCTGCTACATGTTGTTGTTGTCTTGTTGGTGGTTTGTCTTGTTGGTGGTTTGTAATTGTTTGCTCTTGTTTGATGGCTAGTTTTGGACTTTTTTTTGAAGTGGATATATACAAATTGGACATGAGAAGCTCTTATCATAATTGAGATCGATTTGTTCATTTCTTATCATAATTGGAATGCTACTATGATTGCACAATCGGCGATCGTGATTGCACAATCGACGATCGTGATTGCACAATCGACGATCGTGATTGCACAATCCTCGATCTAGTTCACTCTAGTAGTGTAAAGCGGTTCCGATTTAGCTATGTTCTTGTGTGTTCCTGCCAAATTGGAAGTGAAATACAATAACTTTTGGCTCGGTGTTCCGTTCGAGGCGTGTGAGCAGTCGTTTCGAAGGCCTCGACGTAAGCCACGAGGTGGAGTCTTGGGTTCGCGGTTTCCGGGCCGGCATAAGACTAGAATCTGAGGGGAAGCAGACGGGTTTCGGGGAGTCCGGGGAGAAAAGGGGCGTAACTTTGCGCTCAGTTATCGGAACGGGGCGTATTTTATGTCGTTTCGAAGGTCTCTTCGAGCCGGGGCTATAGGCAGGACCGGAGGGCCTGTGTGTTGGGGGGCCTCCCAAAAAAACGCGTTTGAGCCTCCAAAACCGCGTTTGAGTGTCCCAAACCGCGTAGTTAGGTCCCGTTTTAGAGCTTTCCATGCATCTGGGCTCGTCATGCCTCATTCTGTAGGTCCGTGTGGCGAATAGGCACTGTAGTTCCCGTCAAGACCTTTGAAATGATTGGTCATAGTAGAGTTGAAGAAATTGACATGGCTAGAAATTTATCTATTGAACCCATCCAGCTATGCAAACTTTTCACATGGAGTTGCACAAACTTGACCATTGAATTGCACAAATATTGACGAACAAATTGACCATAGAATTCAACACATTGACAATAGAGTTGAACAAATATGAATGAACAAATTGACCATTGAGTTGCACAAACTTGACCATTGAGTTGCACAAATTTGACCATTGAGTTGCACAAATATTGACGAACAAATTGATCATAGAATTCAACACATTGGCAATAGAGTTGAACAAATATGAATGAACAAATTGACCATAGAGTTGAACAAATATGAATGAACAAATTGACCATAGAGTTGCACAAATTTGACCATTGAGTTGCACAAATTTGACCATTGAGTTGCACAAATTTGACCATTGAGTTGGACAAATATTGACGAACAAATTGATCATAAAATTCAACACATTGGCAATAGAGTTGAACAAATATGAATGAACAAATTGACCACAGAGTTGTACAAACTTGACCATAGAGTTGGACAAATTTGACCATTGAGTTGCACAAATTTGACCATAGAGTTGCACAAATTTGACCATAGAGTTGCACAAATTTGACAATTGAGTTGCACAAATTTGACCATAGAGTTGCACAAATTTGACCATTGAGTTGCACAAATCGTCAATATAGTTGAACAAATTTTGTACGTGCGCTAATAAAAAACGAAAAAAAACGGAAGAAACACGGGAAAAAAAAACAAAGAAAACAAAAAAAAACAATAAAAACAAAGAAAACAAAAAAAAACGTAAAAAACGAAAAAAACACAAAAAAACGAAAAAAAGGCAAAAATACGAAAAAAACGGCAAAAATGAAAAACGCAAAAAAACTGCTCGGAAACGCGTATAATACGCGAATGATTCGCCCGTGTGTAAACTGTGCAGATTTCCTCCCGCGTGATCAACGGCCGAGATTCATTCCTATTTCCTACCATAATAATCATTCCTACTGGGTCCGGACCCGTATCATTTAGAAAACATTCATATTTCCTGAAAACCTCAACTCCCTAAGAAATCTAGCGACGAGAACAATGAGACATGTCAAAGGATTGTGATGGATACAGTAACTTTATGGTCCCCATAACACCAATGACTGCAGGAACACCCCTCTTAAGGACAAATTGAACTTGTGCTTCACAAAAAAACATTCTATGGTAATCACAGTATTATACATGAGAGCAAATCATAAAAACACTGGACAACGTACATTTTTTTTCCCAATATGCAACTGATGGAAATTCACAGGGGTAATCTAGCAAAACAATGTATTCATTAGTGGTTTGGTACACGCCAATGCAACTTCATACCATGTACAAAGATTCCATTTAACATGCATTACTATCAAGTACACAAGAACTAAGAATTATAAATAATATACATATTTCCACAAATCAAATATAAATGGGAGCTTAGATTTGTAGTGCGAACCTCAACTTTGCAATATTTGAGCGTCCAGAATCAGTCCATTGCAAAAGTTGAGCTCCTTTCACCCATCATTTCTTAACCAGTTCATCACATGATGTTGGGCATACGGTAAAGAGGCGCAAGCACAAGTGGAACGTGTAGTTGTACTCCTACAAGCAGTTGTTGAGATTAGACTGCAGAAGACATAATAAGATGCACCATTGGTGGCGGCACCCAGCTTGCATCACAGTCAGCGTGTTTGAACCTACTCGGCGTGAAGGGGGCAAACTCAAGGCTCTTGGCAGCCATTGTAGCTGGCTCAGTTCTTGCTGGTGAGCTCTCTCTTATGTCTGCTATTTCAGCTGGACAACTTGTCAAAAGTCACTTCAAATATAACAGGTCTATCAGAGATGTAACAAAGATGTCCTCTTAAAGAATGATTTGGAAGGGGGGAAAAAAAACTATGTCCCAATCTTACAGTGGTCATAATCTAAGAGGGCATGTGACTGAGAAGATGCCACTACATGTGTGGTGTTTATCTAGTGTGAAAATTGTTTGTTGTATGTTAGGCCTTGGATATGTATACCACTGTTCTTTTCTAGTAGTGTATCTATCATCTCAGAATGAAAACTCAATGTTTTTCGTGACTTTGGTTATTGTTCTTTTCTCTTCTTTTAGAAGAGAAAGTGATTTTTTTTCTTGTCTTCTAAAAGAAGAGAAAGTCTTCAAAGAAACTTATGACAAATTCAACATTGCAGGGAAAGTTGGGTTTTAGGTTGGCCCTACAAAATTGGAGAAATGAATTTATTCACAAGTGTAATGAGATGGATTTTCTCAACGTGGTCCATTCATGATGGATGCACTCAAATCACAAAGAAAATCTAAGTGCACTGGTCATTCACAGCTTTGCTGCTGCTATGCATACATGATACATATGACCACGCCCTTTACAAATAAGATGGCATATATATAATATATGACTTCTGGTGAAAAGGGATTCAAGGGTAAGATTTCAATGCATCAAACACAATCAATCTATCCATTTTGGAAGCAGAAAATGAACGAAAGGATCAGCCACACTACTCATATATCGCCATGTATTTAAGCATGCTAAAAATACAGATTTTAATCCCTCTTTACTATGTTCCCAATAAATCGTTTGTACAAGGGAATTTAATCATACCATTACTTATAAACTCAGGTCTTGCAAGTAGTGCTCTGCTTCCAACGCTGCCATGCAACCTTTGATGCAGTACGTCTTTCTATCTCCACCAACTTCTTTTTTCAATTTCAAAGATGAGGTAATTCCAACATCATTTACATGTACTACGCTATTAACACATCAAACTAAATTCCAGGATGCTTCAACTTTTCCTACAGCCTTGACAAATTGCAAGGGTAGCCCTGCGTCAATCATTGTCCTCATCAGTTTCCACAATATTTGAACACCTCGGCCTCCTTGCTTTTCTCACAACACGCACACTGCTAGTTTTAATACGCACATGATCACCACGGCTTGTCTTCTTTCTGTTCAAACCCATGGATTCGTGAGTAGCTTGACCCTTTGATGCAGTCTTTCTATCTCCACCAACTTCTTTTTTCAATTTGAAAAGATTACTCTGCGATTGATGGTTTGTTCTAAGTAGGTGCTGCAAGTGGTAAATCGGATCAACGTAGCAGGATGATATAGATACAGTTCCTCTGATATGCATTGGCTTCACAAGTTGAACCAACTCTTCGATCTCAGAATAGCATGAATGATCTGAGTACGGCACTGTGTACATATACTCATTAATCTTTTCAACTGATCTGTAATACCTGTCTGTTCCATCTGTTCCAGAAGGCATGATTCCTATTGTTGGGCGCAGAGTTCTATTTAATCCCTCTACAGTGTCCACTGTATAGCTGTAGCGAGGAACAGCTCGTACTCTTGTCGCTGAAGTTTTGGTGGTAAAGACGTCAGGCAAACCAAGAAGGTGCATAGTTTGCAGGCGTTCTGGCCACACATATATCTTGCAATAAAAAAGCAAAGAAAATCTAAATTCTATCAAGTTATGGACCATAATAACCATGACAATAAATCCTACTCTACAGTCATAGGTTTATCCTGAATCGTAAGTTAATTCAACAACATTGAGTTCCATTTTCATTTCAATACTCACTCAATGAGATTGGTCAATTCAAATCAAAAAAATTAACTGACAACTACAATGAAGTTAGCTATACTTACTGTTTTTAACTTAATAGATTATTGGATTTGAGGATTAATAGATGCATTCTTATGTCAAACTAGTGTATTAGGCATTAGCTACTATCTGTGAATGTAAATCACGTTTTGAACACAAGGCAATTCAAAGCAAAGCCACAAACTTCATTTGTCAAACTCAAGTGTTGTTTCATACCTTAGTCTTCAGCGTGCATGAAATGTGAGTCAAAAGCTGCTCTTTTCCAAGATTGTTGATCCCAATGATAATGTCACAGTTAGGATGTGACGTAATAATGTCCATAACCTGCAATCACAAATAAACATCATTTCATCAGCAATAATGACATGCTTGCTCTGAATAATGCATTAACAAAGGTTGTTCAGCACCCAACAACCCATGTTTCATATGACATGAACCGGACATGAATTTTTGTGAAAGATATGTTCAAAATGAAAAATGATAGGTTACATCATTTTCTCCATGATTACTGCTATCAGCACAACTTGTACAATCTTTCATTCTATACTTTATAGTTTAAAGGATGATTCCCCACATTCAAAAAGTGGAGCAGCTTGCACAAATCTATATGCAACAATCATAGTTAGTAAGTAAAATTTGTGCTTTTAATGTCATTAGAAGTTTGAGTACTATTTCAATCAAATCTGGAGCCAACAGTAACAAATGAATGGCGAACTGCAGATGGTTTGAGACTGTTGATTATGATATCAGGATATTCACCTGTTGAGCAGCAACATCTCGAGAAGGGAAAGAATACAAAGGGTTGCAGTAGGTATTATCCAGGTGGAGGACATCAACACTGGCACCATTAAGAGCATCCAACAACATTGTTCTCGCCTTCTGTGCCTTGTCATCAGCTACTTCCCAACGAAAATCACCGGTATAGAGCACGTGGCCGAAATCCCCCCGAAATAAGAACATAACAGAAGCTGTTGATTGAGCAATCAAGTCAAAGGCTGCTTCACACATGTCAGTAGATAACATCTATAATTTCAGGCTCCTAAGCTCACTGTATATTGTACTCGTACTCCTAAATGCATTTCCTGAACGTGATTGAGCTTTATTTTGGACCATACTCAAAATTTCAGATTCTTTAGTGAAAAAGGCAAGTCGCAGAACTGTTATCCACAGATAAATCCATATGTAAGAAGATTATTGAGTTTCCCTAATGATATACATACTACAGCTCAAGCAAGTCGTTGAACACGATGACGAGCCAGGCAGTTGAAAATCACAAATTTACACATTGAAAGAGCAACGCATAACAAAATTGGCAAAGTGACAGTAGAAAAAACGGTTAGAGAGTGAAATTTGAAATTGGTGTATGATAACGTCGTACCAGGACAGTGAAGAGCGTCGATGGGCATGAATTGGACGAGGGAGGGAGATCCGGTGGAAGGGGAGCGCAAGGAGAGAGAATGCCAAGAGCCGACGTCAACAGCACGAAGCAAAGAGACGTCGAAATCGGGGAGCTGGAAGGGGAGAAGCTTGGCGGTGGTACGAGAGCAAAAGAGGGGCCTTTGGTCCAGGAGGAGGTCAGGCCGCTCGCATGATCCGCGTGGAGGTGCGTCAGGAAGTACACTTGGCTCCCCTCCGACCACCGATCCACCGCCACCATGCCGCCTTCCATCAACCCAAAC
The DNA here is from genome assembly GCA_963924305.1 of Polygonum maritimum. Classification (NCBI taxonomy): domain Eukaryota; kingdom Viridiplantae; phylum Streptophyta; class Magnoliopsida; order Caryophyllales; family Polygonaceae; genus Polygonum; species Polygonum maritimum. The sequence goes on from OZ002728.1 coordinate 17,480,695, forward strand.
TTCCACTCACAATTCGTAGAAGAGGGGGTCTTCTCTTTCACTGTCTCCCCCTTCCTTTTTCTCTTTAATATTTTGGTGGCGTGACGGTGCAAAAATCACGGAACAAAAACAAATAGTCAAAAATGACAGAAGATAGAGAATATTCAGAATTAGCACAACAGAAACATATCCTAAGTGTAATCTCACATTGAATTATGACAAGCAAAAATGACACGACAAATAGCATATACAGAAGATAAAGCAACCCTATTGCCCATAACCTCATCAACTAGGAATGGTCAAGACTACAATCAGATAATAAATCATAACAAAAAATTACAGCTGTCATCATCATTGTCAAACTGATTTTACAAGAGAATGTTAGAAGTTGAACTTACTGGTTGGTGATTTAGTAGAGTGATTGCTTTATTTGGAGAGCTAGTCCTTCAACACTGAGGTTGTATTGAATTCCAATCTGTCAAGCCAACAAACACCGACAGCAAGAGTCTCCAGATTATAATTCACTGAGCAACCTAATTTATCAAACTGAAATGGTAAAGACTTATGAAAGACCCGAACAGAAATTGATTCAAACAAACCATGGGATCTAAAACTGGAAGGTAAGAAAAACTTGTAACTTAGTTAAGTCAGTTAATAATAATAATAATAATAATAATAATAATAATAATTAAAGAAGCAACAACCAATTTAAATGCTTTGCAGTACTAACATCTGATTGTAGAGGATGTGCCACTGTATCCTATCAAATATTGTTGGCCATTTAAGAACCTGACTTTTTTTTTGGCTAGAAACCTAGCTACAGCTAGTTTTTTAAGCTTCTTTTGACATGCATCATCAATATTCTTTTTTACACATAAAAACACTTCTTTGGCATATTGATCAATTTAAAATTGAACACCTTTAAGAGCATATTTAGTGAGAAAAATTCAATAGCAGCCATAATTTCATACACGATTGGTTATCCTATGGGTGGTCCTTTTATGATTAAACAGAACAAAGATTCCACTTTGGCTATAAAAGAATTAGAAAGAAATAGTTTGAGTAATACAGAAGAAACCAGACTGAAAAGAATAGAAAAAATAGGAGACAGGTAGCAACTGTGAACCATGTAGCCATTAATGTGTTCGATCAAAAGAATGAAATTACTGAGTCGAAAACAGATTAACATGTTTTGTGATAAAATACTAGAGCTTGTTCTACACATGGAAATTCTATCTTCAGCAAGAATTGGCTATATTGGCAATCAAGAGCTCAACAAGTTCACCAACTGCTCCTATTCATAAGTAAAATTGTGCCCAATGACCATGATACAGAATGCTAGGGCAGTAAGATCAGGAAACAAGCTTGGTCTAAACTTCACGAACCAAATATGAGGACCAGGCACAAGTATGCTTGACAAAAATACCCCTTGGTTAAGGCAGGGGTCCCACACTTAAGTGTGAAAACTTGTGCAGCCTGGGCACAAGTTTTGAAATCATCTTGCCTAAAAACTTGTGCAGTCCTAAGTCGACAGAAGATCAAAACCAAAGAGAAATCAAGCATAAGGGGTAAGAAATACAAGAGAGCTCTCACAAATTTATGGGAGAGAATGCCCCAACCTCTGAGCTAAGAGTAACAAAACACAATTAAACCAGACTCTCGTGTTCAGAAGTCCACTAAGAAAAAAATCGATCAATTTCAAGCAGCAATGTAATTGATGAAGATTTAAAACGTGGTGGTGCAATTGAAAAACTAAAGTGCAAACTTGTATGAATGATGTTTCAGTTTCAGTTGGATTACTTAATGATTTTTCGATTAAAAAATAGAAGGCAACACACAGGAATTTGCTATCAACACTGAACATCAAACACAACACTCATGCAAGAATTAAAATTCTTCAATTTAAAAAGAAGAGAGCAAGTCTCTACCTGAAAATGCACAATTGTTGACTTGACCAGCCTTGTGTTGAATTGAAACTTGTAGCAGGTGTTACTTCTCTCAACTTGTTTGCAATCCTGTCAAATAAGTTGAAAAACAGCTTGAGTAAAAAACTAAGGTGTTCATCATTCAATTACAGCTGAAGACAAAAATGAAGAATACGAGAATGATGCTTACCTTAAGCTCAAAAGCTGAGTTTGTTAGCTGAAGTTCCTCTTTTCCTATGTTGTAGCGTTCTGTGACAGCCTTCGTGCTGCAGACAAAGAAGAAATTAAGCATAAAGAAAATGACATAATTAATAGAATAACTAATAAATCACCAACAAACATACTAGAAACAGAACAGACAATGGAGTTGGAAAAGAAGAAGATAAGTCACCTGAGGAAATTGGTTATGCTAAAGATTAGGAGAAGAAGAAAACGAGAAGCATGAGGATGTAGATATCACTTTAGCTGCCATAAATCATCAATAAACTTTGATTAAATGAAAAAAACCTATCAGATTTCTACTCTAATCAAAGAAGCATTGGATCATTTCAAGAAATCTGACTAAGAGAAGCCCCACAACAATAGTTTCTTTACAATAAATGCTGTTACGAAACTAAAAATGAGATTATGCTGCTCTCACCTGCTTTAACCTTCTCAAGAGCGTCAAACAATGCTCTCTGAGTAAACCACTGAAAATAGAAAAGGAAATCAGAAAACATCTTGCAACAAACTGTTCCTAATCAGCACAAGACAGCCCCTAAAACCTAAACACCAGAAAATAGAGGAGATTTGATAGCAATCGCATGGATCAACTAAATAGAATCACGCCAAAGCAAAACCAGAATGGAAAACACTCAAATTATGCACAAATTCCAAAATGGCACAGTAAACACTCAAATTATGAGCCAAAACCGAGTGAAGCATGTAAGTAACTACAATCATACTAGACTAACCTCTCCAATTTTGTGAAGAACCTTCTCCAACAGAATGTCAAACCATTAGGGTGAAGATGGAGATGAACAGTAAACATAGCAAAACACCAGCCTTTTGATTTTAGAGTGAAAAATGGTGGTTTACAGGAAGTCTCAAAGAGAGACTATATAGTAGTAGTAGATGAGCCACTAGGGCTTACAAAACAAAGCTGTAATAGAAGTGGATCTAAGCCCAATAGCTAAAACAATAATGAGGAAGCCCAATATCCCCCCTCAAGATGGAGATGCATCCTGTAATCCCATCTTGGAGAAAGAAGAACGCAGCTGAGTACCAGGAAGTGCTTTTGTTAGGAAATCTGCAAGCTGTGTGTGAGTGGAACAATGCTCTAAGGATATCAGGCCTTCAAGAAGTTTTTCTCTGGCGAAATGGCAGTCCAGCTCTATATGCTTCGTCCTCTCGTGGAAGACCGGGTTCTTGGCTATGTAAATGGTTGCCTGGTTGTCGCACTTGATGGGTATAGGAACAATGTTAGCTACCCCAAGTTCATTGATCAGTCGACTCAACCAAGCTAGCTCTGCACACACTCGTCGGAGTGATCGGTATTCCGCTTCTGCTGAGGACAAAGATACACTCTGTTGCTTCTTTGATTTCCACCGAAGAACACCAGGAAACCACTAACTGACCTGCGTGAGTGTGGGCATGTAGCCCAATCGGCATCACAAAAAGCCTGCATCTTGAAGTCTGTATGGCGATTCAAGAGAAGTGCCTTGGTCCGCGTTCCTTTCAAGTATGAAAGAACGTGATGTGCTGCATCTAGGTGTGGCTGTCGTGGATTTTGATTAAACTGGCTTAACACTTGAACTGCATACGCTATGTCAGGACGCGTATTCACCAGAAAATTGAGTTTCCCAATGAGTCTTCGATACACAGTCGCATCTGGCAAGAGCTCACCATCCGTAGGAAGGAGTTTGAGGCCAGGATTCAATGGACTTGCTGATATGAAGGAAGATTTTGGAGGATAATCATGTAATAGTTCTGAAATAAACTTCCTTTGAGTCATGAGCATTCCCTTGGGAGTGGTTATGAACTCTATTCCCAAGAAAAAGTTCAGCAACCCATGATCCTTTATGCGAAACGATTCATGAAGATGCTCCTTCAGAGAAGCAACTTCCACCAAGTCATCTCCTGTCACAAGAATGTCGTCCACATAAACCGCCACAAACACAAATCATTCATAGATTGCACATATCCACGAGCCTTTAGAGATGACGACAACTTAGCATACCATTGTCTAGATGCTTGTTTGAGTCCATAAAGAGATTTCTTCAGGCGGCAAACCATTGAGGAATCATCAACGTTCAAGCCTGGCGGCACCTTCATATATACCTCTTTATGCAAATCTCCGTGTAAGAACGCATTGTTTACATCAAGTTGGAAAATCTGCCATCCTCTCTTGAGCGCAACCGATATGAGAGCCCTTACGGTTGTCATCTTGATCACCGGAGAAAAAGTCTCATTATAATCCACCCCTTCTCTTTGTGTGAAGCCCCTCACAACAAGTCTTGCTTTGTATCTCTCAACAGCCCCGTCTGCTCTTCTCTTCACCTTGTAAACCCACTTACAGCTGATGGCTTTCTTCCTCTCGGGCAACTTGACAATTTCCCATGTGTTGTTGTTTTGCAAAGCCTCAAATTCATCCATCATGGCGGCTTGCCAAACTGCATGTTTACTAGCTTCTTCGTAACAATATGGCTCGTGTTCTGGCCTGAAATCTGAATCTGTTGTGCACTCTGGGAAGCCAACCGTGGACGTCAATGTGTGACCACAAAACATTTCTGTATTCACAGCTGTCGAGCAAACATAGTCAGCCAAGCGAGACGGCGGTCGGTGCTCTCTGGCGGATCGTCTGGGCTGCAAATCAACTACCTCCTCTGGCACTTGAGACTCACTTTCCTGATGTTCAGCTGCTGGTTCTGAAATAAACAGATCATCATCATCATCACATTCTGCTGACGGCGTGGGAAACAGAGATGTGGAGGGAGTTTGAAACTCGGGATTGTGGTATGGAAAAATGTCTTCATGGAAGAACACATCCCTGGAGACAACAACTTTGTGGCTTTCAAGATCGAAAACCTTATAGGCTTTCTTTCCGTACGGGTATCCCAAGAAAATACAAGGTGTAGCTCTGGCCTGAAACTTGTCTCTTCCTTGCTTCAAGGTTGAAACAAAGCAAAGACACCCGAAACTCCTCATGTGATCATACGTCGGCAGCTTGTGATAGATGATTTCAAAAGGGCTCTTGTTTTTGAGGAGCTTGTATGGAAGACGATTCAGAATATAAGCGGCAGTCAACACACTCTCTCCCCAGAATTTAAGAGGCAACTTGGACTGAAACATGAGAGATCTTGCTATCTCAAGGATGTGCCTATGTTTCCTTTCGACAATGCCGTTTTGTTGCGGTGTTGCAACACAAGATGTCTGGTGCAAAATTCCTTGAGAACTCAAAAATTCAGAAGTTTCTCTCGAAGTCCCTAACTCTAGGGCATTATCAGACCTCAGGATCTGCACAGATTTCCCAAACTGCTTCTCTACCATGGCAATGAAAGTCTTGAGTAGGCTGAAAGCATTGCTCTTTGTTGAGAGAAGATGAAGCCAAGTTGCTCTCGAAAAATCATCTACTATGGTGATGAAGTACCTATACCCGTTGTATGTTGTGGTGTGGTAAGGACCCCACAAGTCCACGTGAATGAGCTGAAACGGATATGATGAAGAAATTTCACTCGTCGGGAAGGGCAATCTCGTTTGTCTAGACTTAGCACAAATTGTACAAGCCAAAGGGCTTTTATCTGTGGGCAGGTTCTGAGCAAAAGGTAATGTCTGTAGCTTATAGAGAGGCAGGTGACCCATTCTAGCATGCCACAACTTGACTCCAACATGACTAGAGAAGAAATCACTCGCCGTTTTATTCACCTCAACTTGTTTGCGTTCCCGTTGAGGCTTGGGAACCAAAAAGTAAAGATCATGGTCAGCCTCACCAACCTCCACAGGCATCCCCATGGAAGGAGCCTGCAATAAACATTTTGAATCTGTGAATATGACATTGCATCGAAGGTCTTTCGCAAGTTTTCCCACAGAAATCAGATTGCACTTAAATGTGGGCACAAGCAAAACATCTTTCAACAGTAAATCTGGCAGAATCTTTACAGTGCCAGCAATCTCTACTACAGCAGTAGCTTGATTCGGTAGAGAAATCACAAAGGGCTTGGAAAGCTTATATCGTTTCTCAAGTAAACTTGCATCACAACACATATGACAGCTCGCTCCGCTATCTATGATCCAAGAGGTTCCATGAAACAATTTGGAGGAGAGAGTGGTACCTGGGAAGCCAGCGAAGTCGTCGTGTGCAACATCTTTTCCCTTGGAACCACTGGCCTCCAAGAGGCTTAAAATCTTAGCAATCTGTTCTTCATTCAATTCCTTTGTACTGCCTTTACTGCTTGAAGCCTGAGACTGTGCACTGCCTGCAAATTTCTCACCTGACCCTTGTTTTTTCTTTTTGCCTTCTTTGTAATTCGGTGGAAACCCGATAATAAAGTAGCATTTGTCCACGTTGTGGTTGGTCTTTTTACAGTTGGTGCAATACAACCCTTTCTTCTCATCATTTCCTCTTTGAGAGCCTCCACTACTCTGCCCATTCCTAGCACTCGCATTCATCGAAGCTGATTCACTAAAAATTTGTGAGCCGTTTTGAACCTCTCGTTGCTTCTCGTCTTGTAGGACCATTCCATAGGCAGCGTTAATGTCTGGTAAGGGTTTCATCATCAAAATCGTTCCCCTCACAGTTGTATAGCGCTCATTGAGCCCCATTAGAAAGTCAATGAGTCGCTTATCTTCCTCATGCTTCACAATCGCCTTGACGGAACCACATGTGCATTTGGGATACTGTTGAACGCTGTCTAATTCATCCCAAAGTGCTCTCAGCTTTGTGAAGTAGGTCGAAACAGCATCCGAACCCTGAGTGACGGAATGGAGCTCCTTTCTGACAGAATACAACTGAGCACCACTGACCTGGCTATAGCGGGCAATGAGTTCCTCCCAAATGTCGTGGGCAGTGTCAATGTAAAGTACGCTGCGTCAGCCCGTTTAGGATCCACGACTTGACCATGTCATTGCATCGGGTCCATCGTCTTTGTTTCGAGTCTGCCGTCGCCGGCTTTTTGTAGCTCCCATCTATGAAGCAAGTCTTGTTCTTGGCTGAGAGTGCTGTCTTCATGGAGATTCGCCACTCTCCAAATCCGGTGCCATCAAACGTCTGCGAGACCAAACTGAGACCGGGGTTGTCATTCGAGGCAAGATAAAGAGGGTCGTTGTTATCTTGAGTTTCTCCCGCTCCATCGTTTGCCATTTTTGGGGGTTTTTGAGCCAAAATCGTAAAGGAATGATTTTGACACTTGAAGCGGAAAAGGATGGGCTGAATGAAAGGCTTAAGCTTGGATCAAAATCTGGTGCTCTGATACCATGTTGGTATATGCGGAAGATTGGGCTGTCAAACCATGAGGGTGAAGATGGAGATGAACAGTAAACATAGCAAAACACCAGCCTTTTGATTTTAGAGTGAAAAATGGTGGTTTACAGGAAGTCTCAAAGAGAGACTATATAGTAGTAGTAGATGAGCCACTAGGGCTTACAAAACAAAGCTGTAATAGAAGTGGATCTAAGCCCAATAGCTAAAACTGTAATGAGGAAGCCCAATAAATGGAGAGAATGATAATGGCAGCACAGATCGAACTCGTGGTTTTTAGCAATGTCTGCGTGGAATGAAACATGTAAATCAGCACTGAAACCCTAAATTCAGGAGCGATTATTCAAAATTAATAAACAACGAAGAGAGAGGAAGGATTGCCTGCTAAGATCGTTGGAGGTGGGAGAGGAAGGATCTCGGAGGGGAAGGTCCCGTTGAGGAGATCGATTGTAGAGGAGGTTGAGATAGCGGAGGTGTTGGAGGCGTCCGATTGAGGAATGTGGCCTGTGAGATCGGGAGGGAGGAGGCGGTCGACACTCGAACTCGCCGGGGAGGAGCACTTGCCGATCGAGGACTCCGGAGCCGGGGAGGAGACCTCGAGGGTCGACACTCAAATATTGGACCGGAGTTTTCTAGAAACAATAAAGTATGTCAATATAAGTATATATGCACAACCTGCGTTTTGCCATAAAATTTCACAAATTCCATCATTTATTCTTACTGAAATCAAGGTTCAATTGCTTTTGAACAACTTTACAAGTTTTTATATTTTTTGAGCACAGACTTGGAAAGTTATTATGGCTAATATATTGTGTTCCCTTTTAATATCAGTTTCATGCTCCAGTGAGCTACAATCACTTTACGAAAAAAAAAAAGAAGCTACAAATACAATCATTTGTGATTAATATGATATTATGTGATTAGACTAGAAGGGGGCTGAATATTCTAAATTAACAATTTCGTAAATGGTTAGTGTTCTGCAACATAGCGCTTTAGGTTTATTTTTCGATTGAATTTTTTTATTTCACTTCTCATTTGTCAAGGATTATGTTGATTTTAATCATAAACAATGGATTAAAATGGATGGGAGTTGGATTATGAGAAATAAGGGTATGAGACAAACTATATATAAATTATAGGGCACCAAGTGGAATAAAAATATTTTAAGGACACCAAAAGGAAAAGACAATAACTCAGGGGTACCAAAAGAATTTTCTAAAAAAAAAAAAATTTGGCAAAAGGCGCCCAAGTTCCGCGCGGCTGGGAATAATTAATATTTAAACCGCTACAATATCTCTATAAATTATAAAACCGCTCCAATTTAACCACCACCCGCTGCTATACACGCGTAACACTTGGGGAATTTTAAAACCGCTCCAATAAGCGCTACATTAGAGCAAACCGCTCCAAAATCCGCTCCAATATTTGGACCGCTACAATCATCCGCTCCAATAGATCGTAATTGTAGTAGTGAATCTTGTTATGACACCATGAAGATGCAAGATATAGATGTGCCTTTTAGCTAAGTAGCCGGCAGCACGGTTACACTCCTTGTATGCCTCCACCAAATTTCTGATATCCATCATAGTCGCATAAATTTCCACCGTACTTTACAAACGTTTTTTAGAGAATCAATAATAATCAAGTTATCTCCTTCTATAATAAGTGTAGATATATTCATTGTTGTAACATATCTGGGTCCTTCTACAGTGCAACCGCTTCAGCTTGTAAGACAGACATAGGTTGAAGAATCCGTCGATCACACCCTATAATTTGTCTTGGACGATTACTAATAATAAAACTCGCAAATACAGAAGAGTTATTTTGACGAGAAGCATCAAAATTCAATGTGAACCAACTAACTCGTGGTTTAATCCAGGTTGCATTAGGCTTACATTTTCTTTTGGAAGAATTCGTGATCTTAGGTTTGACCATTGAAAATTTCCATTGGGTATATTGCGTAAAAGCTAGATTACATGGTAAATTATTAATTACTCCCTCCGTCCCCGATAGTTTGTCTCGTATTCCTTTTTGGACGTCCTGAAAAGATTGTCGCATTCCATTTCTTTCCATTTACATCCATTTTTTTTTACAATAATACCCCTATTCAATCACACATATTACCCCCCATTATCCAACTTTCCCATCAACTTTATCATCTTTCTCTACAAAATTACAAATTTATCCATACCTAATATCACATATTACCCCCCATTATCCAACTTTCCCATCAACTTTATCACTTTTTTCTACAAAATTACAAATGTATCCCTTCCTAATCTCACGTTTTACCTATATTATCCAACTTTTCATCCACTTTATTCCACTTTTCTTAATCTACAAGAAAAACGTTCTTTGTGACATTGTTTTGGGGACAGAGGGAGTAGATCGTATTCTAGTAGAGTTAAAAATAATTGCATTCCCATGATTCCAAATATACCACCAAAGGAAACACAAAATATCTCTATTTCTATTTAAGTTTAAAGTGTAAATTAAATTATCATTGAAATTTTCGGATTTAGCAAAATCAAAAGTGTAATCTAATTTTTGTTCTAATTTTGCAAGAATTTTTCTAGTAGATTGAGAATGCCAAAAGATGTGATTTAAATTCTCATTAATCGTTTTGCAAAGGGAGCAACGGTCAGGAATGCAATTAAAATGTCTATTCAACTTATATATAGTTGGTAAACATCCGACAAAACATTTCCACAGGAAGTTTTGAATTTTCGGAGGAAGTTTAGTTTTTCTGATCCAAGAATATCTAGATAGTAAGGAGAAGGACGTTAAGGATTAAAGCCGAAGATGGCAAGATCTGAAGGAAGGGAAGGAGAGAAGGAAGGAAATTAAGAAGAAGGTCTTCATAACGCCTATTGTTTTTGCCATGTTTTGGATCCCACATGCTTTTACATTCTCAAAACATGTTTTATATTTTTCCAGTGCAACTCTTTAATATATTAAGTGTTCCCAATTGTAATATGAATCTCATTTATGAAATGAATTTAGTTGTTCTCCTATCACCATGTTATATTACCCTATATCCTTGGGTGACTTTTGATGGTAAAATTCGAGATCAATGACGAGAATATCCTTGGTTTAAAAATAAGGGTGTTACAATGTTGGGCTTGTTACTAGAATCACTCAAATGAAAATTAGGACTTATAAAAGTGCAATGTATGATGTATAAGTTATCATGGAAGAATATGAATAAAGATCCATTGTTGCTAGCTCATAAAAATAGAATCAATTTGAAAAAATAAAAGAAGGGAAAATTAGAAGCAACTTTTAAAGCCGAAAAACAAAAGAAACAAAATTACAATATGTACTTTATGTATTCTGATCAATCCGTTCAAATTTAAGGGACTCTTTTTTTTTTTTTTGATAGAAGAGCTACTAGCTCATACAGGCAAACATTAGGCTACCAGAGTATTACATGGCCAACCTAAATCATCACAATGGATGATCTTAAAAAATTCATCAGCCCGGGTTGTTGACTCAACAACCCTTTAAGCTGGATTACAGATAAAGAAGGGAAGGGGTCTAAAGGGAAGGGGTCTAAAGAAGATGTAGAGGAAATAGAGATAACAGAATTTAAAAGACTAAGATTGACTTGTTTCTTAGCTAGAAAATCGGCCGCTTGATTGCACTCCCTGAAACAATGTAAAAAAACCACATGAGGAAGATGCGAAAGAAGGTGTCTGATGTCATTTATAATGGATAGAATTTCCCATGGAATTTTCCAAAGGAGTTTCAAAGAATTGATAACCGTTAAATTATCACATTCAATAATAAGTTTAGTACCAGGTTGCAGTTGTATGGTTTGAAGAGCAATTAACAAGGCCGAAGCTTCGGATTGAAGAACTGAGAGGTTTAAAAGTTGAGATCTTCCACAATTTAAAATGTGTCCTAGTTCATTTCGGAGGATGAAACCAGCAAAGGAGGGTCCATTTCCATGTTTAGATGCGTCAAAATTAAGTTTAACAAAATGAGGTGAAGGTTTTTTCCAAAGTCCATTTAATTTGCGACGTGGTCTATTGGTCATTTTTGGTTTGTTCTTAATTGTAACGCTATCCCACTCAAGAGATTGTGAGAATGCTAATTCAGAGGGGAGTTTAGAAGGGTTAATTCTAGAAGGGTCAAATAACTTCGCATTTCTATGGGCCCAAATAAACCACCAAAGAAAGCAGAGAGGGTTGCTCTTTTGCTTTTGCTTGAGAGTATTCAGGATGTTGGATAAGAACGTATCTGTAGTTGTAAGCTGAAAAGAGCATTTTAGTAATTTTTCAAGGCGGGCGATCATGAGGCGAGTGAGAGAGTATTCAAAGAATAGGTGATTTAAATTTTCATCAAATTGGTCACATAAAGAGCAGCAGTTAGGAACACAATTAACAAACGGTTAAGCCTATCCGTAGTCAGGAGGCAGTCCGCACATGATTTCCACAAAAAAAATTGTACTTTAGGCGGCAGTTTAGTTTTCCAAATCCAAGAAATATTGAAATTCGGAGTTATGTTTGGAGAGGCAATTAGAGTAGAAGCAGATTGAACCGAGAAATCACCGTCAGAAGCAGGGAGCCAAAAAAGGTGATCCACTGCACAGGTAACGGGAATTCTTAGCTGAGAGATAGTATTAACAATTTGGGGCGGGAGGGTCTGATTTAAAGTCGTTAAATTCCATGTATGATTAGGGAGAATAAAGTTGGAGACTCGTACATCCAGATCTCCATTATCAAAAAAGGAAGATAAGTCAATATTTGGTACCCAGTGATCAGACCAAAATTTAATGTCATTCCCGTTTCCAATCATCCACCGTAGTCCCTTGGAAAATTGTTCCCGGATATTTAATAGTCTGCCAAACTGCCAAGAGCAATTCTTTTTTTGATAATTGAAAAGAGATTGATTTTGCAAATATTTTTCAGAAACAATCCGAACCTATATGTTGTCCGGTTGAGAGACAAGTTTCCACAGAAGTTTCATTTGAAGAGCAAGGTTAATATTGAGCGCAGAACTTAAACCCAGTCCACCTTCATCTTTAGGTGTGCATATTTTTTCCCAGCTAAGAAGGGGGTGATGATTACTATTGAATTTGTTCCAGAAAAAGAATCTAGCTACCTTATCAATCTGAGTTAGAGTTCCTTGAGGAAGTAGAAAGCTTTCCATAAGATAGTTAACTTTGCTTAATAAGCAAGATTGAATTAGGACAATCCGTCCTGCTTGAGAAATGGAATTAGCCTTCCATTGAGACTGTTGTTTTTGTAAATTAGTTATTGTGTTGTTATTGTGTTGTTAAACATACTGTTCTGAACTCTCCCTTTTAAGATCGGGATGCCCAAATATTTTTCCATGGTAGTTGTTACTTGTATATTTACAATATAAGCTAGGGATATGGTATTTTCTCGTGAGACATTTGCCGAGGTTTGGAATGAACTTTTATGATAATTTATGGACAGGCCAGATAAAATCAAAAAGTGATCCAAAAATTGTTTGATATATTGCACATTTTCTGCCGAAGCATGCGCAAAAATGATAGTGTCATCAACAAAACTAAGAAAAGGAATTAACGTGTCGTTCTTCACTAGTTGAATACCAACATGTTTTGAATTAGAGATTGCTTCATTTTGAAGAGTTCTTGAGAGATATTCCATAGCTAATACAAATATAAAAGGGGCTGTTGGGTCTCCTTGACGGATCCCACATTGGGGCGAAAATTCTGTGCCTGGTTCATTGTTAACCAAAACTGAAGACGAGGAAGTGGTGATACATGTCATTACTAGTTGGATCCATTTGGCCTCAAAGCCAAATTTCGCAAGCATAGAGCGAATGAAGTTCCAATTAAGTTTATCATAAGCTTTTTCAAGATCTAGTTTGATCGCCATCCAGCCAACCCGGCCTTTTTTCTTTTTATGGAAAGAATGGAAGATTTCATGTGCTATAAGAATGTTATCTTGGATAAGTCTTCCTTTTACAAAGGCACTTTGTAGCGGATGAACCAATCGCGGTAAAATATGCGAAATTCGGTTGGAGAGTAATTTTGTAATTACTTTATAAATAGTGCTACATAAACTAATTGGTCGGTAATGATTGATTGTCTATGGCATGTCAGTTTTTGGAATTAAGGCAATGAATGTTTTATTCAAAGAACAGAGCATAACCCCGGAGTGAAAGAAAGCATTGACTGCCAAAATTAAAGATGAACCCACTGTTGGCCAGAACTGTTGAAAAAATTCAGCAGTAAAACCGCCAGGCCCTGGTGTTTTATTTAGAGCAAGGTCAAAGACCGAGTGTTTAATTTCTGAGGGTGTAGGTGATTTAGCAAGTTGAACATTATCCAGAGTGGATACCATCTCTGGAATGATATCCAGGTCTCCTGGAAGAAGAACACATGAAGTGTTAACCTGAAAACGTTTAGAAAGTCCCTCTGTAATTTTTCGTGAGATAGAGTCATGGTCAGTAATAGTTAATCCGTCGCTTGTTTCAAATGAGAAAATATTTTGCTTAAATCTTTTAATTTTGGAAATAGTCTGAAAGTATTTAGTATTTTATCAACATTCTGATGGTGAGTAGTTTTAGCTCGCTGCTGCCAAAATCTATGGTGGAAATCTATAAGAGCATTATATTTATGGAGATGTTGTTGTAGTTTTGTAAGTATCAGTTTATTGGAGGGGTCTCGAAGAAGAGAAGATTGCAGGTCCTGAAGCTGTTTTTCAGATATTTTGAGTTGTTCAAAATTATTGTTTATATGTTTTTTTGCCCAGTGTTTTGAGTATTTTTTAAGCAATTGCATGTTCTGGGTAATTTTAAACATAAATGATCCATTTAGTTTATATCGCCAGACTTTTTTGACAAGATCAGCAAATTCCGGTTTTGAGATCCAAGCATTCTCAAAGCGGAATGGGTATTTAAAATATTTTTTATTTTTGTCTAATTTAAAGGAAATTAGGCTATGGTCAGATGTTGTGAAGGGGTGATGATGAATCTGAATATTCGGGAAGTCTAATGTTAAATCCCGATGGATTAAAACTCGATCAAGACGTTCAAAAGTATTTTGATCAGAGTTTAGACTCTTCCTCTAGGTATAAGGAAAACCTGTAGTCGTTGTATTTAAAACGCCTTGAGTATTTTGGATAGTAAGAAGACGATTGAATCTATTAGGGGTAGTTCGGATACCACCGAGCTTATCAGCTGGGCAGCTAATTTCGTTTAAATCTCCAATGAGCATAAAAGGGCAATTGAGAGAGAGAGAGAGATGAAGATCATTATAAGAGTCCCAAAATTCATTTTTATCTTTTTCCTGAGAAGGGGCATATACAAAAGCTAACATTAGAGGTCGTAATGGATCATTATTTTTGATAATAATATAATTGGTTGATTGAGCAATTAGATCAAAATTACGAGTGAATTCATTTCGAAGGATGAATAGGGCAATTCCCCCTTTAGTGCCAATAGAGGGGGGGGGGGAAATGCATTCATGAAAACCAGCTTTGTTGATAATTGAATCAACCGGTTTTGTCATTGTTTTAGTTTCTGCTAAACATAAAAGATCAATTTTGTTGAGTTTTCGTAGGAAAGCAATTTCATCCCAGAAATTAGCTCGCCTAATCCCCCTCACATTCCAGTAAGCGACAGTAATAATAGAATTTTAATAAGGTGCCATTCAATATATTTGGAAGTCGGATTTGCGAAATGGAGTACATAACGAAAGCCCTTAAGAGGCCCTGAATATACATAACATTGTACTTTTGGAAGAGAGTTTGACAAAAAGATTGTACATCTGCATAAACACAAATGCTAAAAAATATACACGTTTCCTTTGGCAGTTATGTGTTTATTATACTGATCATACAATGATAAAAATGTCTTTCTACAATGTAGGAGTACATTTGTGGTTAGTTTTGAAGATTTTCTTAGCACCAGCCTAGGAAAATAAGAATGCTGACACCAAACAGATCTGCATTTGACAGTATGCAATGTTAACAGCAATTGACATGGTAATTTGCATAATATCTTAGATATGACCAATTCCTGACCTGAGCAACCCTCCACAAACAAGAAGGGAGGCAACAGAGGAGAGGAAGCAGTATAGATTGGCAGACTTAAATTTTCATGTAACTGATCACGATTTATAAAAGACTTAAATAAGATGTAAGTTGGGAGCCAAAGTATTCTGCAAGAAATAAAAGAGTAACTAATGACTGCTGTATTGAGATTTATAACTAGTGAAATAACTTGCATAAAATTGATATGAAAATGACCTGGAAGCACAGAAGGAGAACTGTAGTATAAGAAAGGAAATTGCAATTGAACAGGAAGAACCTTGTAACAAGAAGAGATGATCAAATTTAATTGAATTCTGGATTGTATCTCATAGAAGAAGCAATACAGAAGTTTAAAAAATTTGACAGTAATAGGACGCTTACAACTTAGCTCAACAGAGAAGAGGATAGTGATATGTATACTGAAGATGACAAGGTTAATTAAGATGATCACACATAAGTAGTTAAGTAGGAATATTATACATGAGGAGTCTTCCACAAAAGTGGTTACATAGTCTGCAGTAGTATGAAAACAGAGGCATACAAAATATGGTTCATACAAGAACCAATCACTCAGTTTCAGAAGGCCATAACTGGCACTGCAGTAACTTAAACTGGAATTGATATACTTAAACTGATAAAGGGGTATTTTACATAGTGTTGGGACGCTATCAAGAACGCTTGCGTACTTGGTAGTATGCCCACAACCGTCCCTTAGTTTTGATATGACAAACTCACTTTGATTCTAAAAGAGATTGTCCAAGTGTTCAGGAATGCTAGTGACAAAAGGACAACAACTGTGTATAGGCGTCCCATAGGCTGTGGGACGCTAGCTAACAGGAAGTAAGGACCGACCAGAGACTACTTGAGCAAGGACGCAGTCCCAAGCAAGTAGGAACGCAAGCAGAGCGTCCTTACTCTCTAGCCGACAGGATGACATCACTCGACAATACTTGATCATCCAAGGACACGTGGAAACCGATCCTGTAGCGGAGTCCAACACTACGTGGCGGACGATCCTGTTACAGAGTCCATCAACACGTGGCGGCCGATCCTGTAGCGGAGTTCATCATACACAGCTGGATACAGGAAGCTTCCTCATTACCGCCCTACTACGTGGAGGAAGATCTTGTAGCCACGTCCTCGAAGGGCATGATCGTCCCAGAGAAATGACGCCCTTCCCCAAGTCCTATAAATAGCCCCAAGGCATTTATTGTGACGTTAACGCTTTCAGGAATATTCAGAGAGAATCAGTAGAAAGTGGCTCACTCAAGAACACCAAGAACTAACTCAAGAACTCAAGAACAGTGCTAGAACTTGTGTTAGATCGAGTGAGACTTGTAACCAAATCACAAAACAGTTTGTAATCAGAAAAACCAAAAAGAGAGAGAGAGTTCTGCGAAGTACTGCAGAACGTAGGGATAGAGTCTTTTAGTAGATTGAACCAGCTTAAGTTGTAGGCTTAGAGGAGTCCTTTACTAGTGGACTTAGGGAAAAGCTAAGTACCAGAGAACTGTAAAGACTCGCCAGTACAACTGTAAGGACGTTCAATATAAAGGAAAGAACTATTCAAAAATCCTCCAAGGAGGTAGAGGTTTACACTCAAGGACTACTTGGTCTTGAGTGGTTCCTCTATAATTCACTGCGTTCATCTATTAACTTGTTTAGTATTTTATTCCGCTGCATTACTCAAGGACACCCCTACACCTCGTAGGGACGCTAGACCAAAGGACGCCTTTACTCCACTAAAGGACGTCCCTCAGTACTAACGATCCAACAATTGGTATCAGAGCGGGAACTCTAGATTCTTACTGAGTTGCAGGTTAAATATGGACATGGAACCGATTGGAATGTCTTTTGTGAAGCCTCCGCGCCTAACGGACGGCAACTTCAACCGCTGGAAAATCAGATTTGAGAACTTTGTAAGGAGTCAGAACTATCAGTGCTGGAAAGTGATCATGAAAGGCGACCTTGCCGTTCCTGCTGATAAGAAGGACAAAGAGGACGAGTGGGGTCCTGATGAATTCAAATTGATGGAAACAAATGCAAAGGCTATGTGCTTCCTTCAAGCGTCCCTTTACGAGAGGGACGCCACCAGAGTTAGCAATTTGGCAACTGCCAAACTACAGTGGGAAGCTCTTGAAAAATTCCACGTAGGAACTGCTGAGATGAGGGAAGACGTTCAGCTTGAAATCAAGAGAGAGTTCTATGCTTTCAGAATGCTACCCAACGAAATTGTCAATGACTATTCATACCGCTTTGAGCAACTTGTTACCAAGATGAGGAACTTGGGCGTTCCTGAAGCTGAAGTTTCAATGAGAAACAGAGTTCAAGTGGTCATTGATGGTCTAACAGGAAAGTGGAACTTTGATAGAACCACGTTCAAGGAGAATACAGCTAACAAGACTCTCGATATGGAAGAGATCTACGGGAAGCTAAGAGGATATGAAGCAAGGAGGAACTCCGATTTGGCTGAGCTAGCAAGGAATCCTCAAACAGATCTGGCATTGATGACATCAACACCAGAGTACGCTGAGTATCTTCGTCGTCAACAAGAACTTGCTTTATTGATAGAAGCCAACAAAAATGAGAACCGTGAGAAGATGCGCGTTCAAGCGTTGAGAGAGAAGGAAAGCAAGACTAAGGAACAGCTAGATGAAGAAGATGAAATTGCTCTTATTCACAGAGCTTTCCGTTCTTATGGCAAAAGGAACAAAAACTTCAACAAACACAAGATGCTAAAGAAAGAAAGTCCCAAGTACAAAGAGGCAGAGATGAAAGAACTTACTTGTTACAAATGTAACAAGAAAGGACACTTTGCTAAAAAATGTACAACGGGAATGTCCTCAAAGGAGATGAAGACAAAAGCCCTCCTTGGAGCGTTCGCATCTGCATGGGATAATGTCAGTTCTGATGATGAAGAACCCGATGAACAAGAGGCATACATAGCTCTTGAGGACGTCTTTGACAAAGAACAAGTAGCATACATGGCTATAGAGGATGTCACAGTTGTTGAGAAGGACGCTCCGAAATCTAAAAATGAGGTAACCCGTGAGTCTATGATGAGTTCTTTAGAAAATTGTTCTAAGTTCAAGCTTATTAAACTCATTGGAAAAATTATGGAAGAAAGTGTGATCATGCAAAATAGAATGGATGAACTGGAACTTGAAAATGAAAACATTGTGGTTGAATGTGAAAACTGTAGTTCCATGACCATTCAACTAGAGTCCTCATGTGAAGAAACTAAGTCCCTAAAAACTGAAATCATGTGTCTCAAACTTAAGAACGCTAAGCTTAGGGAAGAAGTGAAAGTGATGGGTAAGAGTCCCATAGTTGAAGAATTTAGACCAATGGTCTTCGTCCCAGCTAAGAGAGGTCTAGGTTATGAATCTGACACTAAGAACTCTCTCCCTAGCGACTTTGAGGCTTGTAAAACTTCAGAACTTGAACTTGAAAGAGAGAAAACTAAGAATCTCCTTGAAAGAATTAGAGTCCTAGAGAGTGAAGAGATAGGAAAAGAGGACTACTACACTAACTCCACTAGTCATAGGATCTACAAGAAAATTGTTAAAGGGGAAGGTTCTAAAGTTTGTGATCCTCAAAAGATGAAAGAAAACAAAATTCAACGTCCCAACAAGAAGTACTACCTCGGTACTTACTATAGGACGTGTTGGTACTGTAGGACGTGTTGGTACTGTGGACTAACATTGAAAATGATAAGTCCGTCCCTAAAGCTAATCCTAGGCGTTCTAGACGCTCTAGGAACCCTTTTCGCAAGCATGCTACTTCAAATGATGTGAATATAAATGACTACATGCCAGAACCAGAGTTCTACTTCTGTAACGAACCAGGTAAGGAACACCTTGCCTGGGTCGCCAAACACTAACTTTGTTTTGGCAGGTGGAAGTGAGGGGATGTCCATGGATCATTGATAGTGGCGCCTCAAATCATATGACAGGAAGCCAGATCCATCTCACTTCTATCCAAAGTAGTGCCACGGGAGGAACTGTCTCGTTTGGCAACAAGGGCAAGGGAAAGATCAAGGGGACGGGAACTGCCATTCTCAATCCGTCCATCAAAGCAACAAATGTCAGTCTTGTTGAAGGACTTGGCTTCAATCTCCTTAGCGTTTCCCAAATGTATGACCAAGGTGAAAATCTAGTCACATTTGACTCAAAGGAGTGTCTTGTTATCAACAAGAAGTCAAACAAAGTTGTTCTCAAAGGAGTACGCCAGAACAATGTCTACATCTTGAACCAGGAGTTCAAGCCTAAATCAGAATTGTGCCTCTCTGCTTCAAAGGAGGACATTGACCTCTGGCATCGCCGCCTTGGCCATGCTGGACCAAGCACAATCCTCAAATTGCATCAAGGAGATCTTGTGAAAGGACTTCCCCGAATTGATCATGAGAAAGTTGAACAGTGCGAAGCCTGTATCAAAGGGAAGCAAACAAGAACGTCTTTCAAATCTAAAAATGAAGTCAGCACAAAGAAGCCTTTGGAACTCCTCCATATGGACCTTTGTGGACCAATGAAGACGTTGAGCTATGGTGGAAAGAGGTACATTTACGTTCTTGTAGATGATTTTTCTCGATTCACTTGGGTTCTTTTCTTGGCAACCAAAGCAGATTGCTTCAATGCGTTCAAAGTCTTCATCAAACAAGTGGAAGTTGCCCTTGAGACGCCTCTCAAAGCCATAAGATCAGACCATGGGACGGAGTTCCAGAATTCAGAGTTCCTAGCCTACTGTGATTAACATGGTGTCTCGCACAACTTCTCAGTTCCAAGAACTCCTCAACAAAATGGAGTTGTGGAAAGAAAGAATAGGACGCTGGAGGATATGGCAAGGACTATGCTATTGGCTAATAGCATTCCCACGTACTTCTGGGCGGAAGCTATTGCTACAGCTTGCTACATTATCAATCGTGCCATGATCCGTCCTCTGCTGAAGAAGACGTCCTATGAGTTGTTGAATGGAAGGAAGCCTCGCATTGACTATCTAAGAGTTTTTGGATGTAAATGTTTTGTCCACAACAACGACAAAGAACGGCTTGGAAAGTTTGATGCAAGGAGTGATGAAGCTATATTCCTTGGGTACTCTCTCACCAGCAAAGCATATAGAGTTTTCAACAAAAGGACTCTAAAGCTTGAGGAGAGCATTCATGTTGTGTTCAAGGAGAGCGTTTCTCACAAAGAAAAACCAAGTAAGAAAGAACGCTCCTCCTCACAACAGCAGGACGACTCAGAAGACGAAGCTGATGTTTGGTCCTCTGGAAAATACTATGTTCCCAAGGACGCTACTTCAAATCCTGAAGAAGTCTCAGTAGACGTTCCTAGCATTGTTGAAGGAGTTCCCTCTCGAAGTGAATCTCCAGTTCAACAAGATGTGGCTGAATCAAGTTTACAAGGTGAGCAAGGTCAAGGTGTGGACGCTCTCTCTGAGGGGGAACACACTGAGGACGCTTCTCAAGAAAACAGTGATGATTCAGATGGTGAAATTGATCCAAGGTTTGCTCAATTATTTCAAAGAGAGTCTCGCTTCTCAAAGGATCACCCAACTTCTCAAATAGTCTCAGATCCTTCTCAAGGTGTTCAAACCAGGTCAGCTGCAAGCAAGTCCCAAAGTGCAAACTTAGCCTTTTGTGCGTTCAACGCCTTTGTGTCTATGGTAGAGCCAAAGAACATCAAGGAAGCACTTCAGGACGCTGACTGGATTCAAGCAATGCAAGAAGAACTTAACCAATTTGAAAGGAACAAAGTTTGGACGCTCGTTCCTCGTCCCAAAGGCAAAAACATCATTGGGACGCGATGGGTGTTCAGAAATAAGCTTGATGAAAGTGGACGTGTGTCAAGGAACAAGGCAAGACTGGTGGCTCAAGGATTCAAGCAAGAGGAAGGCATAGACTATGATGAAACCTTTGCTCCTGTTGCGAGAATTGAAGTTGTTCGTCTTCTTATTGCTTTTTCCGCCCACAAAGGATTCAAGTTATTTCAGATAGACGTCAAGACTGCCTTTCTCAATGGAAAACTCAAGGAGGAAGTGTATGTTGCTCAGCCGCCTGGCTTTGAGGACGCCTCTCACCCAGATCATGTGTACTACTTAGACAAAGCTCTTTATGGACTCAAGCAGGCCCCTCGTGCATGGTACGACAGGTTTGCGTCCTTCCTTTTGTCTCATGGGTACACTAGAGGTTCAATTGATAAAACTTTGTTCATTAAGAAAGTTCACAAGGACATTTTGATTGCCCAAGTCTATGTTGATGATATAGTTTTTGGTAGTACTAACATGAAACTTGTAGATGAGTTCAAGTCCTTAATGAGTAGTGAGTTTGAAATGTCCCTCATTGGAGAATCAATTTCTTCTTGGGACTTTAAATCAACCAACTCAAAGAAGGGACGCGCATTCACCAACAAAAATATGTCCGTGAAATGCTAGAGAAGTACGGGATGAACACGTCCAAACCTGTTGCAACCCCTTGCTCTACCAACTCGCGTCTTAACGTTGATGAAAAGGGAAAGGACGTTGATCAAAAACTTTACAGAGGAATGATTGGTTCTTTGCTCTACTTGACCGCAAGCCGTCCCGACATCATGTTTTCCATTTGCTTGTGTGCACGCTTCTAGGCGAATCCAAAGGAGTCCCACATGCAAGAAGTAAAGAGGATCTTTCGCTACCTCAAAGGACGCGATGATCTTTGCCTTTGGTACCCCAGGAAGACATCCTTCAAGCTTGTTGGCTACTCGGACGCTGATTATGCGGGTCATGTAATTGATAGGAAAAGCACCTCAGGAATGGCACAGTTCCGGGTTCATGCCTCGTCTCTTGGGGATCTAAGAAACAGAACTCTGTGGCGCTTTCAACCACGGAAGCCGAGTACGTTGCTGCTGCCTCGTGCTGTTCACAAGTTATCTGGATCAAATATCAAATAGAGGACTACGGTATCAATCTTGAAACTATTCCCATTCGTTGTGATAACACAAGTGCTATTGAAATTTCTAAGAATCCTGTTTTTCATTCTCGCACAAAGCATATTCATATAAGGCATCATTTCTTGTGTGATAATGTTGAACTAGGACTCATTAGTATGGAGCATGTAAGGACTGAAGACCAAATAGCTGATATTCTCACTAAGGCGCTTGATAGACGTCCCTATGAGCATCTAAGGCTGCTCTTGGGGATGATAACTTTTAAGTAGCAAGTCCCGTTCTACTATTCCCTCAATGATTGGCTACGTTTGGTAGATTCTAAGTGTTTAAGGACTGTTATGCATTAAATTCATATTTGCAAGGACGCTAGTCTAAAACTTCATGTGTTTGCTACTTTGGAACGCCGTTCAAATTTTCTCTATTTTGTCTTGAAAAGAGTATCCCTGATCACCCAACCCTCATTATAAGCCGAAATGATGGGAACTCTAAGCTTACCCTAGCCGAGAACTCCGCAAAAGCGTCCTATGAGCTTCATATTTTCTTTTACGGGACGTACTTGCTTTGTTCTCAAATGGTTCGTAAGGTGATCACAAGGACGGTAAATTGGTTATTGGTTTGCTTGAAGAGGTAAAATTTTGCTAAGTATGAGAGAACACTTGGTGTGTGATCCAGAGGACGCCAGTTCAGATTTTGAGAAGAAGTTGAAGGGTCAGAAATTTGAATTTTGAACTTTTGAACAGTGACCATTGCTTTTGCTCAAAACTTAAGGGGGAAGGCTGCCACGTGTCGCACAGTAAAACAGTGATAATTACAGTTGTGCCACCGCTTCCTCTATATAAGGCCAGAACAGTCGCTCTCAGAATTTATTACGCTCAACCACTTCCTCGCTCTCAAATTTGCTCTGACTTCTCTCTAGAACTCCGGCAACTTTCTCTCACTAAAATCTCACCTGAAAGATGTCTCAAAGACTAATGAACGTGGCCGGATCTTCTACCGGCGGGAAGCGAAGACGATTGGTGAAGTCCCACCATATTGAAAAGCCCAAGCCTATCGTTCTCAATGAATCGTTGGTGGACTTCATCAACAGGAAGCCTAAAACCCTTTACAACTTGATAAGGGAACGCATGGAAAAACCTGACGTAAAGAATGATGAAGTCAAAACAAAGAACTATGAACGGTTCATCGAACGGTTCGTCATACAAGGCCTTCACAACACCGACTACAAGGACTTGCCAGGACGGATGGACGACGTTCTCTTCTTCTCATAGTTTGGAGGTGAGAATCTCGGTCCTTTACTTGATCTAATCCCCGACCTACACAATGCCATCCTCCCCGAATTCCCCATGTACCCTAGGGACTCTTTGGCCTACAAAATGCTCAAAAACCGTGTGCCAAGTCCCTCTCCCCCACCACCTCAAGTCCCTACAGTCACAACCAAAAATTTGCTTAAACGTCCAGCCCCTACTTCCCCTCTATCAAAATCTTCCCAACCATTCACCTCCTCAAACCCAACTCAAATAGTGGACAAGTTCCCTTCTCACATCAAGGAGGGACGCTCCAAGAAAACCCATGACCCAAGGCCCCTCAAAAAGGCCAAGACCTCGAGCGTCCCATCCTCCAAACCCTCCAAACAAAGGCCTAGCACCACAAAACGGCCTTCCAACCTTTCTAAGGAATCTACTCCACCACCTAAACCCATCTCCATTGTCCAACTCCCTACTCCTCCACCGTCCCCTCAACCATCAAAGAAAAACGCTCTCATCCCTTTTCCTCCCAAACCCTACTCTCCCTTAAACTTGGCCAACTTCCCATCTGTCCCGGCCCACATTTCCCCACTGAAGGACCCCGAGACCCCAAGGTCCCGCCGTCCATCCTCCGAAAGTGGCCCGGAGGAGACAGAACAGCGTCCCACGCTTGAGCACACTTTTTGCCGAAGGAAGGCTGGTGAAAAGCCCAAGGTTTTGCTCGCCAAGGACGCTGCTGCACTTCCAGTTGAGCACATTCCCTCCTCCTCCTCCTCTTCTAGCTCATTTGGGAGCCAAAGAGGAACGCCTCAAGAAGTTGTTGGTCAGGTCTCCCCGTTCATCGATGTAGTTGGGGACTCTAACGACGAGGCGGAAGGAGTCGAGAATGATCCCGCTGAAGAACAAGTTACTGAGGACGCTGGTCAGCACCAGGTCGCTCCAGAGAACGCCGAGCCCACACTATCTGAGGAGCTCGAGCGTGATGCTCAAGAGGTCCCCCCCTACAACCAATCCCTCCCTCTCCTAAATCCCCTCCCAACTCCTCAAGAAAACCCCTCCCCACAATCCAAACAGAATCCAACCAAGTCCCTGCGGACGCTGAGCCACAAACAGAAAATCAATCAGAGGCTCAGGACGCTGAGGGCACGTCCCAAGGTCAGACCTCTACTGGTGCCGATCAAGCCACAGCTGGTGGCAATGCTGAAAATACACAAGGCACAGAGGACGCTGTTGGCCAGGACGCCAATAATGAAGAGTCAGAGGACTCCGATGAGCACAGTTCTGCTGACGACGAGGATTCAGAGTCCCCCAAGGGCAAGCGCAAACGCAAACCAGATGGTGCCCCAGTCAAAGTTCTCAGCCCGCTGATCTACTCAGAGGAATGGCTCGCCTCATTTCAAGATGATGGCGTTCAAGAGTTCCTTGAACTTCGGAGATTCCAAGGCTGGTTGAACATTGGACCAGCACCTGCAGTTGTTGACAAGGAGCAGGTGAAAGCGTTCTACAGAGACCCACGCTACAAACCGAAAGATGGCTCTCTCCACTTCAAAATAGATGGTGAGAAAGCATCAGTGAATGAGCGCCAGGTCCGCGCCTTCATGGGCCTTAGTTCCCAAAAGCCCCCGTCCAACGCGCTAAGCACTCTTCCAGAAGGCGGGTTCGAGACAACTGATGAAGAACTCCCTCTGGTTGAACATGTTTTTCAGGGCAAAAGGCCAATGGGACTGGACAGGGTTGCTCACGTTTTGAGCAAGGTAGGCGCCATAGCTCATTACTTCATCTGTCGCGCCGTCCTTCCTAGGCAGGAGAAGAGGTCAATCGTTCAGACACATGATATCATTCTCATTGACGCTCTTCTTGAACGCCGCCCCATCAATCTAGCCAGAATTGCTATGCAACACATGGCTAAGTGTGGGAGGAAGCGCCATGCCTTGCCGTACCCAGGCCTTGTTAAGCTCATCCTCATGTCTCAGAACGCCTATGATGAAAGCGCTCCTTCAGAAGAACTTGGCTTGAAGTGGAACGCAAAGAAGGGACTTGTCGAGATAAGGCATGATGAAGAGTTGCCTTCTGTGATCAAACAGCAAGAAGCTGAGGCGGAGGAAGCTAGAAAGAAGGCTGAGGAAGAACGCTTGGCCGCTGAAGCCGAAGAAGAAAGGCTCGCTTCTATGTCTCAGGAGTTCACTCAAGAAGAAGAGCCAGCCCTCAACTTTGTCGCTCTTGATCAAGCACTTATGGCTTCATCTCCTCCTCCTCCAGCTACTCCTTTGGACGCTCCCTCCTCTAGTTCAGGTCCTCTGCCCCGTTCTGCACCTGCGAATATTGCTCAGCATCCTCCTGTAGAACTCATGGGCGCAATCATGGACAACCAGTGTCTCATCTTCTCAGCCCTAAAGGACTTGTCTTCTGCTTTCACCAAGTCGGCCGAACTTCACGAACAACTTCTTAAGTTTTATCAAGACCAGAGCCGTCCTCAGTGATCACCGCTCCCCACCCCTTAATCCCTCAATTGTTTTGCCTGTGCTTCTTTTCTTTTCTAAACACTATGTTCGTGGTTTGTAATAACCGTACCCTACTTTTGTTTGAATGAAAGTTCCAATGTTTGCTTGCATGTGTTTGTTTAAGCGTTCCACTGCCTATAGTTGTGTTTTTATGCTAACGTCCTTATCACTTGTTATCCTTTTCGATGATGCCAAAAGGGGGAAGTGTAGTTTTGCAGAGATGCGCTATAAATTAGTTATCTAGAATAAGCAAGTGTTAAGGGGGAACTATTAAGTGAAAGGTCTAAGGAACGCCATGCTAGAATAAACTAGAGGACGTCTAGAAAACTCTAAGACGCTTTTCTCTCCTTAAAATCCAAAAGCTAGAGAATCAAAGAATGAAAACCTGTGCTAAATGGAATTTCTCTAAGTGTTAGAGGATGCTTTTAAGTTTTCATGCATGCTAAGTTCAAACGCCAAAACTATTTTGCTGAAGAGTTTGTCATCATCAAAAAGGGGGAAATTGTTGGGACGCTATCAAGAACGCTTGCGTACTTGGTAGTCTGCCCACAACCGTCCCTTAGTTTTGATATGACAAACTCACTTTGATTCTAAAAGAGATTGTCCAAGTGTTCAGGAACGCTAGTGACAAAAGGACAACAACTGTGTATAGGCGTCCCGTAGGCTTTGGGACGCTAGCTAACAGGAAGTAAGGACCGACCAGAGACTACTTGAGCAAGGACGCAGTCCCAAGCAAGTAGGAACGCAAGCAGAGCATCCTTACTCTCTAGCCGACAAGATGACATCACTCGACAATACTTGATCATCCAAGGACACGTGGAAACCGATCCTGTAGCGGAGTCCAACACTACGTGGCGGACGATCCTGTTACAGAGTCCATCAACACATGGCGGCCGATCCTGTAGCGGAGTTCATCATACACAGTTGGATACAGGAACTTCCTCATCACCGCCCTACTACGTGGAGGAAGATCCTGTAGCCACGTCCTCGAAGGGCATGATCGTCCCAGAGAAATGACGCCCTTCCCCAAGTCCTATAAATAGCCCCAAGGCATTTATTGTGACGTTAACGCTTTCAGGAATATTCAGAGAGAATCAGTAGAAAGCGGCTCACTCAAGAACACCAAGAACTAACTCAAGAACTCAAGAACAGTGCTAGAACTTGTGTTAGATCGAGTGAGACTTGTAACCAAATCACAAAACAGTTTGTAATCAGAAAAACCAAAAAGAGAGAGAGAGTTCTGCGAAGTACTGCAGAACGTAGGGATAGAGTCCTTTAGTAGATTGAACCAGCTTAATTAAGTTGTAGGCTTAGAGGAGTCCTTTACTAGTGGACTTAGGGAAAAGCTAAGTACCAGAGAACTGTAAAGACTCGCCAGTACAACTGTAAGGACGTTCAATATAAAGGAAAGAACTATTCAAAAATTCTCCAAGGAGGTAGAGGTTTACACTCAAGGACTACTTGGTCTTGAGTGGTTCCTCTATAATTCACTACGTTCATCTATTAACTTGTTTAGTATTTTATTCCGCTGCATTACTCAAGGACGCCCCTACACCTCGTAGGGACGCCAGACCAAAGGACGCCTTTACTCCACTAAAGGACGTCCCTCAGTACTAACGATCCAACACATAGTGACCACACCAGCTCATTAGGGAGATTAGTCATTTAAATAGCTTTAGGGCGGCCCCTAGTCTTTTTGGGCTTCTTTTGGAGGGAGGTAGCATCCATGAGCTCAACAGGCAGCTCATTGTCTTTTCTTTGGAGGATTCAGAGTTAGAGTCAACAACACCATGGAGATCCACAACAAGCATTTGGTTTTAGAGCTGTGAGTTGAAAGACTCAGCCCCATTGTCTATACCAGTCGACCCCATATAGGTAAGCTGAGGAATAGGCAGAGGCACAAGAGGCCCTCCAACTAGTCCAACAGATACCATGGGAGAGGCACAGAGGTAGGGTGGGATCATCATTGTCTCAGGTAAGGGTGTGGTGAGGTTTGAGAGGGCATAAGCCACTTGATCACGGGCTTGCATCAAAAGGGCAGGGTCATAGTACATAGTAGGTCAAGGTTGGAGTACATTTGAAGTGTGAGCAGAGGGTTATATGGTGGGAGAGATTCCACTGGGGGTGGGACAGTTGCAAAGGTAGGTGGCATAACAGTTTGGTTAGTGACAGTTGGGGGAGTGATCATCTGAGCAGCATGTAAGGGGGAAACAACATTGGTTCTAACAAAAGTAGGGCCAGAAGATCTGATAGGTCTAGTGGTAAGGTTACCATGAAGCCTGATATTGGTTTGGTTAATGAGTTGAAGACCATGAGGGGTCTCCTGAATGGTAAGCTTTAACTTCCTTGGCTGAATGTTATTGAGAGGACACTCATCAAAGGAGTGAGAAGTATCCCCACAACATCCACAACCTTTAGAAACTGACTCATAGAACACTTTCAGTGTAAGGTTTGCACCCTCATGGTTGAGAATTCTGACACACCCTTTTAGAGGTGGGGTAACATCAATGTTTACTAAGACACGGAAAAATTTCATCTTGTTTTTGGCATTAAAAATATCATCAACCCTGACAATACTCCTAATAAGATTGTCTCTCAAAATGAGATCCAAAGCAGAGGGGCTAAACAGGTAGTATGGAGGAGAAGGGATTCTCACCCAGATATCAGCTCTAAGAACCTCATCTACAGTAGGGTTGAAGTCAGGGTAAAATGGTATTAGGGCTACTAACTTGGCATGCACCAAATAGGGCCTTCTACTCCAAACAAGGTCTCTTGTTTCTCTATTGGCAAACTTGAAGAGCAGCCAGAAGTTAGCAAACTCCTAGAACTGCACCTCACCTTTGACCAGATCTTTCCAAACTTCTTTCATCTTGCCATTTGTAATATGAGTGGGTATAGGGTCTTCTACCATTTTGAGGAGCAAGGTGAAATGCATGAGCTCATGCAGGTATTTTTTAACTGAAGGGATTGCACTAGGGTTTGGAAGTGGAATACCATCAAGGAAAGCCTGAGGTTGGAGCAGGTTATTGTTTGCTACAAAGGTCATTTCTGGGAGAACTTCTTGTGAATCATCAGATTGGTGTGAGAGAGTTTCAGAGCATGGGAGAGGGCTAGTAGGACTTATAGGGTTTGCTTGAGAAGTCACAGAAGGTTCAGGTTGGTTAAGGAGAATTGGAACATTATTCCCATCCAAATCCATTGCAACTAGAGGAGGAATAGGAGAGAAATTGACTAAGGCATCTTGGTAAGTTATTGGTTGAGCCATGGAAGTGTTTATGTTTTGAAGCATTTGAGAAAGATTAGTAATGGAAGTGATGAGTTGATGTGAGTAAAATGAAAGAGGTACAAGTGAAGTTATATATAGGCAGAGGTCAGTTAATTTTATTTGTTTATTTTTAACTTGTAAAATATGTGGATAATTAATTTGAATTTGACTCGAGTTGAAGTTTTGAGAATAGGTGGCAGAGGGACAAACAGTAATTTGAGAGAGAAGAGGTAATAAATGGTATTCTAGCTTGAGATTGCATGGACTTAAATTGGTGGCAACACCAAAGTATGAACAGTAACTGAATTTCATGTTTATGGGTGATATAATTTTCACAGAGAAAATGATAATGATTACTAGCCGCCTTAAAAAAAGGGGGGCTTTGCAACTGAGAATACAAGCAGTAAATTCAGTGAAGTAGAAGAAGTACCTTGAGCAGAAAAGGTGAGTTTCTGTAATGATTACTGAAATGGAAGAGGGTTGAATAGAATTAAATCTTCCTATATCATGACAAGACAGAAAGTTGCACTTCAGTTTGAGTGAATAGATCATAGATAAAATTTGCAAACAAGGATACTTGTTGAAATGGGTAAAGAGGATATGTACATGAACTTAAATTAGTAATATTGACGTAAAATGAGATTGAGATAATATGATATGAATATGGTCCTTAATCAAGGGAAAAGTTATTTAATAGTATGAGAATACAGGAGATGAAGGTCATTATGATGATAAATATTAGTATGAATAAGGTAAGAGTAATCACAAACTTGATCAAAGTAGTTAATGATATTATAAAATTTTTTGAAAATGCTGTAGTGATGTGTAGCTGAAATGATCCAGTTTTGCAGCAGAGAGGGTGAGTTAATATGATTTTGATAAGAGTCCTTTAAACAATATTGTTGAAATTGAGTAGAGGCAAAGGTATATGGAAAATGGCATAATTCATGCTTTTGTTGATCATTAGTAGGAGCTATTATTTGAAGTAAACTGAAGTTTGAATTGCATCTGTATAATGATGTAGAAATTTGTCAGTTTTATGGTCTTAGAGAGCATTTATGAAGAAATAGAAATACCCACTTTTCATCATTTGACATGGAAATGGAACTGAAATGCTGAGAAAACCATAGGAAAGCTTCAACTCCAAGGGATTGAAGTTGTTGATACCCGGAATTGTCACCGCGTTAGTGCACGAGATGGATAATATTAACATAAAAGATTAAAGCGCTAAGCATGCTTTTAACGCGCTATGTACGCGAATAACTAAAATGAATAAATATATGCGTATGTCAACGCATATATACGTAACGTCCCACATCGAGCATACGGAGGGAAATTCACAACTTGGCCACGTCGTCATTAGCATGCCTATGCATGTGCATGGCCTTAATCGCGGTCAACCTCCGCTTTGGCCTTAATCGCGATCAAACTTGTAATTTGGCCACATCACCACACGATGTACAAATTGGCTTAACAAAAGCACATTTTTCTCATCCCACATCGACATATGGAAGCTTAAGCTCTCTTTTGAAATACTATATATAAGGTGGTATGTGCTATGAAAAAGGGATCGGAAAAAGGCCGGTCCCGAGACGTGTTCTCGAAGGATGGGCCCCGACGTGTTTGAGTCTCCGAGAAGCTCGCACTATTTTACGGGAAAGACCTTAAAAAGTCTTATAAGCCTCTGAAAAGAGAATAAAATAATACGCGGGGGGTGGGAGAGCTCGAAGTAAGACGAGCCGGTTTCTAGCGCGCCGAAGGGCCCGAGAGTTTAATAATTTTGTCCCGTATTTAGTTCGAGATTTTCGGACTTCAACATTGGCGCCCACCGTGGGGCCCTTCTCGTCCTAGGACTGTCATGCTCTCGGGTCGTCGGTTAAGAATCGCGCAGGTTAGTATATTTTCTTGCTTATTCAATTAGTATGCATATTAATTAGCATGCATCGCGGCCTTGGCCCGCGGCCCCATCGCGGCCCGTGGCCTTGGCCCGCGGCCCCATAACAACCCTCCGAAAAGAGAATAAACTAACAACCCTCCGAAAAGAGAATAAACTAACAACCCTCCGAAAAGAGAATAAACTAACAAGCCTCCGCCGTGTCTTCACCGGCCCGCCACCGCGCTCTTCCGGCCTCTGGATGTCGCGCTTATCTCTCTAGCGTTGTCCGTTGCCGTGGCCTGTGGCTCCCTTCAGGACATCGCGTTGTCGGAGACGCGGGGGTTCGTGACTGGAGTGCGTAGCAAGCTTCACTGATCCTGTTGCACGTTGTCAACGCGCTAAGTGCACGAATTGACGTGTATGTAACTCCGATCGAATTCGGGTTGCTCGTGTTGTTCTTGTTGTCAGGATTTATTGTTTTTAGGTTTTGTGAGTCTGTCAATCTCTTGTGGTGCGCTTTCTTGGCATGTCACAAACGCTAATAAAAAGATCTCTCTTTTGGTTTGGAGGAAGAGGCACGAGGTTTTATTTTGCCCGGCTCTTCCTCTGGTGTGCGGTGTTGATGTATGGTGTGGTGTCTTCTTACGCGTTACTCTCACTTTTTGCATTCCAGCGCCCAGCGAACGCCATTAATGAACCTTGAGATATTAGCAATTGACTAATACAGGTTTGTTGTACACAAGTTTAACACCAAACTAAATAATGCCTCGAAATGAGAATAAACTAAACAAGCCTCATATGGCCCGCGACCCCATTTAGACGACGGCTGTTCTTGAGCATTGCTCACAGTTACCGTCAACGCGCTAATCACATTCTATAAAGCAAAACGCGCGCGATGCGCATAGGCGCGCTCGAGTGGGTTATGCCTCTCGTAGTTTCGCATAAAGGCTTAAAACATCAAAACTCCACAATCGTTACGGAAAACCCAAGTTGCTGTCCTCGCTTGGGGTTGTCCGCTAACGCGCGCGATGCACATAGGCGCGCTCGAGTGGCTTATGCCCCTCGTAGTTTCGCATAAAGCCTTAAAACATCAAAACTCCACAGTCGTTAGGGAAAACCCAAGTTGCCGTCCTCGCTTGGGGTTGTCCGCTAACGCGCGCGATGCGCATAGGCGCGCTCGAGTGGGTTATGCCCCTCGTAGTTTCGCATAAAGCCTTAAAACATCAAAACTCCACAGTCGTTAGGGAAAACCCAAGTTGCCGTCCTCGCTTGGGGTTTGTCCGCTAACGCGCGCGATGCGCATAGGCGCACTCGAGACGGTAGCCCCGCTCGCAGCTGCTTAAAGCCTTAAAACATCAAAACTCCGCAGTTATCGTTAAGGCAAGCCGCCGAGCTGAGCTCGGGGTTTGGCCCACGTTGAACGCAAGGGCGCGCTCGAGTTGACTTCATCGCTCGTAGCCACAATAAAACCAAATATCCAAATTCTATAAGCTAAGCCGCCGAGCTGAGCTCGGGGTTTGGCCCGCGTTCAACGCGAGGACGCGCTCGAGTTGACTTCATCGCTCGTAGCCGCAATAAAACTAAATATCCAAATTCTATAAGGCAAACCGTCGAGCTGAGCTCGGGGTTTGGCCCGCGTTGAACGCGAT
Source organism: Polygonum maritimum (assembly GCA_963924305.1). Lineage (NCBI taxonomy): Eukaryota > Viridiplantae > Streptophyta > Magnoliopsida > Caryophyllales > Polygonaceae > Polygonum > Polygonum maritimum. The sequence continues at coordinate 17,513,542 of OZ002728.1, forward strand.
GGCGCGCTCGAGTTGACTTCATCGCTCGTAGTAGCGATAAAACCAAATATCCAAATTCTATAAGGCAAACCGCCGAGCTGAGCTCGGGGTTTGGCCCGCGTTGAACGCAAGGGCGCGCTCGAGTTAACTTCATCGCTCGTAGTCGCGATAAAACCAAATATCCAAATTCTATAAGGCAAACCGCCGAGCTGAGCTCGGGGGTTGCAACGCGTTGAACGCGAGGGCGCGCTCGAGTTAACTCCAACGCTCGTAGTCGCGGTAAATTCAAAATATCCCATCGCACTCTAAAGGTCAGCCGCCGAGTTGTGCTCGGGGTTTGACCCAAGCGCGATGCGTTTAGGCACGCTCGAGTTGGGTTACACCTCTCGCAGTCGTTTAAAGCCTTAAAAACATCAAGTACCAAAACCATCGTTAGGGAACCTACCAAGCTATCGCTTGGGGTTGTCCACTAACGCACGCGACGCGCGTAGGCGTGCTCGAGTTGGTTGCACAGCTCGAGCCGGTTACAACAACGCGTTGACCATAAGTATGCGCATCAAGTGAGTGCCTCGTTTGTCCCTGAAAGACTGAGGACATCCGAGTCACGGGGTTGTGTTGATACCCGGAATTGTCACCGCGTTGGTGCACGAGATGGATAATATTAACATAAAAGATTAAAGCGCTAAGCATGCTTTTAACGCGTTATGTACGCGAATAACTAAAATGAATAAATATACGTGTATGTCAACGCGTATATACGTAACGTCCCACATCGAGCATACGGAGGGAAATTCACAACTTGCCACGTCGTCATTAGCATGCCTATGCATGTGCATGGCCTTAATCGCGGTCAACCTCCGCTTTGGCCTTAATCGCGATCAAACTTGTAATTTGGCCACATCACCACACGATGTACAAATTGGCTTAACAAAAGCACATTTTTCCCATCCCACATCGACATATGGAAGCTTAAGCTCTTTTTGAAATACTATATATAAGGTGGTATGTGCTATGAAAAAGGGATCGGAAAAAGGCCTGTCCCGAGACGTGTTCTCGAAGGATGGGCCCCGACGTGTTTGAGTCTCCGAGGAGCTCGCACTATTTTACGGGAAAGACCTTAAAAAGTCTTATAAGCCTCTGAAAAGAGAATAAAATAATACGCGGGGGGTGGGAGAGCTCGAAGTAAGACGAGCCGGTTTCTAGCGCGCCGAAGGGCCCGAGAGTTTAATAATTTTGTCCCGTATTTAGTTCGAGATTTTCGGACTTCAACATTGGCGCCCACCGTGGGGCCCTTCTCGTCCTAGGACTGTCATGCTCTCGGGTCGTCGGTTAAGAATCGCGCAGGTTAGTATATTTTCTTGCTTATTCAATTAGTATGCATATTAATTAGCATGCATCGCGGCCTTGGCCCGTGGCCTTGGCCCGTGGCCTTGGCCCGCGGCCCCATCGCGGCCCGTGGCCTTGGCCCGCGGCCCCATAACAACCCTCCGAAAAGAGAATAAACTAACAACCCTCCGAAAAGAGAATAAACTAACAACCCTCCGAAAAGAGAATAAACTAACAAGCCTCCGCCGTGTCTTCACCTGCCCGCCACCGCGCTCTTCCGGCCTCTGGATGTCGCGCTTATCTCTCTAGCGTTGTCCGTTGCCGTGGCCTGTGGCTCCCTTCAGGACATCGCGTTGTCGGAGACGCGGGGGTTCGTGACTGGAGTGCGTAGCAAGCTTCACTCATCCTGTTGCACGTCGTCAACGCGCTAGCAAGACTTACATGGAAATTGAGGAAATAGATCTGCATAGGAGGTAAAGGGCACCAAGACAACAAATCCCAGCCTAGGAGCCACCACTGCCAATCAGCAAGCCAAAAGTCAGAAGGATCGAAGCCGTCACCGGACAGCAGAAGGAGGACGCTATCCACCAAAGGGGCCGCCAGGCAACCGGAACTCCAAAGCTTGAACATAGAGAGGCATGAGAACCACCATTAAAAGGAGGAATTGGTAGAAGGAATGTAAGGGTCAGACCCTAAGTCGATGCAATCGGAGCTAGGGCCAAGGTTGAGGGTGAAGGGAAGGCAAAAGAGGGCAAACGAGATGGAAGAAGAGAGGCGGCTGAGAAGGGGCGAAACCCTAAGGGTGGAAATATCAAAGGAGAGGGCTGAGGGAAAAGAGGAGAGAGAGAAGAGAGAGTTTTCATTTGGCTTGTTTAATTTAATTTAAGGCACTCTTGACTTGTCACAATGATTTCCTTACATAAATCAATTTTAAAGATAATATAACAAAAAGGTAAATTCGAATCTCAAAAAGGTGCATTATTACAAAAGAAAAGGTAAGGAGTACTACGAACTCTTGACTTGCCGCACCCTCATTTCCCTCATAGGCAAGACTAACAAACCAGAGCTCATCACCCTATACCGCCCCATCAGCCTTTGCAATGTCATCTATAAACTCATCACTACAATCACTTCCAACCGCCTTCGACCCCACCTTAACTACCTCATAGGCCCTACCCAATCCAGCTTCATCCCGGGACGGAGTACTACGGACAACGTGGTTCTTGTCCAGGAAGTGATCCACACGATGCGCACAAGAAGAGTGGGAAAAAAACTCATGCTCTTGAAACGTGATCTTGAGAAAGTTTTTGACAGGATGCGTTGGGACTTCATTGTGGATACCCTGGCAGACGCGAAATTCCCGCATCAATGGACGGGCTGGATCACTGAGTGCATTTCCACCACCTCCATGAGCCTCCTTTAGAACGGCGAGGACACCCGCAACTTCAAACCAACCCAGGGAGTCCGCCAAGACGATCCTATATCGTCGTACCTCTTCATCCTTTGTCTTGAGAGGCTCAACCACCTCATCCACTCGGAAGTTGACAATGGTCGCTCGAAACCCATCCGGCTTTGTAGGAATGCCCCTCCTCTCTCACATGTCTTCTTCGCCGATGACATCATTCTCATGGCGGAGGCCTCCACCCAACATCTCCAACATATCATGGGTTGTCTTGACTCCTTCTGTCAAGCCTCAGGTCAAAAAGGTGCATTATTACAAAAGATGCATTATTACAAAAGAAAAAGTACGGATTCAACTATTGAAGAAAAGCTTAATGTACCCACTATAATACTCCCTCCGTCCAATAATATAAGGGACATTTTCTTTTCGGTCGTCCCAAAAAGTTATTCTTATTTACAATCTTTCCATTTTTAGAGGGATTAATTTACAACACTAACCTTACCAAATCCTCTATATACCACCTTTTTATCCCTCTTTCATCTACTTTTATTATATTACTATCATCAAATCTTTCGAATTACACCTTACTAGACGTCTACTCCCGACCTTGCTCGAGACGGTTCTTTGATACTATTTTGATCGTTTTGTATGGTTGTTATTTATCTTATGTTTTCATTGCTTTTTTCCTTTATATTCAAACATAATATTGTGTTATTTAAATAATTGAAATGATATTATTATCATATCTTTGTATGATTAAGATTATAATTCACTGAATATCAAAATAGTATATCCTTAATCTATAAGTTTTTAGTTATAATAGTGACATTAATTATCCAAAAATTAATTTGATTGAGAAATTATGAAAAGAATCTTATAGTTTTTTTATAATAAATTTTTTAATATTTAATAAGAAAAATCTAAATTTAAATTATTATTATGGAACTCATTGCCCTAAAATAAAAGTTTATGATGCATATAGATAAAATATAATTCAATAACATATATAGTCCACTCTAAGCTAATAATGAAGATATGAATGATTATAAAATAAACAATAAAACTTGCATTTTTAGGCCGCATGATTTAATCAAAAATGTATCCAATAAGATAATATATAAGTTATATGTAAATACTTATCAATAAGAGTAACATATTACATTTAATAATGACAATTTATTTAATAATAGCAATTTAATAAGGAATAAATTTAAAAAATATAAAAGTATATTATATATAGTATAAAGTAGACCTGTCGATTGGGTCGGGTCGGGCGGGTTCGGGTCGGGTCATTCCGGGTTCGGGTTGAGTTCGGGTTCGGGTCAATCGGGTTACGGGTCAAAATGTCAAACTAAGTCGGGTCGCTTCGGTTCGGGTCGGATCAACCCAATGGGTCAAGAATATCAATTTTTATACCTAAATTTAAATAAACTATTATATAAATAATAAAATACAATAATAAATTATTAATTTTAATATTTTAATAATAAAATATATCATAATTTTATAAAATAAATTATATATATTGTAATATAATTTAACTATAAAAAATCGGGTCCGACCCAATGAGTTCGGGTTTAACCCAACGGGTTCGGGTTTCAATCGGATCGGGTTGAAACTGGGTCACGGGTCTAAATTTTCGGGTTGAAACCCAAAATTTTTGGGTCGGGTCGGGTTTGCGGGTCGGGTCAGGTTTTGACAGGTCTAGTATAAAGTGATAACAATATAATCATAAATTAATTTATTGAGATGATATATAGTATAAAATAATAATAAACATTACAATATAAAGTGATAATAACAATACTATATTAGATTGAACATAATACAATTTAATTAAAGAGAATTTGATTTGAGACATTTAATGGAAAAAAATACAACTTTACATGTAGATAGATAAATAGATAAAAATAAATAATCACATAGAAACATGTATAATACTGTATATAAGATGAAGGAGTAAATTGGAGCGAGGACAATTAATGTCAAAAAGTTCCAACTTTACGTGTAGGTAAGATTTTTATGTTTCTCTCGTATCCTTTCCACATTACCCTTATTAAACTCTCTATATCACCGTACTTTTAACTTCCTTAAATATTTGTGCACCAACCCAAATGTCCCTTATATTATAGAGGGAATTGGGTGGAGGGGGCTATTTGGGGAAGATAATGAAGAAAATGGGCTCGGTTCAAAATTTTGGTGGAAAATAGGCTTTTTAGGTTAATATAAAAATCTCCTATCATCTCCTCCTTTCTCTCTCATCCCATTTTTTCCCAGATCTAAACCTCTCCCTCTCCCTCTCCCTCTTTTTTCTTCCCCTCCCTCTTCTTATATCTCCCTCTCCCTCTTTCATCTTCATCCATTAATATCGATGACGAGGTCGTGGTGACCGGATTTTGAAGGGCAAGCGACGAGGTGGCCGACGAGGCGACAAGGATACCCGAGCGTGGCGAGCAACGTGGTGGCCGACGAGGCGACGGGGTGGCAAACGAGGTGATGGGGTGGCCGACGAGGCATTTCAAGGTATTATATCTCTAGATCTAGATTTACTTTTTTTTTCTTAGATTTTCTAGATCTAGAGTTTTTTTGAAAGTTTAGATCTAGATCTACGGTTTTGTTGTAGATCTAAAGTTTTTTTAGATCTAAATCTAGATCTACAAAAACCGGTGACAAAAATTCTAAAAAAAACCATAGATCTAGGGTTCCAAACCGTAGATCTAAAAAAAACCGTAGATCTAGATCTATATTTATACGTGGTGACAATCTTAGATCTAGAAACCTTAGATCTAGATCTAGATCTACGATTATTTAAGTTCCAAAGTCAAAATCTGTACGTGATGACAAGTTTTTAGTTTGGTAACAAAGTTTTTGTTGCGGTGACAAAATCTGTATGTGATTTAGGGTTTTCTGTTTTGTCACCAAGTTTGTGCGTGATCTAGGGTTTTATGCTTTTTCAACAAAATCTAGAGTCAAATCTGTACATGATGATAAGTTTTCAGTTTGGTGACAACATCTATACGCGGTAGCATGTTGAATGTAACCAAGTTTTCTATGCGGTGACAAAATTTATACGTGATACGTTAACATGTTTGGCGGTGACAAGTTTTTAGATTGGTAACAAAATCTGTACACAATGGTATGTTGAATGGAAGTAATTTTTCTTTTGCGGTGACAAGATATGTACTTGATCTAGGTTTTTATGGTTTGTCACCAAGTTTTGTGCGTGATCTAGGGTTTTCGGTTTTTCAGTTTGGTGACAAAATCTGTACGCTATGGCATGTTGAATGTAATTCTGTTTTCTATGCGGTGACAAAATCTGTATGCGATATAGGGTTCTCTGTAGCTGATGACAGCTTTGATTGCTAGGTGATGATAAGTTTTTCTATATTACCTTTAATGATAGCCTATTAGCTCAAATGGTAGAGCAACGTGCTTAGCGTACGATAATGTGGGTTCGAATCCCACATAGGCTTGCTAATAAAATTTGATGACAAGTTTAAATGCATTTTGGGGTGGTTTTAGGTAAGGTGACAAGTTTTTGTACGTGATGATGACAAATTAGAGTGCAATACTGGTGTGACTAGTTAGAGAGGTGACAAGTTTAAACGCGATGACAAGGTTTCGTAATCGTACGTGGGGGGAGGGGAATTTTCTGTACGCGGTGACAAGTTCATATACGTTAACATGTTTGGTGGGGACAAGTTTGGGTGTGATGACGTCATGTTCTGGCATGTTTTTGTAGTTGTCACCAAAAAAGCCTATTTACCTCATTATTTCACCGCATGGTCCATTTGCCTCATTGTTGTCACTATTTGCGTCCATTTACCCAAAACCCTCTATATTATAGCATAGAAGCAGTACACAAGAAAAAGTAAGGATTTTGTGAAATCACCAAAAGTGCATTATTAAATAGAAAATAAAAAATGTGCATATAAACGTGAAAATATAAATAAAGTATTTTCTAAAGAGAAAAGGGAAAATCATTGTTCTAGGGTGAGGTGATGCCAAGCGCCTCCATAATGCATATTTGTTTTTGATAAGGAAAGGAGTTAGGAAAGTCGCCGACAAGAGGACAAACTATCCTAGGGCATCCTTGTGGATGAGGTCCCTAAGGACCGGGTCTAAGCCAATAGTGAGAGAGGGAGCACGACGAAAAAATCCGGTAATGTGGTTTGTAACAGAATTGGTCGCCCGAAACACATGAGAAATTCTCCAACTCCTAAAGAGACCTGGCGAGTGTTGAATATCCGTACGAACAAGCTTATCTCCCAATGACAGCTTCAATCATCCTGCACCGCATTAATCAGGTGCAGGTTGTCACCCTCTGTAAGGATGCGGGGAACGCACGTTTTTAAGCTCCATAATGCATATGATCATTGGTATATCTCGTTTTCAAGCTCTCTTTTTTCGGTCGACACTCGTTTTCCAGTTCATAGTCAAATAGTAGCATGTAACGTCCACGCAACTCCAACATGGAATAATATGGAAAACGAAAAAGAAAAAGAAACGAAAATCCCGTCGCGACTTTGGAGACTAGAATCCCGGACAGGCCGACGCCATTTTAGACGGCCTCACGCACTCGATCTCCCTTGGATCACATCACCTTCAATTCTCTGGTTTTCCAGGTTCTGTTTGCTTCACCTACGGACCTCTAGCGACAATGGAGTCGTCTATCATCTCTCCTCTATCTCGTCTCAGAGCGTCGGCTAACTCCTACTTATCCCAATACGAACCCCTAGTCATCGTAGTCTCTCCCCTTCTATCCCTCCTGATTGCTCGCCTTCTTCACTCCTTCTTCGAGCTTGTTCGAGATCAAGGCCTAAAGCCCACTCTCGTGGCTTCCTTCATGCATCTGATCAAGTAAGGGGATCAAATTACTCCACTGCTATCTAATTTGTGCTGATTGATGTTTTGATTGAGCTCCATTGATTCTTCGGCTTCCTGTGTTTAGATTGATTCCTGGTGTGAAGAGTTACATCGATGCTGAAAAGCAGAAGGTAAATTGTTTTTGCTGATTTTGATTTGAGGGCCAGGGATGAGCCAGGTGTGCTACAGTAAAATACTTGAAAGGCGTCAGAGGATGTAGTCATAGCAAAAGGGACTTTTAGTATTGTTAGGGTTCAATTCGAGGCCTTTTCACGAGATATTTTCTTGAATTTAAGTGAAACAAGTCGTTTATATTGGATGATTCAGCTGACAGATTGCTTGTCTGCTCACGCATGATTTGAAGCTTATCCTTTTATATGTATCTTTTGAATTTCTGATGCATTTAAAGTTGGATTAGAAGCGGAGCCTTACTTTGCCACAAACTAAAACATTATGTATTTATGTCCAGTCTTTGTTACTCATCCAGGACTGGAATGGAATTACCTGCAGTCTATTCATTTCGTGTTGATATGTCTATTTTTTATCGAAACATCACACTGTAGAGCATTTTGTGTGGAAGTTCGCACTATTTGTTAAATTATCAGACTGATTTTGGTGGATTTGCTCTTGATTTGATGTGCAGGTTGTTGATCAGATGCAGTCTAATAAATCTAAAAGAGATGGCTGGCGGGTTGAATTGCCCAAGGCTGGATTAGGAGATAATGTGATTGATATGATGAAAGAAGAGAAGAAGAAAGATGCAGCTTGGCAGGGCAAATGCTCTGGTACCGTGTAAGTTCTTTCTTGAAATGATAGAAAGGAATCATTTTATGTCTTGTGTTGATGGCTTTTTTTTTTTTTTTTTTTTTTTTTTTTTTTTGCTTCTGATGCTGGTTTCTAAAAAGCTTATGAAACTTTTGCAGATACATTGGTGGAAGCGAGTGTGAAGGTCACTTTTCATTGATAAATGAGGCATGTTCAATGTTAGTAAGCTGGTTTCCTGATTTGTTTTTATAATATCATTTGTTCAAACTTTCGCCTACTTTTTGATGATCTTAGGGAGCTACTATCTTCAAGTGGAAGTATAATTTTTCAACTTAACATGTTAGATGTAGACTTTTAGATTAGGACCTAAGGCTTATCTCCTTAAACCAAAACTGAATCAACCTTCTAACAATCGAGAAAGAGAGAAAAGTGAGACAACAAGAGGAAGAAGGAAAATGCTTATTACTAAGGAAAAGTTACAGCATGTTAATCATTACTTTATGCCTAACCTTGGGCAGATAGTAGATAGAATTATTTAAGTATACCAAATGGGTAAACCCGTGTTTTTATCCCATCTTATGTGAAAACCTGTACTCGTTTTCCATTTTTCACCACTCAATATCTTAAGATTCTCAATGACCTATATGCAACAGATTAAAAATTACATCTGAAACAATTTTAAGAGAACAGCATATGGATAGATAATCAACCATGTAGTATTTTTTGCACTGAAATATTCTCTTGCGGAACAAATGAGCATCAGTTTTTCCAGTAGAAGAACAAGAAAAGTTTCTATCAGACTGACATTAGCTATGATTTTTTAGTCAAAAGGATCTGTACAACACAGTTTTTTGAGCAAAATGCAGTTTGCCTTTCTTTCCTCCAATAGGTTTACTCATTTCCAGCATTTTAGATCTGGTAAAGATTTAATGTTTTTAAAAACAAGATTTTGTCATGGCAGTGCCACTCAAGTTAATTTTTCAGTGAATCATTTTGCACTGATACTGAAAATATCAAGGGCTATTACCAAGTAGCTTGCAGGAGTTGCAGATTTACCTACTCCAAGAAATGATATTCATGTGAAAAAGAATGATGATCAACTTCATGCTTTGAACAGGAACAGGAATTTTTTTTCTTGGGGGAGTGGGGGGAGGGGGTTGGTGGAGGTTTAACACAACACTCTCCTCCATGGTCACCATCTCTGAAAGTTGAAAGCTCTCAAAATCAAAAGATGAATCTTACTTCAATGATAAGAAGATGAAGGTTTAACTCGAGCAAATTACAATGTTAATATATGCCTAACCACTGAAATAAGGCAACGAAAAATATCTTTACACACTGCCAAATTCAATTGAAAAAAAGATAAACTGCCAGCTTAGAAAACAAAACTCTTTCCACAGAGATGCGTGTTTTACAGTTGCTTGGTATTTACCCTTGATCATTTAGTTTTGACATTATTTATGGTGCTTATGTGGGGTTAAATGATGGTCTCCTAGTTTGAATAAGCAAATCTGGTTTTCTAATCTGCATATGCATTTTTTGTTCAGGTTTGCTCATACCAATCCCTTACACCAAGATGTCTTCCAAAGCGTAGTTAGGTTTGAGTCTGAAGTGGTTGCAATGACTGCTGCTCTTCTTGGCAGTAAAGAAAAGGCTTCTGGTGGACAAATCTGCGGAAATATGACATCAGGAGGCACAGAAAGCATACTGCTAGCTGTAAAAACTTCACGCGACTACATGAAAGCTAAAAAGGGAATTACAAATCCAGAAATGTATGTATAGTTTAATAGGCTTCATTTTATAAGATTTTGAACTCTTGATGTTCATTGGAGTCAAAAGTCCACACTCCTTATAACTATTCATTTTCTGGAGAATAATGCTTGTTTTTATTCCTAATTAAAATGTTCTGCTATATTAGGATTATTGCAGAGTCCGCCCATTCAGCTTATGACAAAGCTGCACAGTATTTTAACATTAAGCTAAGACGTGTTCCAGTGAATAAAGAATTTCAAGCTGATGCAAAAGCAATTAGACGGTGCATCAACAAAAATACTGTACTGGTACGACACGCAAATTCAACACTGCATCTATTCAGATTCCACAGTTGACGGAAACTTAGTATTCATCCCTTTGTTAATTCATTGTGGACCTTTGTGGTTGTAATAAGCATTAATGCTTTCACTCTCAGATTGTTGGATCTGCACCTGGATTTCCACACGGCATCATCGACCCTATAAGAGTATGTTTGTTAATTTTTTTTCCTGTACAGTATGATTTTCTAGTTCTTGAACTCTTGCTTGAAGTGTCGTTTCATTTTCCAGGATCTTGCTGCTTTGGCATCAAGCTTTGGCGTCTGCCTCCATGTTGATCTTTGTCTCGGCGGCTTTGTATTGCCTTTTGCTCGCAAGCTTGGGTAGCGTTTGCTATGCCTTTTGCTGATTTCCACATTTTGTATAATTTTGTTTCACTTATTTATTATTTCTGAACCGCCTCTGTGGTTTTCTCAACGGGAAGATAATGGTTACTATAGAAATGACATGTTTTTGTGCACTCAATCTTATTAGGTTATAGATATTTCAGCTAAGGTGTCGTGTACTACACAGCAAGTTCTTAAAGAAAAAAAGAAAGAAGCACAAAGCAAGCATTACCAGATCATATCTGGCTCTTATATTTTCGTTGAAAATAGTTTACCGACTTGTTCAATATGCATTTTTTTCTTCAATGGGTTTTTTTATTAATTTGCAACTGTTTCAGGTATCCAGTTCAACTCTTTGACTTCTCTGTCGAAGGAGTTACCTCAATGTCAGTTGATGTGCACAAGTATGGATTGTCGCCTAAAGGCACAAGTGTGGTTTTATATAGGAATCATGAAATCAGGAAGGCGAGCTTTATGCCTATTACTTATCATTGAAGTTTGCAACAAGCTAATTTAATATTGTAGAGACTAATTGTATTTCTTCTCTTAATTTCATGGCTTTTGGCTGGTCATCATCAACAGCATCAATTTGTTGCAGGTGGGTAATTGTTCTTGTTTGGGCTTAGCAATTCTCTAGGATGAATCGTATATTCAACTTTCTCTTCCAAAATGACAGATGATGCTATATTTCAACTGAGACTGTCTTAAAATAATCCAAGTTACATTCTTATGTTCTTTGGCTGAATATACCAAGCATGTCTAATACCAAGTCATGAACTGTGAAGTGGCTACATTATTTGACTTATTTCAAGCCTAACACGTTTTC